>CM061918.1:64839374-64866224 GCA_031002005.1 Vandiemenella viatica | reverse complement strand
ATGATTGATGTTTACAACTTTACAGAACTATATTGCTCATGTGATCATTTTTCGGACGCTGTATAACTTACTCTTCCCTACTCGAAAATTATTAAGGAAATATAGAGAGAGAAGATTGTTGACTGATGTGTTCAAACAGTTTGGCGACTCACTTTGAGGAGCGCGCTGAATCTCGGCAGCAAGATGCGCGCGACAGTCCTGATATTGTCAGAGAACGAGTTCGAGGTCAGTCGCCGGCCCCAGCGCCGAAACTCGTCCTCAGGATCACGAAGGGCTCGAGCCTCGATGCCGAAGGCGCAGGACGCGATGACGTCAGT
Organism: Vandiemenella viatica; assembly: GCA_031002005.1. Taxonomy (NCBI): domain Eukaryota; kingdom Metazoa; phylum Arthropoda; class Insecta; order Orthoptera; family Morabidae; genus Vandiemenella; species Vandiemenella viatica. Next base: position 64,865,907 of record CM061918.1, on the reverse strand, counting down.
GCCGAATCTGGCAAGTAGGTCCCTCACCTCCAAATCGTGGGGTTCACCAGACAACACCTCTGCCATTTCACGTCCGCATTTGGCCATCGTCTGATATAATACAAAATAATCATTTTCCACAGTATAAGAGTGACTCTGGAGTCAATTTACAGCAAAATATAAAAACTGCATTTAGACTATATAGGATACAGGCAATTATTTTGTAGATTTGAGAGAACTTTTTTGAAACAGTAGAAACAATTGTCAAAAAGAGCTTTTAATTTTTTCCTGAATTTAATCTGATCCCTTGCCTCACATTTAAGATGTGTTGGGAGCTTCTTAAATAACAATACCGTCAATAAACTATTTACTGTAGTTTTATTTCATCAAAACATACATTAACTTGACATCAGACTTCTTTCTGAAGATTTAAAGCACATTACAATAACATATGAGGTATCGTTACGTCTTAGCATTGTTCCTAGCGAACTTGTCCAATTACGATGATTGGAAGCTTATAATACATGCATCGCAGAATGATACAGGAATCTTCTATACATGATCCGGCAGACCTTTCTCGAGCGCTAATAATTACACAAACAATAATATCTTACGAAAACTTATATGAAATTTAAAAAAATATATATTTTTCCACTATAATGTCTTTTTGTTCTCTCTCTGAAATTATTGAATAGCTTGTTTAATCTCTATAGAAAATTATTCTTTACTACAACAAACATGTGTTTTGGTCTGCCGACCACTCGTGCCAGAATTCAGACTTATATATGGCAGATTATTTTTTTCTGATCACAGAATAAACTATCTATGTTTCTGATCCATATTTTTTTTTAAAGACAGCAAAGACTCAGTGTTTAGAGTTTACCAGAGACCTTATGGAAATGAGTTGGTTGTTCCGGCATGTTGCCGTTGTTGCTTACTTATTTCTGGTAAAATTACATGTGCTGTTGTGTGTCGACAAGCAATTTCTTGATCATTTTTATTATTATTATTATTAACTGCTTAACGTCTCTTAACAGCGAGGTCTTTAGAGAAGGGAAAGGATGGGGGGGGGGGGGGCAAGGAATGGGAAGGAATTCGGCCATGGCCTTTTGAAGGCAGCATCCCGGCATTCACCTGGAGTGAACCCAAGTCTGGATTTCCGGACGGGGATTCGAACCGCCGTCCTCCCGAATGCGAGGCCAGAACGCTAACCGTTACACCACCAAGTTCGGATTCTTGATCATGCCTAAGGATAAAGTGAAATTGAGGAAATACTTAAAAGAACAAAGACTTGGGAAACAGATCCAGATTTAAAAGGTAAATAACCGATGCCATTGAATTACAACTAACTGTTCTTCGCTGACATTCACAAGAGGTATTTTTTATTTTACATACCTAAACTACAAACAAAATTTTAGGAGTATCTTAGGTATTTTTTATTAAGATTTAGGGGTACATATTTTTTTGGAGTTGGCATCCTTGGCGGAGGAAAGGTGGTGTGGCGATCCCCGTTTGACCAATTCAAATAACATGACTTTCTAAATTACGCTTTTATATACGATAGGAGAAGTAAGTGAATTCTGATACTTAAGAAGTAAAATTACAACTGATGGCCGAATTAGTAATGATGCTAAAAGCAGAATAGCACTAGCAAAAAGAGCCTTCATGGAAACATCTTTTAATTTCGAATATTGATGAAGGACTCGTAAAAAACTTTTTAAAACTAACTTTATGGTAGCGAAGCATAGACTTCAGGAAGATGGAAGCATTTGAAATGTGGTGCTACTGAAGAATTCTGAAAGTTAAGTGGGCAGATAAAGTATGAAACGAATGTTTTTTTTGGAAATGGTGGGCGAGGAAAGAAGTTTGTGGAAGAGTCTAACTGGAAGAAGAGGTAGGCTCGTGGGTCTTATTTCGAGACATGCGGAATTGGTTAATTTGATAGTGGAGGGAACAGTCGAAGGTAAGAACTGAAGAGGAAAACAGAGATTATAATATATGTAGCAGATTAATGTAGACGCAGGTTGTAGGGGGTATGTTGAGATGAAGAGGTTAATGCAAGATAGAAAAGGATGGAGGATTGCATCAAAGCAGTCGAGAGGCTGCTAACAGCCAAAAAAATAAAAATCCTCTAGAGATGGATTACAAAAATTACTTGAGCTCAAACATTATTAATCGATAAATGCCTCTAGTGTTGGCCGTACGAGCGAAACTACTTGAACCTCTAACCTTCTTCTAGCCCCGTAAATATCGCATCGTTTGTTGACGTTTCCGAAGCTAGCGCTGCTTCCATTTTTAAGTAAAAAATCAACATCCACATCTGATTTGAGCGGTGGCTTGACGATGGAAGCAACGCTACCTTTCAAAATGTCACCAGACGATGCGATTATGACGCAGCTAGAAGCCCGATAAACTTCAATTCAGAGTGCCGCTGCGGAAGCGTTCATAGTTATCTCCTTTTATCGAACCTTACAGTTTCATTTTAATTTTTATCACTACATTCTTAAATATACTTGCTTTTCTATGCCACTGCAACACAATCATATTTTCAAAAAAGCACCAGGTGATTATTAAAGAAAGCTTCTCAAGCTTCTAGCTACGTCCAGTTGTCACCATCTGGTAAAGTTTCGGAAGTTAACACTGCTTCCACTGCCAAACCACCGCTCAACATCCGAAACGTCGTCAGACGGTACAAATTTGACGCAGCAAAAGCTCGGGAGGCTTTCTTTAAGATTTGCCGCTGCGAAAATTTTCACAGTTATCTAAGCGCCAGGTGATCTTAAGAAATTGGTGTTTGCAAATTGCCGATTACTACATAACCTATTGTCATAATCCTTCCTAATCATTTACTTGTTACTTCCGACTACTTTGAAAGCCTAGTTCACAAAAACTCTTTTAGATTTAACAGAATAACTCTTTGATGCGGCTTTGCTGCATTGTGGTCCACAGCTTTCGAGCTTTTCTGTTTAACCCCAGCAGACTGAACAGTGTCAAAATTCAACAAATCGGTATTTAACGTGTTATTCAGATTTCCAACATTTTTATCACCTTTAGGATCATTATTAGTCACACTTGTGGAAACATTTCGACTACGTTACATTGAAGTTTGATGTTAACGAGACTACGACGTGTTAGTAACAGAAGTTTGCTGTATTCAGTGATTAGAAAGTTTAATGGTAGTGAACCTACATCCTGCCGCAGCCAGTCAATTTAAAGGCTCAATAATAAGCCTTCTGGGAAGGCGAAAACCATCTGGCAACCAGAAATAACCTACAGTCAAGGTAAGAAGTATGTAAGCTGTAACAAAAAGATTAAATTTGAAGAGACAACTTTCATTAAAATGATTAATACCGGAAACATCATCTTCATCTTGCCCGAGGTGAAGGTGGGTGACAGCTTGTTCCTGAGTGCTCTCCATTTCTCGCCGGTCAGTAGGAACAAGTGTCCGGTGAGTGGGTCCACCTCCTCGTTGATATCGAAGCCGCGGTCGTGGAAGACGTTGAAGTCCTTGACGAGCACCGCCTTGATCAGCTCGGGGTCTCTGAATACAACGGCTGGTTTTGTGAAGAGGTAGGCTCCAATCAGCTTGTCTGAAGGGGAGGCCATCCAGTACAGCTGGCAGCAAGCGTCACCGAATGAGCGTGTGCGGAAGGTGAAGGACCACACGTGACCCAAGGGGAAGCGGGCTCCAGGCACCTGCGGCAAGCCTCGACGGGTCCAATAGGAGGTCGACCGCATTATTAGCACCACGATCAGAGAAACCACAGTCGCAAGTAGTAGCAGCAACATCATCTCTGGAACATGAAAAATTCCTCTATCGTGCGATAATAGTATTGATTAACATTGATGAACCGAGCGGTATGAGTACATTCAGCTGTCACAAACATGTAAAACGTTTCTGCTGTTGCCATGAACCAGAAATAGCAATTATTTTTTAAAAATATTTATATTATTTTTAATTTCATTGTAGTCTTTTTAGGCATTCATTAATTTTTTTCACCGTTTGACGAATATTATACAGCATCTCTTAACATAATTTATTCCAGTACGCAACCTGTGACTCCCTAATATTTTTTAAATAATAAAGAAATTTTCTATTCTGCCTGACATCAAGTATTAGTTTATATGTATACATGCTTACTTACCACTCTATTCTCCCGCCTCATATTTACCAGTGACTCGCATTCTATTCTACTATATAATTTCCTAAGCTCACTCTCTCATTCACTCACGTCGATAGCTATTGGCTGGAGAATGTTGTCATGTATCAGCCTTCGCTCGCAAAACAGCGACCAGAGATACATTAGAAGAAATTCGTGGTTATGTCCACAATATAATAGTTAAGCAACTGCTACCAAATTAATTACCATAATAATTAATTAAGTTTGCTTTTCGTAGCGTTTCATAGTTAAAAAAATATACTGATAAATTTTGCGGCTGAAAAAAGTGGATCTGTTTTTCAGTAATATGTAATGAAAGAAACTTAAAAAAACTTTAAAAAAATTAAATTACTCATGGTCTCTGCTGTAATCACGAATGACAATTGTCATTCTGGCTTAGGATAAATTTCGATTTAGTTATAACTTTCACTAATATTTTTGCTTGACCAAAGTTTATGCATCACAGTTTATTTGTTTTTTAAGTATTTTATTGACCACTTTCTTTAATGGTCTTTGCTCATCTTCGCTGTACGTGAGTTATTAGGTTATTTAAGTGGATATCAGACTAAACGTTTTACCGAATCGACTATTCTGGCAATTCATTTCTTTGGAGTTTAATAATATGGAATGTGTTCTCTGGCCGTTACAGAAACTATGACCAATGATTACATTATGTGTGTTTGCCCAGTTTAAATAAAAAAACAACGTGATGCTTTCGAAGAAAATAGGAATTTTTTAAATGTTGCAAAGTAAATTTCTGGGTCAAATACAAGTTTGTATTTAAGCAAGTTCCAGTCTATGACCGTTGAAACCATATTATGGTTGCGTTGTCGTCCCTGTTCGTGTTAATGCTTCTGAGTTCTTCAAGCTCAAGAGATTTTATTCACCCTAAAACACAGGTCAAGTTTATATTTCGTCTAATCAAGTCAACATTTAATCTTTCATCCTCAAAACTGGAGTTATTCTGGACCCGTTACGATACGCAAAAAAACGGGTCACGGGTTTACACTAGTTACTTTATAATATCAGTCACTGATTGTGTTCTACGGTAATTTCCGCTAGTAAGCCGCCCTTCCTTGCACCTGCCGCAAATCCTGTCCTGGAATAGTAGGTTTCATACAATGAATGCTCCTAATGAGCGGTTTGTTGGCTTATTTGATTTGAGACTATGTCTGCGGAACGGATGATCTTCAGTTCGAATCACGGCATCAACTGGAACATTTACGGGCCTTAAAACTAACTTTCACCGTTGTCAAAACTTTGTTAATATGAAGATGCTGGGACGCACCGTAATTCGGATTACACCTTGAACTGTAGGTCTCCTTTGCCTTGTATGATTACCAGGTAAGGTTAGGTTGCTACGATAGAGGCGCATTGCGCAGCCGGTAAGAAACTCTGTCACCAGGTCTTTGAAACAATTCGAATCATTATTGTTATTATTCTCATGAATGGTGCAGGTTCGGTAAACCAGATCTTTCACTTTCCTAGTACATCCAACCCAAAATACCAGTTTTGATAGGACTCTGAAATGGTTCCCTACCAATAGTCAAAGGATCCGACTAATTAAGTAGTGGGATGAGACTGGTTGCGCTAATTGATTCTTCAGGAATTCGCAAACGCCAACGTTTATCGCCTTTTAATTACACAGAGTACCGTATATTGATTCTTTGCTGTCAGGGTGACGCCGCCTGACACTAAATCATCTGGGACAGCTTTTCGTCCAGAGTGTGGGGAAGTTCTTGCAACGTTGGTCGCATCTCCTTCCAGTTAAGTTGGGTTGTCATCATTTTCTGTGTGGCATCTTCGGGTGTGTCGTTCCCGGGGTGGCTGCATTTGCTAAGACTTGCGTCATTGGCAAGGATTGCTGGTGTAGCAGCTGGATGATGACGTTGAGGTTGTCATGTTGGTTGCAGTCCGCCTGATGACGCAGATGATGGGTAGCGGACTGCATCTTCACCACCGCGTGTCGCTTAGATCCAGTTACAGCTTGATGTAGGCTCTGTGGCGGATCTGTCGAAGATGAAGACACCTGCTCTTTTGTGCGTGACGCTTTCCCGTTGGCGCGTAGGTTCTGCTTAATAGGGCAGCAGCTGTAGCATGCTGGGTGTGGGCCGGAACAGTTGGTGCAGGTGGGGGCCCCATCTCGTGGGACGCTGCATTCGGCGACTCTGTGGTGTCCGGCACACCTGACGCAGCGCTCCTCGCCGGTGCAGTCACGAGCCATGTGCCCATGGCGCTGGCAGCGAAAACACTGAGCCAGGGCTAGTGGAGGTCTCTTCTTCAGCTCGAGGCGGACCTTGAGTCCTAGCATAGTTCTAGCGCGTTGCTCCCACGGCACGCGATCCACTGGCTAGAACGTATAAAGCGGGAGGCGCTCATTAGTGCCTGGGCGGCACATTTGATTAACTGCGGAGGTGACGATGCCGCCTCTGGACAGCTCAGCAGCTACCACCTCCTCCGGAACGTCAGCAGGCAGGCCCCTAACGACCATCTTGGTAGGTCGTCTAGGGATTTGTGGGGTGTGGCGGATGCCTCGCCCATCCAAATAGGCCGTTAGGCGTCGTAACTGTGAAGGATGCTGGAGTAGGAGCCGCAACCCCTCCTTCACAGGGAAGCATAAGATGTAGTCGCTGACTTCAAGCGACGCCGCGTGCAGCCGACTGGGAGAATACCACAGAAGGATGGTCGAAACGTCGGCTATACAAATCATGACATGGCGTCACCCGGACAGCCAAGAATCAACTGACTCTGGCCGCGGAAGCTTCCGACTACACGAAGTACCGTAGTTTATGTTCTCCCCCGTCTTACACCGGTATGTTTATGATAGATGCAAAAAATATTCAGCAAGCGCCAGTCCTGATATTTGTGGGTATTTAATACGGTGCATCTGTGTGTGTGTTTCAAGGGATCAAAACTTTTGATCCTTTTCTAGATAAATTTTCCGTCTCCGAAAGGGCAGAAATGTTACAATAAAATCGCGGTTATCAGGAAATTAATTGCCAAAATACTTCCATAAAGTTGCTTTTCTTAGCATTTCATTTTGAATTACATGCGTCCATTGAGTTAAAAACATATGATAAAACTTAACAACTGGAAAAACCTTGGAATAAAATTTTACTTTACTATTTAATGAAGTCCTTCCTCTTGTTGACATTTTTCAGTCACTATTGTCACGAGGCTAGGTGCATTGGACATTAGACTTGAGGTTACTTTAGTTTAATTGCGGTGGAGCGCACGATCCAGTAGATATTTCCCTACACACCCAATTTTCCCTTTCATTTTCCCACCTAGTTTTGCTCTATTGATTTCAACTTTAAATTCTTTCAGCGCTTTTTATAATTTATTCCCATAGCTGACACCCTTACATATAAAAGAAAATCTTCCCACACCCTTGTGCCTGGAATCGAGTGCCAGCTTATGGTCATGGTCATCATTTCCCTTCCATGCACCTCTATTAATTCCTCCACCAATATCTTTTCACGTCTCATCTCCAATAAACGCCATGTACACTCCCATTACTCTCTTCACCCTCCTCTTGTCTTCCAGGGAATCCCGTTCCAGCTCCTTTATCATATCAGTTACTGATCGTGTCCTGCGTAATTTCCAGAGACAAATCTTTTCTCTACTCCCCCTCCAACTCTTGTATTTGATACCCAAAATGTGGGCCCCTTCCTACACCTCCATATTCAAGTAAGTTTTGTAACACAATTCCTTTACTTCTCTGGTACATACCTAATCATTTTTTCCAACAAATGAAAAATTTTGAAACCTTTACCTACTACCTGTCGAATGTCTCCCGTTCAATTGGGTTTATTATCAAGTTTTATGCTCAGCTATTTGCATTTCAAGTTTTCGACAGGCAATACTTTCACCACATTATAATTATAATCAACGTTTAGTTTTTTATCTGTGTACCTAATAATCTGACTCTTCTTTGCATTTACCTTCAACCCAGCTAGTTATCCTGTCCAGATCACCCTGCAGCTGTTCACAGTCTTCTACCGCTTTCATCCTATTATGCAGTTGTTGTATCTGCAAACAACCTAACTTCTGATAGTATAACATCAACACAATCATTCATTAGAATAACGAATAGCAATGTTCCCAATACTCTACACTGTAGTACTCCCATGTTCAATTCCACTTTTTTGATACTGTATTTCCTACCCCAGCTTTTTGGAAACGCAGTGTCAAAAGACGTGAAAGTGAACATGGAGTTGCTACAGGGTAATATATTGGAACTACTGCTATTCGTTATTCTAATGATTGACTGTGATGATTGTTTACTATCAAATGTTAGATTGTTTACAGATGACATAATGTTACATAATAGGATCAAAACGCTAAAAGTCTATTAAAACTAAAAAATAGTGATTTCTTTAGTATACTGAATAAAATGTGAAAAGTTTGTATTTTAACCATATCAAGTGGACCCAACTTGTCATGGCCATTGACCATTCCATACCCAAAACAGTAGATCACATCATTTGAATCGAAAAATGGAAACTGTTCTAAACTCGTGACTGTACGCAAAAAATGAACTACACCTAATATAGGCTATCGGCCATTATTCCGCAGTTGTTTGTTACAGATTTCTAAATAAAAATACGGTCTCCAAACAACTGTCATTTTACTCCTATAGGTTCAGATGCGTTTCGGCCTTGTGAAATGGGGTATCATCAGCGAGATATTTGAAAGAAAGTCACTTGATGTTCAGGAAATAGTTCTAGTTGCACTTTTTTGTAGAACACAACCTATTACTGCCGTCCAGAATTGCTCCTTTTATTTTGTCCACGTCACTATTTCACTGTTTTTAAAGTAGCCAAACTTCTTAATCTCGCAGCTAAGGATATTTCCTGACCAACATGTGACCGTTTCTATGAAAAATCTCACGATGATATCATATAGCCCTTTCCACAAGGGCGAAACTCGTCTGAGCTTATTTGGATAAAATAACAGTTGTTAAGAGACGGTATTTTCATCCACAAATCTAGTATCTACGTTCCAGTATTTTTATAAATATCTATGTCTCCCTGTTTCCACCGTACTCTGAAATAGATCTGAACAAAAGAAATACGGATGCTGGATATCTGAGAACTTCGCAGTGTCTTCCAATAACGCACTAAATTTCAGGAAGATTTATTAGTTATCATTGCAGATTTTAAACAAAAAGTTTCTTATAAGATTGGAGGTTTTCTCGGCGTTGCAAATGAATAGAATTTTCTCGGGTAACTAACTAGCTGAGTTCGATCACTTGACAATGGCGGCAGAGCTTGTGACCTCCGAAACGTCGTGTTTAATCGATTGACTAACTCGGCTATTTACCCGAGAAAATTTTATTTAAAAAGTTTCTTGCCGTAGTGTTTGAATTTTCCTTGACACACATGATGTGTATAGAACCAGTAGCCGGGAGATTCCACGTACATCGTAAAGCAAATATTGCCAGAAGTACCGGGATTCGAATCAGAGACCTTTCGATAAACAGTCAGATGTAAGAAGCAGAGAAGTTCTAGAGGACTGAAGCAGCAGCTCAACCAGTAGGGAAGCGAGACTCTGTTACTAATAGGAGGGCAGCCACGGTAAAGAGGTGGCGTACTTACTAACCATTCGTTACGGAGGACTCCTTCCTAGTTCTGACGGCCGAGTACTGAAGCAGCGGTACGGCTGCTCGACAGTCCTTGTAAGAGAGAATCGATTCGGGCCTATGTCATTTTACTGAGAGCTGGGATGTTCGTTCCTATTTTGAGTGCTTAAACGATTAGCGTAACAAGCCGAGAAATAGCGTAACAAGCCGAGAAATATATGTTTTAAACTTAATTAAGTAACCCAACTATTACCGTGACAGTTTACTGAGCGTGGTGGATGAGCGGTAAAGCTCTGGCCTCGTATTCGAATCCCCAGCCGGGCACCCTGATTTGGTTTCTCCATGGTTTCCCCAAATCACTCCGGATGAATGCCGGGATGGTTCCTTTAAAAAGGCCATGGCCTAATTCCTTCCCGTTCCTTGTACCCCAGTCCTTTCCCTCCTCTAATGACGTCGACAAGGCGTAAAGACATTAGCAAAAAAGTGACATTTTGAGTTACATTTTATGTTCTTTAAACAAATTTGCATTTTTTATCAATACTGTTCTTTTTACAGTGACACATTATTTTGGAAAAAGCTGAAAATTTAAATTTAGTAAAAATTGGTGTTATTTGTGTAAAAGACACCTAAGGAGCTCACAAGTGTTCAGAGTCATGAATATGTTCACGTTATCTGTGGAGAAAGCAACGAGGGGTTTGGTACATATGTTACTTGTAAGCTCTGTTTAAGAAAGAACAGCGATAATATTGAGAAAGTAAGCGCCAAATCCGGTCAAGAGAAATAGACACTTAAAATGATTTCGCTATCCAGCTCAAAATTTCCACCAGTTGAAATTGGTTTTAATGTTTAGTAAGCGTACACAAAGTTGAAAGAAAACATGTAGCTCCCAGAAATGTTTTAGCTGCTGCTATGAGCATTTTCCATCAGGTCTCTATCAGTTAGGAAACTAAGAAGGTCTTCGCGATACAATTTATGCTCACAATTAATTTAAAATTCCAGAGAGTAACTTTATTACCATCCAGGACGTGCCCTCAACTCTTTTCACCCTTCGCTTAGCATCTATACTATTATCTGGACGTGAGCTAGGTTTTATAACGTGTCATTGTAAAAAATAGTCTGCTGTATTGATAAAAAATGCAAATGTTGGTCAAAGGACATAAATTGTAACTCAAAATATCACCTTCTTAGTTCCTGTAAAAATAAATAACTCGGCAACATTCTTGATAATTTTGTTACCAACTATCTTTGTTTTGATAATTTTACTGTCAACTTAAATCAGATAATGATTAAAGATAAAGAAACGATAATGAAAAAGAGTGTTTGGTTTTCCTACGTCACCTGATTATGAACATCCAGAAGACGTAGTTATTACCTGTCCGTAGTGTCATGCTTCAATCAGCTAACGTTCAGATCGTTGTGGTTTGTCGTAGTAACCACAATGCGAAGTGGACAAATATCAAGAGAACCACTACGCAAATTTCTTGTTGTGGTATTTTCCACGTATCCATAATGTATTCTGGATATTTTTGTAAGTGGCGTAACGCGAATAAGGGAGCGTCCAAAAAAAACCACGTAGCTCCATTTTTGCCTCCTGTGAACACCCCTCTCCCCCCTCCCCCCTCCCCCCACGTAGCCCGACGTGGCTTTTTGCCTCTAACACCCTCCCCCCCCCCCCTCCCACGTAGTACGTAGCTTTCTTTCTCTATTGATTCCAGATCATATTTGTACTTTTATCTCTATTGTAAATTGCATATGGAGATAATTAAATGACGGAAATAAATATTCACATGCTGTTCTGTGTTCTGTACCTCATTTTAACTGTGACAAATAATATGAATGAAAAGCTATGTGGCCTGGCTCCAGGGCGGCCCTAGGGCGGTGCGAGCGGTGCGACCGCACCGGTCGCCATCATGTGGGGGGCGCCGAAAATGCAGCGAGAGATCGTCTGCGCAAAAAATGAAAAATAAATTATATAATAACCCAGCTTTTAACACATCATCCAGAAGAGTTTATAAGAGTAAGAGTTTCAGCTTAATGCATTAGTCGTATGTCATCATAGAATAGAGTCAATTCGAGTTGCTACTCGAGTCAGTTCCAGTTACTCGAATCATGAAAATCACAACTCGTTCCAAAATAGCACCCTCTCGTGCCGCGTCGCGCCACCCGCACCTGTTTTCCTGCCTTTTCAGCTGTAGTCTTGAAGTTCATGAATGCGGGTACACGTGCATGGGACGAGATTTAACCTATTTATCTCTTTCTACCATATTAGATCCTCGGTGATTCCAATTAACATTAGGTATCGTAAATATTTACAATGCTTATTTGTCTTTTACAGACATGTCACTAATCTCAAAACAAAAAACTGTACTTAAAAAGAAAACAAAACCAAGACGAAATTGAAAACGCTTCAAAATTGCTGGCATCTGAATTGTCGTCTTCAGAACTAGTTCAACACGAGACGGAAGCATAACTTTTAATGGAAGTTATTCAGACGAGGCTTATGATAGAGAGCAACATGTGCGAGAAGATTTATCTATGGCTGGAATCTCGTCTGCTGTTTAAAAGATCATAAACGGGTATACAAGACATACCACCAAGTCGCCTTTCCAAAGTACAAATCATGACCATATTTCAAAATTGTTGCTTATTAACTGTGCTGGCAGAGATAAAATAATTATTCAAGCAACGAAAAAATCCAAGAAAAAAAATCATGGACTTCATTTTTCAAATACATATATTCAAAGAGTAACACCAAATGAAGAAACTTATAAAAGTAGATAGCTCGTTTATTTAAATCTCCGTAAAGTATATTGTTTATATGTTATTTATTCAACAGAAGATCTCATTTTTATTTGCGAAAAGAAGGATTCGATGACTGGATTTACTTATCAGAGCGTCTCAAAAATCACGAAACTTCCTCAGATCACAATCACACCATGCTCAGTTGAATAGAAGCGTTGATTCCATTAAATTACTTCGATGTACTAGACAAGCATTTGTAAATACAGACTGAAGACGAAAAATAACAGTGGGTTGCTATCCTCTAATGAATGATGCCTTGTTCAGAGGAAGCTTTGGATCTGAAATACTTCTAATGATGTTAACTTCCTGGGTATATGATCCTGTGATGATGGAGCATCTTAGCCGTATTGCTAATAACGAGACAAATGTCTTATTATATTGGATAATGTATTCAAAACGAATGAAGTTCGTAATAAAATTATGACTATGGTTGGGTCATCTAAATATTTTTCCATCATACTGAATTGAACTCCTGATGTAAGTCACGTCGAACAATTATCTTTGGCATCATTTTGCTGACACCAATGAAGACGGAGTCTTAAATGCGTGAGTATTTCGCTGTACTTATAATCAGGAAAGTGACTCTTTGGGACCTCGGAGCTGGGCTCGCTGCCCTGTTTATCATTGATACTTTGCAAAAGTTCGATTTGGATACGAACGATTGTCGACGCCAAAGATATGACAGTGGATCCAATTTGGTAGGAGGAAACATGTGTCCATAGCAAAATTCTAGACCCGTATCTTCGATCATTTTTTAATCCATGTAACTGTCATTAAATTTGTTAATAGCAAGTGCGCCAAAACATCAGTTAAATCTGTTTCCTTGCACGGATTTCTTTTAAGAAATTGTTTTAATCTCTCGATAAAAGAAGCGATAGGAAGTGGCATTCACGCACTTCGAAGGACAAACTCCAAAAAAATTGGCGAAACTCGTTTCAAGAATAGAGTTTCTAGCGTTGTTACAGTTTGTTATCACTACTCTTCAGTTCGTGACGCTCTTCAGGAACGAATTATTCAGATGCAGTAAGAGATGCCTTGTCACTTAGCCATATCATGGAGCAATTTGAGTTCATACAGTGGTGACTTGGTATAATGCATTGTTTCAAGTAAACGTTGTAAACAAAGGCAATGCAGACTGAAAATGGAATTATGAAACTCTTCACAGTTGCTGAAAAACAGCTCGGGAGTGGAAGGAGATATTCTCCACAGCCCCGAAACTGGTAATGACCTGATGAAATTTTTTTTCTGCTTCGTTATAATGTCCTCTTCCCGTTTTGCACCTCCTTTTCCTAAAAAGTCGCCACGAATTAATTAAAAATACCGAAATGTGAGAGTGATGCGCTGCTATTAGATGCCGCAGGCGCTCAAAAACAATTACAATCTTTTGAAATGATGGTTGTTGTAATATTTCCTTGCCGTGATTTAGATATATTTCGTTGTAAAACGTCGCACTAAATTAACAGATAGAAATTTTTTATCCGAGATGCAGTACAACAAGGCTCGCCATCTTAGGATCGATAAAAGCAGTCAGAGATAATCGATTGCCTCCGTTTCCGAGATGGATGCCGCAGAAAGAATTTTCTGTAAACTTTTTATTCTTGGTCCAGGCAGAATTTCAATCTAACCATGATCACTATGACTAAACGAACCTGGTTTAGGTTGATAAGATCCCTGTACCGATAATTTTTGTGTTTATTTTCATTTTTGCTAACATTTTATGATTGCGGAGCGTCTCACATTTCGGCATTTTTAATTTAATTCGTGGCAACTTCTCCGAGAAAGGGGAGTTCAAAACGTCAAGAGGACATTATAACGAAGCAGTTAAAACAAATTTCAACAGGTCGGTAGCAGCTTCGGGGCGGTGGAGAATATCCCCTTCTAACCCAGCTCGGAATTTGAGAAGGAGTGCCAGCTCTGATAACAGACAGCTAGGGAAGTTGATTCTCAGACTTGAAAAATTCCTATTATGAACCCAGTCAGATGCCGAAGAAAGTAAAGATTTTTTGAGTGTGAGCCCTAAATGAGATAGCAAAAGATCCAGAAGAATTGTTTACAATGAACGTGTTTTAGCATATGATCGATACAATAGAGAATGCGTTGGTCACTCTATTAGCACAACTTTCCAAGGGCGTAGCGAGGATTAGCTTCAGAGTGAGGCAAAAACAATGAAAAATACTTGGGGGAAAAAAATACATGCATTTAACCTGTTTAAGCATTAATCTCCGAAGGTTCTGGAAAAAGTTTGGTAAACTTTATTAATCGGTATTAAAAGTGGGAATTTTTATTTTAATATATTTTCTATTTTTATATATTTTAAATAATTATTAAAAACTGGATTTGACGCGAGTGAGCATTTGAAGTGAGCATTGTGTTCGCCACAGTAGCTTAAATAAACCTTTTCAAACATATAGTATTCCTTACTACTGTTGCTTCTCAATTCATACCGCTGCTATCCTATACTAATCTTTACGAAGTTTGAGTTGTTATCATATATAAAGACTCCAAATACCACGGGAACTGTTATTTGGGATAAAAGTAGATGGATAATACATTTCTCCAAATTTATCCTAAGCAGTTCAGTAGTTTCGACATGATACAGTAAAAACATCCAAGCAAATAAACTTTTACTTTTTTAATATTAGTAGGATGTAAAAACTGTATGTTATCTTCAGCCTATCTACAGGTATATCGAGACCTTAATCACGAATAAGCGATTGCTCATTTGGGGCGCCACGATGACATCTCGCACCACCTGAAAAACTTGCTAGGGCCGCCTCTGCCTGGCTCTGAACCCTCCATCCCTCCCCCCACTTAGCCCAGCGCAGCTCTCAAGCCAACCCCTCCCGCCTAGACCAAACTACGTAGTTAATGGACGTTCCGTAACATGTTATTGCTGTTTTAGAGAGACAACAAGTTATGAACTTTTTTCTTTTCCGCTCAGTGAGCGTTTTCGTTCTTTGAGCCTAACGTATCCACCCTATATACTTCAAATTTCCGTCTGGAGTGATTTCCATAAGTACCAAGCGATGTAAGGTAGTCCGTCTACAGTTGAAAGTGTCTCCTACACTTCTCTTAAGTCAGCTTTCGGAAGGTTCACATGCAGTCGGGGGATTTTAAATGTTGTATTGCGTCGCGTCAACGGTGTTAATCGCTGCGTTAAAAGTTTGCTATATTCGCATAGGAGTACGTTCACAGTTCTGTGGAAAATAACGAAGTCCCTAATTCGAAGGAATAAGTAGCAACCATATTAGGTATCATCGCTCGTTCCTAGCGTGAATACTACACACATATCTTCCCGTTGTATAGTACAAACACAGTTGAAGGAACGTTAAAGCGAAAATCAATATTAGTTATCAGTAATACTGAGCGCTGCCTACATATGCAAGACGGTTTGGTTAGACATTCGCTCTCCATGATATTCAAACTTCGTATTTTAGCGGTTAACCTTAAGACTGGTCGTCCAGAAAACGCGTATTCGCGCGAGAAATGGTCGTGCGAATATGCCTGCAAACGCGGAACTGAGTTGGTGCAAAGACACCCTGCCCACTGCAAGCAGATTTAATTTAATTTAATTTAATTTAATTGCAATTGAGCACACGCTCCAGTGACAACTTCCCTACACACCCATCTTCTCCCTATCCTGCACCCACCTACATTTGACCTCTACAAATTTTAACTTTAAATTCTTTTAACATTTTCGGTAAGTTATTCATCATTCCCCTTGGTAACTCACTCCAATCCCTGACACCCTTACCTAAAAAAGAAAATCTTCCCACACCCTTGTGCCTGAAATCGAGTGCCAGCTTGTGGTCATGGTCATCTTTTCCCTTCCAAGAACTACTATTGATACCTACTGCAATATCTTTCCATGCCTCATCGCCAGTATACGCCCTGTACACTTCCATGGCCCTCCTCATCCTCCTCCTGTCTTGCAATGAATCCCATTCCAGCTCCTTTATCATATCTGTCATTGATTGCATTCTGCGATAATTTCCAGAAAAAAAATCTAGCAGCCCTTCTTTGCACCTTCTCCAACTCCTGTATTTGATACGTAAAATGAGGGTCCCATACTACACTACCATATTCGAGCAATGGTCTGACCAAAGTTTTGTAACCCAATTCCTTGACTTCTCTCGTACATCCCCTCATCACTCTCTCCAACAAGTGCAGAACTTTGAAACCTTTTCCTACCACCTGTCCTATGTGTCCTGCCCAGTTAAGTTTGTTATCAAAAGTAATTCAAAGAAATTTACATTTCAAGTCTGCAGCAAGCAATTCTTTCCCCACCTTATATTCATCATTAACCTTTTTTGTGTGTATCTAATAAGCTGACACTTCTTTGCATTTATCTTCATTCCATGTTTACCAACCCAATTAGATATTCTGTCCAGATCACCCTGCAACTGTTTACAATCCTATATCGTTTTGATTCTTTTATACAGCATTATGTCATCTGCAAACAATCTAATTTCAGATAGTAAACAATCAACACAATTATTCATTAGAATAATGAATAGCAATGGTCCCAATACGCTACCCTGTGGCACATCCATTCTTACTTCCACTTCTTTTGATACTACTTTTCCTACCCTAACTTTCTGTTTTCTACCTTTTAAAAAATCTTCTACTCAGCAAATGACTTTCTTATCCACTCTAATGGTTTTTACCGTATTTACTACCATTTTATGGCTTACTCTGTCAAACGCCTTAAACTACACTATCAATTTGGCCTCCCTTGTCCATTTCATTTGAAATATCTTGCATATATCCCACCAACTGAGATTCGTATGAATATCCTTGCCTGAACCCATGTTGCCTACTTGAAAACCACTTACGTTCCCCACATGCATTTCTGATGTGGTTGCATATCAATCTTTCCATTAATTTACCCACCACTGAAGTCAAACTGATTTTCCCCCTCCTTTATGAACTGGTACTACTATCGCACTTTTCCAGTCTTGTGGTAAGCAGCAAGTATCCAGACTCAATTTAAATTATATTTCAAGATAAGGTACATTGTCACATCCGGCTATCTTTAAGATATCTGTAGTAATATTATCTGCACCAGCCCCCCTATGTTTTTTCAGCTTGCTTATTTCCTTCATGATTTCTTCAGAATTAATTTCAAATTTTTTAGTATCTTCATTTCTAATCGTATTGTTAAGCTCGTTCTCCGAATTAGATCTTCCCGTTTCTGATTCATTGTCCCTAATGCTCTCAGTAAATCAGTTACTTAAAATCTCTGCCTTTTTCAAATGCTCAGTAACTACTTCTCCATCCTTATCTATAAGCGTCTCTACACCCTCCCTTCCCCTCAGTTTCGTGAAATAGCCATAGAAATTTCTAGAAGCATCAGTCAGTGGTCCTCCTGCACTGACAATACTCTTCATAAACCCATCTTTATCCACTTTTTTCGCTGTTATTAAGTCCTTGTTTAGTTGTTTCAAATATTCCCTATTACCCTGCTGTCTCTTAACTCTGTTATGTTCTCTTTCTACCAACCTCTTTAACCTTCTCACTTCCCTATTATAGTACACAGGTTCTCTACTTCTCTTTATTTTCTGCTTTTGAATCAATTTTTCTTCCCCCTTTCTTATTATCTCCTTGAACTCTTCCCACCTTGACTCTACTGTACTTGTGCCTACCTTCCATTTGCTGAAACGTTCTCTGAAATATCTCTTAAAATTTGAAATCTGTGCCTTTTTTTAATTGTACCTATATCCCCCTTCAATTTTGATTACTGGGTCACTGAATCCTCTAATAAACATCAGAACTTCGTCATGATCACTTATTCCTTCCGTGACTTGACACCCCACAAGGTTATCATTGGGCTTTATTAGGAATATATCCAAAATATTTTGTCCCCTAGTGTTTTGCTCAACCACTTGTGTAAATTCTCCTTCCCTTATTAAGGTATTTGCAAATCTTTGTTCCCGTGTGTTATTAATCATATTTCCTTCCCAGTTTACACCTGGAAAATTTAAATCCCCGCCAATAATGATCATTCTATTATCACCTCTGAAATCTGAGTATGAATTTAATTTGTCCCCAAGAGCCTCATCTTCATCTGTCATTCTTCCACTGCGGTAAGCTTTTTTATTACCCCAGAAATCTACCCCAAGTAACTCATGGTCTTGATCTATGAACGCCAGTGAACTGTAGTAGTTTTTGCTAACTAGTATGAGGACTCCTGCACCAATTGCTCCTCTATCTCTGGGGTACACTCTGTAACCATCAGGAAAAACCTCACTGTCTAGTACGTCTTCTTTTAACCAACTCTCTCCCCAATTATTACTTGTGGTTCGTGTATCTCTATTAAGTTTGCAAATTCGATTACTTTGTTCATTACACTTCTACAGTTTACCATTAACGCCCATATTACCGACTTTATATTTTCAGCATTTATCTCCTCTTTCGCAGTTTTACCCCAGCCAGTTATTGTTTCAGCAACTTCATCTATTACTTTAACATCTATGATCTTTCTCATCGTGGATCTGCAATCAGTATCACTTTGATCATCTATTTTCATCCCTTCACGGGCAGCCCCTAACCTAAAAAAGGCACAGTACTGACCCCATCATCACTGGAAATGGTCTCCTTACTGCTTTAGCTAACAACTCAGAAAGGACTCCCTTCCCCCTGTTATTTGGGTGTAGGCCATGCCTAGTGAAACCCCACCTACCAATTGAGTTTATAGGCACAACCTCCAACACAGAACTAATGCCTTTCCCAAGTAGCACTTCAGTTTCCACATTTACACGCCTCACAGCATAGTTCAATTGTGGCCGGTCATGGCGTCTTAGGACCTGCATGAGCTCCACCCTGGTATGCTGTGCCTTTTTCACCACCTTCCTCAGGTCACTCTCTATACTATAACTCGCGTTTCTATCAATACTATTTCCCGCACCTCCCACTATCACTACTCTATCGTCCTTAGTGAAACTCCTACAAAGTAAACCTATATCCTCTATTATCTGACCTAATGTTGCACTAGGTTTGAAAAAAACTTGTGACCTGGTAACCTGTACCTAACTGATCCTGCAGAAGAGGGCCTACACCTCACAGATTCGCGTGACTGTTGACATTTAGGCCTATCTGTTGTGTTTGTGTTGGAAAGAGCTGTAGCAATAACTTTCTCTGAGTTTTTGCTGTTATTCGGGTTGGAATCAATATGTCTGGCTAGAAGAAGAACTGCAAAAATGAGAGAGGAATGGATGAATAATATATGTAAATGATTATCATAGGTGTTATCAAAAGATAATTTTTCTCTGCTTTAGTTTAGTCGAAATTGTATATATATAACAAAAAATTGGAGGATCCTTGTCAAAAAATCTGCACTTGGGAAAATGCCTTTTTAATTCATTTTAATCTTATATTGTATTAATTATTTAACTTTCTTTTGAAAACATGCTGACAAACTTGGAAATAGTTTAATGTTAAGAAAAAAATTGCTTGAAATGGGGACACAAAATATAATTTATAAGGACAGCTGAACCAACCATCTCAAAGCTGAAGTAGAAAGAAACGATTTCCAACTAAATTCGAGGGTAAGGGATTTGAATAAATTAGGGAAAATGTGCTATACAGTTTTGTTTCGTAACACTATACAATATGTTGAGTAGTTTTCTAAGGCATCAGAAACAATAACAAATATAAAATTAATGTATAATACTACACTTATATATATAAAATAATAGGTTAGTAATATTGTATTTTATTTAAATAAATCTATAGATATAATTAATTCCACGGTAGATGGATTTCAACTCTAGTTTCCTCCCATAGCTACATGTGAACATTTCTCTGGCGGTAGGTACTGATGTAATTTTTGATCCCACAAAGGGGCTCTTTCTTCAAAAACACTCAATTTCCATCGAGCGAATCGCTTGTTCGCGCTATCAAATTTAACAATCTCGTCGTCCTCGTATATATTCGCGCAACCCAAGCGCTCTCAGTGGACGGAGTCACAGTAAATTCCCTGTGTTTGGATTGGAGGTGTATTCGCGCTAGCATGTTTGGCGGTAATACACGTCCACTGGACGGCCAACCTTATCTGCACGAGCTTTACCTTCTCGCGTTTAATAAACATTACACTATGATATAATACACTTTAGGTCAGAACATTAATCTCCGCATTACAAAGTTCACAATATTTTATCGGCAGTAGGCCTGCGAGCATAACATGAGCCGGTGTGCGCAATCAGCACCGTTGCCTGGCTGCCGCTAGCGGTACACAGTCGCTAGCTAGCAGAGAAGAAGAGATATTATGTTATGTGGACTTATACGCGGATTACTACCAACAGCTTCACTTTATTATCTAACTTCAAGCTATTAGGGGTATAGTGGACTTGTGTCCAATAAGAATAAATCGGAAGCATAGCAGTTTTAATGATTAATCATGCTAAGGATGATAACAAAATTATCTATTAGTATAATAGACAAGATGTAGCGGTGTCGCACCTACGTCATGTCACGCGGTGACGTCAAGCTATGACGTTGCCTATGACGTCACGCTTTACGATATTATTTGTGGGAGTGCGCGTTATTTAATATCATTTCCAAGCAACAGTGAATAAATTAACTCACAGAATACTGAAAAAAAGTATGTATTGCGTTAAAATCGATATATCAATCAGTAGATGCTTATATTACGTAATATTCTTTTGATATATTGAAGTATTCCTTAAATTCTTTGTCCATAGATATTGTAAGATAAAAGCTTTGTATTTCGAGCATCAATGTAGAAAAAAATTTGGTTAAAGAGTTACTTAAAATGGATCAGACTTACAACTGGCATTTGACGCTACGGCAGAGGGCATGAATAATTTAGCTTTTTTTCAAAATAATTTAAACTCTACCCTATTATTGAAATTATTAATTCGTTTGAACCGAAATAGTTGCCCACTCATCTCGAATTGTGCAGCCTACACTACAATGTAAGTTTATCAGATTTATTTTAATCTTCTTTGATTTCAATGAGTAATATTACTGAGGTTATTACGTATTTCCGCAATGTATAACTATGACAAGCTATTCGAACGTTTGTAATATCGGTCTGAATCACGTTGCAGATTTTTGATTTATTACCTTTCTTTTTTGTTGAATGTTTTTGATGAAATT
Organism: Vandiemenella viatica; assembly: GCA_031002005.1. NCBI lineage: Eukaryota > Metazoa > Arthropoda > Insecta > Orthoptera > Morabidae > Vandiemenella > Vandiemenella viatica. The sequence continues at coordinate 64,844,262 of CM061918.1, read as the reverse complement.
TATGTTGTTGCGTAATGTATCTCATCAATGAATTGTCGTTTTGGTCGGAAGCTTTCATTTTGTAGCGGCAGTATTACCCGAGATTGTGGTTAGTGTCCAGCCTGGACAAAAATAAATAAAGAATACCTTATCACAGCAATAGCATGTTGAATTTAGCTATTATCAGTTAATTAAGCAGGTTTCATAAGCACTATGTCACGTTTTGATATCATGAATCCACGATGTAAACTACTCCTGTATGTGGTTAGTTTTAAAATGCAACCTGGACCAGGATAGCAACCGAAACCTTTTGTCATAGCGCCAGGCAATAGGAATTGCATTTATTTTATAACAATTCAATTTATTTCAAACAATTGCTAAGTAAGGAATTGCTACAATACTGAAAGAAAAGTATGAATTTTTGTTTAAATTGTCATATTGATTATTAGTTGCTTTTTTTTAGTGATTATTACTTGGTTTGAATGAAAGAAGTTCCAAATTGTTCGCGATCTATGCAACCTAAACCACAATTGAAATAATATTACATGACGTAAGAAGTTAAGATTTATTTTTAGCATCCTTCGTTTTCACTGGAGTCATTATTTCAGCCGAATGTAAGCTGTGCCAGTCGTTAAAAAACATCCATCTTCATCATAGACAATAAGAAAGTTGTAAGGAAACTGTGAAGATTTTGGATCAGTTTGTTATCGCATGATGCATGATTGGTATAGATGCATCATGACATTGACATGCGATTCAGGGAATGTATAAATTCGCGTGTGAATGAAGCTTTGATTTTCTACCAGCTATATGGCGAAGATTGTAGTTATGCTGAAACGCAACCTGGACCAAATTGACAACTGAAACTTTTTGCTACATCAATGGGACGAGAAATTACAGCATAGTGAGCTTTATTTTAAAAATTCTATCTAGGTAAACAACCAAAATGAAATCAATTGCCAGCACAGTCCGTTAAACCCGTCATTTTTGACGGGTTTTTGGCTAGTCTATTAGTATTCTATTAGTATAATAGACAAGATGTAGCGTGTAGCACCTACGTCATGTCACGCGGTGACGTCAAGCTATGACGTTGCGCTATGACGTCACGCTTTACGATATTATTTGTGGGAGTGCGCGTTATTTAATATCATTTCCAAGCAACAGTGAATAAATTAACTCACAGAACACTGAAATAAAAGTATGTATTGCGTTAAAATCGATATATCAATCATTAGATGCTTATATTTACGTAATATTCTTTTGATATATTGTAAGATAAAAGCTTTGTATTTCGAGCATCAGTGCTGCTAAATGTTTGGTTAGAGTATAACTAGCATGGATTAGAATTACAAGTTTCATTTGACGTTAACGCAGAGGGCATGAATAATTTAGTTTTTTTTCAAAATTTAAACTGTGTCCTATTACTGAAATTATTTGTGTTTAAATTGGCATATTAATTATCAGTTTTTTTACTGAAACATTACATGGTTCAAATGAAAGAAGTTGCAAATTGTTCGCGATATATACGGCCTAAACCACAATGAAATATTACATGGCATAGCTTAAGTTGTTATAGCATCCTTCGTTCTTGCTGGAGTCATTATTTCAGCAGATGTAAGCTTTCTTAGCCGTTAAAATATCGATCTTCATCATAGGTAGCTATTAAGAAAGAAATGTGTCAGAACCTGTGAAGATTTGGGATCAAGTTTATATCGCGATGCATGGAATGTATTAAATTGCGCGTGATTGAAGCTTTGCTTTTCTATCAGAAATTTTAGCGGATATTATGGTTAAGCTGAAATGCAACCTGGACCAAGATGACAACTGAAGCTTTTTGCTACAGCACAATGAACGATAAATTACAATGAGCTTTATTTTGTAACAATTCTGATTAGTTAAGCAACTGCAGAGAAATATCCACGTTATTTAATAACATTTCTAGGCATCCACGAATAAATTAACTGACTGAACATACTTATTAGTTGCTTAGATTTATTTAATATTAGTTTATGTAGAAGTATTCGTTGATATCACATATATGTAAGTTAATTTTCGCAATGTTAGCGGCAGTTTTGATAGATTGTTATTAGAATTGGCACTTGAAGTTACAGCAGAGGGCATGCGTTTTTTTTTTAGTAATTTTTTTTCTGTTACTTAATTCATTACTTCGTTCTAACGAAAGTGTTGCTAACATTTTTCGGTTGCGGAGCGTCTTACGTTTCAGAATTTTTAATTTAATTCATGGCGACGTTTCGGAAAAAAGGAGGGTGCAAATGTGAAGAAGATGCCATTATAACGAAGCAATTGATACAAATTTCAACAGGGCAGTACCAGTTTCCGGCCGGTGGAAAATATCACCTTCCACCCATTAAAACTAATATTACGTTGGAATGACGTAAGCTGTTAAGATTTATTTTTAATTTACTTTGGTTTTACTGATGCCTTATTTCAGCCGCATGTAACTGTGTCAGCTATTCAAATGTGTTAGTATAATTCTGAATAACGAATATAAAAAATTAAGATTGAAGAACCCTTATAGATTTTTATTTGGTTATTTCGCGATGCAATGTGACATTGAAATGTGATAAGTATATGTATTAATATGGGTGTAAAGTAAGTATTGTTCTCTGGCTGGCATGTTTAGCACATGGAGGAAGGAAATATTTCCTCCGTGGTTTAGCGTAGTTACTGTACGTGGTTATGGGATTCTACGATAACCGTGAAGCCGCAATTTGTTGATGGATTCTTATGTAACTCGACGAAAAAAAAACTGAAAGATAGAGAATAAAATGTTTTGATATCTTACTTATTCTCGAGATATTGTATCTCAAAAGGTGACATGGTTAGGTTGAAATGCGGCCCTGGAACAGAAGAAAAATTTCGACATTGCCAATTTGATGATGATATCGTATGTAACTCGAAGAGACAAATCGAAAACAAATAATACATTTTCTTTCCATATCTCGCTTAGTTCTCGAGATATTGTATCTCAAAATTTAGGTGGTTTGGGTGAAATCTGGCCTGGACCAGAAAAAAACAAATTACCAAAACCGCTATATCTACACGGTGGAAATGCACTATATGTGTTTTATTTTCTTCCTGGTGGTTGTTGTTAGGTTGAAATACGTCCTGGACCAGAGGAAACTTCACCAAAATCACAGTTATAATTGATTTTCAACATGCTATATCTCGAAAACCAAGAAAGATATCAAAAAAAATTATTCTTTATTTTCGATTTATTTCGTCGAGTTCTACAAGAATGCATCATTAGATTGTGGCACCACGGTAATGATTAAACTGCCTGTTGTTAGATTGAAATGCAACCTGGACCAGGATAGCAACAGAAACATTTTGTTATTGCGCAAGGCAATAGGAATTATATTATGATTATTTTTGTGTTTATTTAAGCGATTGCTAAGAAATGATTTTCCAGAATACTGAAGTTGTTATGATTTAATTTAGTATCCTTCGTTTTCACTGTGGTCATTATTTCAACTGTAGGCTATGTAATTTATGTCATCCGTTAAACACATCGATCTTCATCGCATTATTAGCGAAGATTGTGGTTTGACTGAAATGCGACCTGCATCAATTTGACAACTGAAACGTTTTGCTACATCACAAGGGATGAGAAATTACAGCACATGAGGTAAGCCAACTAAAAGAAATTAATTGCCAGAATACTCCAAACCCGTCAATTTGACGGGCTTTGTGGCTAGTTTATTATAAAATATAAAGATTATTATTGTTATTAGGAAATAAATTCGACAAAATCAGGCATTAAGTCACGTGACCGCGAACGCCAATGAGAAAGCATTACGTCACGGCACCCGAAACGCCAAAGCAGTTGTTGACATTTTCGTGGAACAGAACAGGTAACTTGGTAAATTATTCGTTTCTTGCAACTTTTGTTACGTTAATAGAGTTGTTCTCAGTTATATGCTGAAAGACAAGTGTAATTCGCTATGGTACCAGGATTAGCGAAGCAAACAGTAGCAATTATCCCCCCCCACCCAAAACAACGCCGGAACACTTGGCAGATTTTTTCGCGTAAAACATCGACTTTTCTAGAAAATATGTCCTCAAAAACAGGTGTGGCAAATTTTAAAGCTATGGCACTGCCAATTTCCAGTCTGCTCTAATCTTCATATCAGCCTAATGCCATCATATTTCAATTTAGATATATCGAGAACCAAGAGAGATATTTAAAAAAAAAATTTATTTATTCTTTATTTTCGATTTGTTTCATCGAGTTGCATAAGAATCTATCATCAGATTGTGGCACCACGGTAATCATAGTCGTGCCAGACAGTATTATTATATTAATCGTAGCACTAAGAAAGATTTTAAATCATAAAACCAAAACAACCTCAACTCATACCTTATATGCTATCAATACTTGAAAAGTAGTGGCTCTGCAAAATTCATCAGTTTTGTTTTAGATTTAGAATAATATTTTGTATGAGCACTTACATCAAAATGATCTGCTTTATCAATGCGGCACTACATAGTGCTCATAAAATGAGAAATTCATTTTAATGAAAGAAACTGACAACTGCCGTATAAATACCCAACTGCTTTGTTTTGTTTCGTGTGGCGTGACGTCATTCAAGACGCCATGACAGTCTTGAGCGTTTTCGAGGTAAATTTAAATTAGTTTTTAAAAATGCCAAAATACATAATAAAAATGTACGATTTAAAAAAAATAATCATACGTTTTTTCAGTGAAATAGATAATAAGGTAAAGTATAAACCTATTTTTCAAGTTTAGTTAACGAGCCAGTTCTAACGGATTGTGTGGATGGTAGCTTCAGTTCTGTATTTTACTTCTGTAAACTTGAGCACAGCGACGGACTTGAAATAATTCGGATCTAGTACATGTAACAAATGTTCCTATTGAGCAACATCA
>CM061918.1:64764540-64838374 GCA_031002005.1 Vandiemenella viatica | reverse complement strand
TTAGTAAGTCTCCTATAGGCGTCGTCATTTAACATCTGCGACAACTTCTGCCTGTATTCATCCGAGTTAAGGATGACGGTCGAATTTCCTTTGTCTGCAGGGAGGATAATGATGTCCATATCCTCTCGTAGCGTTCGAAGAGCCTTGCGTTCAGATGTTGAAATATTTGCCTTCGGAGGTTTAGCCCTGCATAATATCCTACAAGCTTCCCTCCTAATTTCCTCAGCAGCGTAGGATGGAAGACCCCTGATGGCTTGCTCAACGCCGCTAATGATTTCCCTTGTGGGAATCTCTCTTGGAACCGGTGCGAAGTTTAGTCCTTTGGATAACACGGATATCGTTGCGTCGTCAAGATTTTTTCCAGAGAGATTCACTATAGTTCTGAGTTCAGGCGAAGACTGAGGACGTTGGCTCCCTGGAAGTTTTTCATATTTAGCGCATTGGCGCGCCGTCGCTCGTCGTTGGTGTATCAGGCTGCTGGCTGTTGTAACACCGTCAACCCATTCCCAAGCGTCACGGGACAGTATTCCAGAAAGACGCAGATGGCACTGAAGAAGAACCTTGGAGGTTTTGTCCAGCTCGGATCTCGTGAAGTGAACCCTCTCCCTAACGATGGCGGAGCTTGCTCGTCGAAGAATCCTCTTGACCGCGGCTGATGATATTGGGTGACGTATCTCTGCGAAATGTGGCACGACATCGTTGTCCCGGCAGCGCTGAAGAAAGCCAGCGTGGAAAGCAGCTTTGCCTTCTTCTTTCGAAGTTTTTCCAACAGCCGGACGCTGCGGAAGATATCCTCCCCGTAGAGGTTAACTATGTAAGACTGGAGATTTTCTCGGCGTTGTAAATGAATAAAATTTTCTCGGGTAGCTAGCCGAGTTAGTCCATCGTTTGACCACGACGTTTCGGCGGTCACAAATCTCTGCCGCCATTGTCAAGTGACTGCTGCCGGTAGGTTATTGAGGTGCTTATATATCACGCGAAGTCCGCGCTACGTCATCCTTTTTCCGGTCGCCAATGGCTAGTGACGGGAAACGTTGGCCACTAGCGGGAAGCGTTCCTATTGGCGGAAGCCATTAGCTGGTGGGTTCCGCTGATGCTGGCGCGCAAGAGAGGTGCGTGTTTCCCAGTTGTCCTGCTGCACTCTCATTTTCTGGATTGCTGGGCTCCAGGCTTTACTTAACTGAAATCCAGTATCTCTGTTAACGAGGTCCTTCGAGATACGAATTTCGATAGCTTCCGAGAAAACACTGTCCCAATAACCTCTCGTACGCGCAAGAATTCTTGTTGCTTTGAAATTAAAGCCATCGGACAAACAACACGATGTATTGACCAAAGGTGCGCCGAACATGCGCGCAACGTCCGCCTGGGCCAGATCGACAAGTCAGCGGTTGCTGAACACAGTATTGACACGGGACATGGCTTTAATTTCAAAGCAACAAGAATTCTTGCGCGTACGAGAGGTTATTGGGACAGTGTTTTCTCGGAAGCTATCGAAATTCGTATCTCAAAGGACCTCGTTAACAGAGATACTGGATTTCAGTTAAGTAAAGCCTGGAGCCCAGCAATCCAGAAAATGAGAGTGCAGCAGGACAACTGGGAAACACGCACCTCTCTTGCGCGCCAGCAATCAGCGGAACCCACCAGCAGCTAATGGCTTCCGCCAATAGGAACGCTTCCCGCTAGTGGCCAACGTTTCCCGTCACTAGCCATTGGTCGACCGGAAAAAGGATGACGTAGCGCGGACTTCGCGTGATATATAAGCACCTCAATAACCTACCGGCAGCAGTCACTTGACAATGGCGGCAGAGATTGTGACCGCCGAAACGTCGTGGTGAAACGATGGACTAACTCGGCTAGCTACCCGAGAAAATTTTATTCAATAAAACAATTTTTTACAAGGTACACTATTTTTACTCCGGTTTTCCAGAAATTTTTTTATTTTATAGATTTATTTATTTGGAATCTTTTTAGCTATGACACATTTCCTTGTCAGTTTGCTATTTTAGGAGTTAAAATTTTTTAAAAGTCACTCGTGGCGATGTCATCAAGATTTGATACGAAAATTCCATTTTTTTCACTTTAAATCTGGAGTTATTGCTAAATAGTTATATTATTACTATTAAGTTAATTTTTTCTCTTTCATTTAAGTCTACTTTTATCCCCTAGCTGTTTTATTTACAAAATTCAAATTCTTTATTTTTTTTAAATATCTCTTAAATAGAATTTTAAGAGCATATGAAATACACTTTAGAATGGTCATCATTTTTTGTTTTTGTTTTCTTAGTGGAAATGAATACAACAAAATTCATTATGTCTGAAAAACAACCTTATTTGAATCTTATATCTTTTATGAAAATGGTTTAGAATCAATTTAAAAAGTGCTTTACTATTGAGTAAATGGTTATAAAAGTTCTTTACAAGTATGTGAGATTGGCCCCCTTATAAAATGGTTTTGGCAAGATAATGGATATATAACAAGGTTATGTTCTGAGCTGAAAAGTGCTTCACTATGAAGAAAATGATAATATGTAATAGTCCTTCTGCTAAATAGTTTAAACAAGATAATAGATATATAACATGTTCTGAAACCAGAGAAGGCAGTGATGTTGGATTCTGGGTTATGCATTGAAGGTGACTCATCAGATTGGGACTTTGGGCATACCAGTCAATTTCAGGATTGTTGTTGTCTACAAACTATTTCCTCACATGTGTAGCTTTATGGCAGGGTGTGTTGCCATAGTGATACTAACAATTATTATCTCTGAAACTGATCATTTAGTGTGCACAGTGCATAATGGTTTAAAATATGTTCATATCCTTCTGTATTTAGATTTTTCCCAGATCAAATAAGGGGACCACCACCTAACTGTGAATAACATTCCCTTTCCATAATATCACACACCATACATCACTGTTGGCACTATGCATGATGGACCCTTCCATCAGATGGCCACATAGTATTAAGTTAAATCAATGGTTTCCAGTCATCCACTGTCCTTGCCATTGCTCTTTACACCAAGCATCGCTTAGCAGGGCCGGCGTTTCGTGTTATGCCCGGGTGGGTAGTCAGGCACGAAAAGACGGGGGGGGGGGGGGGGGGAAGTTCCCTGAAAAATCTTACTTAAAGTAATAACAGTGATAACTATGGAATCAAATTCTTAAGGTAAATTTATAGGAGAAAAACTAGAAAATGAATTTAAAAATTCATCATATAATTTATTCATTAATATATTTATTAATTATATTTTAGCTATGTACGAAACATTGTTATTTTTTAAATTTACTATTAATCAGTATTAATTGCGCAATGCAAAAATTGTAATGCACTTCTCGCATTCGAGAGGATGCGGGTTCGAATCCCCGTCCGGGCATCCAGATTTGGGTTTTCCATGGTTTCCCCAAATCACTCCAGGCGAATGCCGGGATGCTTCCTTCAAAAAAAAAAAAAAAAAAGGCCATGGCCGTATTACTTCCCGTTTCTTGTCCCCAGCCCCATCCCGCCTCTAATGACCTTAGCCGTCGACGAGGTGTAAGGCCCTAAGTAAAAACAAAATGTAATGCGCTTTGCTTCTTTGGAAATGAAACGATTCAATAATTTTTCCAAATCAAGTTCTTCAGTAAGGTTGCTCGATCTTATGTAACTCTTGAGTCGGCGTAAGGCCTAAAAACTTCATTCATTGAACAGGATGACCCGAGAATTGTGATGAGTAGTCGAACGAAGCGTACAAACTCTGGTATGAGTCCTCTAGTCCATTTGTACTTCTGTAAAAAATCTACAGCCACTCTTAATTTTTTTGCCTCCTCATCTTGCCTTTTCAAAAGTTGTAAAAACATGTCTCTATCACTGAGCAATCTTTCTTGGTCAAAATCATGATTGTAGAAATTTATAATTTTTGCTACATTTGTGGGCTGTCACAAAGCGAATCGTTCTAACGATTTGAAGAAGTGGGTGGAAACGTTGTCGAATCGACTATTTAACTGGTCATAAAAATAAGATTTGCGGAGAAAATCTTGAGGTGTTTCGAATCGGAGGTTTTCACGCTTACCTTGATTGAAATTTTGCGTTGATGTGAGATTTGAGGTTCGCTGGTTTCAAAGTTAGTACCTGACTGCAAACTTTCCCGCAAAATTTCTTCGAATTTTGACTCTCGAGCACAGTAAAAAACATCAGTGATTGCTTCTATCTTCGCATACGATTCAATAACAGATAGATTAGATTTCTGTAGATCTGCATTCAAAATTTCGACGCGATCAAAAATTTCTATCATCATTGTTAAATATAAAACACACGCAAATGATTCCATGTCGGAGTAAAATCCAGAAGCCTTAGCAGCGACAGCGTTGTCTACTTCCCTGGTTACAGAATGTTCGTACAAAAATTGAAGAATAAATACCTTGTCGGACAATAGGCTTCAAGAGAAGGCAAATCATCATTAGTTTCTTTTTGTATTCCAATTTGTAGTTTCTTAAACTGTCCAAGCCGTTTCGGCGAGGTCTCGCACGACGTTTATCAAATCTTTTACTGTTCCAAAAAATTTTCTCGCTATTATAATTCCTCTCAATTCAATCTTGTACTACAAGATTAAGGTTATGAGCATTACAGTGCACAAATAATGCTCGAGGCTCTTCTTTGCTTATTCGTGACTGTAATCCCGTTATTTCTCCAGAAACGTTAGAATCCCCATCGTAGCGCTGACCCCTGAGTTTTGAGAGTTCTTACTTGTGCTTGGCGAAAATGTTAGTGACCAAAACAAATAAGGCTTATTAAGTTGAGGCCATGGATTTTCTTTCGCCCAGTTTTTTTAAAAATAAATGGTACTGGAGAACTACTCGAAGTAGTTTCTAGGGGAAAAAAATGAATTCATACGAGGGGCAGTCAAAAACTTCCGGAATTTCATTGTAACTCTTTATTAACAAGAGATAGTACACATTTAACTAATGTCATTTAAAGAAGGCTCTTTCCGAATACACACACTTGCTCCCCACTCCTGCCATTGCTGGAAACAACGATCAAAATCCTGTTTTGGTATCTTCCAAAGTTCAGCTGTCGCTTTTGGTTTAGATGTCTTCTACGTTGGCAAAACGGTTACCTTTGATTCCCATTTTCATCTTGGGGAAACAACCAGAAATCCGATGGCGCTAAATCCGGTGAGTAGGGAGGCTGGTGGAGGACTGGAACGTTCTTTTCTACAAGCCATGTCTGCACAACAATCGATGTGTTGGGAGGGTGCATTGTCGTGATTCAGTAACCATCCTCCTTTCCATTTGCCCGGGCGCCATCGGATTCTAGTGTTAGGTCAAGTGACAAATATATTAGCGGAAAATGGATAACTCGAAAAAAAAATTGTAAATCAGGAAAAACGAAAGTAACACTGCTACGTTTGTTTATTAGTTCATGCGCATTATTACAATTTCAAGAATTAATTCAGGCAAAGATATTTTTACTAAATAATTGGTAAAAAAAACTTTGTAAATTCATTTAAAAAATAAACCCAACAGTTTTTATTTAACTTCCATATTTAAATGTGGAATCTGTACAGAAAAAAAAAGAAAGAAAAAAAAAAACATTCGATCACAGCAATAAAATCCTCATGTTGGAGTCCTTTTAAATAAACTATCGAATTTGTCCTACAATTCATAATAGGTTTTATTGGCCAGTCAGGTTTAGTGACGTGTATCTCCTTCACTAAACATTTAACGGAAAAATCTGTGCAGTTTTGATACCATTCCTCTGAGAGCAGCAGGATCACCTCATCTTCACACAACTCTCTTAAAACCAAAAACTGCAATGCTCAGTCACTCAGTTTTCACAAACTACGCTCTATTATAGCCAAAATGTTTAAATCCGCCATACAAAACAATAGAGAGTGGCAAGAGAAAACATCCAGCAAATAAACCTGATGACACGTACTCGGACCGCGGACGTGATGTTTATATGTACAACTTGGTTGCCAATTAAGTTCACTACAAAGTTGGCAATCAAGTTGGTCGTCTGTGGGCCCCTTAGGTATATGTTTTATTATATGATAGTAGCGTGTCTCAAAATGAAACCAAAACTAAGTCCTATTTAGATATTTGTGTACAAAAACTGAATCTGTGGCATAATGTACATTAGGTAAAAAATAATGTTCTCTGAAAGAACGTACCACCATTGCTTTAAAAAGCAATTTGAAATCCATCCATCCAGAAGAATTTAAAACGTCTGAAAAATTAAATGTAGATCTTAAGTTACATGAAAAAAAATTACCAATATCACTCTAGTCAAGTAGTAAAAGCAAAAAGGACTGCCATTAAAAGTAGATCCTCTTAAGTGATGGCAAATGAACGATCACAAATATTCTATGATGTTTCCATTAGTCCCCAGGTTTTTGTCAGCCCCGCCTAGCAGTGTCTAGCGAAAAATTGTTCAGCGAAAGGTTTAATTTGTGTATATGGGAGGGGGGGGGGAGGAAAAAATTAAAAATGAGAAAAGGCTGCTAAGCGTTTGTTTTTAAAAAATAACTTGCCACTTTAAGCTTTCGAATATTAATTATAGTAATTAGAAAACTAATACTTCAAAGTCAGTTACTGTTTGATTTGATTATTAAAATAAATATTATTCCACTTGTCATTTTTATTAAATAGAAGTAACTAGACACTAAATCATATTTTCATAAAACTTCGGCTTCTGTTTCCGCTTCCATAATGTCTCTTCCGTTACATCTCTAGTACATACACGTGAATATTCATTACATGCGCACATATTTATGTATAGAGTGAAGAACAAGAATAAGAATTTTACTTTTACTTACTTTCACGATTTTGACTATCAGCTGCCGCTGACTGAACAAGGCCATCTTTTAAGGTTCCAGTGGATCATTCGTCTAAGGGCCATGCAAATTTATCCTCCACTTTCTGCTGTCTTCTAGCATTATCTAGCCTTAATTCGTTTCTTCTGTTCAGCTTCACTACGAATTTATCTATTTGATTTTTTTATTGATTTTTTTTTTTTTTTTAGAATTAGGCGAAACGCCTTTGAAATACACTAATGCAGCTTTCACACACGACTGCTTTGGACGTACACTATTTTCTTGCGTTCACTCACAAGATTGTTTGCTCAGTAGGCGACATCTGGGGTGGCGGTCTCTATTGAAACATCAAAGGGATTTAGCGCGTCGCTAATGGTGCTGTGGGCACACAGGCTGTTATATACTCGTTTTGAAGAATGAAACTAACATGCTTAGCTGCTCTGCTCTCTATTTCTTTCTTTCTCTCAATTCTTTCGCCTATGAACTCTCAAATTCCGGGTGGGTGAAATACCCACCCGGAATTTCCCGGGTGGGTACTGCTACCCACCATACCCACATTATCCGCCGGCCCTGGATGTAGGTAGATGTAATAAGCAATTTGCGAAAATGTATCCTCCACTCATTTATAAAGCTCCTTGCACATTTGAACACTTGTTATCGATAAATGAGAAGACCACTGCACAGCTATCTCTTGGAAATAAATGTATTACGGACTATAAAAGCGAAAACTGAACCTATCATATTAGGGTTTCAAATACAAAGAATAAATTTTTAATTATATTGTTAGCTTAAGAAATACTTGAGAAACATTAAACTTTATAAACGTTAAAGACCGTCTTTTACAGACTTTTGTGACTAAAAGTTTAAAAAAAATTTAAAAAAAATCAAGAACTGTCTTTTCATACTTTATTATTTTCAGACCGTATTTATATGGGCATCATAACAATCAAAATTTGACAACCGGATTTCTCAATTGAAGTTGCCTGTACTCTAGTCGGGACTCAAATTGACCAGCTTGACAAAATGAGACCTACATGCTAATCAATATGTTTATTATGTACACTCTGCCGGTGACGTGAGGGACACAGTGCGATACGTAATATTTAAGTTTGATCTCGTCCACTTTAGTACCCCAATGGCGAGTAACTTTTGGTCACAAAATTTCTGACAAAACTTGCTGGGTATCTAAAGATTATTGTCTAATCACTTAATTTATTCCTCGACTCGTTCTGCAAGGCATTCAAACACAAAGCATTGTAACACCCCACTTCTCAATAAAATCAGGGGTGGTGGAATCGATCGGGTAGAGATGATGGCTGCGGTTACGAGGGATGTCGTCGAGTTGCCATACCGCTGCCTCAAAGCACGGATGTCAGAATAATAAAGAAGGTATCAGCCATCGCTAAGGTTAGTGCGTGCGCCACCTCTCTAGAGTAGCTACCGTCCTGTTTTATACGGAGCTCGTCTCTTCCCTGTGTGTTGTGCGGCTTGTTTCCTTTGCCGATCCGATCATGTCTGAAAAATGATTTGATTCGAATTCCAACGCTTCACCCCTAGCGAAAATTGCTTTACGATATACGTGGCATCCCCGATGCTGTTTCCTTACACATTATATATATTATTTATCTGTTTAACAAGGTAACAAAATCTTTTCATAATTCACAATGTTAACCAATAAATAATGTTTCCTTGAATTGAGTACATTTTATTGAAAGACCCAGAGAAGTTTACAGATATCCAGCATCCGTAATTTTCTTGTTTATATCTCTCTTCGTATACAAGGTCGGCTTGAGGAATTTCGGGGCCCCCTACTTCTTTTCTAGACGTACTTTTGATAATTTTCGTGACTTTATACACACACACAGGGCCCCCAGCGAAGTTTGATTTCGGGACCCCCTACTTCTTTTGTAAATGTATTTTTGCCTACACTTTTGATAATTTTCGTGACTTTACACACACACACACACACACATATATATATATATATATACACGGGCCAGCAGTTTATTGAACGGGAAAACTTTTTTGTGTTTTTGGTGTTTTATCAATGCATCTCAAATGGATCTCCCTACTACTGTCACTTTCATTTCTACCTAAGCCCTGCTGCCCATTGTGTCAAATGAAATTGCTTTTGTATTAAATTTTATAGCTATTATGTTCATAATACACGTTTTGTATACGACATTTCTTTTCTTGCCTTTCTTTGCTAGGACATATAAGTTTTTGGGGCTGGAGACACGTGAGCAGACATACACATTTTAATTCAATAACTTTTTATATGAAACGTCAAAGGATGAATGTGTTTAACGCCATAAAATATATAGGTCAATTGTAATTACATCAGATACGACATTCTCAAAACAAAATCTGATGAAGGACTTCTCGTGGAACTCCTCGCCTCTGAAACGTCTATTGTGAACGCAGCTTGTTAACGTTATGAATTCGTAGATTATTTATTTTAGCAGAAAAATTGTTCGTTAAGTAAGGACAAATTTTGAATGGGATCCTGGCGGGGCTCCTTCAAGCTTGGGGCCCCCCGGACTGCTGTTCTTGCGGTAGCCTTAAACCGGCCCTGTTCGTATAGTACGAAACAGTGACAAATATTTATGAAAGTATCGGAGAATAGCTGCCTACACTATATATCTGAACTCTCAATCATTCGAACCAAAAGGAAAACAAATTGAGTCCATCGGCGTTGTCTTGTTACTTTACTCACTGGAATTAGAAAATACAGTATTCATCTTTAATTTAGTGTAACTCTTGCTTAACATCTAATTGGTAAGTTACGTAACGCGCTCTGTATGTTTTACATGTTTTCGCGAAATGGTATGCGGCATATCGCAAATGTCGGCGACGATTCAATAGTTAAAAATCATTCCGCTCTAACTATGATATTAAGCGGAAGTATTGTGGGCGTGGAAAGGGTGGGAGGAACACACACACAGCTGCACTTAATAAATATCCACAAATTTCAGGATTGACGCATGAGGAATATTTTTTTCATATCTTTCATACGTAAATATGCCAATTAAAAGATCAGTGACGTGTGATACGAGAGGTCATAAACTTCGGTAATTAGAGTAACTGAATGACGATAAACGTTTGCATGTGCATATAACAAGCAAAGCCCACTACTCCAATAGAATTTACTATCAAAAACCGAGCGTGGTGGGCGAACGGTTAGCATTCTGGCCTCGCATTCGGGAGGACGCGGGTTCGAATCCCCGTCCGGGCATCCAGATTTGGGTTTTTCCATGGTTTCCCCAAATCACTCGAGGCGAATGCCGGGATGCTTCCTTTCAAAAAGACCATGGACGAATTCCTTCCCGTTCCTTGCCCCAATCCCATCCCGCCTCTAATGACCTTTCTGTCGACGAGGCGTAAAGCCCAGTTAAAAAAAAAAAAAACTATCAAAAGCTATGCCAAAGCAGTTACATTTTATCTCTCCAATAATCAACTGTACTTCCACAATAAAATCATACGAAACCATAATTTTCCTAACTGTGCATCTAATTACCTGACCCTTTTCGGAGTTTTATCTTAAAGCTATGCTGAAATACGTATCCAACTATATATCCTGTAGATCTCCAACTGTAGCTGTTCAAAATCCTCTCTCGTTTAATATCTATTGTACTTCATTATGTCATAACTTAAGCAAACATTCAAACTTCTGTCCGTAGCATAATCGTCCATCAGAATAATGTGCAGCAATGGTTTCTATACATCACACTATGGTCTTCCTGCTCTACTTTCTCCTCTTTTGACATCTCATTTATTACCCTGACTCCTTGCTTCTTATCCCCTGAGAATGGAATCCCTAGTAAACTTCTAGAACAGGTGTCATCAACATATTAGCAAGTACTACTATTCAGTTATATGTTTCTTGATGGTAAAATTTCCTCAGTTTATCGTTGTAGCAAATTAAAGTATTGAGAAACTTTTTTAAAATAAAATTAATCTCTTTCTTCTTCTTCACCACCTTGCCTAAACTTTGTTTGGGGTCGACTGCCTTCACTGACCCGTGTGTCAAAATTAATCTTTTTACTTATATCTATTTATACATGATTAATTAATTAATTTTTCATGTCTTACGATACATATTCTGCTGGTGTAGGAGGAACTTAACTTGAAAGATAATGAGGGTTAAGTCTTAAAGTAGAACCTTTAAATAATGAGATGTTTGAGATTATACTCAGGGTTACCACATGAAACATCTCTGATTTCAAAGTACAATATTTAAAAAAGATTAAAAAAAAAACTATTAAACATAGACTCTTGCGTTTTCACCATCCTATAAAGCAACTCAAAAAGTTTTTTATGTGTAATTTTTCTAAGTTAGTGCTTTAATTTTGTTTCAGGTGCTGAATAATGATCAAAAATGGCTTCTTCAAAACACAGAGCACAACGCGTGGTGTGGTATACTGAAACATCGTCGCCAATTGCTATCCAAGAAATTTTTGACGTGTGTTTGATAAGAGCGCCTCCAGATGTACATTCAGACAGTAAATATTTTTATGGTTGCAATCGGTTCCATCATTCCAGAAATGGTTGGGCGCACATGGGTTCAAATTGGCAAGTTTTTCAGTTTTGTTTTGCTAAAAAAATTAGCACTTTCTCGGAATCACAGAAACTGGAATAAATTACCGAATGATATGCTTCATAATTTACTTCATACACTGAAAGATTTTAAAGGAAAATTTTGTGAAATAAAAAGTAGGTGTTCAGGGAAATTTTCACCGAAACAGATGCACTATCTAAATTAACTGATTAAATTTAAAAATAAACTAACTCTTACTTGTGCGTTTTCGGATTTGCAACTCCAGAGACTGTGTTAACGAAAAAGAGGAGACGATAGCAGCTCTCCGTGCGTGAGACGGAATGCTCTCCGTAATCAGCTTCGGAATAAATACTACGTTGCAGGTCGTTATCTCTTATAACTATTACTGATAAGTCACCGAACCGTTACTTTGTTAAATCGGTCATTAAAGCAGCAAGCAACCTTCAAGCAAAAAACAAACTAAAAAATTGCTCCTATTACCGCTTACCATCAGTGAGGTATCAACTCTTTGTACGCTTTTAGTGGGTATATGTAAGCAAACACATACTCTTCAATCATTACTCGATTTTTTCTGAAGAACTGTAGTCTTTTGTAGATTCCATTTAAAACATTTGTGGTCATTGCAGTTTATTATTCTAATGACTGTTTTGGAGGTTTATAGTCTGAAGTCAGGTAGTTTGCAGATAACATAGTCTCTTCTCTACATGCATAAACCTCTAAGCCAGCGGTTCCCATTTTTTTTTTTTTCCGTGGTCCACGGAACCATAATTGATCATAATTTTTTTGACAGATCCCCATTTTTATAAGTGTAAGCTGAAAAACCAGTCACAAACGGACAATACAATACAACACAATACATTCATTTTCCATTGATCCCAATGTAAGAGACTGGCTCTGTGGGATGTGGAAAGTTGTCAATTTACAGATAAACAGTTGCATAACAAAATAATAAGTACACCAGTAGATGTACAGCATACATGGTGCATTAAACAATTCCATAATATCTTATATAATATATACACCAGAAGATGTACAGTCATTGCATACATGGTACATTAAAAAAAATCCATAACAAAATAATACATACATCACAAGATGTAAGCATACATAGTAAATTAATTATGTAAACTACATTTACACAAGCTACTGGCAGTTATTTTTTAGATACCTTAGAAATATATTCTTCAACAGAGTAGAAGGAGTTGTCAATTAAGAATTCTTTCAATTTTTCTTGAATTTATTCTTATCATCTGCTAGACATTTAATATGTGTTGGGAGCTCATTGAAGATATGTATCCCTGAATATCGGACCCCTTTTTGAACAAATGACAATGACTTGTAATCCTTGTGAAGATCATTTTTACTTCTAGTGCCATAATTATGTATTTTACTATTTGTTTCAAACAAAGTATAATTTGTGACTACAAAGGACGTTAATGTGTATATATACTCAGACGCTAATGTTAAAATCCCTAACTTCATGAACAGCTCTCTACATGAAGTTCTATTGCTAACCTCACACATAATTCTTATTACACGCTTTTGGGCTCTGAACACTTTGTCTCTATGGGTAGAATTGCCCCAGAATATTATTCCATATGACAATAAGGAGTGAAAATAAGCAAAATAAACTAGCTGCCTCATACGGAGATCACCTATAGCTGAAATTGTACGAATTGCAAATGTGGCTGCACCTAATCGCTTTAATAAGGCAGAAACATGTACTTTACAATTTAAATTGTGATCAATATACAAACCTAGAAATTTCACATTCTCTACCTCTTGAATAGACCGGCCTGCAAACTTTATGTTTATATCTGGTGTTAATCTGTGTGATGTAGGCCTACTGAATTGCATATACTGAGTTTTATCAAAGTTTAAAGACAAGCCATTAGCTGTAAACCATTTATTAATCAGTTCAAAGACATAATTTGAAATATATTCTGTAGATAAATCTGGAGTATTTTTAATTCCTATGTTTGTGTCATCTGCAAATTGGACAAATTTTGAACCTTGATAGTCTTCTCACGGCACGGTTATGACTCTGTTCAACGAACATTTTATTTAATTCTTGGGCGGAACACGGAACCCCAGGGTTCCGCGGACCACCATTTGGGAACCACTGTTCTAAGCAGGCTGTGCTTGTCTGTTCCTTTATTACTGCATTACGCAAAATCTATGTAGCTGTAATTGATTTTGATTGAGTTTTTAGTTTGAAATTTTATTGTTTAACTTTACGTTATATCTTATCACTCTATATGACCAAGGAACTGCGGAAGTAATGATAAACTGTTTATAACCAGAACAGACAGACGCCAAATATCACATTGCACTTAAGATAAACACCTCTTTCTGACAAATAAACGCCCCACTCTTTGAATACTGTTAATATTATTTTTGACTTCGTAACTTGGCTATTTATTCCTTCAGTTTTCTGATATACATTACGTTAGAATACACGGAAAATTTATATCAAATCATTACATAAAACATTAAATCTCATTTACATTAAAGACTGCAACAATACCACATTACAAACCACAAATAGAATCCCAACAAAAGTTTCTGCTTAATATTAATATCAAAACTTGATAGGATTTATATATATTTCCTTTTTGTATTAAAATACCCAACTTTCACATTGCTTTCATGGGCGCCGGGAGGGGGGTGCAAGGGGGTGCACTTGCACCCCCCTGACGCCCGGAAATTTGGGCCGATAGGGGGTGGGGGAGCACCAATTACAGCCTTGGTGCACCGCCGTGTGGGCAGTAGTAGAGCTGAAAAAAAAGGTCGTCCAGCCGGAAATTTTTTTGGGCCGATGCCTGGTGCACCCCCCTAGAAGCAATCCTGCCGGCGCCCATGATTGCTTTATGAAGAAGTGCCAAAATAAGAAATTAGTTAAAAGAAACGAAAATTCTTACATCACATTTATTTTTCCCTACTTTGGGACAATAATTGCCGACTGCAGGTAAAAAATAAAAACAAAGTGCAAACGCATTACTCCACACACAGACGTTTGATATCGCACCCCCTCTGGCCTGGATACATGAACTACCTATTCGGTTGGAAAGGGTGTTACAAGGACGTTGTATCCTCTCCTGAGGCAAGCTGGCCCACAACTAGTTGTAACTGGTCCTCGATATCCTGGATACTTACACAGGAACAGAGGTGACGTCCGAGCTGGTCTCACACATGTTCCACCGGCAGCAGATCTGGGGATCTTGTTGGTCACGGGAGTACGTCAACTTCACGCAAACAGCTCTCAGAGACAAGTGCCGTATGTGGACGAACATTGTCCTGTTGGAAAATGGCACCACGACACTACCGCATGAGAAGTATCACATGAGAACTCAACATGTCTGTGACGTAACGTTGTGCCAACAGAGCTCACTTTATCTTTATCAGCCATGACCTGAAGTCCCCACACCATGACAGGAGTAACATCACTGCGCCTCTCAAAAACATTGGTAGAATGTGTAATACCTACCGGTATTCTACTGTTATTATATAATGAATTCTTTATTGGTAAAATTACTGAAATATAATAAAAACGGTTTGATTGCTTGAAAAGCCATAAAGTGTAATCAGGTTTATTTTACTCTATATTACAATCAAAACATCAAGATGGTAATTATAAAATCCAGATAAATTCGTACAAAAGATTACATTAACATATTTAAAAAAAGAACATATACTGAATCAAAATTGGGAAAACATGAGCCGCCGAAAAAAATATTTTTCTCACAGTTGCACCGACTAGTTTGTTTATTGTGGGAGCTGAGGGTTCTTGATCTATTAGCGTTAGCTAAAAGGCGCTTACGGATACAAAATAGTATGCAGCGTGGACGTAGTCAAAAACAAAAGGTTCGGAGTATTACCGTTTTACTTCTCGCTCCGAATGTGATAGCTGGTTGCATACTCCAACCGGAATCACAAAAAAAAAGCCTCACTCACAATACTGGTACTCCTCTGGAGTGCGAGAGAAAAAAAGAAACACTCTCCCTCAACACACGCATCGCTTTGGTCTCGGCGTCCGTCTTCCTCCACGTGCCGATAACTAGTCCTGGAGTGCAGTGTCTTCGCAAATCCGGCCAGTCCGTCCATTGTCTCCCCTCCACCTGTGTTGCCATGCATCTCGGAAGCATCCCCTTCTTCTCCAAGGGCATTCCGCGTCGTCGTTACATAAAAAGAAAATTGTTACAACCATTTAATTATTTTGAAATATTAACTTACTTTTAACTGACTGTTCAAATCACATCCCACACGCATAAACAAGCTTTCAATTCACTAAACTGGTGTTCTTTTGTCATATATGCTCGCTGATTTGGGAAGGTGACGGCCTTACAGCTTTGGAATTCCAGGGATGCAACATTGTCCACTCCCTGTCACCCTGCTCGGCGATATACACAATGTCTTTCACGCTGCCTCAAATAAAATGTAGTACACGCCATTATGCGAGTGTATTACAAATGGGATCCCCTCCGCCATACTCGCCGACGATGGTCATCCATATCTCTGTAGTAATTATGTGGTCCTGATACCTAGCGGTAAAATGATTAATCATTATCGACGCCAGCGATGCCTAGTGACTTGGCTCCGAACTGTCTCATACACGTGATCTTGATAAGTAAACCTTTTCTCTTTAAGGCTCGAATTCCGAAAAATTTCTTTCTTAAAATATGATGTTACCAAAGCAGAGACCTTTTTTTTCTTACTGCTTTACGTCTCTTCGACGGCTAAGGTCCTTAAATGCGGGATGGGACTGGGGACAAGGAACGGGAAGGAATTCGGTCATGGCTTTTTTGAAGTAAGCATCCCGGCATTCGTCTGGAGTGATTTGTGGAAACCATGGAAAACCCAAATCTGGATGCCCGGACGGGGATTCGAACCGGCGTCCTCCCGAATGCAGAGACCTTAAAATGTTTAGAATGATGCCTCATTTATTGATTTCGGTTAGGTATCAAGTGACAAAAACACAGCTTTTAAATAATATATGTGATGAATACGGGGTAGCCAATATTACACTGTTGCACTACAAGCCTTGATTTTTCTTTCTTATTGCACGTCTTTAGAGCGGAAAATGGGTGGGGGTAAGCAATTTAATTATGGTCTTTCAAAGACACCATCCCGGCCTTGAGCTGGAGTGTAAATTGAAATCTGTGGCCAGACCCGAACATTAACCGGTCACCTACTAGGATCGGTGCACACCACTGATGCTGTGATTTGGTTATAAATCTCAGGATCCTTGGCTCTTAAATCTCGACACAAAGCCATGTTCTTCATGCTTAGAGGACGAAATAGAGCAATTATAAAAAATTTCCGCCGCGACATAATCCATAGATTACACATGTTCAGTTTGATCGCCATTGAGAGTAGTTTCGGAGACTGACATTCACAAAACCATCGCTCAAGATTAAAGGTTAGTTATTTAGCATCCCCCCCCCCCAAAAAAAGGAGGAGGAAAAAAACCACAGCGTTAACTACAAATTAATTATTTGTAATAACAGTGGGCGTTCTAGAATTATGGCTAAAAAAAAAGACACTAGGGAGTACATGACCCTTCTTAGCGTTTTCAGTATATCTAGAAGTCTAAACACACCTGCACACTCAGAAAAAAAAAAAAAACACTCGAGACGCTAGACATTTAAATTTTCAAACAAAATTTCCTCCGACGAAATCACCACGCTACTTAAATCTCTCCAAATAATATTTGTTTCATAATTTACACCTCTACAGTCCTGAGAACATTTACGAAAAATTACCACATCGAAAAGAAGTTGTTGGACGTTTTCGTTCCAGTTTAATTTTCCTGTGTGTGCACAGTCAATTTCGTGTAACAACCTTCATTTTTTTTACCTGCAGCCATCTCTCTTTACAGCTGTTCTATGTTGTATTTTTGTGAAATAAACTGCAAGTTTGCTACTTTAAATATTAATTTATTTGTTTTGTATTATTTTTTATTTTCTTAGGGAATCATTTGCAGAGCTTTTGTCTTATTGATCTGATGTGACTTAAAGAGAAGAGAGAGAGAAAAAAGGTAATTGACAAAGAGAACCATATTTTCACGACCTTGCATATTTGACTAGTTTCTTTTTAAATCGACAGTGGTAGATCAATACTCTTAAATAGTAATAAAACACAAATGTGAGTTACATCTAGCTGTTGGTCATTTCCTTGCGAGCGATTATAGTTAGGCTCAGGGGCGGATCCAGGATTTTCGTTTTGGGGGGGAGGCTTGAGTGGACTTCTGTTTGGGGGGGGGGGGCTAGAGTGGACTTTTGGCTTGGGGGAGCGGTGCCTGAGTCAGGCAAGGGTAGTCTTTAAATAGTTTACTGCCCCCTTTAAAGATCAGTAGAGCTAAAAAAAGTCTCCAAAATTCGATGTCGCGGATGGACCTAGGTACTTTTGGGGAGGGGGGGGCTTGAGCCCCTTAGCCCCTCCCCCTTTGGATCCGCCCCTAGATAGGCTGCCCAACCCACTTTGGAGATAGGCTGTAATTTCAAATCTGTGGGTTACCTAATACTTACAACAGATGTTTAAGGAAAACAAAGTTACAAGTAACACAATAGAAATGCAAAAATCAAAAAAATAAAATAAATCAATGAGACCTTTTGAGCTAGCGTATGCTAGGCTGCTGCCATCGGCGGAAAAAAACTGAAATGCGTAGGGAGGAGGGGAGGGTTACTGGATGACCTGTGGACCTGGGATTGGGCAGCCTTGAGCTAAACTCTGCTGGTATTGAGAGAACAAGCTACTACAGTGACAGACTGCAGTGGAAGGATGCCCCGAAGAAACCAAATTATGTTTTTCTCCCCTTTACGTCTACAAAAGAAGAGACCCAAGCAGGGCTCACCTGATGCGTGCTGGCAGAGGCGGTCTTAGGGAGCTTCTATAAACCACGTAGCTCCATTTTGGCCTCCTGTGAACACTCGTCGCCCCCACGTAGCCCGACGTGGCTTTTATCTCTACACCCCCCCCCCCCCCATGTAGCTTTTTTTATCGGCGGAAAAAAACTGAAATGCGTAGGGAGGAGGGGAGGGTTACTGGATGACCTGTGGACCTGGGATTGGGCAGCCTTGAGCTAAACTCTGCTGGTATTGAGAGAACAAGCTACTACAGTGACAGACTGCAGTGGAAGGATGCCCCGAAGAAACCAAATTATGTTTTTCTCCCCTTTACGTCTACAAAAGAAGAGACCCAAGCAGGGCTCACCTGATGGGTGCTGGCAGAGGCGGCCTTAGGGAGCTTCTATAAACCACGTAGCTCCATTTTGGCCTCCTGTGAACACTCGTCGCCCCCACGTAGCCCGACGTGGCTTTTATCTCTACACCCCCCCCCCCATGTAGCTTTTTTTATCTACTAGACGACCCGTGCGAAAATTTCGCGAATAAAATGTGATGAATAGTGAGGTTGAATATAATGTCACCAAGTTCAGTCATTACTCTTCATACTCCTACTTCATTTATCGATTTTGGTTAGAAATCCAGGGAGATAAATGGCTCGAAACACAAAAAACGTATTTTAGAAATATTGACATTTTTGCGCTTTATGGGTCGAATTACGAACAATTCCTTTCTTAGAATATAATGTTACCACGGCGGAAACCTTAGTCTTTAATACGATATGTCATTTATCTATATCGATTAGATATTAAGGGAAATACACAGACGGAAAAAAAAAATCCCAACACCAAGAAAAAATTATTGTAGAGTAATGAAATTTGGACAATGCATTTGTCAAGTTAACATGTTTAATTGATTAAATTTTCAAGATCACAGGTTAATTTAAGCTCAAGAAAATGCATTTCAAATGTGAAATACTGTTAAATTAATAGCCGGTGTAACCTCCAGAATTTTGAATGCAAGCCTGCAAACGTGAATGCATTGTGTCATACAGGTTTCGAATGTCACTTTGTGGTATGGAGTTCCATGCTTGTTGTACTTGTGCTGTCAATACTGGGACGGTCAGTGCTGGCTGTGGATGATGCTGGAGTTGTCGTCCAATGATATCCCATACGTGTTCAATTGGAGACAGATCTGGTGATCTCGCAGGCCAAGGTAACATGTCGACACTCTGTAGAGCACGTTGCGAGACAACAGCGGTATGAGGGCGAGCGTTATCCTGTTGAAAAACTCCCCCTTGAATGCTGTTCATGAATGGCAGCACTACAGGTTGAATTACCAGACTGACGTACAAATTTGCAGTCAGTGTGTTTGGTATAACCACAAGAGTGCTCCTGCTGTCATAGGAAATCGGTTACTTCAAGGACAGCTCCGAGCCAGGCGCCCTGTAGCGTGCATTCCACTGACTACAAGCCATCGCCGTTTGCGACTCCAGTGGTGTCAAGCCAGAGCTCATTGGAGGACGGAGTGGAGATCTGTTGTGTTTTCTGATGAACGCAGGTTCTGCCTTGGTGCCAGTGATGGCCGAGTGTTGGTCAGAAGGAGGCCAGGGGAACGCCTGCAACCAAACTGTCTGCGGCCTAGACACACTGGACCTACACCTGGAGTCATGGTCTGGGGAGCAATTTCCTATGACAGCAGGAGCACTCTTGTGGTTATACCAAACACACTGACTGCAAATTTGTACGTCAGTCTGGTAATTCAACCTGTAGTGCTGCCATTCATGAACAGCATTCAAGGGGGAGTTTTTCAACAGGATAACGCTCGCCCTCATACCGCTGTTGTCTCGCAACGTGCTCTACAGAGTGTCGACATGTTACCTTGGCCTGCGAGATCACCAGATCTGTCTCCAATTGAACACGTATGGGATATCATTGGACGACAACTCCAGCATCATCCACAGCCAGCACTGACCGTCCCAGTATTGACAGCACAAGTACAACAAGCATGGAACTCCATACCACAAAGTGACATTCGAAACCTGTATGACACAATGCATTCACGTTTGCAGGCTTGCATTCAAAATTCTGGAGGTTACACCGGCTATTAATTTAACAGTATTTCACATTTGAAATGCATTTTCTTGAGCTTAAATTAACCTGTGATCTTGAAAATTTAATCAATTAAACATGTTAACTTTACAAATGCATTGTCCAAATTTCATTACTCTACAATAATTTTTTCTTGGTGTTGGGATTTTTTTTTCCGTCTGTGTATAAGTCTCGTGACACAAAAATGAATTGTACAATTTATACTTTTTCCCTTTAATAGTTGAATTCCAAACACTTCTTTCTTAAAATATGATGTCAGCAAAGCTGAGACATTATTCCTCACAATCGTACTTGATTTATCGATTTTGGATACATATCAAGGGAGATAAGTGGCTCGAGACACATAAAACGCATTTTAGAAAAATTGACTTTTTTGCCTTTTATGGGTCGAATAACGAACAATTCCTTTCTTAAAATATAATGTTACCACGGCGGAAACCTTATTCCTTAATATGATACCTCATTTATCTATATCGGCTAGATGTCAAGGGAGATAAATCGCTCGTGACACAAAAATCGGTTATAGAATAATTTATACTTTTTTCCTTTAACGGTTGAATTCCAAAAAGATTTCTTAAAATATGATTTCACAAAGCTGATACATTACTCCTTATATTCCTACTTCATTTATCGATTTTGGTTAGATATCCAGGGAGATAAATGGCTCGAGATACAAAAAACGCATTTTAGAAAAATTGTCATTTTTGCCTTTTAAGGGTCGAATTACGAAAAATTCCTTTGTTAAAATATAATGTTACCACGGCGGAGACCTTATTCATTAATATGATACCTCATTTATCTATATCGGTTAGATATGAAGGGAGATAAATCGCCCGTGACACAAAAATCGGTAATAGAAAAATTTATACTTTTTTCCTTTAAGGGTTGAATTCCAAAAACATTCTTTCTTAAAATATGATGTCACAAAGCTGAGACATTACTCCACATAATCCTACCTCATTTATCGATTTTGGTTAGATATCCAGGGAGATAAATGGCTCGAGATACAAAAAACGCATTTTTAGAAAAAGTGACATTTTTGCCCTATAAGGGTCGAATTACGAAAAATTCCTTTCTTAAAATATAATGTTACCATGGCGGAGACCTTATTCTTTAATATGATACCTCATTTATCTATATCGGTTAGATATTAAGGGAGATAAATCGCTCGTGACACAAAAATGCGTTATAGAAAAATTTATACTTTTTCCCTTTAAGGGTTGAATTCCAAACACATTCTTTCTTAAAATATGATGTCACAAAGCTGAGAAATTACTCCTCATAATCCTACCTCATTTATCGATTTTGGTTAGATGTGCAGGGAGATAAATGGCTCGAGATACAAAAAACGCATTTTAGAAAAAGTTACATTTTTGCCCTATAATGGTCGAATTACGAAAAATTCCTTTCTTAAAATATAATGTTACCATGGCGGAGACCTTATTCTTTAATATGATACCTCATTTATCTCGCTCGTGACACAAAAACGCATTGCAAAAATAGTGATACTTTTGCCCTTTAAGGGTTGAATTCTGAAAACTTTCTGGCTTAATATATGACGTCACTAAAGCGGAGATCTTAATCTTTAAAACGATACTTCATAAAACGGTTTCAGATAGGTATCCAGGTAGATAACTGACTTGTAACACAGAAAACAGCATTTTAGGAAAATTTACATTTTTGCCCTTTAAGGGTCGAATTCCGAAAACTTTCTTGCTTAAAATACGATTTAACCAAAGTGGAGACCATAAGCTTTAAAATGACACCTCATTCATTGATTTCGGCTAAGTATGAAGGAAGATATAGGCTTGTGACAAAAAAATACCTTATAGAAATAATATATATGATGATGATTGATTTTGTACAGACTATCGTAAAATACATGCGGAGATAATTAATGGCGGAAATAAACATTCACATGCTGTTGTGTGTTCTATACCTCATGTTCACTGTGACAAATAATATGAATTTGAAGCTATGTGGCCTGGCTCTGAACCCCCCTTCCCCCCCTCCCACGTAGCTTAGCGTAGATTCCCAAAAAACCTTCCACTCCAAAGACCGAAACCACGTAGTTTATGGACGCTCCCAATAGGGGGTGGCGAGCAGGGTAATCGCCCGGGGCCTCTCTCTTGCAGGAGCCTCACGTGACAACCAGATTAGAAAAAAATTTAATTAAAAACTATTTGTTTTATCCTTAGTTACAACAATAAATTTGTTGGTTAATTCATAGTGAAGTATATATTAATAGTAACAAGGGCCTAAATAAAATTTCTCATTTAGATTTATTCAATGTCACGTGCTTATGAAAAGTAAGATTAACAATATCAAAATTAAGTTATCAGTAAATAATATTTTTTGTAATTTTACTGTAAAACATTATTGAAAAATTCATTACTATATGAACTTCGCGCCTCACGCATCAGAAAACTCACTTGAACAATCGGTTTTGTTACTTTCATCGTGTTTACGATTTAGGTGCGGGGAATTCCCGCGTTTCATTTGGTTAGTCAACTCTTGTCACCTTACGCTTATTTTGCTAGCAGTTGTTAGTTCGAGCCACAATTGACCAAGTCTTGGTCCCCATCGTCACCGACGACAGTTGGCCGACTGACTGCATACCCCTCTGGTGTTCACACTACGCCGGACGTGTTCCTACTCAGTCTCTAGTCTTCCTTAACGTTTCATTTGCTGTTTCACGGAATCGATGTTCAAAAATTTCCTTAAAAGTGAGTTGTTTAAGTGTATAATCAACAAAAGTTATATTAAAATTCCTTCTTTACCTGGCTCACATTAATGCCTCACTGGTATTCAAAAGCAGTCTTCAGAAACCATCATTGACAGTCTTTCACACACCATACAGATTCTCGCAATCACAATGAAATTTCAAACGTCAATCACTTCGAACCTGACGTGTTTCTTCAGTTTGTGGTTACTTTCATTCGATAATTTTTATTAGTAAAGAATGAGATTATTGTAGATTTTAATTTAAATACAGACCGTGAAGATGCTGTATAAAATTTCATTTATTCTTAAGGAGCTAGTTCAGAGTTTCTTACCAGCTGCATAGTGTACCTCTCTCGTAACCACCTAACTTACTCTGGTAATCCTTACAGGAAAAGGAGACCTACAGTTCAACGTGGAATTACAACCACAGAGTGATTTATTAACAAATAAATGCTTTGTCTCCCAAAGTCCAACCCCTCCTCCACGTGGTGGGAGATGGGCAACGGCATGAAGTAGGGGATTGTCTGTGGGGATGAGGTACAGTGGGGACCTAGTGTGCCCTGGAACTGATATGGTAACTGAAGGCCCTACAGGAACCCTGAAAAATGGTGGCCAGTGGGGGTCTGGTGAAGCTACGACAGGCCTAGCAAGCCGGTAGTGGATAGAGCCTGCTTACAAAACAAAAACAAGCCTCGGAAATGACGGAACAATGGACAGAAGATATGGCTATGGAAACGGTTTAAGATTTGGATCCTTGAATATACGGACTTCAACTGGGAAAGTGGAGGAAATAGTGGACATGATGGAGAGAAGGAAGTTGGATATTTTGGGGCTGGGTGAGACAAAGTGGAAAGGAAAGGGTAGGAGGGAATTGAGAAATGGTTTCCAACTGTATTGGAATGGAAATGAGGAAGGGAGAAAAAATGGAGTAGAGGTTGTTGTGAGGGAGGGGCTGAAAGAGGAAGTGGAAGAGTTTAGCGACAGAATGATGAAGGTTAAAATAGCGGTCAAAGGAATAAGCTTGGATGTACTTCAAGTATACGCCTCACAAGTAGGCTGTCCAATCCAAGAGGAGGAGGAGTTTGAGCAGGAATTGCAGAGACAGTTAAATGGGCAAAATATTATAATTATGGGAGACCTGAATGCTCATGTGAACACAGAAAGGCAGGGGTACGAGGAAGTAATAGGGACAGAAGGATGGGGTGGCAGAAATAAGGAAGGGGAAAGGCTACTGGATTTCTGCAAACAAAACGGATTGAAAATAGGAAATTCCTGATACAGAAAGCAACAGAACCACAAGGTAACATGGTACAGTAGTGATTGGCAGAGGAAGTCAGTTGTGGACTACTTTATATTTAATGGTGAATGGAAGAAGAGTGTGGCAGATGTGAAGGTAATACCATCAGAGGCATTGGATAGTGATCACCAGCTATTGGCAATGGAGCTAAGGATGGTGGCAGAGAGGAGAAAATCAGGAAGACAGGATAGGAGATAAAGGCTATGGAAATTGAAAGAGAAGAGTAATGAAGAGGTATACCAGAGAATAGTAAGGAGTAAGATACCCACAATGGAAATGGGGACACTGGAAGAGGAGTGGGGATATTTTAAAATGACGTTAGTTCAAGCAGCAGAAACAGTGCGCGGAAGGACTGGTAACACCAGAAGACGGAAAGAAACAACAAGGTGGAATGATAAGAGTAAAACAAGCAGTGGAACTCAAGAACAGGACCTTTAGGGAACGGTTCAAGCAGAGGACACAGGAGACAAGGGATGAATATGTGAAGAAAAATGAGGAGACCAAAAAAATAGTAACAGAGTACCTCAGAGTATCATCATTAATAATTTGTCGTCTTTATGTTTTGCTAAATTTTATAAATCTTCTATTATAATATTTTAAAATTCATAATTTATTTATTTATAACTTTTGCATTTCTCGTCAATCATAAGAAATACCTACTTTTGGTTCACATACTTTGAACAAAGGGCAATGGACTCGAAAATCTGCTGCCGGGAGCCTCGTAATGGTTAAGGCTGCTGCCGCCTGCTGGACAGTTCTTCTGAGAAGCAACAAACAATCAAAATAACTCTGATAACACTTGAAAAAGAGAAATTCAAATGAAGTTCTATAAAACAATAGCAATCTCAACAGTGGCGTAGCTAGGCCAACAAGGGCCCTGGTGCAAAAAATTTATTTGGGGCCCTCAGGTCAGATGGACGACCTTTTTTTTTTTGCTTTGTGTTGCTGGTAAGGGCACCCTGAGACTGCGCTTTGGGGTCCCCATAGGTATACTTGGGGGCCCCCTGAGTGCACTGCCTAGCCCCATAGTAGCTATGCCCCTGAATCTCAACAATATCACGTGGAAACATGAATCCTGTGAAATAAAGATAGAACCAAAAAATAAGCCATAGACATTAAGTTCCATGTTTGCTTATGGCTTTATGCCTCACTAATGTCATTGGAGGACTGGAATAAAGGGAAGAGACTAAATTGGGCCACAACCTTGTGAAGAAACTATCCCAGCATTCATGTAAAGTGATTACTGGAAACCATGGAAACCGAATACTGTATGGCTGGCCTGGGATTCAAACTCACACTCCCATATGAGAGACCATAGCATTACTGCCCCCCTCCCCCCCACCACACTTGGTCATGAAGTTTTTATTTATTGGAGTGTGAACTCCAGTGGCAATTTCCCTACACACCAATTTTTCCACTTTCTTGTACCTCCCTACCTTTGCCCTCTATGAATCTTAACTCTAAATTCCTTCAGCATTTTTGGTAAATTATTCATCATTTCCAATGATAATTTATTCTGATCCTGACCCTTTACCTATGAAAGAAAATTTTTCTTCACCCTTTTGCATGAAATCGAGTGCCAGCTTGTGGTAATAGTTTTTCCTCTTTTAATACTTCCACCAATATCTTTCCACACCTCATCATCAATATACACCTTGTACTTTTCCACCCCTCTATTCACCATCCTCCAATGAATCCCAATCCAGTTTCTTTATCATGTCAGCTCTTGATTCTGTCCTGCGGCAATTTCCAGAGACAAATCTTCCTACTCCTGTATTTCACATCTAAAACTTAGGTCCCATACCAAATTCAACCAATGAATCGACCAAAGTTAACTTCTCTCATACATCCCCTCATCCCTTCCTCCAACAAGCAAAGGATTTTTTACTAACACCTGTTCAGTATGTCCTGCCCAACTGAGTTTGTTAAATGTTGTTCTAAGATACTTGTATTTACATTTCAAGTTTTCAGTAAGCAAAACCTATCAATCAATTGTTCATTAGAAAAACGAATAGCAATGGGTCCCAATACACTACCCTGTGGTACTCCCATTTTCACCACCACTTTCTGTGATACTGCATTTACTAATTTAATTTTTGCTTTTTATTTTTCTTCTCAGCAAAACACTTTTCATCCACTCCAATGGTTTGCTATAAAGAGAAGAAATAAATAAAAAGATCTCCAATTGGGGATGAAATAGAAGAAAAATAAATTTCATGGACACATACCATGAATAACTAACAAATGCAAACTGAAAGTTGGAGACACATCTGGAAACCAATAAAGTGGTGGTCTGAGGTACCAGAACAGATCGGATGGTACAATCTCTGAAGAATGCAAAACACAAATATAAAAGATAATACCAATACAGGATGGAAAATAATTATAACAAAGTAATAATACACGATATCACTTGAAGTGGTATAGATTGGCAATTTATAGACAGGGGCAACTGGTTATTCTGAAGTCATTTTTTATTGGCAATACCATTGCCAGAAATTCTGGAATAGAATAACTAAAGCTACGGCTGTGCGTTTTATAAGTAGGGAGACATACATTTGGGACATTTGCTGAATTTTGGATGGAACAAATCATTACTCTCATTGCACTAGCCAAGTTTTCCTTCACTCTATGAGGCAAATGGATTCAAGACCTTAGGTGAACTTTTTTGGTAGGGCTTTACAGCATGCTGAAGTAATTAGAGCCAAGAGGATTGAGGGGAAAGGAATGGGAAGTAACTCAATCATGACCTTTTGAAAGAGACATCCCACCATTTGCCTAGAGTGATTTAGGGAATTGGCCGAGGGAAATCGGAAAGATAAATTGTCAACATGAAAGATCAGATCAGAATTAAAGAACTTGCTAGCAATAATTGAGGGATTAAAAGCTGAAGCAGTTGTGTCCATCTAAGTGCAATAACAGCAAGAAGAATGAGAAGCATGAAGGCTGTCCAGTTAATACTTTTTTAATGTTTGTGATATCATCTCAGTGAAGCAAGTTACCCAAATAATTATAGAAATTCTGCGAGGAACTGTAACTCTAATGGCTTGTATAAAGTTAGTGAGGAGATTTGAACTAGCGCAAATTATAACTCCTGAACTCCAGAGTAGCAGGTCATTTATATGATCAGCCAATATAATAGGTGAGGTTCAAGGCACCACTGATACAGGACTTGGCAATTTCAAAAAGGTATCCTCTTTACCAGTGTAAAGTTATCAACTACGTAAACTTGCGTCTTTTATCCATAAGTTGTGAATGAATAACTTTCACCAACGCAACTAATCTCAGAACCTATAATCATGCCATATTTATAAAATAATGTAGCATTTCAGAATGACTTAAGTTTCAGTTATGATTTCCATGCTTCATGTTCTTAATCCAAAACATGATTCATTGGATTCACAGTTCTTTACTGAAAATATATGCAACTAAAGAGGAAAAAATAGAAAAGAAAAACACCTTGTTACCCAAGTAACAAGCTGCAACTTCCACAAGTGAATCACAAGCTTCTCCCCTCACTTAAAAGAGGTCACACCTGTAGCGAACCACAATCGCTGTGTGAGTAAAATGATCACTATCCTAACTGACAAGCTCAAAAGTTCACTGTGCGATTAAAAATAAAAATTTGATATGGGAGTAAGACTCTTTATTTGTGAAAACTAATATTATACATTAAATTTTACAATTTCCTGGAAATGCACAAAATACATACAGTTTTATAATACACAGAATCCACTATCAAGTATATCAACTCCACACAATTTCAACATACATTTTTTTACAAAAACTATTTCCAGTAAAAAATTGCTCAGTTAATTTTCTACTCAAAAAGTTCTGCCATTTCAGCACATATCACACTTCATGTTTGAGAAATACATTATATTTAAACAGAATACTTAAAATTTTTACTTACTTTCACTCCTCCCTCAATTCAGTTGCAATGCAATGCAAGGCAAATCCCGATCACATGTTGTACATGGGAATCAACTAATTTTCTCTGTTAACATTTAATGTTAACGCAAATCACACCAGTCACAAAATAAAAGAGAAAACAACTTACCAATGCTATGAATATATACATTTGTGTGTTAATGAACAAAATATTGGATGTACAAAATATAAAGCTAAATCTGGTAGCAGTGAATTCCACTTTACACATCTGTATAACATTTACACACGAAATTCAACATTTAATAGTACATATCCTGAGATTCACGATTAGTTTGTGGAAGCAAAAGATATGTATCACTTCTTGGCTTGTTTCCTGGAGGGTTGTTGACGAGTAGATTTCCTCTTAGGAGAACTCTTATTGCCATACTTGGCTGCCAATTCATTAAAAAAATAATCTGCGGCAGCTTCTCGTTCCTTGAAACGCTGCTCCAGGATAGCCAGCATGTTAGATTCACCGTTTGCTTCTGCCGCTTTCTCTGCATTCATCTTCTCCACTTCCTTGGCTTCCTTCTCCCACTAAAATTGGAGAAAAGATGATAGTAAATAAGCATTTTATGAGACATTAACAAGGACAGAAAGAGATAATATAAGTTAAAGAACCACCAGTGCTGCAGATCACAGTAAGAAAGTAGATACGGACTTGGGAAACACTGTCTATAAATCCCTCAGCAGTAGTCTAATAGGAAGTCAGCAACTATAAAAAGCAGCAGACTGCTCCAACATGCACTAATCATCATCACAACAGTTAATTTTTTTCATTTAATTAAGACCGTAATTTGGTTAAATTTGTACAACAAAGAATTTTCTTAAAAAATAACTGGGATCAACTATTTAGAGGGCATTGAAACCAAAATAATTTATCTTAGAATTTTGTATGTTTGTTCTAGCATCAGGCAAAACTTCTGATCATGTGGTTGTGTTCACTGTGGATATCTACTTTCATGAGAAATATTATGTTTCTCTTGTTTGTAGGCTGTTTTTTGCAACTGCAGCCTTTCTCCTTTAAATTTTGGAGAGTGATTGGTGTATTTTATCTTCCCTTTCCATATTAATATCACTTCACAGCATTTCTGCCAACTCCACTGTTGTTCTTGTTACATTGTTGTCACTGTTTAAAACTTAAGGTATGTTTACACTATGTAGCTGGAGAGCTATATGTAGTTCAGCCAGCTGCATGTAGCTCTGCTACAAGTCAATTGTGATGCTTCCGTCAGCTACATGTAGCTCTGCTAAATGTAGCTGTGCTAGATGTAGCTCTGCTATAAAGTAAATTTTAATTTCGTGTAGCAGAGCTAAAAAACCACTTCCCACTTCCCAGCCAGATGCTGAAGAAGAAGGTACTTCTTGCAGCAGCCGCTGCTTTCGCCGCAGCAACTGTTATATTTTCAACTCAGAAAAGAGAAAGAAGATTTTGGATCAAGCCCTCTCTTCAGGCTAGAAAACGATACAGCGGGACTGACCTTTTACGTGACCTTAACGAGGATGATGTAGACAACTTGCAGTATGAAATTCGTTGCGATGGAAGTTTTAAAAACTTTCTCCGGATGACCAGTGCTGATTTTGAACACTTGCTGATTGCTATTGGACCCAAAATTGTCAAACAAGATACGTCATTCAGGGATGCAATTCCTGCGCGTGAGAAATTAGCTATAACGTTGAGATTTCTTTCATCTGGGGACTCGTATCAGAGTTTGAGTTACCTCTTCAAGGTATCTAAATCTAGCATCTCTTTGTTCATCCCCATAGTTTGTGATGCAATCATTGAGGCGTTAGAAGATTCCATTAAGGCGAGTCTATTCAGTGACCTAATAAATACAAATTTACTTTTACTTGTGATATATTAATAAATAAAGCAGAAAGAGAGAGAGAGAGAGAGAGAGAGAGAGAGAGAGAGAGAGTGTGTGTGTGGGTTGAAAAGAGAGTCATACTAAAGTTCAGTGTCTTGGAAAAAATACACATTTTTTACATTCAAATCTATTTATTAGCATCAACATGTATTAATTACTTGTAAACTTTTTCCAAAATTTAATAATTTAATAATTTGATTTTGGGAAAAGTACAGATCTTACATTCAAAACCATTCATTATAACTTTAATAACATGGATTACATTTATATCCTTTTCAAAATACAGTATTACAATTTCGTCAGGATATTGGCAAATTCATTCCCGTCGCATGTGTCCTCTTCCAACAAACTGGTTGACAGTGTAGACTGTCCTGACACAGACCTAGAGCTTATACTGGAGGGTCCCGATGAGTACATCCATTGTAATTTTTTCATTTCACAATCGAATAACACCTGGTTTATCTTGTTTTTTGCCTCCGCTTGCAAAAGTTTGTCCCCTAGTGCCCTTATCTCATTAGCTACGTGCTTGCCGTAGACATCCATTTCATCTTCCTTTTCTTGTTGTGGAAGTTGTTCCAGGGTAGATGAGATTTTTTTCATGGCCTGATATGCCTCTTCCACCATTTGGGATGGTTTTTTCCTTTTCAAGCCCGTTTTTGGTTTTTGCGGTTGTTTCCAATTGGGTTGCTCTTCTGCTGGTACTTTTGGTGTTATAGAAGAACCTGCTTCTTGGGTCTGATGGGGGCTGACGCTTGCTTCGATGTTAGCTTCCTCCTCTTCTTGGATCTGAAATTAAAAAAAAATATATATATATATTTTTTTTTTGGACACTGTGAAAATGGAGTTATCTGCCAAAACACTTGTCGTGTCAAATTAATAAAAAATGAAAGGGTACTCAGGTTTTTTCATTTATATAATAATCAATATATATATTTATATATTTATTATATTATGTATATTATATATGTGATAATATGTGTGTATATATATATATATATATCACCTGCTTCACAGTCCGCGCCATCAAAGTACTCCCAGACAAAAGCAGCATCTCAGAACTGAGGAGGTGGGAACTGGCCTTTCAGTACCAACTGGGGACCAGACAACCACCTGGACTAAATTTAAGATAGCTCCAATTTTCCTCTCCCCTCCGACCTTTGCCCCTTACCTGCCATCATTTCCCACAAAACCATCGCTCACCAGAGCTTTCTCTTTTTGTACTTAGATCTATTGCTAAAAAAATACTTTTCTCTCGTGTGTTTTATATTATTATATTTTTTCCGTGTGCAGTATTTTCAATAATTTTGCGTGTGGAATAATTTTTTATGGGGGCACTTATAGATCGTTTTTAGTAGATTCCCCCCCCCCCCCCCGTGTTTTCCTTGGTTTGTTTTATGCCTGTGACCTTATGACCGCAACCGCGTTTCCACTGTGCAGTCTAATTATCATTTTCGGGCTTAGGTCCTTCCACCCCCACCCCCGCCTACCGCCATGTTGTTTCTCCCCCCTCCATCTCCACCCCGACCAGCCGACCATGTGCACCCCGTGTGGTCTCCTCAGTTGGCTGCTAGCTTCCGCGGGGCAGCTACCTCATCCTACAACCTGATGAAGAGCTAAGCTCGAAAATTTGTATTATGTTTGTGTGTTTTTTCGTGTTTTGACGCCGCTGGAGCCCTCATCTTTGAAAAGCGGTGGTTTTTCTCCTATCCCAATGTCTAAGATATCCGCTCTCAGCGCCTTTGTTTCCAAACAATATATATATATATATAGTGTGTTCATTTTTTACAGAACGATTTTTGTTTTCAGACACCAAAATCTGAAGAGGAGTGGCTGAAAATAAGTAACGAGTATGAGAGAAAATGGAATTTCCCACACTGCCTGGGCAGTATGGATGGTAAACATGTCATGCTGCAGGCTCCTATACATAGTGGCAGTGAGTTCTACAACTATAAGGGATATTTCAGTATTGTTTTGTTTGCAGTAGTCGATGCAGACTATTGTTTCACATACGTAGCAGTAGGGTTCCAAGGTAGATTGTCTGATGGAGGAGTGTTTGAGCATACAACATTTAAGGAATGTATGGAAAAGTCTACACTCAACGCACCAAAACCACGTTACCTTCCTGGTGGTACATACCCAGTTCCTCTTGTTTTGCTGGCAGACGACGCATTCCCTTTGAAACCATGGATAATGAAACCTTTTGCAGGCACACATGACAAAGGATCAAACAAACGATTATTCAACTATCGTCTTTCAAGGGGCAGGAGAGTTGTAGAGAATGCCTTCGGCATCCTTTCATGTGTGTTTCGGGTGTTAAGGAAACCAATTTTACTTGAACCCGAAAAGGCGGAAAAGATTGTACTAGCTGCAACACATCTCCACAACTTTTTGAGAAAAAGTGATTCATCAAATGCCACATACACACCACCTGGATCTTTTGACGTAGAAAACACTGTAATGCATGAACTTATACCAGGACAATGGAGAGTTGAAGGCTTGCCTACAGGAACTTTGCTACGCCTTAAACGAGTCCCAAAGAAGCCATCAGTGTTGGCTGCTGAAATAAGGGAGGAGTTTGCACGCTACTTAACCAGCAACGAAGGATCTGTACCCTGGCAAAATGAATA
Source organism: Vandiemenella viatica (assembly GCA_031002005.1). Classification (NCBI taxonomy): domain Eukaryota; kingdom Metazoa; phylum Arthropoda; class Insecta; order Orthoptera; family Morabidae; genus Vandiemenella; species Vandiemenella viatica. Next base: position 64,805,629 of record CM061918.1, on the reverse strand, counting down.
TGCGTAAAGGGCTGAATCGGAGTAGTAGAGTAGTAGAACATTTAGAAGATATTCAACCTCAAATAATTTAATGTACATTGTGTTTATGTGTTTGTGTGTTAATTTGATTGTGTTTAACTTTGGATTGAATTTATAAATTGAAGCGTTTGTAGTAGCCTATTACCAACTGTGCTGTGTTACTTTTCCTTTCAAGCTTTTACAAAAACATTTGCATTGGTAAGGGGAGAAAAATTATTTTTAAGTTGTAATCAATAAATTAAGTAGCCTACATACTATAGTCTGTGTTTTTTCCCCAAAAAGTGATGAGGTAAAATATTAATAACATGAATAACAAATGTGACATGCAAAAGATACATCATTGACTTCCCTATTGGGCAACCATCCAACTGCCTTTAATAAACCTTATCTAGGTTTAATTGTGGCTAATGAGAATATTTTATGTTAAACTCGTTACGACTATTAATATATTCCTCTATTAAAAAAATAAAACTAAAAATAAATGTCATTAATGTCAGACTGTCATTAATGAAATAAATTTAAAAAATAATTGTTATGTTTAATTGAATTTGACATAGTTAATCTAGTAAAAGCTAAGCGAAAACTGTTTGGCTGCATTTTGAAAAGAGTAGTTTTCTTAGAATTCATCAAATTAAAATACAAAATACACTACACTCTGAGGTTTCGAACCTACGACCTTCGTCTTAGGAGGCGGAGGCGATATCCATTACACCACAGCCACTTATAGAATGACTGGAAATACAGAGTTTACAGCTGCAATCTACCACTGCCGCCCCGCGCGACCTACAAAGGTTTTGTCAGATCATCATAACTTTTTTAATACTTAAGGTAGATCCAAAGTTAAGGTTTCATATGAAAGATAACGAAATTATGCACGTGGGTATGCATTTAAATTCCTCAAATCATTAGCCAAACATTTAAAATAAGCCAAACGAAAAGTACTAGGGTTGAGTATATAGTAGCCTATTTGTTGGAGTAACTAAAAATAGATAATTATATATAGGTACTGAAATCCACTTACCAAGCTATCCTCATTTCCATCTCCCTGTCCTGATTCACAGTAGCCCCTTGGCTTACATTTATCCTACAAAAAAGTGAACATGTGAAAATATGGCCATTTAGGTTCCCCATCTGCTCCAGCGCCACTTTTAGCCTTTTTTACAGTTGCGTTGGTATTGACCAATCAGGCATCTCATCTTCTTTTCCACTTCTGCCCTGTCCACTTTCATCACTACCGCGATTTCGTTCCACGCATCGTGTTTCTTGTTCCGGTTTTTATAATCGGCACATGTAGGGTCCCATAGCACCGGGAAATCCCTAAACAGTTCTATAAGTTTTATAATGTTGTCTTTATTCCAGTCAAATTCACTTAACAGATTCTCCATGATGATGCACAATCGCACAAGCACAAAAAGACTAAACACATCCAACTGACACGAGGACTTGGAGCACTCTGACGCCAGACCACGCGGTCACGGTCGAGGGGGCAGCTACATCTAGCTCTGCTACAAACAAAAAAGCTCTTAAAGCAGAGCTATATGTAGCAGAGCTACATATAGCTCCGATTCCCTTTGAGGTTTACCGAAACTTTTGGATAGCTCATTTTCTGCTATATAGCTGTGAAAAAAGGCTTAAATTTGCTATATAGCCCAGCTATATAGCAAATCTCCAATGTCAATTTTTTGAATTTATAGCAGAGCTATATAGCTGTGCTATATATAGCTCTGCTATGTAGCTCTGCTACATAGTGTTTTTTGAATTTATAGCAGAGCTATATAGCTGTGCTATATGTAGCTCTGCTATATAGCTCTGCTACATAGTGTAAACCGGGCATTAGTACTGAAAGTCACATCATACTATCTCACCTGCAGTCTACAAAATTAAAATGTGTTCTGAACATTTTTAACTATAATCAATCATCACTACTGAAAGGGTTTTGATAGGATATCACAGCTTTAAAGCTCAGGGTTTGAAAATTGAGGTATATTTTATCACACTAACTCACTGGTGGATAAAGCAGTGACTTAAAATCTGATTAAAAGACTAAAACTATTTATATGAATAGCCCAAATTTTCAAAAAATTGGATTCTAAAGCATGTATTGGAAGTAGTTTAAAAATGTATTTACTATTTGGCAAAAAAGTTACAATTACTTTTTACTTAGTTTCATGGTTTAATATAACAATTACCTTTCTTCTTCTTAGTCCCTACCCTTACTAAGTTACTTTCATGTAAATAGGAAGAATTATTAATTTGATGTTCATTTATGTTTGTCTTGTTACTATGTTTTTAATATGTAGTAAAATAGTCGTAAATGTGTGCAGTAATCGCCTGTTTCTTTTGATATTTAAAAATTCCTATCAAGTGCTATGTCAATGTATACTATATTTTGGCTCAATTTCAATAATTCCAAACTGTTTATTGTGTTTGAAGTGATGTTAAACCCTTTAAATTATATGTTTTACCCTTTAACATTATTAAAAACTAATTTAAGACAGAGTAGGGAAAAATAATGAAGGCAGGAGAGAGAGAGAGAGGAACATGTAAAAAATTCCAACAAAATTCACAATGTTTCAGTTAGTAACATTACTCATGTTGGAGGTGATACATATGGCTGGGGCAAAGATTTGAACAAATCCCATTCATGTGACGGGATCCAATGTATTCACATCTTTCCCCCACAATGAGTGTAACCTTCAACATGACTAAAGTTCAAACCCAAATATTGTGACTTTTGTAGGCGTTTTCTGTTTTTACATGTCCGTCTCACCCTCCAGCCTTCAATCTGAGGTAAGTGACAGGTCATTTTTCCTTATCCTATTTTATTTTCAGTGCCTAATGGAGTTTCTTTGTCTCCATTATCCATGTATTACTAGTTAGTTTGAAATACAAGTAAGAACTACAGAGCAACGTCACATGGTCTGGTCTAGGAAATAGATTTCATAAGTAATAAGCTAACAGAAATATAAACTTCACAGGTTCACTACTGGATGATGATGTTGAAAGACAAGCTTTCGACAGTGTTTTCTGCTGTCGTCTTCAGTTTCTATGTGCGTGCTGCGACAGCCGGAGCTACAGTGTTCGCAGCTATCATCCCCTTCATCTTACTCAGTCATTCACACTGGTTGTAATAGTCGGACGGAATATGTTCCTAATTTAGTGTTGGGCCAGTAGTCTGCCTAATTTTGCAAAGATGTTACCCAAGTACTGGACGAAGGTCAAAGCCTTCTGTTGATCTTCGTCTACTGGACATTTTCTCTGAGTGTCCACTCCATCAATTGATCAGGATATACATTATTCTTGAAAGTAAGGTGAAGATGTTCCAAGTACAACCAGGAAGCTATCAACGTCTGAAATTTCTCTCACTCTATGCCTCAAAGTGTACAACGTGGTGTTCCCCTGTGTGGTGTGGTGGTAACTGTTGGCATGTAAGTGGCAGTCCATGTGTGAGGGTTTTCAGTATACACTGTGTGTTAGGGTTACACCCGACTTCTGCCGGATAAGAATATCAAAGAAAGAAACCTGCTTTTTTTCTCTCTAGTTTCATTGTGAATGGGATGATTGGATGAATTTAGTTAAGACTGAATAATAATACGTGGTTAAACAATAAACATTCCAATACACAAAATGGTAGAAACACTGTTGGCTTTAACACAGTCTTCAATTGATTTCTCCTTGAAGTCCTCTATTACCTTCATGACGACACTACTCACAAACCTCTCAACAGTAATCAAACTTTATGGATTGAGAGAAAAGATGTTGGCTCTTTTGTGGAAGACCAGATCCCATCAACATTTTCTAGAGTCTTTTTACCTCTTGCTGCAAGTCCATCTAGAGTACAGTAGAACTCCAATTATCCAAATTATTTGGGACCGGACCCCATTCGGATAATCAAAAATTCGGATAATTGGATTTTTTCTGAAAAAGTGTCTATTTTAATTAATTACTGTATGTATGTTGAAAATGGGAGAAAAAACTATTTTTTAAGAAAAACAGGTTTTAATAAATTAAATTAAAAGGCAACACTTTTACATGTTAAGCGAACTTACAAGTGTGTTACATTAGTACAGTATGAATGTACTGTTCTGTAAATAAAAGTCACTGCTTGCTGAACATTTCGGTTAAAGTGAGCTGTTTGACTGTGTTCATCCATTTTTGGGCAGCATGTGTTCACACTACGGCCGGCGCTCCAGCCACTTCAACGCAGTTTCAAGGCCGGAAAATGCTTGAACTAGCTGATAAACCATTTCAGCTGATGATCGCGTGTCTGCTTCAACTTCGACGTTCAGGTCATCTTCTTTCTCGACACTTTCTTCTCTTGGCCTCCTCAAGATTCACCAGGAGGATGTACCCTTATATGCAATTATGAGTGCTGCAGGTGCTCCCACAAATGGTGTGACCAAGAACCCAAGCTTAACATGTCTGTTGCGAATTGTACCCACCATGTGAAGAACTCAATCCAATGTCATATACTTCACTCTGATATCATGGTGAGTTTTGATGTCTCATTCATCAGAGTTCCTTGGAGAGACAAACTACAGCTACTGAACTGCCTTTTTGAACCCAACAACATAGACCTCTTCAAGCTGGTTCTTACTTCCATTTAGTTCACCTATGTTGGGAGATTACAAACAGTCAAATGGTGTTCTAACGGGTTTACCATAGTCACCTGTGACTACCAATGGGAATATCACTTCAGGGAGGAAGCCATCGAAGGCTCTATCTGAAGTTTCATCTATTTTGAGAGATATACTTTTGTCGTTTCACCAAATGGTATCAATAGCCATTATTGTTAGCCTGCTTTTCCTTGAAATTCTTATCTGATGGAGACAACATGGAACCCAATCACACACAGTGGACTAAAAACCATGTATCTCCATTTTGGCCTCCTGTGAACCCCCCCCCCCTCCCACCCCACGTGGTTTTTGCCTCTACCTCCCCCCTCCCTCCCCACATAGCCTTTTTCCTTTTGATTCCAGATGACATTTTGCATTGTTTTCTCTCATCAAATTATCAAATTTCTTTCGGAGATAATTAACTGAGGGAAATAAATATTCAGATGCTGTTGTGTGTTCTGTTCCTCATTTTAACTGTGAAAAATGTCATGAAAGGAAAGCTACATGGCCTGGCTCGGAACCCCCCCTCCCCCCACCTAGCCCAGCGTAGCCTTCCAGCTAACCGTTCCCCCCCCCCCCCCCCCCCCCCCGGACCGAGCCACATAGCTAGTGCACGCTCCCTAAGATAGTCTCATACAACACAATGTTCTCTTGTTTATAAAGGACCAAAACCTGAAAATTACTATATCAATTGTATTCTTGTAATGTTTGTGTAGCCATGCGATACAACCATCATCTAAGGTTAAGAGGTTGCTCATTTCCCAAACCTAATTTGCAATTCCTTTACATGGTATACATATTGGGCCAAGTGACAGGTCTCATTTCTTTCCTTTGCATACACATTGGTCACCTATTGCTTTTCCCTTATAGAGTGCCTTCTACAACTGTTGTTATAAACCATTTCAGTGTCCCACATCCATTCTCTGATACATTCCTCTATCCCCTCCATCTTTCATGTAGTCATCAGCCATTAATAAATTGTCAACTGCTCTACCACTCCTAGGTTGTAGATACAGGTGAAATCTGAAAATTACATCAGTGTTGTGTGTTTATGCTTTCTTATACATCTGTGTTGTCCTGCCATCATATGTGGTGAATAATAGCTCTTTTTTATTTTCTTATTTATATATGGTAATCAGTACATTTAATAACCTGAAAAGCACCCAATGGATCCACTACATGCTTGCTTGGCCTACTGTAGCTCCACCATAGCCCTGTCAATAGCTTTCATTTCCCCCTTACCACACCACAGCTAGTGTCGTGGTACTGGGAAGCAATAATTCCTTGCTGTACTTTGCCCCTACTGGCTATCCCCTACTTCATGACTTCACACCCATAAAATGTGGAACGGACAGCAAATTTGGTCAAATGAATATATATTACGGAAGATAACTGTGGAGAAATAATGAAGTATCAGTGGTCATAAGAACAACAGATGTTATAAGAATACAGTGGTTCTGTGGAGTGCTGAAATAAGTGTGGAGACCTTCAAGAAGAAAGGTAAAAAAATATCAATCATAGAGCAGTGTTTCCTAATCTGTTGTCCATGGACCAGAGATGGTCTGCGAAGATGGATCTGCAGGCAGAATATTAAAATTTTAGGTATTATAACAACAAAAAAGTAAATATTGTTTGCTTAAAATGGACTCTGTTCGCACTGTTTAATAGCACAAGTATAAGCCATGGTATTTCCAGATATGAGGATATGACAGCTTTATACAATAATAATCTGCTCACTACATACATTTCCAGTCAGTACCAGAGTTCTCCGAGTATTAAGTTAATGACTGTTTTATGAGGGCCTTATTGTACTAGGTGTAGGTATCACAGGACCACAGCATGTGCCATGGCTAGTAGGGTTGGTCATAATATACACATTAGTAAAAACTTGGTCCGAATAAGTTAGTGGCCTGTAGAATTAATTTTGACATTTTTTTTTACCTTGGATCAAAACAGGCCGTGAAACACTATTATAGAGGAATGATCTTGATGTGCCACTGTGTGAAAACATTGAGCAGATAATGGACAGAAGGATAAGTGGAGCAGTGTGGCTTCAGATCAGGAAGGACTTAATGTTTGACACAAGAGATACACTGAAAGTATAGTAAAGACCTAATGTGGATAACCTGCTTTGCCTTACGGAACAATAAGGTAGATAAAAGCTTTAAAAATGGGGATGCCAAAATGTTGTTGACATGATTTGGCTCTGTCATTCTAGCATCAAAGAAGATGGGTATGCTCATACCACTTTAATGGACAGTTAACAATGCCAAAAACCACCAGCTAACATGAGACTACCACTTCTCAACACTGCGCATGCATGTGATGTGGGAAGGAAGAGGTTATGCACTCTGATGTAAAAGGTTTATAATAACTAACATATACATTACTTGGTACCATTGCATGTGTCATTACAGCAATTTGCATTACTGAAGTTCTATTCCTTGTACTTACAATCAACAAACATTTAAGGTTATTATATAAAACGAAAATGTATGCATTGCAAATTCAAAAAATCTTCTTTTTTTAAAAAAAATCCTGTCATTGAAGCATTATGAATGGATTAACACAACAAAAATTTTGTTTGTTGAACTACTTTATGAAATATATTTCTAGAAGAAATTTTTCTCAAGGTACATACAAAAGGTACAGAAAGAATGTAATAATTAAAGATTAAAATAAAAAAGTGATATAAATACCACAATACGGATGCAGTTTTACTACTGTTAAAATACAAGAGTTCATTTGAGGGAACAAACTTCGATGTTGTTACTTTTTGTAATGAGGATTAATGTGAAAATTTATTAAATAGACAATCTACAACAACAGTGCTGCAATTTGTCTGCAAACAATGAAAGCTAAATGTAATGCAATATTCTCTTTGTGAACTGTGATTCATAAAGATTTCATTGATAAATGATCTAAACTTAGCTGCAGTCAATAATGGCTTATAGAATACTAGCAGAGTACCTGGTACTGCCGGCTCTAACAGGGACTGATTTACCCATAGACTATTTTTATATTTCCATTGTGAAACATGTGTACCAAGTTTCATTATTGGCACCAGCCATTTCCAGAAGTAAACTAAACATCGATAAACCCAAACAATTCCCAGAACAGGGTGAATTGGATGCTACGATACGTTTCATTTTGGTCCAGGCTGCATTTTAACCTAATCACAATGTGTGTTAAAGTTGTTGCAAGAAAATCAAAACATGTAACACCCATGCATTAACACATACCACATACATAAATCTGTATCTGGAACAAGGTTCCATTGATATCGGATAATAACTATGGGTATATATAAAGAACATTGCAGAAAATTAAGTGGGTGTGAAGTGAGAGAGTAGTTTGGTCTTTGCAAAACTAATGAAGACAGTATTTTTCTCTTTGTATATGCGCGAGGTCCTTCAGAATCAGAAACAGTAGCTTTGCATAAAGAACAGATCAAAAATTAAGGGGGTTGAAAGGGGTTGTGTTTCTTTAAATCAAATAAAGTATTTTTCTATTTGTTTTTACTTATGACTTTACACCTCATTGACGCCATTGGAGGTGGGATGGGACTGGGGACAAGGAACGGAAAGGAATTCGGTCATGGCCTTTTGAAGGAAGCATCCTGGCATTCGCCTGGAGAGAATTGGGGAAACCATGGAAAACCCAACTCTGGATGCCCGGATGTAGATTCGAACCGGCGTCCTCCCAAATGCAGTATACTTCCTCAAAAATCTGATAGAAACTGTAGCTTTATATGAAGAACACTAACAACAATTAAGGGGGTGAAAAGAGGGAGAAAGATTGGGTTTTTATAAAACTTACGTGGACAATATTTTTTCTTAGGTTTAAAGTATACATGTGCAAAGTTCCATCAAAAACGAATAAAAAATATGGTTTGTTTAAAAATTAAGGGGTGTATATGAGGCTTTTGGATTTTTTGGGTCAGAAATCTTCTCCGTGATAAAATACATACATTTGCCAACTTTCATGAAGAACAATCAAATGGTGTAGACTGTAGCTTTGAATAAAGAACACTGACAAAAATTGAGGGGGTTGAAAGGGGGAGAGGGGTTCGCTTTTTGCAAACCAAATTTTTACAGTATTTTTCTATTTATTTTAAAGTATGTGTGTACAAAGTTCCAACGAAACCAGATAATAAATATGGTTTTGTACAAAAATTAAGAAGGTGTGTGTTTATTTTTGGTCATAAACCTTCTCTGTGAAAAAATACACGTATGTGCCAATTTTCATAGTGATTAGTAAAACGGTGTCAAAGCCTATCAATCTTGGATATACTAACATCCACTTATATATATATATATATATAAGATTGAGGTGATTCAATACACAAATGTGCAATAAGAATCAGGGTTTGTAATACCTTAACATCTTTATGAACCCCAAATCTATTATGTTCCTTGATATTTAAACGAAAGAGCAAAATATAAATCTACAAATAGTTTCAATATGATACAAAACAGAATAAAAATGGAATACGTGAAAACACTTAAAGAGAAACAAATAAACCCTTTACTTAAAACTCCTACTTGTTGGATGAATTCAATAATCGAAATGAAACTTTTTTTTTTAGTAGTTTCTGAATCTTTTCATAAATTACATTCAATAATTAATTTATAGAAATCAAAAACTGACAGAGTTCAGGATTATATAAGAAAATATTTTAACTGATATTGCCTGCTAAGAGGAAATCATAACACAACTCTGTGAAAAGTGTAAATTTGTGTGAACTTATTAAGAGAAAATGACATAAGATCCAACGAGAAACAATCAGAGTGTTAGTATATAAGAGTGAGTATACCGAGATATTAAGGTACACAATGACTAAAATAATGAAATAAGAGTTTGAACTAAATTTCAACTAAAGTAATACAAAATAAAGAAGTGTAACAGAAAAGAAAAACAGATTAAATACAAAACAAAAAGACAGGAACTAGATGCAAGCAATTTCAGTAAGATAGGAAATAATACGACTGATGGACAAATCAAGAGCCATTTTAAATACATACTAGCATTAGTAAAAATAGCTTCTGTCGTAACAAAAATAATTTAGGCTTCAAACACAAGTTTACGACTTTTCCCCCCCAACAATATCAAGGTCATTAGAGACGAGGGAATGGAATTTAGCCATGGCCTTTTGAAAGAACCATCCTGCCATTCACCTAGAGTGATTTTAGGAGAACTATGGTTCCCAGATGGCGACTGGGATTGGCATTCTTCAGAAAATCAGGCCACAACAAACCTAGGAATCAAAAAGAACTTTTTAAAAATATATTTGAAGTACAGCATTTTAGTGATGAATTTCTCGAAGACCTGCAGAAGAACAATGACTTGTTATCAATCATTGACGCTTTCGAAGACCCTAATGCACACCAGGACGATATTTCAGAAGCAAGAGACATGTTTATCATGGCTCTGTATGAAAAAGGATCAGAGGCTAGCCTGAATGATTTGAGATAAGGCAATGCGTGTCATCGACATACATGAGCAAATCAAACATTGCAATGGAGTCTTCACGGGTGTACCACTGGACTATGTTGCAAAAACACTGTATTTTGATGACTAGCTCAATTGTATTCCTTAAATGCGAAAACAACTGCACTGGTCAGTACAGATAAAGGGTAACAACTCATATAATGTGCATAATAATCACAAGTAATATACTTAAATATAAAAACATTTGACAATTTTTAAAGGTATTTTGTTGGAATTTCACATTTTTTATTTGAATTTGTACAATTTGAGACTTCATTGAATAAATCAAACAATACATAATTTTTAAAAATTACATGCATCTTTACATATATGATTTATAGTCATTACTGGAGATTGCAATTCCTTGAGTAATTGGCGTCATAATACTGCAGTAGTCAAATGCAAGACACTGCTAGAAATACTTTACGAAGTAAATTTAACAATATCATGCTTGTTCAGTGTGAGTTACAATCCAATTTCTGCTTGACAATAATGGTCTACTCTGTCTTACAACGACATTACTACTTGAAAATAACATGTCTTGCAACTGACTACAGCCGTATTATGAACTCAGTAGTGAATGTTGTTGTAGCAGAATCATGGTCCACACTAGACCAGATTTAAATAAGGCATGTGCATAAAACTGGTAGGAATTCACTAATATTGACAGCCTTTTTTTAATAATAAATTTGAGTTTTGGAATGTAATAAGTGGATTTTTGCACAGACAGACAAAACGCCTATTTTCAACTAGCGCTGGAGGCCAAGAATCCGAGAAAAAAACCTAAATAGTAAAATTTGTAGGTAATTTATAAGTACTTTCATTTTCAATTTGAAGGTTATTTGCAAAAATTTGATAGTTTCAGCGTTATAAGGGAAAAAACATAAAATGAGATTTTAGGTCTTTTTAAACATTTTTTTTAACGTTGCAACAACATTTTGTTAGCAAACTAAGATTTGTATTCAGTACCACAAAGCGTATAGAATAGAAGAAATCAAAACTACCCCACAACTTTCCTAGTAAAAACACTATTTGAGTGGACTAACCTTCTTCCTCCTGCGCTCGGCTTTACGCGCTGGCTCGTGAGTGAATGCACGGAAGGCGGGCACTTCATCATTATCGATCATACCCTGGATCAGTGACCGGAGGCGTGGCTCATCTTCAGTGTTGGCAAATGGTACAGACTCCACAATGAAGTCCATGTCTCCCTTGCCATCTGTGTAAGCCCGTTTTAGATCTTCTAACTCTTCCTTTGAGCCTGTAGCCAAAAATAAATTTTTTATATATATTTTGCTCTGCTTGCTTTGCTCAGCCAGCAAAATCATATTGTGACACACATATTGAAGGAACTATCAAATTTCAACCAAACTCTTTCAACAACAAAGAAGTTTGAGGGATTAAATACTATAAACATCCACAGAACATAAAGCACCAAATCTGAATTCAATAATATCAGTCTTTCAGAAGACAATTAAATTTGTGTGTGTGTTCAAGGGTGCATCACAAATTATATAATAAATCGACTTTGTACTTTACCAACTACATATGGAAAACAGATGATTTCAGACCAGCAATAACAATATTTTAAATTCTATTGTATTTAGAAGAGATCAGTTTTTTTTTTAAATTCTTGGGCTTCCAGCCACATAAAAAAGCTACACATGTCGGACGTTTCGAAGGCGATTATCCCGGTCCACATTTTCAACTATAGATGTCACTGTATAACTGGGTTTTTTTTTACTCTAAGTAACGAGACTCCTTTGAAATGTCCTACAAGTGTGACCATTTTACGCCGATGGAAGCCTGAGAACAGTTTATTTATATAAAATGCAGTGATAAACTTTGATCTCAGCAATGAATGGAGCTTATATATCAGTGTCGATTTTATTAAACATTAACTCATGCTTTATATGCATTTCTTACTTTAAATTACTTTAGTTTTGTTTTCTTACAGTTTTAGGGCTAATAAACATGAATGCCCCTAGAGGAACGGGAAGGAACTTGGATATAGCCTCACCCTGGCATTTACCTAGAGTGATTTCAGGTAACCATATCTCAAGACATAGACTATTACATCCAACAAACCAAAAATTATAAATATACAGGAAAGTGTGAGTAGAGCCTCGCACAATTAGGGTCCTTAATACCTTTAACTGATATCGTATATGTGGTAGGTCAGAAGGCAGTCAAATCGGTGCTTGACATTTTTCTAGATTAGGAAGTAGACTCTGCTCCAGGGTTCCAAGTGCCACACCACACTAGGGATAGGTGGTGCTGTGCACCCCCCCCCCTTCCTAGAGCTCAGGGAGCCCCTGCCAGAGCAAACCTCCCAAGAATTGGTAGAGCTAAAAAGAAAGGTTGCCCAGCTGGCCTGAGGGTCCAAAATATTTATTTTGCACCCAGGGCCTTGTCAACCTAGCTATGCCACTGCACCACACTGTAGCTCAAACCGCTAGTGCAATCATTTAGTACCAATAAAATTGATTACAGTTATATTAATATGAAAGAGCACCTTTCAATCTTCATCTTCGGTAGTCAATTCTTTGATTAGTTTGTGGTGGTTCTCCATTCTCTGCTTTCTTCATATCAACATACATCCTGCAGCCAAAATCTTCCTTTATCTGCTATATTTATTTTAACCATGGTTTTTCTCAATAGATCTTTCCCTTAACCATTTCCTCCAGTATTGTTTTCACTAAGCTCTCGTGTCTTATGATATATCCAATTAATATTGCCCTCCTCCTTTCAGTGTTACATTCTCCTAACATCTAAAAAAATTCAGAAGTGATATTGACCACCCAACTAATCCTTCACCAATGCTCAAATGAAATTTATAACATTTTCTATTCTTTTCGAACTGCCCAGATTTCACATCCATACAAGACAAACATAAATTTTAATCTCCTCTTCTTTGTATAAATTTTCAGCGCCGAGAAAACCTCCAGCCTCCTCTTCCTTGTCATCCAGCTGGTTTTATTTGTTTTAAATATTTTTTTCTTTTTGTCAAACACTATTTTTGCTTCAGGAATCCTACATTTTCCCCCTTTCTTGCTTCTTTCATGTTCTTAATTTTATTCTTACATATCCTCCAATATTTCTCCACTAATTATAATTTTCACTTTTGAGTTTATAACATTCCATAATTTTGGTCTTTGTTTTATTAATTTTAATATTGTACTCATTGCTCTTAATATTTCCATTCCTTCTCAAATTTTCTCAACATGTGTTAATTGGTTTAATTCGACTTGGTGATTCCGGCCTCCTGGCGACTGTGAACGTGACGTTCTCGTACAGTCAACCGCGTATAAAAATATGTCACTAACGGGACTGCACGGGAAGTAGGGGTTTTTGGGTGGGGACAAATTGCAGAAATGTGAAATGTGGTATCACTTTCTCAAATATATCCCATCTGGTAATTCTATTTCACGATACCGATCCATGATTTCCCGCTTTCTCGAATATATCCCATCCACATAAAATATTGTGAGGGAGGGAGGAAAAAATTATCTTCTCAAATGCGAAATGTGGTATCGCTTTCTCGAATAAATCCCATCCGCATAATTCAATTAAACGATACCGATGCGTGAATTCAATGTGATATCGCTTTCTCGAATATATCCCGCAGGAAAGTATTGGAAAATCTTGTGAGGGAGGGAGTGAAAAATTATCTACTCGTGATGCACGAACTCCCCCAGTCTTGTACCTTAACCAACCAAGACATATTGTGACTGTAGTAATGACACTGACAATATAGTGTTGATGAAAGAGTATACATTAAAAATAAAATGCTAGAAAGCTTAAGACATTTGCAGCAACAAGGCATGCCAGTATCACCACAGATAAGGGAACATTTTTGCCTAACACAAAATCCATTAACACTGCCGGCTATGTTGCGCATACCGACACTACCACTTTTAAAGTGCCCAGACTGTACACCACCATAGTTACTTTGATATGACCATCGACCGAATCAAGCAAGCCGTGAAAGAGACATTTGAGTTTCGCTAGATACATCGACTGAATCAAGCAAGCCGTGAGATTCACAACTTACAAAGCAGTGGTTTCCGAGAAGGCTCAACCGATACCAGAGAATCAAAGGGCTCCCAGTTTTTAACATTTACTGTTACAGAAGATATTCTAAATTTAATGTCAACAAAGAAAATGTATGGTCCGTAGTGGGGAAAAAAACAACTACTAGGCATAGCAGCAGCAGTGATGAAAGTGACGATGTATAAAATACGTATATTAAGTGATATTTCTTACTTTCCAGGTAGAATATTGTTTTTGTAATTTTAAATACCTGGAAATAAAAGTATTCTTAATTTTGACTCTCCCTTAAATAATCATTGTTCAGTAAGTCAGTTAACAAGTCTCCGGATTTTTGTACCAAATCTACAGAAATTTTAGTGGCTGTCTACGGATATACAAAGCCAAGTGGCCAGCAGCACTGGTTAAATATAATGTGATTATAAAGTTTTAAAAGAATTTTAAATTTCAAGGTAAAATGTAATCATAGGAGCTAGGAATTTCGGGCCCGGGGTAAAATGGGCGACCTTTTTTTATTTAGCTCTACAAACTAGCCGGGCAACAATAGGCGGATTCTTGGCTTCGAAGCCGGGGGGCCCTGCAGCGGGTGATCGGGCCCCCCTATAGCCGGCGGGCCCATGTACATTTGACCCGCTTACCCCCCCCCCCCCCTAACGCCGGCCCTGCATAGGAGATAAGAGTCCAAGCAGTGTAGACTGCAATTTTACGAAGTTTATATGGGTACGAAATGAAGAGACCGTACATAAGAATGGTTTTCCGTCATACAAAAATCTGCCGAACCTTGATGGCGGGATATATGACAATGATTTCGTGATACACAAAGAAAAATTTGTGAATCCAAACAGTCACGAAGTTCACACGCAAGAGTTGAAAGTCTCTGGTCGAGAATGAAACGGAAGTTAAAATTTTAGTATGGAACTTCTGAAGAACTGTTTCCTACATGTAGTGGCGAAACCACTTTGGATCAAGGCATGCATTCCCAAAATTTATATCGTGTCTTTGGGAGCAATACTCTTTCGTGTAATAATTTGCGTCAGCCGACCAAATCGTTCTTCACCAAATATCTGTGCCCAGTTTAGTATTCCCCTCCCCCCTTTTGCACCATTCAGCAAACATCTACAAAAACGGCTCTTTTCAGAGTCACAAATAACAACGGTTCTTTTCAGAGCCAAAATTAAAAACAGTTAAGACAAAATTCGCAACCACTAGACGTCATTATGCAGAAGAACTATGTTCAGCAAAACTACAGAGAACTAGTTAAAATATCTGTGAGTATCTAATTCTATACTGTTGCAGTATGAATTGACATATACAATACTCAACCTCATATAAACTTCGGCGAGCACAATAGCTATGTTGGTGTACAGTCTGGGTGCTATAAAAGTGGTAGTGTCGGTATGCGCAACATAGCCAACACTGCCACACGAAAATCAAAACACCCATGCACGGGCAAGAATTTATGCACATTTTATCACAACCAATGACAAAACTCATTTCATTAACAAACTTCATTATATCATACTTTGTTCCCTTTTCTTAGCTACTGATGATTTACAGTGGGACTCACAGAAACCACAGAGCTGAAAAGTAACATTACCTTTGTACTGTTTCTCGTACTTATTGATGTCCTCAATAGTGATTTTCTTAAACAGCTTTCTCCAGTACTCATTCCAGTCGTGTTCTGCCTTGTCATCTTCTTCATCATACGATCCTGATCAACCAAAAAAGATAATATAATCTGGTCTACATTTCAAACAGTTAATGGGATCTTTAGATACAAACTGCTGAATATAAAACAATGTTGCATAGAATTTTCATATTCACCTGTTTCATCATACACAGCTTTCTTTTCAGAATCACTAAGAATGGAGTGAACTTTCCCTAAAACTTTAAATTTCTCTGTTGCCTCAGCTTTCTTGTGCTCTTCAACTCTATCAGGATGCACTAGGAGTGACAGCCGATGATAAGCTTTGCGAACTGAAAGCAATACAAAATAAAAATTAAAATAATTACCATTTATAATCGGCATTAAACAGAGGTTAGAATTAAATTGTGTTATTACTCTGTTTGTCATCGGCAGTTTTAGGAATCCGAAAAACTTCATAAAAATCTCTATGCCCAAAATATTTTTCGCATAGATCAAGAAGACTAGACATTTTACTAAACTTCGAACTATAACTAACCCCCAACAACTTTTTTCCAACAGTCAAATGTATAATTCACAACTCACAAAAGCATAAAATAGCAAAGTACTTCAGATTTTCGGCGCCAAAGCAAAGTGATTCATTATAAAAAGGTGAACTATCGATATTTAAGTACTCTGCTTCCCAGGAGAAAAATAGTGTTCAGTTAGCAGAATGAAATGTAGTAAAAATATAGGCTATTTTGTTTAGAGAAGACGAAAACACGTTGTTGACAAAAATAAATCAATAATAATTTTGTAACAGTTATATCAGTCCTCTATACATCTTCTTCGCCCTATTAAGTATTAGCACTGATGGCCTGTTACGGTCTCAGTAAATCTTCTTGATCTCTCTTGCCTCTGGGATGGTAACTGAGGAGTTTTCGTGGGATCCGGACCGTCTTTTCCTTAATACATGGTCTGTCCAATTTTTCACCGTTTAGAGAACTGGTTTCATTTTGAGTTCGTTAAGGATTTCATCATATCTCATTTGATCAAGAATTGCGGCTAAGATAATCCCTCATTTTTTAGTTAAATGTATGTTTGCTATCTGTAGTCTGTTTACTACTTCTAGGAAGTTTATTAAACAGATGAATCCTCCATAACTAATTTCAATTTTTGTACAACTTTTTTGTTTCGTGTATTGTATTGAAATTGGGTACCTGTGAATTTGATGTAACCAAGGGAAAATGTTCTGTAACGAAGTACTGTATATAAGAGAATATATATACTGGGAAGTCATTGAAAGAATTATGAGCTTTTTTACGAACTGTCTGCAAGAATTTCTTGACTTTTCCTTAAATAGCTTCCTAATAGCACTTTTCTTTGTTTGAAGACTTTTTACTCTGTGAACAGCTTCTCCAAAACATTATGCCCTTCGACAGGACTGAATGAAAATAAGAGAAGAATAGCTGTTTCGTTAATTCTACGTCTATTGTTAGAGAAAATGTTTTTATTTCATAGTTGATTCCACTTCTTCAGTACTAATGTGATATATTTTGCGTGAACTGATTTTTTTTATCTATTTTGTGGTGGAATGGCTACAATTTTTTTCGCTCCACCATCTTGAAAGGACTGCTTATATGTGGGTAGGACCTCCATGTCATTAATTATCGGCGTATAATCATGTTCCTTTCCACTTGTATTTATTGTGACGACGCCATGTCTCGTCCGCCGAGACTGCTGTCGGCGACGGTGTCCACGGCTGTCACCTCCACAGCTTGGGCTGCCGACGCCGGTCTCGATTTCCGTGGTTGCTTTTGCGGCTTCTGCCACCCGGTACGACCTCTCTTCACCCCCGCTGCTCATATATCCCCATTACATTTTACTAGGTGGGGGATGACGACTAGCTGGTTGATGCAGTCATTCCGCCAGGAATGACGTCGTGGCTTACATGCAAATGCTGAGTATTCTTTCCTACTGAGAGGTTCATCATCTTGCCAGCGTATGCGTTTCTTAACTCGTGCCTGTTTACATTCGCTGTCTCAATTGACCTAGCTTCTTTAACCTCATGTCATAGTTGCTATTATTCCCAATACTTCCCTAAAAACCTTGGTTCATCACAATTTGAATACCAAGCCAATTTATACTCCTTATTTACAAGATTGTGTTATTTTTACATTTTATATGTAACCCTAGCTGCGCATATTTTTTACTTTTAATCATAATATTTAATTAATGAATGGAGGCTTCCCTGGTGTATCAATTGTATAAAATATTCTGGGACTTCCACTGGGGTACAGTGTCAATTTGAAGCGATGTTTAAAACCGTGCTCTGGCTCCTTCTTCTCGCGAAAAGTTGGGTTCCTTTTTGTTGTAATGTTATTGAAATACTGCTGCATTTACAGCCTAATTTACTGTGCATGTTAGGTTTTGTTTGGGGACGCTATTTTTATTACCACATTTTGGGGGAAAACGGCTGTGGTCTTTTGAACTTATATAAAACTTCAACAGGGTTCTTCTGCACTGTTAGACTGTTAGGTAAGAATCCCTCTTGGTACTTTATATCTGTGGCATGCCTTGGATTGTAGTCTTACTAGGTTGTTGAGTCTGTTTACTTTTTGGCTGTTGTAAAAGTCTTGGGTTACTCTTCTGATTTCGTCGACAATTTTTCTTGTATACGTTACCACCTGGATTTCTTTTGTGGGGCATATCTTGGTAAGTAGGTTGTTGAGTCTGTTTACTTATTGGCTGTTGTAAAGGTCTTGGGTTACTCTTCTGATTTCGTCGACAATTTGCTTGTATACGTTACCACATGATTTCTTTTGTTGGGGCATATCTTGGTAAGTTTATAATTGTTTTTAAACATCGGTCCTGTACCCGTTGTATGATTTCTATGTTTGTTTTTTGTTCTACTGGTGCACCATACTTGGCATTCATACAGTAGTGCTAGCAATATGAATGAACGGTAGATTCTTAGTTTCATTTCCTAGTAAGGTTTCTGCGTTTTAGTGTGGGACACTTGTTAAGAAGTATGGCAATACCTTTTTCCTTGTATGTGTTGGCGAAAGGTCATCCCTCTGCCAAGTATTACTCCTAGCGACGTCTAGAAAAACTGATGTTCACTCCATGGCTGATATCGGGCTCCCGGAGATTTCTGCCTTATATAGGCTTTGCCGGTCAACAGTTACCGGTGACATCAAAGTCACCTGCGAAGAGATGGTGGGATAAGAAGCTTGGTGGACGAGCCCGACAGTGAAGCGGGAGACGTTGTGAGGATAAGCGCTGAGGAAGGGGTTGTCTAGAACTCAGAATGTAGTTTACGATGATCTTGATATCTGTGGTTCTGCCTCGATAACTGACCTACAAAAGGTTTTCATGCCACACTGAGCTGATACCCCGTATTTCTTTTTACGATGTCTTCCGCGAACGTATTTCCATAGCATCCTTAATACGCTATCCCAGTATCCGTTAGCGTGCATTAGTATTTTCGTCGTCTCAAGTAAAAGCTGTGTCTTACTTCTATGCTGTGCAAAACTATCACCGTCTTCGTAGCATGCCCCAGACGCACACATCTCGCGTGTTCTAAACAGCGCTGAAATACCCAGTGTACCACTGCCCACATTCGTAAGGGATACAATAAATATAGCAGGCTGTGTGAGGTTCAAACAATCCTTTTTACTGCCAGTAGCTCTCTTATCGTCCTAGCTAGACAGAAGAATGTCTTAATGCCGGGTTGTCTAACATCTGGTGATTTTGCTGAAGTCACTCCGGCTTACAGTAAAAACACATGTTGATTTTCCTCTTGCTACCCTGTCTTCCTCTCAACTTTTTTCGGGGAAAGCCCTATGATTTGTTCTTCGCCATATCCATCCATGTGGAAAGTACACACAAATGATTTAGTTTAGCTGGTAGATATACTGCGTCAGAGATGGCTCCGGCCCGGCGCCCTAGGATTAATAATACTGAACTGCGCTGCGCAGCATTATTGTAGCTCCGAGCACTGCGATAAAAACACATGTGTAGTGACGCCACCAGGACATCGATCAACTTGTATGGACCTGTAACTAACCTGGCAGTCCGAGCGAAGACTTGGCCAGGTTCGTTGAGAGGACTGAGCGACTGGGTATGGACCGAGAATAGAAGTCGACCTGGGATCGGATTTAGACATTCGCGGTAGGATCATCAGGATGAATTGACTTCGTAAACACGTCATATGTGCACTATTTACTATCATGGCACAGCGAGAATACGGTGCTGTATAAAATATACAAGTGGTATACAGTAGGATTACTGCCGAATTACAATGTATGCAGTTTTTGCACTACCTTCCGAAATCCTGCTATGACATACGTGAAAATTGAAAATAGGTCCGTTATTGGAAGGCTCAGATACAGTAGAGTCAAGGTGGGAAGAGTTCAAGGAGATAATAAGAAAGGGGGAAGAAAAATTTATTCCAAAGCAAAAATAAAGAGAAGTAGAGAACCTATGTACTATAATAGGGAAGTGAGGAGGTTAAAGAGGTTGGTAAGAAAAGAACATAACAGAGTTAAGAGACAGCAGGGTAGTAGGGAATATTTAAAACAACTAAACAAGGACTTAATAACAGCAAAGAAAATGGCTAAAGATGGGTTTATGAAGAGTATTGTCAGTGCAGGACCATTGACTGATGCATCTAGAAATTTCTATGGCTATATCAGGAAACTGAGGGGAAGGGAGGATGTAGAGACACTTATAGATAAGGATGGAGAAGAAGTTACTGACGATTTGAAAAAGGCAGAGATTTTAAGTAACTGGTTCAGTGAAAGCATTAGGGACAATGAATCAGAAACAGGAGGGTCTAATTCGGAGAACGAGCTTAACAACACAATTAGAAATGACGATAGTAAAAAATTTGATATCCATCCTGAGGAAATCATGAAGGAAATAAGAAAGCTGAAAAAACATAAAGGGGCTGGTGAAGATAATATTACTACAGATATCTTAAAGATAGCCGGATGTGACATTGTACCTTATCTTGAAATATTATTTAAATTGAGTCTAGACACTTGCTGCTTACCACAGGACTGGAAAAGTGCAATAGTAGTACCGGTACATAAGGGAGGGGTGAGAAATAGAGTTGAGAATTACAGGCCAATCAGTTTGACATCAGTGGTAGGTAAATTAATGGAAAGATTGATATGCAACCACATCAGAAATATATGTGAGGAACGTAATTGGTTTTCAAGTAGGCAACATGGTTTCAGGCAAGGATAATTCATGCGAATCTCAGTTGGTGGGATATATGCAAGATATTTCAGATGAAATGGACAAGGGAGGCCAAATTGATAGTGTAGCACTAGATCTGTCTAAGGCGTTTGACAGAGTAAGCCATAAAATGGTAGTAAATAAGGTAAAAACCATTGGAGTGGATAAGAAAGTCATTTGCTGGGTAGAAGAATTTTTAAAAGGTAGAAAACAGAAAGTTAGGGTAGGAAATGTAGTATCAAAAGAAGTGGAAGTAAAAATGGGTGTGCCACAGGGTAGCGTATTGGGACCATTGCTATTCATTATTCTAATGAATAATTGTGTTGATTGTTTACTATCTGAAATTAGATTGTTTGCAGATGACATAATGCTGTATAAAAGAATCAAAACGATAGAGGATTGTAAACAGTTGCAGGGTGATCTGGACAGGATATCTAATTGGGTTGGTAAACATGGAATGAAGATAAATGCAAAGAAGAGTCAGCTTATTAGATACACAAATAAAAAACAAAAGGTTAATTATGAATATAAGGTGGGGAAAGAATTGCTTGCTGAAGACTTGAAATGCAAATATCTTGGAATTACTTTTGATAACAAACTTAACTGGGCAGGACACATAGGAACAGGTGGTAGGAAAAGTTTTCAAAGTTTCTGCACTTGTTGGAGATAGTGATGAGGGGATTTACGAGAGAAGTAAAGGAATTGGGTTACAAAAACTTTGGTCAGACCATGGCTCGAATATGGTAGTGTAGTATGGGACCCTCATTTACGTATCAAATACAGGAGTTGGAGAGGGTGCAAAAAAGGGGCTGCTAGATTTGTTTCTGGAAATTATCGCAGAATGCAATCAGTGACTGATATGATGAAGGGAGCTGGAATGGGATTCATTGCAAGACAGGAGGAGGATGAGGAGGGTCATGGGAGTGTACAGGGCATATACTGGCGATGAGGCCTGGAAAGATATTGCAAAAGGGTATGAAAAGTAGTGCATGGGAAGGGAAAAGATGACCATGACCACAAGCTGGCACTCGATTTTAGGCACAAGGGTGTGGGAAGATTCTCTTTTTTAGGTAAGGGTGTCAGGGATTGGAATGAGTTACCAAGAGAAATGATGAATAATTTACCGAAAACTTTGAAGAATTTAAAGATAAAATTTGTAGAGGGCAAATGTAGGTAGGTGCAGGATAGGTGGGAAGATGGGTGTGTAGGGAAATGGCCACCGGAGCCTGTGCTCCATTGCAAGTAAATTGAAATTAAATTAAATTATAAGTTCGTGAAGTACTTTGAGAACGGCAAGCGCGACTGGGACTGTGGACTATAATCTATCTCAGTTAACTCCAGCTATAGACAATGTGGAAGCTTCCTATCTATGAGTAAACGACGGCTTTCCAAGTACAACCATACATCTCCATAGTAGATCCAACCTGACTATTAGGGTGTCCCCATAAGTGAAAACAAAATTTTGATTCGAATATTCAAACGCATACCCTCCAATTCTTTTTCAAATCGCTGCAGATTACTATATAAGAAATTTTATCCTCCTACGATGAAGCTGCCGTTGCCGAGGTAGACCCGAAAGTTTACAAAACAATTCTTATTTTGACTATCGCTTGATACCGTGACTAAATCATTAAAATGTTGTATAATTCTGGGTTAAACAATGAATTCCAGACAACAAAAAATAATACTTATTTTTTTAGTAAAATAAAAGTATTAAAACTAAGAGGCTTATTTTCTTTTTAGGATCTCTTTTCTACGGTGCGGGTACAATTTTTGGTATACACGCAGAATAGGTGTGATTAGAAGGCTGTGAATTCACAGGGTATAGTTCCTACCTGCCGCCTTGAGACAGCGCCACCAGCGCACATAGGAAAAGAAAGTTGTAGGAGCGCGCGCATTGAAATACAGTTTCAAGACGAAAATCATACATGGTCATAAAATCACCACCTTTTAAATTTCCAAGTGGAACCATGTTTTATGCGTATCACAAGTATACTTTAATGATATACGATGTATTTCAGTAAATTTAAAAAGCCATATATACCCAATCTAATTTTCGCACTTATTCTGTGAAAATTAGATTGGGTATATATGGCTTTTTAAATTTACTGAAATATATCGTATATCATTAAAGTACACTTGTGAAAGGAATAAAACATGGTTCCACTTGGAAATTTAAAAGGTGGTGATTTATTGACCGTGTATGTTTGTGACTACACGGCGCTTGTGCAGAATAAGTGCGAAAATTATATTGGGTAAATATGGCTTTTTAAAATTACTGAAATATATCGTATATCATTAAAGTACACTTGTGATACGCATAAAACATGGTTCCACTTGGAAATTTAAAAGGTGGTGATTTTATTGACCGTGTATGATTTTCGTCTTGAAACTGTATTTCAAATGCGCGCGCTCCTATAACTTTCTTTTCCTATGTGCGCTGGTGGCGCTGTCTCAAGGCGGCAGGTAGGAACTATACACTGTGAATTCACAGCCTTCTAATCACACCTATTCTGCATGTATACCGTGATAATGCTAATAGAAACATGGAGGAAGGAAATATATGGAGGAGAAGTGACGTTAAATTGGTGAAGCAGGCTCGCGCAATCGCAGTGGCGGCAGCGGCGATATTGGCGCTTCTAAAACAATTGCGATGTTCCCAATATATCCCGAAAACTAAGCAAAATATCGAAAAATTTTATTCTTTATTTTCGATTTGTCTCGTCGTGTTACATAAGAATCGATCATTAAATTTGACTTTTGCGAAATTTTTCTTCTCCATTTCAACTAAAGACAACTCACTTTTGATATAGTATATCTCTAGAACTAGGTGAGATATCGAAAATTTTTATTCTTTATTTTTCATTTGACTCGTCTTTTTAAATAACAATCCATCATCAAATTTGACTTTAACCAATATTTTCTTCTGAATTTCAACCAAAACAATTTCACATTTGGGACAGAATATCTCGAAAACTAAGCAGGATATCAAAGAAATTTATTCTTCATTTTTTATTTGTCATATCGAGTTACATAATAATCCATCACCAGATATCGGCGTCACCTTTATCCTAGAGTCCCCTTGAGGTTTTTGTACATATTCCCCGTGTCTGTATGGAAGCGGCCATGCCCCCTCCACTCCGGCCATGCCCCCCCACTCCTCCACCGCCCTGCTTCACTTCAATGCGTGATGAAGGTCTCTTGCGTCGTCTCCATATATTTGCTTCCTCCATGAATAGAAAGTGATCATGCAATGTGACGTCTTTTTGACCATTTAATAATGAGTCTGGCAAAAAAGAAAGAGGCATTTTCAGAATCGTCACCGAACACCAGAAGAATAAATTAAAATTACAGGCACGTATTTTACTGCAAAGAGAAATCGAATATTAGGAACAGAGATATGATATTGGGACTGATGGAAATTGCCATGGAAAAGTCTATCTGAATTTGAGAATTGCAAATGCACTTAACATACATATTTCTGGTTAACATTGATTCTCTTTATAGAGTTCACATGTTTGAAAGCTGTTTTGAGGTCCTTCTAATAGACTAGCCACGTGATAAAATCTTCTACTTCTTTAAAACTAACGTATCTAATGATCTAGTCATTTTAAAGAAACTAATTTATTTTGTTTTGTCATTTATTACGAACAATGCCTTTTCCGACGAAATTCTTAGCCTGTTGAACAATTTATGGACCGAGGATGAATATCGATGGATTTGATCAAGACTGTACTGCAAACTCGAATCGATTTTAAAGAGTTTTGCTAAGAAATTTATCAGTTTTGCAAAGCAGAAACGAAGAAAAACTTGTGAAAACGGCAAAATCTAGTGATAAATATTTAAAAATAGTAGTTGATTAAGATTCTTTTTGATTCATGTTGATTTTGATTTAGCCAAAGTGAGGTGTTCAATTATTGTTTATAATATGTGATGTTGATTTTCTGCCAAAGTTATATTAATAAACCTAAAAGAGGTATATATACGTTTGATAATATGTTTTTTTATCTAAAATATATACTTTTTATTTGTATATTTGTTCACTCTTTAAACATACACCCCAAAAATCTTCCTAAAATTATACCCCTGTATCTGGCAACCTTAACTCCATTCAACAATACAATACAATGCATTCATTTTCGATTGATCCCAATATAAGCGACTGGCTCAGTGGGATGTGGAAAGTTGTCAATTGACAGATAAACAGTTGCATAACAAAATAGTAACTACACCACTAGATGTACAGTCATAACATACATGGTAAATTAATTATGTAAACTACATTTAAACAAGCTGCTGGCAGTTATTTTTTTGATACCTTAGAAATAAATTCTTCGACAGAGTAGAAGGAGTTGTCAATTAAAAATTCTTTCAATTTTTTCCTGAATTTATTCTTATCATCTGCATGTGTTGGGAGCTGATTGAAGATATGTATCCCTGAATATCGGACCCCTTCTTGAACAAATGACAATGTCTTGTAAGTCTTGTGAAGATCAGTTTTACTTCTTGTTTCAAACAAAGTATAATTTGTGACTACAAAGGACATTAATGTGTATATGTACTCAGACGCTAATGTTAAAATCCCTAACTTCTTGAACAGCTCTCTACATAAAGTTCTACTGCTAAACCCACACATAATTCTTATTACACGCTTTTGGGCTCTGAACACTTTGTCTCTAAGGGCAGAATTGCCCCAGAATATTATTCCATATGACAATAAGGAATGAAAATAAGCAAAATAAACTAGCTGCATCATACGGAGATCACCTATAGCTCAAATTGTACGAATTGCAAACTTGGCGGCACCCAATCGCTTTAGTAAGTCAGAAACATGTACTTTGCAATTTAAATTATGATCAATATACAAACCTAGAAATTTCACACACTCTACCTCTTGAATAGACTGGCCTGCAAATTGTATGTCTGTATCTGGTGTTAATCTGTGTGATGTACTTAATTGCATATACAGTTTTATCAAAGTTTAAAGACAAGCCATTAGCTGTAAAAAAAATTATTAATCAGTTCAAAGACATAATTTGAAATATATTCTGTAGAAAAATGTGGAGTGTTTTTAATTCAAATGTTTGTGTCATCTGCAAATTGGACAAATTTTGAGTTTTTAGATGAAACACACGGTAGATCATTTATATATATTAAAAACAATAGTGGCCCCTATATAGAATTCTCGATTGACACTATCTGTTTTCTATTTAGAAGGTAAGAACTAAGCCATTTATTAACAATGCAATCTATACCATAATACTTTAGTTTCTGTATCAGAATATTATAATCTACACAGTCAAATGCATTAGATTAGTCACAAAAAATTCCCACATTCCCATCATTTATTCATTCTAAAATATTGTCAGTGAATGCAAATATAGCTCGTTCTGTTGAATGACCCTTTTGAAAACCAAATTGTGATTTAGTTAGAATATTATTGTTTTTAAGGTGTTCATAAACTCTGTTGTACATTGCTTTCTCAAAAACTTTGGAGAAGGTTGTTAGTAATGAAATTGGTCAGTAATTAGATACGGCTGCCTTATATCCCTTTTTATAGAGTCGTTTAACTACAGCATACTTAAGCCTTTCGGGAAAAGTACCCTCAAGTAAAGATATATTAAACAGATAACTTAGTATATTACTTAATTCTGTGGAGCACAATTTAATTAATCTGCTGGAAATCCCATCATAACCACTTGAGTATTTGCTCTTAAGGGATCTGATAATCTTTCTTATTTCTTCTAATTTTACAGACATAGAGTTAAATTTTTCTTGGAAGCCTGTTTTGACAAAATACATACTGTGTGTCACTGAGCTATTAGCAGTCAATTTATCAGCAACACATAAAAATTTTTTATTAACTTTATCAGCAGTTGAAAAATTAGATTCTACAGAATTTTCTTTGATTAAAATATCATTACTTGTTTGATTACTTTTTCCTATTTCTTTTTTTACAATGTCCCATATTGTCTTAATTTTATGTTCAGAATCATGAATTTTATGTTTGTAGTACATACTTTTAGATTCTTTAATAACCTTTTTCAGTATTTTGCAGTACTGTTTGTAAAGTGTTTTAACATTAGCATTCCCACTGTTCCTAGAGGCAAACTTTCGTTTATTAATGCATGATGTTGGAACAATGAATAACTTACAGAAAACGTTAAAAGAATTTAAAGTTGAAATTTGTAGAGGGCAAATGTAGGTGGGTGCAGGATAGGGGGAAGTTGGGTGGGTAGGGAAATTGCCACCAGAGCGTGTGCTCTATTGCAGTTAAATTAAATAGTTATCCAAGGTTTTTGTTCTTTTCGAGAAGCACGACACTTTTTCAAGGGGAAGCAATTTTCAAAGTAATTTAATACAATGTTACTAAAAATGTTGTATTTTTCATTCATACCGTGAGCACTGTAAACCTGTTCCCAGTTTGTGTTACTGAGGCACTTTCAAAAACAAGTATCTGACTCATCATTTATTACACGCTGAAGTTTAAAAACATTACTCTTAGAGCTAGTTCCCACTGAAGTGTTGATGGTTAATAATTGGGTATCGTGATCCGAAAGGTTATTGTTGGTATAACTGAATTTTGAGGTATCTAGGAAAACATTGTCTATAGCTGAGTGACTATTATTCATTATTCTAATTGGAAAATTAACTACCTGAGTTAAATTGATTGAACTGACTAATGATTCTAACATGACTTTACAGGGTAAGTTATTTAGAATATCTACATTTTCTGCTTAAAAATATAATAAGAGTTCAAATTGTTTCATAAAAATAGAAAAGTTTCCCGATGGTGCTCTCTATACTGTTACTATTATGAAAATTTCGTTATTGAAATTTAGCCGTGTAGCACAAGCTTCAAAATGTTGATCAACACAGTACTTGCTGATACTTATATCGTCAAACCTATAACCATTTCTAACATAAGTGACAACTCCTCCTTTCTCCAAGTTCATACTACAATAATGAGAAGTTAAATTAAAGTCAGTTACATTTGACATACCTATTCCTGTTGTTATGTGGTGTTCAGACAGACATAAAACATCAATTCTATTGATATCATTCAATTCATTTATGTGGACTAACAATTCGTCCACTTTGTATGTTAAACCTCTGATATTCTGATGTAATAAATTAATCCCTTCACAATTTTTAATTTTGGTATCTGAAAACTCATTATTGTTTAAACTAATTTCTTTTAAAACTCTCTGCCTAATACATGATCCTAAACTAAAAAAGGAGCTGCCCTAACACCATTAACAACAGGAATCTGTTCATGTGAATTTGTGGCCCCAATTAATTGTTTTGCAATGAGATCTGAAAGAACGCCCTTCCCTCTGCTATTGAGGTGTAGGCCATGCCTAGTACAACCCCTCCTATCAATAGCATCTACAGGTACCAAGCCCATGCCAGAGCCATCATCAGACATAAATACCGTTCCAGTTCCAGATTCACTCGCCTCACAGCAGAGTTCATCTGTGGCCGATCAAAGCGTCTCAAGACCGACATCACACTGACCCGAGTGTGGCACTTTGCTTCTGCTATTCCGTCAATGCATTACTAATATTTTGAGCTTCCAATAATTAAAACTATATTAATTTTTATTCGTGAGATGAAATTAGTAATTATAAGAGATGCGGGCTAAACGAAATTCAAATTTTTCAAAGAAATAAAAGAAAATCAGGGCTACGATAATAGCCAAAACCAAGGAGACAAATCCTCAGTATTGTATATACCGATATATTAAACCGAAAATACTCCTAACAAATAGAATATTTTTATTGTTTTAAAGATTCAATGAAGTAGTTGTGGAACATAAATAAATTTTTGTTATTTTATTGCAACATTTGTTACTACTATTGCTAATAAAAATAGCTCTAAAATAAATTGTGTGGTCATATTGACCTGGTGACAAGGTTTTTTTTCGTCTCCGCAATCAGCCCCTTTCGTAGCCGCTTAACGTAACCCAGTAATTCTACCGGACATAGAAGACCCACAGTTCAACACGGAATCAGAACGAAGTGAGCATTCTGGTGTAATTCACATTAAACAACAACCTATGACAGATGTGAAGGTCGAGCTAAGGACCTACGAAAATCTTCGCCGAGACTGGGATTCAAGCTGGGGACTATTCCATCTCCAGTTGGACGTTCTAACCACTGAGCAATGAGACCTCTCAAGAAAATATTATATTACATCACCTCAACGCGGACGAAGTCGTGGGTAACTGCTAGTAGAAATATATTCCCAAATGTAAGATTTTTTCTCCCAGCGAATGATTCAGAAATTATTAATGAAGTAGATAACTATGAACGCTTTCATGGCGGCAACCTTTTGAAGAAAGATTTCCGGGTTTCTCAACGCGCCAAATTCGCATCATCTGGCGGTGTTTCGGTAGCTAGCACTACTTATTAATGAAAAACAATTTTGAAAAGGATTATTGGATAGTTGACTACATTTTAAAATTAGTGTAATACTTTACGGTAGTATGTATTTTACTCAAACAACGTATTATTCTTCAAAAAATCAACATTTACATTATGTATTTTGCATTTTAAAAAACCAGTTTAAATAATTTTTTTTTAATTTAATTTAATTGCAATGGAGCACAGGCTCATAAGTGTCATGGCGTCTTGAATGACGTCACACCATCCGAACCAAAACAAAGCAGTAGTATATGTTTATGGCAGATGTCTAGTATTCTTT
Organism: Vandiemenella viatica; assembly: GCA_031002005.1. Lineage (NCBI taxonomy): Eukaryota > Metazoa > Arthropoda > Insecta > Orthoptera > Morabidae > Vandiemenella > Vandiemenella viatica. The sequence continues at coordinate 64,775,884 of CM061918.1, read as the reverse complement.
AATTAAAAATGAATTCCTCGTTTTATAAGTACTGTGTGGTGCTACAGTGCAAAATCACGACAATAAAACGCTAAACAAGTTATTTGTATACTGTATGTTCTAAATAATGAACAGGTATGGGAAAACTTGAAAGGAGGGAGGATGCTCATAGTTGATCTGCAGATTCAAGAATATATTTTTGTGAAACTATTTTGCTGTAAGCGTTTGTGCACAATATATTTCTAAATCTAAAGAAAAACTGATGAATTTTGCAGAACCACTACTTTTCAAGTACTGACAACATAATAAAGTAAGAATTGAGTTTTATAATTTATAACCTTTCTTTAGTGTTACGTTTAATATAATAAACACATTCTGGCAGCACTGTCATTGCCTTGGTACCATAATCTGATGATAGATTCTTATGCAGCTCGATAAAAAAAATCGAAAATAAAGAATATTTTTTTAAAAAATTTCTCTCATTTTTCTCGAGATATCATAACTGAAAGATGATGTTAGACTGATACAAAGCTTAGAGAAGATTGGAAAAATGCAGTACCATAGCTATAAAATTTGCCACACCTGTTTTTGAGAATATACTTATCTCGAAAAGATATACGTAAAAGCAAAAAGACACATACGTTAGACGTGATGCAACTGAAAAGTTACTATACAGGCACGGCACAGAAATAATAGAAACTGACAACAACTATATCCACTGACAATTATTCACGCCAAAGACAGTATCGAAGCGAAGAAAGAATTCTTTGTTATTTTGCATAGGTATTCCTTCTGGTTTAACTATTTAGCACTTGCTTATACTTCGCAAATGTAACCTCATACAAGTATCAATTATTTACAGAATGTATGACTAAGCATTAGGTTACTGCTTAGTAAACTGAAATAATACTATCCCAGCTTGTAATGTATAATTGACACTTGTGTATACTTCCATACTTTTTACTTTGCTGAATTCCGATGAGCAAAAGTCGATGTTTGACGTGAAAAATATGCCAAATGTAACGGCGTCAATTTTGGGCAAATTGCTACTATTTGCTTTGCTAAATCCTGGTTCAGGATATAACTGGGAGCTGGAATGGGATTCATTGCAAGACAGGAGGAGGATGAGGAGGGTCATGGGAGTGTACAGGGCATATACTGGCGATGAGGCATGGAAAGATATTGCAATAGGTATGAAAAGTAGTGCATGGAAGGGAAAAGATGACCATGACCACAAGCTGGCACTCGATTTCAGGCACAAGGGTGTGGGAAGATTCTCTTTTTTAGGTTAGGGTGTCAGGGATTGGAATGAGTTACCAAGAGAAATGATGAATAATTTACCGAAAACTTTGAAAGAATTTAAAGATAAAATTTGTAGAGGGCAAATGTAGGTAGGTGCAGGATAGGGGGAAGATGGGTGTGTAGGGAAATTGCCACCGGAGCCTGTGCTGCATTGCAATTAAATTAAATTAAAAAAATAAAAACTATATTAACATGACAAAAGTTCCTACAAACTAATAATTTACCAAGTAACATTACAACCAATGGCCGAAGCAGGAATGATGTTAAAAGCAGAATAGCACTAGCAAAAAGAGCCTTCATGAAAAAGAGAAACCTTTTAGTTTCAAATTTTGATCTAGGAATTAGAAAGAACTTTTTAAAACTCTTATGTGTGGAGCACAGCACTTTACGGTAGCGAAACATGGACTTTAGGAATACCGGAAAGAAAGAAATTCAAGCATTTGAAATGTGGTGCTACAGAAGAATGCTGAAAATTAAGTGGACAGACAAAGTAAGAAATGAACGAGTTTTGGAAATGATGGGTGAGAAAAGAAGTTTATGGAGGAAGAGACAGCCTGGTAGGTCATATTTTCAGACATGCTGGATTGGTTAATTTGTTAGTGGAGGGAACAGTGGAAGGTATGAACTGTAGAGGAAGATAGAGATTAGAATATATGAAGCAGATTATTGAGGACGTGGGTTGTAAGAGGTATGTAGAAATGAAGAGGTTAGCACAGGATAGGAAGGGATGGAGGATTGCATCAAACCAGTCTAAAGACAGCAAAAAAAAAAAAAAAATTTTTTTCATTGGCGTTCGCGGTCATGTGACTGAATGCCTGATTTTTGCCTAGTTGATTTTCTAAAAATAATAATAGTCCTTATCTTTTATAATAAATAATTTTGTTTTTTGTTTTATCCTTAGCTTGATTAATCTTTAAACACTGGTATGCGCCCGATTTATTCTTAGTGGACACAAGACTATTGCTTCCACCCTTTTTATGAAATGGGGAGATTATGGATTTACACGCTTCACTTTTCGTAAACACTGCGGATGAATCATTCGCAGTGAAAGGAAAGTGAACTGTGTAAACAGAGAATCATCCAAAGTGATCATCCACGATGATGGATGAAAGAAGTTGGCTGGGGTTCAACTTTTCGTTCACTTTTGATGTTTCACTCGGATGCATCATCAAGAGTGAGGAGTGTAAACATTCAAAATATCGACGTGAAACCTTCTCCTGGATAGATCGCAATTGTTTGTTTCTAATTGTTGTTGTTTTCAACAGACAATCATTTTTAAATGGGAAGAAGAAACATACGTATATGTATTTTTAAAATCTCTCTGTAACAACGAATGTTTATAAAAAAACAAAAATTGAAAGTTATGATCATAATAACATAAGAGATAGTGCTACAGTGGACATGATTAAAGAATTAAATTTCCCACTTTTGATAACAGAAGACATCAAGTGCAAAATTAAAACTATTCGAACCAGGGATTCTAGCGAATAAAACTAAAGTTTTAAAATCAGAAAAATGTGGTGTAAATTTTGCTTCTAGGTAAACTGAATGTGTTTCAAAGCAGTTGTCAGTTGCAAGAAACCTGAGAGCAGTTTCTAGCTTCGGCTTCGCAGTAATACATTTTCTCTTTAGTGTCCTGTTTTGTAATTAGTGGTCAGTTTTTTGATATCATAACTTTCTGATACATTCATTCGAAAATTATTTTTATATGCCATTTTGTCCTGCTATACCCATTCTACTACGCCACAAGATCGAATTTCTCGTCCTCAAGCTTCTCTTTCTTCAATTAACTTTCTTCACAATGTAACTTTTAATTCTGGTCTCTGAAAATTAAATCCACTTCAAGCACAAGTTGGTTTGTTGCCAATTTGAAGTGAACTGAATGGTTAATTTGTCATGATACGTTTAAACGAAAAGTTAATTCACCTTCACTTTCACTGCTAGTGAATCATCTTGAGTGATTATGAAAAGCGAACCGTGTAAACCCGACTTGAGCTTACTATCATTTTTTATAAAACATTTTTTCAACAGAATGTGAAGTTTCGATTAGCTGATACGTATTTATTCAGTCAACCCATTTTTGGAAATATGACATCTAATTGATCTTTAAAATGGGTATTCTATTCTTAAATTATTATTTCCTAATGCTCCTTTATATTTTGAGGACAGGTGTTTTTTTTTTTACAAGCAATGTGTTTGTGATTGGAAGTTGTTCATTCAGGTCCAATATGATTTTGATTTCAGAATTAGTATGAGTATAAACAGTAGGAGTGGTGAAAATAATCAATTCTTTTCTAATTTTTAATAAAGTTAACATGTTAATAGGCTTTTTAACATACTATATTTAATGTCACATCAGTACTGACAAGTGAGTCATCCTACATATCGATTAATTGACTTCATTAGTCAAAGTTAAATATGTTTATAAATTAAATGAATGGAAGTAGGAAGATTTAAAAATTTTAAAATAGTCTATATATTATTTATAATAGAATAAATCACATTAGAATTGATGATTAAGTTTTTGTTAGTAAATCAATTGCAGATTAGTAGTTGATTTGAATCATTTTGTGCTAGTACAGTCCTTGCTGGCTTGATACGGTCTTCTCCATCTTGTGGCAGTCGGGAGTTGATGCGTGCTGAGTTCCGTGGATCAAACTTCTAGGATTATTCAATATTTCGCACTCTTGTACGCTATTAATTGATCAAAATGGTGAATATGGATCGTGAGGTATGTTGGTTTGATTATATTTTTTGTTTATTACACACACTTCTCTTATGTTGTAATAATCCTTTTTCCGATCGATTTTTACAATACTTACCGGGGCAACTGTAGGCCGGCTTTTGAATTAAATAATGTGATGTGGGTTTTATGGCAAAGTAACGCACGTTTAATCCTACGAAGATTAAAAATGTATGGTAATGCCGTAATTTAATGGGAGTACTTTTATTTTTGTAATATGGTAACTCTATTTGCATTGGAAAACAAATTTACGTAATTTCTTCTATTTTACATTTTGTTTTATAGTTTATTTCTTGCCTTTTTAGTGAGGTGCTTGCTTTGCTTATAAGAATTGGTTTTGTGCCGTATTTCTAATGGCGCCGAAAGCCATAGTTTCGCCGGTCGGCCATTTTGAACTGTTTTACGATTTACTGACGCTATGTTAGTCGTATTCCCTACTAGTGTTTCAAACTGTTCCTTTATATTTCATGAAAATATAAATATTGTAGGATGCCATGACCTTGTTTTTTTTTTTTGCTTCATTTACCAATATTAATATTCCTAAAATTTGGGTTAGTTGAAGATTGGTATTCCGCTGTTCTTTCCACCGTGTGGTCCATTACCGCATTGGTCAAATTGAATTTAAAAACAAAAATTAAAGACAAAGTAATACACCTTACACCATCCTACCGGTTCAGGATGTTAAGTACTGTTGGAAAGTAAGTTTTGAAATTTACTGTCCTGAGGAAGAATGTAGTTGCAGTAGAATAGTCCGGTGGAAGGGGATCTCCACTACCCCAAAACTTGTACTAACCTGTTGAAATTTGGATTAACTGCTTCCCTCTGTCCCCTTCTAGTTTTGCACTCTCTTTTTTCGGAAAAAGGCGCCACCAATTAAAAATGCCGAATGCCCTTTTGTTGTGATGGTTATAGTCCACAAAAAGAATTTAAGGTTTGGCTTAGTAGTCTTTATCTGGCAAGCTAAGTCAAAGCTGTAATTAATATTTTCAGTTATATATTTGGTTAAACTGAGATTTTATTTTATTTTATTTTGATAAGTTGAAAGCAGAAATGGTTAGAGCGCAATGTCAGGGTCTCAAGAAGTAAATGTGCTATCGGTCTGAAATTTACTACACACTTTCCTAAATGCATATTATTTCATAAATCGGTGCATATGAAGCTGTCAAGCGTATGAAAAATCTGTAAAGTTGTTTGAAATATGGGTAGCTCGTTAAAAGTTATCACGCAATAAATGTTATTACCGCCCACATTATTACATGTTGATTTTTTTCTGTGTGTTTCTTACTTTTAACTATTGGTCAAGGCTGCATTTCAACCTAACCACAACTGCTATTATCAAAAATTTAAACTAACTTAAATTCTCTGTATCCAACATCCGTTACGGTAGCGCCATATTTTACCCTGGAAGGTAGGCTGCCATTCAATATATCTTGGCATTGAAATCCAATATGTTGCCACGCACATATGTAAATGTTAATTTTCTTCTTAAGTGTCGGCAATTTGCAGGTGGAAAGCAATTTTTATCCAATAATGAAGACTTAAGAACACGTGGAATAAATATTAACAGCTAATAATGTGCATTTATTGCGTGATTACTTCTAACGAGCTAACGATATTTCAAACAACTTTATACATTTTTCATGCGCTTGACTGCTTCATATGCACCGTTTTATGAAATAATATGCATTTAGGAACATGTGTAGTAAATTTCAGACCGATAGCACATTTTCTTCTTGGGACCCTGGCGTTGCGCTCGAGCCGTAGAAACTATCAAACTTTTTCTTTCTGACAGATTTTTCATAAATTGAGGCGGTAGAAGTAATTCTTATTTCCCTGTTAGTAGTTACATTGCCAGCTAATGGTAGAGAAGATGATCTGCTATGTATGTCTCTTATTTGTTTGTGACTGCTAGGTACAACAGATAGCACTTGTGCTGTGGAACACCTGTTCACCTTTTCACACTATTGAATTATAGTGTATTGACATGAAATTTATAGTGGTCAAAAATTAACACCAATGTGATCAAGGGCAAATTAGTGATATCTTAAGAGGCATAAATGTTTTATTTTTGGTGAGATCGTCTACACCAATTTATTGTCGATTTAACAGCAAAGTCATAAATTTAGTGGAAAATGTCATAACTGAACTTCTGAATAATTTTAGTAACTATGGAAGTGTTCCACTGCCTTTAGCTTTCACGCAAATGTGTGCTAATGTGTAACAAAATCGGGTGACATGATTATTTGTATGGGATGTGGTCAAACATATTTGGTGACTATCCCAAATAATGAGTTCATATTCAATAGCACCCTAATTGTAATTAGTGAACATTGGTGCTGCATCTAAAGCAACAAAAACAAAATTGCTGGCAAGTTTTTGTGACAGTTTGCATATATTCCTGTGACATGTTAATGAGTGGGATGCAGTGGTGGAGGTCTCATGAATGTGATAGCAGTATATGTAATTCAAAATGAAAATTACTAACAAAAATGCCAAATGAAATGAACTGTACTACTTCTCATGTACTTATTCTGGCAAAGTTAGTATTTCAACATACATAAAATGTCACTTTAACTTAAATTCCTTATTCTGCACTAGTGTTTTTTCATTCTTGTCCAGACTACATTTCAACCTCTTATCAATTCATTGCCACCTGCGAAAAGATCTGGAGATCGCAATCTTCAACTTCAAAGTAGCGCTGTAGTCAATTGCAAGACATGTTATTTTCAAGTAAAAATTAGGTTGTAATATACCCTTGACCAGTGTAAGCTTAAGTTAATGAAAACTAAATTACATTGTGGCTCGGTTGCTGTAATATATCATTGGCAACAAAGATGTTAAGAAATGGCTGCTGAATGCACTCTGGATGCTATTGAATACCTTAACTTTTTCTTGAAAGGTATGGCCTCGTGAAGGTATGTGAGAAATATGAGGGCAAAGGAAAAATTATTTTTCCGGGTCTATTGGAGACTGCAATTTCACAACATTCTTCATCGCTGTCTGATGACGTAAACTGCGATAGTCAGCAGCAAGACATTTTATTTTAAAGTGGTGATTATATAATACCACTGGGTCTATTGGAGATCGCGATTCCGCTACAACATTAAATAATATTGTTAGAATACTGTCATTTGCAAGAAGTATTTTCAAGCAGTAATTCCATTGTAATGCAGTCTGGACCGTTATTTTTAACCAGAAATTAAGTTGTAATATAACCTGGACCAGCATGAAACCATTAAATGTACTACGGAAAGTGTTTCTAGCGGAGTCTTGTTTGCCAACTCCTGATGGAATTGTAATCTCCAGTAATCCCATACTACTACCAGGACCAGCATGACACTGTAAAACACTTTGGCAAGTATTTCTAGCGATGTCTTGCGTTTGACTACTTCAGGGCTGCTGTGCAAAGTACGGCCAGTAGATAAAACTGTTATTTTGGGATGAAAATGTGATTAACACATTCCTTCAGCAGTAATATTCAAGAAAAAGTGTACACGAAGCTGTTTAAACAGGTAGGACAGAAGTAATGCAAATTGTGGGCTTACATGTGATATTAGCCGATGTGTAGCAGTCATCATTACTGTGAACGTGCTTTTATGCGGTATACTTGTTGATATTCAAGGAATTGTAGTGGGTGGGTGTGGTTAATTTGAAATGCAGCCTGGACCAGAATTAATACTAATATTCCATGGTGTGTATTGGATTGAGTTAAGGTGGCTGCCATACCGAATTTTGACTGGCATTACAGGTGGCTCGAAACCTCTATTGCTGCTAATTCAGTAACATGCATTTTGTGTTTTGGCAGTCTGGACTAAAATGACTATTATCCTGTAGTGGATTTTGAGGAAATCGGACAGTAGCCACGCCAATTACCTCACAGGTGACTCATGACTTCTGTTAATGCAAAATCAGTAATCTGCGTAACCATATCGTTGCGGATTTCATCTTTGTTACATATTTTACAGCTTTTCTTAAAGTGTTGAAAAAGCAGCTGGTTGTAATTTCAACCTGAATTGTTTTTTCTACTGACCATATTTTGCACAGTAACCTACTTAAGTATTATGATAATGGGGTCTGTGGATAGGTTGCGATGTACTATAGACTGTAACTGACTTACAATCCCAGTAGTGTTTCAAAACAATTCTGGGGACTACTGGACATAGTGATTTTTCTAAAACAGTGTTCATTAATGACAATATGCTACTGTAGTCACTCAAGATGTATTGTTTTCAAGTGGCAATTCTGTTGTCGTAAAGCCATAACTTATTTTCAAGCAGAAATTTGGTTGTAATACACCCTGAACCAGCATGACACTGTTAAGTGTACTTTGGAAAGTGTTTCCATTAGTATGATGCAAATTAAGTCAGCATGTCTCAAGCAGCAATTGGTTGCCTATATAACTGCTCTATGCAAAAATTAAGATATTTTTAGTTGCTATGTCTGCTTCCCATTATCTGTAAGTATCTGTTGTGCAATCTGGGTTTAGCTTATTGGGTATATTTTCTGTTGACATTGAAACAGATATGTGTGTATAAGTTACAGGAGGACCTACTAAATGCTGCAAATTGGTCTTAATTCTTTGGCATTCAATAAAAATAACTTATTTTTAAGCAGTAATTTGGTTAGAATACACCCCGGGAAAGCGACACGCTGCTAAGACTATTTTGGATAGTAGCTCTAGCTGCCATTCTGACTCTTATTTTATTTAACCCAATAATTGCCTGAAAGAACCTCAACATCCCTCATGACTTCTGCATGTGGTCGTTTAAGTAGCAATGTGGCTTAAGGTATAAAGATTTAACTTGCTTGTATTGTAAAAGTGCTGTTAAGGCATTTATTGTAGCTGCAAGTTTTTCAGACTAGGCAATTGAATTTTACTGCTCACTTGTTCAAGTAGATTTTTGGTTGCCTTTGTTTCGGAATCGATGCTATTATATACATTTGATAGCAGTTTGTCATATGACCAGCTATTTTATTTTCAGAATGACCATGGTGAGCCAGAACATATCAGAAAGTTATTTATCGGTGGGCTGGACTACCGGACAACCGATGACTCTTTGAAGCAACATTTTGAACAGTGGGGAGAAATTGTTGATGTTGTGGTTATGAAGGACCCAAAAACCAAAAGGTATGTAGATTTCTGTGATCTTCCAGTAATGTTTCATTGGTACAATTCTTGATTTTGTTTAAACTATGTGCAGTATAGTTATCAGTGCTTGGTTAAATGACTTTACACTTCAACCTGAGATTTAGGCTTGAAAAGTTTTGATTAATTTAGCACTAATTCAAACCCAGGTGCTACTGGGGATGAGGATGCTGTGAGAACAACTTTCCGCTCTGAGGTAATGACATAACACTGGCAATCCGATGCATTGTTTTCAGACTAATTGGTTCGGAATGTATTACAATAAAATTGGTTCTTGGCTGTCCGGGTGGTGCAGAGTCTTATTTCTTGTAGCCGACGTTTCAACCCTCATTCTGTGTTCTTCCAGGGCAAGGGCAACAGTAAAATTGTTGTTTGAACATAAGTCTTGTGATTAATACTGCAGTACTCTCACTTGCAGACATTAGTTCTCATGGTGGAAAGTTGTCTTAGTGATACCTCATGTACGCTTCCAAAAGGCTCTGAAAGAGACACCAGATGTTTCTGTGAGCATTTTTAGATTCTCAATAAATCTTTGGTATTTATTGTCATCCTTGTAAATTGGCTCTTGAAGTTAAATTTTAAATTTGGTGTCTTCCATTGCATGGTATGACATTAAATTTTCCAGTGGGGTCTCACAATTTTTATCACCGAGGACTGATTCAAACCTCTGAATTGCTTTTTTTGTGTGTGTGCTGCATGTTTTTGCAGCTGTAGTAAAAAAAGTTGCTTCTAATGTTCCAAGCCAAGAGATGTGCTAAAAAAACAAAGCATATTCCCAATTTCATATAATTGTTTTACTAGGGTGTGGTTATATTGAAATGCAGCCCGAATCTTAAATAAGTTATGTTGCATTTTCTTGTGTAAATTGTGTTAAAATGCCTCCCTGCACAATAGTCTAAACAGAAATAAAAAAAATTGTTTTGTTCACTAGAATATCGCAGTGTCTGATGGTACATTAATTCTTTACTAATACATTATATTTTTCATTTATTATAAGCTCAACTTTCTGCAGTAAGTAGATGAGAATTAGTTAAAAATAAATTTCACTCAATTCTTTAACGGGGAAACTTTCAGGTCGAGAGGATTTGGCTTCATAACATATTCTAGAGCTCACATGGTAGATGATGCCCAGGCAGCTCGTCCACACAAGGTTGATGGACGTGTTGTAGAGCCGAAAAGAGCAGTTCCACGCACAGAGATTGGCAGACCCGAGGCTGGTGCAACAGTGAAGAAGTTATTTGTTGGTGGAATTAAGGAAGAGATGGAAGAGAATGATCTGCGTGACTACTTCAAGCAATTTGGCAATGTAGTTCAAGCTGCCATTGTTATTGACAAGGAAACACGCAAGAAGCGTGGATTCGCATTTGTAGAATTTGACGATTATGATCCTGTTGATAAGATATGCTGTAAGTACTATTCAGCTTAATTTGTGCTTTGTAAAAAAAAAAAAAAAAAAAAAAAAAATTGTATCTTATTCTTTACGGTTATTTTGTTGTAGCTATGGTTTTGATTAGTTTAGACTTTGTCATATGTTGAAACTTGAATTTTTTTATTTGTACACTTGGATATTTTGCCTCAATTTCATTGACATTGGGCAAAGTATAATATGACATCGTTTCTGCATCTACATCCATACTCTGCAATTTACAAACATTGTGGGTGGCAGAAGGTGCTGAGCATCAATCTTAAATCTGTGCATTCCAATCCCGAATAGCACGAGGAAAGAAAGAATACATAAGCATCAGTACGGCATCTTATTTCTCGAATCTTTTCCCTGCGGTCATTACTACCCAAATACGTTGGTGGAAGAAGTATCTCAGTGCACTCGTAGGATAGAATTTCGCATATTCTCCAATAAATTTATAAGGAAATGACGATGTCTGTCTTTCAAACTATCCTTGCCCATTCTATGTATCAATTCTGTGACTTTCATAAGGGCTGTAACAACCAGTCACGAATTGAGCGGCTCTCCACTGAGTCAATCAGACCCTTGAGATACGGATCCCAAACTCCACAAAAGTAATCCTGATGTGGACGCACTAGTGTTTTATACGCTATTTCCTTTGTATGAGCATTACAGTTCCTCAGAAAATGACCTATGAATCGTAATTTAGAATTAACTTTGCCTATGACGTGCAAGAGTTTATGTGCAAGTCCCATTTCATGTTGCTTTG
>CM061918.1:64715384-64763540 GCA_031002005.1 Vandiemenella viatica | reverse complement strand
CAAACGTAGATAACAAGATGAAAAAATATCAGTGATCTTTTTCAGTCACATCGTACGAAGTGACAATGACGGACCTACAAATTTTCCGAGCCGGGGCGAAAAGAGTTGTCGCACACAAATGTGGCATTTACCACGCCTTCAATCACGATTTTGCCACCCCCTGGATTTGCTAAGCGCGGCAAGTGCTCCGGTTTGGCCTCTCCCTAGGTCTGGCCCTCTACAAATTTCCACATTAAATTTTTCCACATTTTTGATAAATAATTCATCATTTCTCTAGGTAACTTATTCCAATCCCTGACTTCCCTTAACTAAAAAAGAGAATCCTCCTACAACCTTGTGTCTGAAATCGAGTGCCAACTTGTGGTCATGGCCATCTTTTCACTTAGTTACTTTTAATTCTTACACCGATATCTTCCATTTCTTATCACCAGTATACGCCTTGTACACTCCCATGACCCTCTTCACCCTCCTCCTGTCTTCAAACGATTCCCATTGCTCTTTTATTTTTTGACAGCTGTAGATCTATTAATCTAGTTAGCCTACAATTAAATATTATTATTGTATTTGGGAAAAAGGACCAAATTATAGCTACCAGGTGCTATGGGAAATTTCTTCTGAAGGTTCCAATAGAAATTACATAAGTATTAGTGGAGAGTTTATAAAACATGGCCTGAACACCTCCTAACTTTTCATCCTGAATAATTTATTGCATCCATTCACGAAAGTGATATTGCTAATAGAAAGTGATCATGCAATGTGACGTCTTTTTGACCATTTAATAATGAGTCAGGCAAAAAAGAAAGAGGCATTTTCAGTTTCGTCACCGAACACCAGAAGAATAAATTAAAATTACAGGCACGTATTTTACTGCAAAGAGGAATCGAATATTTGGATCTGAGATATGATATTGGGACTGATGGAAATTGCCATGGAAAAGTCTATCTGAATTTGAGAATTGCAAATACACTTAACATACATATTTCTGGTTAACATTGATTCTCTTTATAGAGTTCACATGTTTGAAATCTGATTTTGAGGTTCTTCTAATAGACTAGCCACGTGATAAAATCTTCTTTAAAACTAATGTATCTAATGATCTTGTAATTTTAAAGAAACTAGTTTATTTTGTTTTGTCATTTATTACGAACAATGCCTTTTGCGACGAAATTCTTAGCCTGTTGAACAATTTAAGGATCGAGGATGAATATCGATGGATTTGATCAAGACTGTACTGCAAACTCGAATCGATTTTAAAGAGTTTTGCTCAGAAATTTATCAGTTTTGCATAGCAGAAACGAAGAAAAACTTGTGAAAACGGCAAAATCTAGTGATAAATATTTAAAAATAGTAGTTGATTAAGATTCTTTTTGATTGATGTTGATTTTGATTTAGCCAAAGAGAGGTGTTCAATTATTGTTTATAATATGTGATGTTGATTTTCTGCCAAAGTTATATTAATAAACCTAAAAGAGGTATATATACTGTAACAGCCCTAATACCTGAATTTTGAATAGCATTGTACTGTATGAAGTATTTGTAATTAGCTAAAGTTTGCTTGAAAGTGATTTGATATGTTTGTTTTGTAATTTCTTGTAAATCAGTGTATATAGACTTTGTTTTAGGTAAGAAAATTATTCAAAGTCCATTTAATATGTTTAAGAACTGAATGATGCAAGAGAAATTCTTAAATGTTTGTAATTACATGTATTAATGTAAGTTACGATGTCTACAGGACATTTTTCTACTGTTGGAAAGGATTTCTGTTAATAATTTTGTATTTAAGTATCTATAATTACCATTTCTGATAATTTTGTAATGTTGTTAATTAATTTTGTATTAATTCCGATTGTTTTTAATATGTTAGATTGTTTGAGTGATGGTTAATAATCGAGAAATATCGGAAGAATTCTCGTAATTTCGATAAAGACTATATAAACAGATCGCCTGGACAGAGAAATTCATTCAGTTAGTATGTCAGTTTAGTTGACAGCATGGAGGAAGGAATATATGGAGACGACGCAAGGGACCTTCGCCACATACTGGAGTGAAACCGGGTGGAGACAAGTGGGGAGGGGAGGCCGCCATATTGCTTGACCAGAGAAACACGGAAATATGCACAAAAACCTCAAGGGAATCATAAGACAACCGTGGCACCGCAATTTGATGATGGATTATTATGTAACTCGACGAGACACATCAAAATGAAGAATAAAATTTTTTGATATCGTGCTTAGTTCTCGAGATATACTGTCTCAAAAGAGTGGAGTTTCTGGTTGAAATTCAGAAGAAACGTGTCCCCAAAGTCAAATTTGGTGATAGATTCTTATGTAACACGACGATACAAATCGAAAATAAAGAATAAAATTTTTCGATATCTCGCTTAGTTCGCGAGATATACTGTCTCAAAAGTGAAGTTGTTAGGTTATGAGGGGATTCAACGATAACCGTGGCGCCGCAATTTGATGACGAATTCTTATGTAACTAGATGAGTGAAACTGAAAGTAAAGAATAAAATTTTTTGATATCTCGCTTAGTTCTCGAGATATTGTACCTTAAAATTGACGTGGTTAGGTTAAAATGCGGCCTGGACCAGAAAAAAAACTATCACCATATCCATATTTAATGATAAATTCGGACTAACTTAATGAGCAGGTAATTCTTTTCAACTTGAATAACAAACTGTTTATTTCTACAGTCCTTAAATTTTAGTTGATGTTCAAATAGGTTATATTTTCACATTCTATTTCAGTAATTGACAAGGAAGATTTCAAAATCTAGAAATATACTTGTCGACATATTTACAAACAGAAACAAGTCATATGTGAAATTAAAAAAAAAAAAAAAAGCATAAGTCAATGTTTAGAGCTGTAAAAAAATTAATACTTCATAAAACCTCATAGTTTCTGAGCTTACTTAGAAGATATTGAACTGGTAGTGGCCTATATAATTTTGCTAGAAAAATCAGTACATTCAAAAATCAGAAGCTAACAGCTAATAATAAATAAATTGTTTGTTCTCTTCAGGTATACACCGCATTTCAACCTGCCAACATTTCCATTAAAATTGCCGCTACAACACCAAACTATGTAGACACATCTAAACACAAGAAATGCATCGCGAACTACATTTCCGTCAACAAAGTTTATTTCATCACGTTTAGTAGTTCGCACAGCACAAATTATCACGATTAATTTCATCCTGCAATTTCAGTGTAAACTTAAACGTGAGTAATGCATGCAGAATACCATATTCACTGTGTAGCGATGTAAACATGACCCGTTTAAATTAAATTTCCAACATTTGTCTACAATAAGGCTAGCTTTTCAGGTGCAAAATAGTAACATATGCTAATTGTCTACACTACACCAACAAAAATTTGAGAATAATATGATCCTATTGAGAGCAATGAATAAATTTATAGCGAATGGCACTAATGTTGCGGTTGCCTGTCAGATACTTCAAGAACGATAATTACAATGTGACTTACTTATGAAACGCTATTCCCGGTTTTTTCCTATCTCGTCTGTTTGTGCAACCTTATGCATCACAACTTGGCATTATAGAAAACTTTAGAATATTAGAAAATGAAATATTCTCAGCAGCTGACACAGTGCAAACAGCCCAATGTTTTGGTACTCCTACGATGTCCGCCGCGCAGGCACATTTTTTTCACGAGGTTTCACGGATTTCGCGTTATCTCGTCTCCATATATTCCTTCCTCCATGGTTGACAGTATTCAGTGTTACAGAGAGTTTCAATCATTCAGTTGAGTTCACAGCATGGAGGAAGGAATATATGGAGACGAGATAACGCGAAATCCGTGAAACCTCGTGAAAAAACTGTGCCTGCGTGGTGGACATCGTAGGAGTACCAAAACATTGGGCTGTTTGCACTGTGTCAGCTGCTGAGAATATTTCATTTTCTAATATTCTAAAGTTTTCTATAATGCCAAGTTGCGATGCATATGGTTGCACAAACAGACGAGATAAGAAAAAACCTGGAATAGCGTTTCATAAGTAAGTCACATTGTAATTATCGTTCTTGAAGTATCTGACAGGCAACCGCAACATTAGTACCATTCGCTATAAATTTATTCATTGCTCTCAATAGGATCATATTATTCTCAAATTTTTGTTGGTGTAGTGTAGACAATTAGCATATGTTACTATTTTGCACCTGAAAAGCTAGCCTTATTGTAGACAAATGTTGGAAATTTAATTTAAACGGGTCATGTTTACATCGTGACACAGTGAATATGGTATTCTGCATGCATTACTCACGTTTAAGTTTACGCTGAAATTGCACGATGAAATTAATCGTGATAATTTGTGCTGTGCGAACTTCTAAACGTGATGAAATAAACTTTGTTGACGGAAATGTAGTTCGCGATGCATTTCTTGTGTTTAGATGTGTCTACAAATTTTGGTTTTGTAGCGGCAATATTAATGGAAATGTTGGCAGGTTTAAATGCGGTGTATACCTGAAGAGAACAAACAATTTATTTATTATTAGCTGTTAGCTTCTGATTTTTGAATGTACTGATGTTTCTAGCAAAATTATATAGGCCACTACCAGTACAATATCTTCTAAGTAAGCTCAGAAACTATGAGGTTTTATGAAGTATTAATTTTTTTTAAAGCTCTAAACATTGACTTATGCTTTTTTTTTAAATTTCAGATATGACTTGTTTCTATTTGTAAATATGTCTACAAGTATATTTCTAAATTTTGAAAACTTCCTTGTCAATTACTGAAATAGAATGTGAAAATATAACCTATTTGAACATCAACTAAAATTTAAGGACCGTAGAAATAAACAGTTTGTTATTCAAGTTAAAAAGAATTACCTGCTCATTAAGTTACGTCCGAATTCATCATCAAATATGGATATGGCGATAGTTTTTTTCTGGTCAAGGCCGCATTTCAACCTAACCACGTCAATTTTAAATTACAATATCTCGAGAACTAAGCGAGATATCAAAAAAAATTATTCTTTACTTTCAGTTTCCCTCATCGAGTTACATAAGAATTCGTCATCAAATTGCGGCGCCACGGTTATCGTTGAATCCCCTCATAACCTACGAACCTCACTTTTGAGATAGTATATCTCGCGAACTAAGCTAGATATCGAAAAATTTTGTTCGTTATTTTCGATTTGTATCGTTGTGTTACATAAGAATCTATCACGAAATTTGACTTTGGGGACACGTTTCTTCAGAAATTCAACCAGAAACTCCACTCTTTTGAGACAGTATATCTTGAGAACTAAGCACGATATCAAAAAATTTTATTCTTCATTTTTGATGTGTCTCGTCGAGTTACATAATAATCCATCATCAAATTGCGGTGCCACGGTTGTTTTATGATTCCCTTGAGGTTTTTGTGCCTATTTCCGTGTTTCTCTGGTCAAGCAATATGGCGGCCTCCCCTCCCCACTTGTCTCCACCCGGTTTCACTCCAATATGTGGCGAAGGTCCCTTGCGTCGTCTCCATATATTCCTTCCTCCATGGTTCACAGAGAGTTTCTTTGCGACAGTGCATCTCTGTATTGTACCTATACTAGTGAATATCGCTGACTTGTTGATTTGATCAAAATAAACGAATATCAACATAACATTGTTTTTTGGTGGACTTTTTAATTAATTAATCAGAAATTAAACCACCCGAAGAACCCTAACAATACGTTTGATAACATGTTTTTTTTATCTAAAATAT
The DNA here is from genome assembly GCA_031002005.1 of Vandiemenella viatica. Taxonomy (NCBI): domain Eukaryota; kingdom Metazoa; phylum Arthropoda; class Insecta; order Orthoptera; family Morabidae; genus Vandiemenella; species Vandiemenella viatica. The sequence continues at coordinate 64,757,826 of CM061918.1, read as the reverse complement.
ATACTTTTTATTTGTATATTTGTTCACTCTTTAAACATACACCCCAAAAATCTTCCTAAAATTATACCCCTGTATCTGGCAACCTTAACTCCATTCAACAATACAATACAATGCATTCATTTTCGATTGATCCCAATATAAGCGACTGGCTCTGTGGTATGTGGAAAGTTGTCAATTTACAGATAAACAGTTGCATAACAAAATAATAACTACACCACAAGATGTACAGTCATAACATGCATGGTAAATTAATTATGTAAATTACATTTACACAAGCTACTGGCAGTTATTTTTTTGAGACCTTAGAAATAAATTCTTCAATAGAGTAGAAGGAGTTGTCAATTAAAAATTCTTTCAATTTTTTCCTGAATTTATTCTTATCATCTGCATGTGTTGGGAGCTTATTGAAGATATGTATCCCTGAATATCGGACCCCTTTTTGAACAAATGACAATGACTTGTAAGTCTTGTGAAGATCAGTTTTACTTCTTGTTTCAAACAAAGTATAATTTGTGACTACAAAGGACATTAATGTGTATATGTACTCAGACGCTAATGTTAAAATCCCTAACTTCTTGAACAGCTCTCTACATGAAGTTCTACTGCTAAACCCACGCATAATTCTTATTACACGCTTTTGGGCTCTGAACACTTTGTCTCTATGGGCAGAAATGCCCCAGAATATTATTCCATATGACAATAAGAAATGAAAATAAGCAAAATAAACTAGCTGCCTCATACGGAGATCACCCATAGCTCAAATTGTACGAATTGCAAACGTGGCGGCACCCAATCGCTTTAGTAAGTCAGAAACATGTACTTTCCAATTTAAAATATGATCAATATACAAAACTAGAAATTTCACACACTCTACCTCTTGAATAGACTGGCCAGCAAATTGTATGTCTATATCTGGTGTTAATCTGTGTGATGTACTGAATTGCATATACTGAGTTTTATCAAAGTTTAAAGACAAGCCATTAGCTGTAAAAAAATTATTAATCAGTTCTAAGACATAATTTGAAATATATTCTGTAAAAAAATGTGGAGTGTTTTTAATTCCAATGTTTGTGTCATCTGCAAATTGGACAAATTTTGAGTTTTTAGATGAAACACACGGTAGATCATTTATATATATTAAAAACAATAGTGGCCCCGATTTAGAATTCTCGATTGACACTTTCTGATTTCTATCTAGAAGGTAAGAACTAAGCCATTTATTAACAATACCATCTATACCATAATACTTTAGTTTCTGTATCAGAATTTTATAATCTACACTTTCAAATGCATTAGATTAGTCACAAAAAATTCCCACAGAAATTAATTTATCATTTATTCATTCTAAAATATTGTCAGTGAATGCAAATATAGCTCGTTCTGTTGAATGACCCTTTTGAAAACCAAATTTTGATTTAGTTAGAATATTATTATTTTTAAGGTGTTCATAAACTCTATTGTACATTGCTTTCTCAAAAATTTTGGAGAAGGCTGTTAGTAAAGAAATTTTTTAGTAATTAGATACGGCTGCCTTATCTCCCTTTTTATAGAGTCGTTTAACTACAGGAAATGCCTTTCAGGAAATGTACCCTCAAGTAAAGATATATTAAACAGATAACTTAGTATATTACTTAATTCTGTGGAGCACAATTTAATTAATCTGCTGGATATCCCATCATAACCACTTGAGTATTTGCTCTTAAGGGATCTGATAATTTTTCTTATTTCTTCTAATTTTACAGACACAGAGTTAAATTTTTCTTGGAAGCCTGTTTTGACAAAATCCATACTGTGTGTCACTGAGCTATTAGCAGTCAATTTATCAGCAACACATAAAAAAAATTTATTAAATTTATCAGCAGTTGAAAAATTAGATTCTACTGAATTTTCTTTGATAAAAATATCATTACTTGTTTGATTACTTTTTCCTATTTCTTTTTTTACAATGTACCATATTGTCTTAATTTTATTTTCAGAAACATGAATTTTATGTTTGTAGTACATACTTTTAGATTCTTTAATAACTTTTTTCAGTATTTTGCAGTACTGTTTGTAAAGTGTTTTGACATTAGCATTCCCACTGTTCCTAGAGGCAAACTTCCGTTTATTAATGCATGATGTTGGAACGATGAATAACTTACCGAAAACGTTAAAAGAATTTAAAGTTGAAATTGGTAGAGGGCAAATGTAGGTGGGTGCAGGATAGGGGGAAGTTGGGTGTGTAGTGAAATTGCCACCAGAGCGTGTGCTCTATTGCAGTTAAATTATATAGTTATCCAAGGTTTTTGTTCTTTTCGAGAAGCACGACACTTTTTCAAGGGGAAGCAATTTTCAGAGTAATTTAATACAATGCTACTAAAAATGTTGTATTTTTCATCCATACCTTGAGCACTGTAAACCTGTTCCCAGTTTGTGGTACTGAGGCACTTTCAAAAACAAGTAACTGACTCATCATTTATTACACGCTGAAGTTTAAAAACATTACTCTTAGAGCTAGTTCCTACTGAAGTGTTGATGGTTAATAATTGAATATCGTGATCCGAAAGGCTATTGTTGGTATAACTGAATTTTGAGGTATCTAGGAAGACATTGTCTATAGCTGAGTGACTATTATTCATTATTCTAGTTGGAAAATTAACTACCTGAGTCAAATTGATTGAACTGAGTAATGATTCTAACATGGCTTTACAGGGTAAGTTATTTAGAATATCTACATTTTCTGCTTAAAAATATAATAAGAGTTCAAATTGGTTCATAAAAATAGAAAAGTTTCCCGATGGTGCTCTCTATACTGTTACTATTATGAAAATTTCATTACTGAAATTTAGCCATCTAGCACAAGCTTCAAAATGTTGATCAACACAGTACTTGCTAATATTTATATCCTCAAACCTATAACCATTTCTAACATAAGTGACAACTCCTCCTTTCTCCAAGTTCATTCTACAATAATGAGAAGCTAAATTAAAGTCAGGTACATTTGGCATACCTATTCCTGTTGTTATGTGGTGTTCAGACAAACATAAAACATCAATTCTATTGATATCATTCAATTCATTTATGTGGACTAGCAATTCGTCCACTTTGTATGTTAACCCTCTGATATTCTGATGTAATAAATTAATCCCTACACAATTTTTAATTTTGGTATCTGAAAACTCATTATTGTTTAAACTAATTTCTTTTAAAACTCTCTGCCTAATACATGATCCTAATCTAAAAAAGGAGCTGCCCCAACACCATTAACATCAGGAATCTGTTCATGTGAATTTGTGATCCCAATTAAATGTTTTGCAATGAGATCTGAAAGAACGACCTTCCCTCTGCTATTGAAGTGTTGGCCATGCCTAGTACAACCCCTCCTATCAATAGCATCTACAGGTACCAAGCCCATGCCAAAGCCATCATCAGACATAAGATACCGTTCCAATTCCAGATTCACTCGCCTCACAGCAAAGTTCATCTGTGGCCGATCATAGCGTCTCAAGACCGACATCACACTGACCCAAGTGTGGCACGTTGCTTCTGCTATTCCGTCAATGTATTAATAATATTTTGAGCTACCAATAATTAAAACTATATTAATTTTTATTCGCGAGACTTGAAATTAGTAATTATAAGAGATGCTAAACGAAATTCAAATTTTTCAAAGAAATGTAAGAAAATCAGGGCCAAAACCAAGGAGACAAATCCTCAGTATTGTATATACCGATATATTAAACCGAAAATACTCCTAACAAATAGAATATTTTTATTGTTTTAAAGATTCAATGAAGTAGTTTTAGATCATAAATAAATTTTTGTTATTTTATTGCAACATTTGTTACTACTATTGCTAGTAAAAATAGCTCTAAAATAAATTGTGTGGTCATATTGACCTGGTGACAAGGTTTTTTTTTCGTCTCCGCAATCAGCCCCTTTCGTAGCCACTTAACGTAACCCAGTAATTCTACCGGACATAAAGGCCCACAGTTCAACACGGAATCAGAACGAAGTGAGCATTCTGGTGTAATTCACATTAAACAACAACAACAACAACCTATGACAGAGGTGAAGGTCGAGCTAAGGACCTATGAAAATCTTCGCCGAGACTGGGATTCAAGCTGGGGACTATTCCATCTCCAGTTGGACGCTCTAACCACTGAGCAATGAGACCTCTCAAGAAAATCTTATATTACATCACCTCAACGCGGACGAAGTCATGGGTAACTGCTAGTAGAAATATATTCCCAAATGTAAGATTTTTTCTCCCAGCGAATGATTCAGAAATTATTAATGAAGTAGATAACTATGAACGCTTTCATGGCTGCAACCTTTTGAAGAAAGATTTCCGGGTTTCTCAACGCGCCAAATTCCCATCATCTGGCGGCGTTTTGGTAGCTAACACTACTTATTAATAAAAAAACAATTTTTAAAAGGATTATTGGATAGTTGACTATATTTTAAAAATAGTGTAATACTTTACGGTAGTATCTATTTTACTCAAAAAACGTATTATTCTTCAAAAAAATCAACATTTACATTATGTATTTTGCATTTTAAAAAACCAGTTTAAATAATTTTAAAACTCTCATAAGTGTCATGGCGTCTTGAATGACGTCACATCATCCGAACCAAAACAAAGCAGTAGTATATGTTAATGGCAGATGTCTAGTATTCTTTATTTAAAAATGAATTCCTCGTTTCATAAGTACTGTGTGGTGCTACAGTGCAAAATCACAACAATAAAACGCTAAACAAGTTATTTGTATACTGTATGTTCTAAATAATGAACAGGTACGGGAAAACTTGAAAGGAGGGAGGATGCTCATAGTTGATCTGCAGATTTAAGAATATATTTTTGTGAAACCATTTTGCTGTAAGCGTTTGTGCACAATATATTTCTAAATCTAAAGAAAAACTGATGAATTTTGCAGAACCACTACTTTTCAAGTACTGACAACATAATAAAGTACGTGTTGAGTTTTATGATTTATAACCTTTCTTTAGTGTTACGTTTAATATAATAAACACATTCTGGCAGCACTGTCATTGCCTTGGTACCATAATCTGATGATAGATTCTTATGCAGCTCGATAAAAAAAACGGAAATAAAGAATAATTTAAAAAAAAAAATTTCTCTCATTTTTCTCGAGATATCATAACTGAAAGATGATGTTAGACTGATACAAAGCTTAGAGCAGACTGGAAAAATGCAGTGCCATAGCTTTAAAATTTGCCACACCTGTTTTTGAGGATATACTTTTCTAGAAAAGATGTACATAAATGCAAAAAGACACATACATTAGACGTGATGCAACTGAAAAGTTACGATACAGGCACGGCACAGAAATAATAGTACCTGACAACAACTATATCCACTGACAATTATTCACGCCAAAGACAGTATCGAAGCGAAGAAAGAATTCTTTGTTATTTTGCTTAGGTATTCCTTCTGGTTTAACTATTTAGCACTTGCTTATACTTCGCAAATGTAACTTTATACAAGTATCAATTATTTACAAAATGTATGACTAAGCATTAGGTTACTGCTTATTAAACTGAAATAATGCTATTCCAGCTTGTAATGTATAAATGGCACTTGTGTATACTTCCATACTTTTAACTTTGCTGAATTCCGATGAGCAAAAGTCGATGTTTGACGTGAAAAATATGCCAAATTTAACGGCGTCAATTTTGGGCAAATTGCTACTATTTGCTTTGCTAAATCCTGGATCCATAGCGAATTACACTTGTCTTTCAGGATATAACTGGGAGCTGGAATGGGATTCATTGCAAGACAGGAGGAGGATGAGGAGGGTCATGGGAGTGTACAGGGCATATACTGGCGATGAGGCATGGAAAGATATTGCAATAGGTATGAAAAGTAGTGCATGGAAGGGAAAAGATGACCATGACCACAAGCTGGCACTCGATTTCAGGCACAAGGGTGTGGGAAGATTCTCTTTTTTAGGTAAGGGTGTCAGGGATTGGAATGAGTTACCAAGAGAAATGATGAATAATTTACCGAAAACTTTGAAAGAATTTAAAGATAAAATTTGTAGAGGGCAAATGTAGGTAGGTGCAGGATAGGGGGAAGATGGGTGTGTAGGGAAATTGCCACCGGAGCCTGTGCTGCATTGCAATTAAATTAAATTAAAAAAAAATAAAAACTATATTAACATGACAAAAGTTCCTACAAACTAATAATTTACCAAGTAACATTACAACCGATGGCCGAAGCAGGAATGATGTTAAAAGCAGAATAGCACTAGCAAAAAGAGCCTTCATGAAAAAGAGAAACCTTGTAGTTTCAAATATTGATCTAGGAATTAGAAAGAACTTTTTTAAACTCTTTGTGTGGAGCACAGCACTTTACGGTAGCGAAACATGGACTTTAGGAATACCGGAAAGAAAGAAACTTCAAGCATTTGAAATGTGTTGCTACAGAAGAATGCTGAAAATTAAGTGGACAGACAAAGTAAGAAATGAACGATTTTTGGAAATGATGGGTGAGAAAAGAAGTTTATGGAAGAAGAGACAGGCTGGTAGGTCATATTTTCAGACATGCTGGATTGGTTAATTTGTTAGTGGAGGGAACAGTGGAAGGTATGAACTGTAGAGGAAGACAGAGATTAGAATATATGAAGCAGATAATTGAGGACGTGGGTTGTAATAGGTATGTAGAAATGAAGAGGTTAGCACAGGATAGGAAGGGATGGAGGATTGCAGCAAACCAGTCTAAAGACAGCAAAAAAAAAAAAAAAAAGAAAGTTTTTTCATTGGCGTTCGCGGTCATGTGACTGAATGCCTGATTTTTGCCTAGTTGATTTTCTAAAAATAATAACAGTCCTTATCTTTTATAATAAATAATTTTGTTTTTTGTTTTATCCTTAGCTTGATTAATCATTAAACACTGGTATGCGCCCGATTTATTTTTAGTGGACACAAGACTATTGCTTCCACCCTTTTTATGATATGGGGAGATTATGGATTTACACGCTTCACTTTTCGTAAACACTGCGGATGAATCATTCGCAGTGAAAGGAAAGTGAACTGTGTAAACAGAGAATCATCCAAAGTGATCATCCACGATGATGGATGAAAGAAGTTGGCTGGGGTTCAACTTTTCGTTCACTTTTGATGTTTCACTCGGATGCATCATCAAGAGTGAGGAGTGTAAACATTCAAAATATCGACGTGAAACCTTCTCCTGGATAGATCGCAATTGTTTGTTTCTAATTGTTGTTGTTTTCAACAGACAATGATTTTTAAATGGGAAGAAGAAACATATATGTATTTTTAAAATCTCTCAGTAACAACGAATGTTTATAAAAAAACAAAAATTGAAAGTTATGATCATAATAACATAAGAGATAGTGCTACAGTGGACATGATTAAAGAATTAAATTTCCAACTTTTGATAACAGAAGACATCAAGTGCAAAATTAAAACTATTCGAACCAGGGATTCTAGCGAATAAAACTAAAGTTTTAAAATCAGAAAAAATGTGGTGTAATTTTGCTTCTAGGTAAACTGAATGTGTTTCAAAGCAGTTGTCAGTTGCAAGAAACCTGAGAGCAGTTTCTAGCTTCGGCTTCGCAGTAATACATTTTCTCTTTAGTGTCCTCTTTTGTAATTAGTGGTCAGTTTTTTGATATCATAACTTTCTGATTCATTCATTCGAAAATTATTTTTATATGCCATTTTGTCCTGCTATACCCATTCTACTACGCCGCAAGATCGAATTTCTCGTCCTCAAGCTTCTCTTTCTTCAATTAACTTTCTTCACAATGTAACTTTTAATTCTGGTCTCTGAAAATTAAATCCACTTCAAGCACAAGTTGGTTTGTTGCCATCTTGAAGTGAACTGTATGGTTAATTTGTCATGATACGTTTAAACGAAAAGTTAATTCACCTTCACTTTCACTGCTAGTGAATCATCTTGAGTGATTATGAAAAGCGAACCGTGTAAACCCGACTTGAGCTTACTATCATTTTTTATAAAACATTTTTTCAACAGAATGTGAAGTTTCGATTAGCTGATACGTATTTATTCAGTCAACCCATTTTTGGAAATATGACATCTAATTGATCTTTAAAATGGGTATTCTATTCTTAAATTATTATTTCCTAATGCTCCTTTATATTTTGAGGACAGGTGTTTTTTTTTTTTACAAGCAATGTGTTTGTGATTGGAAGTTGTTCATTCACGTCCAATATGATTTTGATTTCAGAATTAGTATGAGTATAAACAGTAGGAGTGGTGAAAATAATCAATTCTTTTCTCATTTTTAATAAAGTTAACATGTTAATAGGCTTTTTAACATACTATATTTATGTCACATCATTACTGACAAGTGAGTCATCATACATTTCGATTAATTGACTTCATTAGTCAAAGTTAAATATGTTTATAAATTAAATGAATGGAAGTAGGAAGATTTAAAATTTTTAAAATAGTCTATATATTATTTATAATAGAATAAATCACATTAGAATTGATGATTAAGTTTTTGCTAGTAAATCAATTGCAGATTAGTAGTTGATTTGAATCATTTTGTGCTAGTACAGTCCTTGCTGGCTTGATACGGTCTTCTCCATCTTGTGGCAGTCGGGAGTTGATGCGTGCTGAGTTCCGTGGATCAAACTTCTAGGATTATTCAATATTTCGCACTCTTGTACGCTATTAATTGATCAAAATGGTGAATATGGATCGTGAGGTATGTTGGTTTGATTATATTTTTTGTTTATTACACACACTTCTCTTATGTTGTAATAATCCTTTTTCCGATCGATTTTTACAATACGTACCGGGGCAACTGTAGGCCGGCTTTTGAATTAAATAATGTGATGTGGGTTTTATGGCAAAGTAACGCACGTTTAATGCTACGAAGATTAAAAATGTATGGTAATGCCGTAATTTAATGGGAGTACTTTTATTTTTGTAATATGGTAACTCTATTTGCATTGGAAAACAAATTTACGTAATTTCTTCTATTTTACATTTTGTTTTATAGTTTATTTCTTGCCTTTTTAGTGACGTGCTTGCTTTGCTTATAAGAATTGGTTTTGTGCCGTATTTCTAATGGCGCCGAAAGCCATAGTTTCGCCGGTCGGCCATTTTGAACTGTTTAACGATTTACTGACGCTAAGTTAGTCGTATTCCCTACTAGTGTTTCAAACTGTTCCTTTATATTTCATGAAAATATAAATATTGTAGGATGCCATAACCTTGTTTTTTTTGCTTCATTTACCAATATTAATATTCCTAAAATTTGGGTTAGTTGAAGATTGGTATTCCGCTGTTCTTTCCACCGTGTGGTCCATTACCGTATTGGTCAAATTGAATTTAAAAAACAAAAATTAAAGACAAAGTAATACACCTTACACCATCCTACCGGTTCAGGATGTTAAGTACTGTTGGAAAGTAAGTTTTGCAATTTACTGTCCTGAGGAAGAATGTAGTTGCAGTAGAATAGTCCGGTGGAAGGGGATCTCCACTACCCCAAAACTTGTACTAACCTGTTGAAATTTGGATTAACTGCTTCCCTCTGTCCCCTTCTAGTTTTGCACTCTCCTTTTTCGGAAAAAGGCGCCACGAATTAATAATGCCGAATAGTCTTCCCCCGTTAATCCTTTTTTTTTTTTTTCTTTTGGCTTGGTATTAGCTGTTTATAGTTTGCTCTGCCCTTTTGTTGTGATGGTTATAGTCCACAAAAAGAATTTAAGGTTTGGCTTAGAAGTCTTTATCTGGCAAGCTAAGTCAAAGCTGTAATTAATATTTTCAGTTATATATTTGGTTAAACTGAGATTTTATTTTATTTTTGAAAAGTTGAAAGCAGAAATGGTTCGAGCGCAATGTCAGGGTCCCAAGAAGTAAATGTGCTATCGGTCTGAAATTTACTACACACTTTCCTAAATGCATATTATTTCATAAAACGGTGCATATGAAGCCATCAAGCGTATGAAAAATTTATAAAGTTGTTTGAAATATGGGTAGCTCGTTAAAGGTTATCACGCAATAAATGTTATTACCGCCCACATTATTACATGTTGATTTTTTTCTGTGTGTTTCTTACTTTTAACTATTGGTCAAGGCTGCATTTCAACCTAACCACAACTGCTATTATCAAAAATTTAAACTAACTTAAATTCTCTGTATCCAACATCCGTTATGGTAGCGCCATGTTTTACCCTGGAAGGTAGGCTGCCATTCAATATATCTTGGCATTGAAATCCAATATGTTGCCACGCACATATGTAAATGTTAATTTTCTTATGTGTCGGCAATTTGCAGGTGGAAAGCAATTTTTATCCAATAATGAAGACTTAAGAACACGTGGAATAAATATTAACAGCTAATAATGTGCATTTATTGCGTGATTACTTCTAACGAGCTAACGATATTTCAAACAACTTTATACATTTTTCATACGCTTGACTGATTCATATGCACCGTTTTATGAAATAATATGCATTTAGGAACATGTGTAGTAAATTTCAGACCGATAGCACATTTACTTCTTGGGACCCTGGCGTTGCGCTCGAGCCGTAGAAACTATCAAACTTTTTCTTTGACAGATTTTTCATAAATTGAGGCGGTAGAAGTAATTCTTGTTATTTCCCTGTTAGTAGTTACATTGCCAGCTAATGGTAGAGATAGATGATCTGCTATGTATGTCTCTTATTTGTTTGTGACTGCTAGGTACAACAGATAGCACTTGTATTGTGGAATACCTGTTCACCTTTTCACACTATTGAATTATAGTGTATTGACATGAAATTTATAGTGGTCAAAAATTAACACCAATGTGATCAAGGGCAAATTAGTGTGATATCTTAAGAGGCATAAATGTTTTATTTTTGGTGAGATCGTCTACACCAATTTATTGTCGATTTAACAGCAAAGTCATAAATTTAGTGGAAAATGTTATAACTGAACTTCTGAATAATTTTAGTAACTATGGAAGTGTTCCACTGCCTTAACTTTCATGCAAATGTGTGCTAATGTGTAACAAAATCGGGTGACATGATTATTTGTATGGGATGTGGTCAAACATATTTGGTGACTATCCCAAATAATGAGTTCATATTCAATAGCACCCTAATTGTAATTAGTGAACATTGGTGCTGCATCTAAAGCAACAAAAACAAAATTGCTGGCAAGTTTTTGTGACAGTTTGCATATATTCCTGTGACATGTTAATGAGTGGGATGCAGTGGTGGAGGTCTCATGAATGTGATAGCAGTATATGTAATTCAAAATGAAAATTACTAACAAAAATGCCAAATGAAATGAACTGTACTACTTCTCATGTACTTATCATTCTGGCAAAGTTAGTATTTCAACATACATAAAATGACACTTTAACTTAAATTCCTTATTCTGCACTAGTGTTTTTTCATTCTTGTCCAGACTACATTTCAACCTCTCTTATCAATTCATTGCCACCTGCGAAAAGATCTGGAGATCGCAATCTTCAACTTCAAAGTAGTGCTGTAGTCAATTGCAAGACATGTTATTTTCAAGTAAAAATTGGGTTGTAATATACCCTTGACCAGTGTAAGCTTAAGTTAATGAAAACTAAATTACATTGTGGCTCGGTTGCTGTAATATATCATTGGCAACAAAGATGTTAGGAAATGGCTGCTGAAATCACTCTGGATGCTATTGAATACCTTAACTTTTTTGTAGCATTGTCTGAAGTACATTTCTTCCTGCTTTAGTATTTTTCTTGAAAGGTATGGCCTCGTGAAGGTATGTGAGAAATATGAGGGCAAAGGAAAAATTATTTTTCCGGTTCTATTGGAGACTGCAATTCCACAACATTCTTCATCGCTGTCTAATGACGTAAACTGCGATAGTCAGCAGCAAGACATTTTATTTTAGAGTGGTGATTATACAGGGCGTTCGCCGGGAAACGCAACCCACTGTTAGCGCTACAAGGAAGAAACTGCTCGCGGCGAGCGAGCGGTCAGCTCCCGGCATTGTTCGACCGTCGGCCGCGGACTATTTCATAAACTTGTATGTGCTAAGCATTTAAATGTGACGTAATTCATTAGCTTACCTTATAAAAGATGCTGGAAGTGTTGACACTCTTGTGTAATGCACATTTCACATCTTCTGAACATATTTCGAGACACACGCTGCCCTAACTGACTTAATGATTTTTTGGGTGACTGTTCTAGTCGAAAAGCGATATCGTCAATTTTCTCCTCTGTGAGAATACGGTTGACCGACAGTCTTTTTTTGTTAAAAAATGAACCCGTTTCTCTTACTTTTTTAACCAGACACAGAATTGTTGATTTAGCTGGCAGTAAAGCGCCAGGATATTCGCGACGAAATTTACTGCGACACATTTTAAACGACTTCTTCTTCACATATGTATCGTAGAGAAATATTCTTTGTTGCAAACTGTAACGTACCATAATTTTACTCACACTCAAACACGTTACAGATTAGTAAGAGTATGAAGCCCCAAACCAGCCAAACCGCAAAGAAACGTTTATTCACAACACTGATTAATAAGAGACTGAAGTCACAAACTATCTACAATGCAAAGAAACCGTTCTTAACAATGTAAGGGTCACTGCACTGCACTGTTGGGGCAGCGGAGGTGTTAAACAGTGCGGTGATTCACGGTGGCGTGTGGCGGAAACTGCTGGCTCCGCTGTCCGAGCAAGTTGCCGACGGCAGCAGACTGGGAGGGTTGCGTTTTCCGGCGAACGCCCTGTATAATACCACTGGGTCTATTGGAGATCGCGATTCTGCTACAACATTAAATAATATTGATAGAATACTCTGTCGGGCAGTTCTATCATTACCGTGGCGCCAAAATCTGATGATGAATTCTTGTAAAACTCGACGAAACAAATCCAAAATAAAGAATAAAATTTTTTTGATATCTCGCTTGGTTTTCGAGATATAGCATATTAAAAATCAGTCATAGGTATAGTTCCTTCCGCTTTTGGTGTTTTTTCTTCTGGTCCAGGCCATGTTTCAACCTAGCAACAATCACTGGGAAGAAAATAAAACACCTATAGTGCATTTCCACCGTGTAGATATGGTGGTTTTGGTGCAAAAAAAAAAAAATTCTGGTCCAGGTCGGAGTTACAATATCTCGAACTAAGTGAGATATCAAAAAACTTTATTCTTTATTTTCCATTTTTCTCGTTGCGTTACACACGAATTCATCATCAAATTTAGCTATACCGAAATTTTTCTTCTGGTCCAGGCTGTATTTCAACCTAATTAGTCAATTTTGAGATACGATATCTCTAGAACTAAACGAGATATCAAAAACTTTATTCTTTACTTTCAATTTTTCTCGTCGAGTTCTACGAGAATCAATCATCAGATTGTGGCGCCACGGTAATGATAGAATCCCCCTCTGTCATTTGCAAGAAGTATTTTCAAGCAGTAATTCCATTGTAATGCAGCCTGGACCGTTATTTTTTAACCAGAAATTAAGTTGTAATATAGCCTGGACCAGCATGAAACCATTAAATGTACTACGGAAAGTGTTTCTAGCGGAGTCTTGTTTGCCAACTCCTGGTGGAATTGTGATCTCCAGTAATCCCATACTACTACCAGGACCAGCATGACACCTGTAAAACACTTTGGCAAGTATTTCTGGCGATGTCTTGCGTTTGACTACTTCAGGGCTGCTGTGCAAAGTACGGCCAGTAGATAAAACTGTTATTTTGGGATGAAAATGTGATTAACACATTCCTTTAGCAGTAATATTCAAGAAAAAGTGTACATGAAGCTGTTTAAACAGGTAGGACAGAAGTAATGCAAATTGTCGGCTTACATGTGATATTAGCCGAGCAGTCATCATTACTGTGAACGTGCTTTTATGCGGTATACTTGTTGATATTCAAGGAATTGTAGTGGGTGGGTGTGGTTAAGTTGAAATGCAGCCTGGACCAGAATTAATACTATTATTCCATGGTGTATATTGGATTGAGTTAAGGTGGCTGCCATACCGAATTTTGACTGGCATTACAGGTGGCTCAAAACCTCTATTGCTGCTAATTCAGTGCATTTTGTGTTTTGGCAGTCTGGACTAAAATGACTATCCTGTAGTGAGTAGTGGATTTTGAGGAAATCAGACAGTAGCCACGCCAATTACCTCACAGGTGACTCATGACTTCTTTTAATGCAAAATCAGTAATCTGCGTAACCATATCGGTGCGGATTTCATCTTTGTTACATATTTTACAGCTTTTCTTAGTGTTGAAAAAGCAGCTGGTTGTATTTTCAACCTGAATTGTTTTTTCTACTGACCATATTTTGCACAGTAACCTACTTAAGTATTATGATAATGGGTTCTGTTGATAGGTTGCGATGTACTATAGACTGTAACTGGCTTACAATCCCAGTAGTGTTTCAAAACAATTCTGGGGACTACTGGACATAGTGATTTTTCTAAAACAGTGTTCATTAATGACATCAATGCTGCTGTAGTCAATCTCAAGATGTATTGTTTTCAAGTGGTAATTCTGTTGTCATAAAGCCATAACTGTTATTTTCAAGCAGAAATTTGGTTGTAATACACCCTGAACCAGCATGACACTGTTAAATGTACTTTGGAAAGTGTTTCCATTAGTATGATGCAAATTAAGTCAGCATGTCTCAAGCAGCAATTGGTTGCCTATATAACTGCTCTATGCAAAAATTAAGATATTTTTAGTTGCTATATTTGCTTCCCATTATCTGTAAGTATCTGTTGTGCAATCTGGGTTTAGCTTATTGGGTATATTTTCTGTTGACATTGAAACAGATAGGTGTGTATAAGTTACAGGACCTACTAAATGCTGCAAATTGGTCTTAATTCTTTGGCATTCAATCAAAATAACTTACTTTTAAGCAGTAATTTGGTTAGAATACACCCCGGGAAAGCAACACGCTGCTAAGACTATTTTGGATAGTAGCTCTAGCTGTCATTCTGACTCGTATTTTATTTAATAACTTGCTTGTATTGTAAAAGTGCTGTTAAGGCATTTATTGTAGCTGCGAGTATTTCAGACTAGGCAATTGAATTTTGAGGGTAAACAAATGAAAATCTGCGACAGTTACTTTTGTTGCTTTAATTTATTTTGTGCACAAAATAAATTAAAGCAACAAAAGTAACTGTCGCAGATTTTCATTTGTTTACCCTCAATTTGAAACAGTGCAGACTTTCACTAATCCATTTTGCTATGGATAAAGTTAAGACAATTGAATTTTACTGTTCACTTGTTCAAGTAGATTTTTGGTTGCCTTTGTTTCGGAATCGATGCTATTATATACATTTGATAGCAGTTTGTCATATGACCAGCTATTTTCTTTTCAGAATGACCATGGTGAGCCAGAACATATCAGAAAGTTATTTATCGGTGGGCTGGACTACCGGACAACCGATGACTCTTTGAAGCAACATTTTGAACAGTGGGGAGAAATTGTTGATGTTGTGGTTATGAAGGACCCAAAAACCAAAAGGTATGTAGATTTGTGATCTTCCAGTAATGTTTCATTGGTACAATTCTTGATTTTGTTTAAACTATGTGCAGTGTAGTTACCAGTGCTTGGTTAAATGGTTTTACACTTCAACCTGAGATTTAGGCTTTAAAAGTTTTAATTTAGCACTAATTCAAACCCAGGTGCTACTGGGGATGAGGATGCTGTGAGAACAACTTTCCGCTCTGAGGTAATGACATAACACTGTGGCAATCCGATGCATTGTTTTCAGACTAATTGGTTCGGAATGTATTACAATAAAATTGGTTCTTGGCTGTCCGGGTGGTGCAGTCTTATTTCTTGTAGCCGACATTTCAACCCTCATTCTGTGTTCTTCCAGGGCAAGGGCAACAGTAAAATTGTTGTTTGAACATAAGTCTTGTGATTAATACTGCAGTACTGTCACTTGCAGACATTAGTTCTCATGGCGGAAAGTTGTATTAGTGATACCTCATGTACGCTTCCAAAAGGCTCTGAAAGAGACACCAGATGTTTCTGTGAGCATTTTTAGATTCTCAGTAAATCTTTGGTATTTATTGTCATCCTTGTAAATTGACTCTTGAAGTTAAATTTTAAATTTGGTGTCTTCCATTGCATGGTATGATATTAAATTTTCCAGTGGGGTCTCACAATTTTTATCACAGAGGACTGATTCAAACCTCTGAATTGCTTTTTTTGTGTGTGTGTTCTGCATGTTTTTGCAGCTGTAGTAAAAGAAGTTGCTTCTAATGTTTCAAGCCAAGAGATGTGCTAAAAAAAACAAAGCATATTCCCAATTTCATATAATTATTTTACTAGGGTGTGGTTATATTGAAATCCAGCCCGAATCTTAAATAAGTTATGTTGCATTTTCTTGTGTAAATTGTGTTAAAATGCCTCCCTGCACAATAGTCTAAACAGAAATAAAAAAAAATATTGTTTTGTTCACTAGAATATCGCAGTGTCTGATGGTACGTTAAGTCTTTACTAATAAATTATATTTTTCATTTATTACAAGTTCAACTTTCTGCAGTAAGTAGATGAGAATTAGTTAAAAATAAATTTCACTCAATTCTCTAACTGGGAAACTTTCAGGTCGAGAGGATTTGGCTTCATAACATATTCTAGAGCTCACATGGTAGATGATGCCCAGGCAGCTCGTCCACACAAGGTTGATGGACGTGTTGTAGAGCCGAAAAGAGCAGTTCCACGCACAGAGATTGGCAGACCCGAGGCTGGTGCAACAGTGAAGAAGTTATTTGTTGGTGGAATTAAGGAAGAGATGGAAGAGAATGATCTGCGTGACTACTTCAAGCAATTTGGCAATGTAGTTCAAGCTGCCATTGTTATTGACAAGGAAACACGCAAGAAGCGTGGATTCGCATTTGTAGAATTTGACGATTATGATCCTGTTGATAAGATATGCTGTAAGTACTATTCAGCTTATTTGTGCTTTGTAAAAAAAAAAAAAAAAAAGTGGGGTCTTATTCTTTACGGTTATTTCGTTGTAGCTATGGTTTTGATTAGTTTAGACTTTGTCATATGTTGAAACTTGAATTTTTTTATTTGTACACTTGGATATTTTGCCTCAATTTCATTGACATTGGGCAAAGTATAATATGACATCGTTTCTGCATCTACATCCATACTCTGCAATTTACAAACATTGTGGGTGGCAGAAGGTGCTGAGCATCAATCTTAATTCTGTGCATTCCAATCCCGAATAGCACGAGGAAAGAAAGAATACATGAGCATCAGTACGGCATCTTATTTCTCGAATCTTATCCCTGCGGTCATTACTACCCAAATACGTACGTTGGTGGAAGGAGTATCTCGCTGCACGGCAGTTCTATCATTACCGTGGCGCCAAAATCTGATGATGAATTCTTGCAGAACTCGACAAAATAAATCGAAAATAAAGAATAAAAATTTTTGATATCTCGCTTGGTTTTCGAAATATAGCATGTTAAAAATCAGCCATAGGTATAGTTCCTTCTGCTTTTGTTATGTTTTTTCTTCTGGTCCAGGCCGTATTTCAACCTAACAACAATCACTAGGAAGAAAATAAAACACCTATAGTGCATTTCCACCATGTAGATATATGGTGGTTTTGGTGAATTTTTTTTTTTGGTCCAGGCCGGATCTCACCCTAACCTCACCACTTTTGAGATACAATATCTCGAGAACTAAGCGAGATATCAAAAAAATTTTATTATTTATTTTCCATTTGTCTCATCGATTTACGTAAGAATTCATCATCAAATTTGGCTATTGCGAAATTTTTCTTCTGGTCCAGGCCGTATTACAACCTAACTACGTAATTTTGAGATACGATATCTCGAGAACCAAGCGAGATATCAAAAAAAATTTATTCTTTATTTTCGATTTGTTTTGTCGAGTTCTATAAGAATCAATCATCATATTGTGGCGCCACGGTAATGATAGAATCCCCCGCTGCACTCGTAGGATAGAATTTCGCATATTCTCCAATAAATTTAAAAGGAAATGACGATGTCTGTCTTTCAAACTATCCTTGCCCATTCTGTGACTTTCATAAGGGCTGTAACAACCAGTCACGAATTGAGCGGCTCTCCTCTGTATCCTCTCCACTGAGTCAATCAGACCCTTGAGATACGGATCCCAAACTCCACAAAAGTAATCCAGATGTGGACGCACTAGTGTTTTATACGCTATTTCCTTTGTATGAGCATTACAGTTCCTCATAATATGACCTATGAATCGTAATTTAGAATTAACTTCGCCTATGACGTGCAAGAGTTTATGTGCAAGTCCCATTTCATGTTGCTTTGTAATACTACCCCCAGATACTTCAGGGAATCAACCATGTCAACGAAAGAATTGTTTACTTTGTACTCGTGAGCAAATGTATTCTTTTTGTTACTTATTCGCATTGCCTTGCACTTTTTGCAATTGTGTAAGCTGCCATTTAAGCACCATTCGGAATTTTCATCCAAATCGCGCTGTATTTCTCAGCAATCGTCAGAGCACCTTATTTCTCTATAAATAACTGCATCATCTGTAAACAATCGCAACCTGCATTTAACATTGTCACCTAGATAGTTTATAAAAATTAAGGAAAGTTTAATAACTTCCTTGAATGCCAGAAGTAACATCTGGCTTAGAAGAGGCTTCCCTGTCAACAGCGGCTTACTGTGATTGACCAGTTAGAAAATCACGTATCTATTCGCAAATCTGATCAGATATACTGTTGGCTTGAATCTTCACTAAAAGTCGGTTGTGTAGTACAGAATCAAAAGCTTTCTGAAAATAAAAGAATATTGAGTCAACTTGCAAACCTGCATCAGTAAATTTCATTGTCATGTGAATGGTTTGGTTTGCTTATGCCAACTGTGGCTACAAAAACTGGTGGTTGACACAAGCCATCTGCGGTCGTAATGGCTACAAGTTTGTTGAGAAAAATAGTTATGTTGATGGAATGACCCAGCAGAAAAGTGAAGAGAACTATATGGACATAAGATGTGAATGGAAAACAGGTTTTTTGTGGATTGAATATGCTTTTATATTGAATTCTTTGTCACTTTTTAAAGTTATTAGCTTTTAATTTGACCAAGTAACATTGTACATGTTTTATAGCTGCTTCCTTAAGTTTTCTGGACATATTGTCACTGTTAAACTGTCAAAATTTTCTAGTATTGTGAAAGTATGAACATTCAAATTTGATCATAGGTAATTATGTAAGATTTGTTAAGGATTTTAGGTTGAAGCTTATATTCTCTTCAGAATGCCACTGGTAAAGAGTTAACATTATTTGAGATAAGATTGTTTAATTTGCAGTTAAACGTTGAAACTGTGATATATTGGCTAGTTTATAACCTATGCCATTTTTATTTTTCAGTAAGCCGCAATCATCAAATTCGTGGGAAGCACATAGATGTGAAAAAGGCTTTGCCAAAGGGTGATGTTCCTGGAGCTCGTGGCAGTGTAAGAGGAGCAATGGGGGCAGGCGCTGGTGGTGGTGGTGGCTGGGGAGGTGGACGAGGTGATTGGGGTGGCAACACAGGTGGTGGTGGCGGCGGCGGTGGATGGGGAGGTAAGTACAAAAAAATGCTTCATGGTAGAATCGGCATTTATGATACAAAACTATCCTATTAACATGGGGGTAGTGTTCAACTGTAGTAGATTGTCTGATTTAGATGTAAATCATAAAGTTAAGTAAAACCCATATAATTATTAGTATTAACTAGTTCAAACAAATGAATTAGTGGAAAAATATTTTGTTGAACATTGTAACTTTGGCTTTCTTCGAATGTGGGTGGGTGGATTTTCAAGTGGAGCTAAACTCTGGTTATAAAAGTATTTCCACTTAACAGGTTTTAGGTGCAACTTTTGAGTACTTTATTTTTAATTATTATAATCTTGATTACAGGTGCAGATCCTTGGGACAATCAGCGTGGGGGTGGTGACCGCTGGGGAGGTGGAGGTGGAATGGGAGGTGGAGATAGATGGGGGGGTGGTGGAGGTGGTATGGGTGGAGGGGGAGATCGTTATGGAGGTGGTGGTAGTGCACGTGGAGGCAATTGGTCCAATGATGGATATGGAGGTGCACCTGCAGCTGATGGGTTTGGTGGAGGATACAAACAGAGCTATGGTGGTGGAGCTGTTCGTGGCTCCAGTGGATATGGGGGCAGCAATCGATCTGCACCTTACTCTGAACGTGCCAGAGGTAAGTATGCCACACGAATGATGATTCCTTCTACCACTGGTACTGTGGTATTTGTTTAATGCAATTTCTTTTGTCCAGGTGGTGGAGGTGGTGGTTATGGATCTGGCGGCGGCCGCAGATACTAAGGTTCTAAGAAGTCTGCTTTCCTTTGCTCAGGTACGTTTCAGTAAAGTAAAACTTTTACCAATGAATTATGTACTTGTCAGCCATTTGCTGCAATTTTCAGGGTAGGTCATATACTAAATCCCAAATTTAAGCAAAGGGTAGGAGGGCAATCTTTGCTAGGTAGGAGTTGGAGTTGAGGTAGACATTTAGACTTGGTGCATGCCTGTGCAGGTTACTTTGAGATATGGATAAAATAAAATTGCAGCAAATACTGTGTAGAAAGGAAATGCTACAGTGCAGTTCTTGAGGATTAAATTTACTTAATTGATGCTAGGCAGTTCCTCTTAATTTATATAGAATATAATAGTTTAGTTAAAGGCTAGATTTCAAATTGGATATCAGGTTCATAACAGTACAGTGTTTAGCTTTTATAATTGATACTTTAATGTTTCTGCTCAGATGTTAGTTTTTTTAGCAGATATTAAATGTACTGTTCTGGTTAGAATATTTCAGTATTTTGGATAGGAGTTATCTGTGATACTTTGTTTAGGTAGTTAGAGGATATTTATTAGTGTGAGATGTCAACTAATATTTTATGCATTTTGTTTCTCTCTGAACCTTGTTTATTCAGGTGTCTCCTATTTCCGATACTTCGCTAGAGTAGCTGAGGCTCTCAGATGTAGGAGACAGGCAAAGCGAGGAAAGGAAAAGGCAATGAGCAGAGGAGGGCAGGCAGGTTTAGCCTTGAGCAGAGAGAAGAACAGGACACGCACCAATTTGTTGCTAGAATTGTGTGTACTACAGCATCATCAGCCATTCCATTTTTAATCTCACCCATACACGTTCATTACCAGTTAGTTTAGTAGTATGCATCCAGTATTCATGTGTAACTTCAGGAACTTTTTCCAAAAAGTTGTACAATTCTTAGTGTAGTCAGTTATCCAACTCTACAAAACTCGGCTTTTTACTATTTAATCACGAAATGACTGCAGATGTTTTGGAGAGTTGTGGGAGTTTAACTTTTTATCAGTTGGTACATCAGAAAGTTATAAAGATGTAGAAAAGGCAACTTGAAAGTAGATATATGTTAGGCATGCTATTTTCATCTTGCTGTTTCTGGGATTATCAGGTTTTTATAGTAAAATGAATTGATGATTGTTAATGAAGGAAACCATTGAGGGACCAAGTTGTACTAAATTTGATGGTCTTAGGAGTTAAGGTGCCCTCACTTTATTGTAGAAATTGCTTGCCATTTTTTCCCTGCAGTGTTTTTAAGGAACTATTTACTTAGCAACAAAGTTGTTCATTAAGTTATGTATAAAATGAAGTTAGCATAATGAAGCAGGATGTTAACCCTGTGTGGTGTGACTAATTTCTCATTTCTTGTTTTTCTTTTCTTCCCCTTCTCCGTTTCTTTTTGGATCCGAGTTTTTGGATGTTTGGAAGCCATTGAAGTGAGTTTTTGGTATCCAGAACCAAGGGCTCACCTGCAGATAAGGTCAGTTTATATCTGCATCATCAAAATGGAAATTCCCCCTTTTTTTACAGTTTGTAAGAATGTGTGTAAAATGTTATGAATATTGGTAATTTAAAATGCATTTATGTGTACTATTCCTATGTTTAATAAATCGTTTTTACACAAAGTGAATCAGTTTATTGACACTTCCCATTTCCTTCGGTTTGATACTTTCCAGGAATGTAGTAGTACCCACATTTGATATTGGGAAAAGACAGAAATTCCATTGTTTGGATGAAGAGAAGTGCTTTAGTCAGGTTATCTTTTTTTTTTTTAATTAACTCTCGTCTTGGTTTTTTTTATCTAAAATGAATTTATTAGAGCAGTAGATAATTCGGAGATGTTTCACGTACAACAGTTGCAACATTCATAAACGAAAGTGAATAAATAAACATTTGAGTGTAATTCGGCAAAGTATCTGTGGGGTGGTTCTGTTTGGTCTGAAACTTGTTACACAATTTGTTGGGTGATATTTAATATATATTGCTATTACAGCTGTGAATTATATACATGCTACGCAAACTTGATACAGTGATTGCCTACTATTAAATGGCTAGTATTTGACTGTTGCTTTTAGTCATTGCATAAACTTCACAAGAAAGGGCTGGGGGGGGGGGGCACCTTCCACATCTTTAAATAAGTGAGTGGTGAATGCTGAAGTGATTTATCCATGTGCGACATCAAATGTTACAATGAAATGCATTCACGATGAGGGTTGCTAAACATTACACAGAATGAATACACTGAAAGGTAAAAAAAAATTATGAAGTGCAAGGACATTAACAACCTAAATATATGTTGCTTGCTTTACATGTGAACCTCAGCTGTTGTCTGGAAACATTACCTTGTGCTATGACAGTGAGCCTCAGTCGTTATTTTAGGTTGCGCTGTCTTTTAACCTGTTCACACATGGGGCTAATAATGCTGATCTGAAAGCAGAAACTTTTATTTTAAATAAAATCTGGATCTCTAGTGAATTGAGGTCAGTGGCAATTGTCAGTTTGGTGCAGGCTCCATTCTTTCAATCTAACTGCTACCATCTTTGATAAATGCTGTAGAATGGCTTGGGATACAATGTGTGGATATATAATGCTTACTGTTGGGCACATGTAATTGCTGTTTAACTGTTGTTGAAGTTTTGGAGTATGTTTTTGATGGATGAAATTTGAATATATTCTCAAATATCATTTAAAGAATGTACACATTGCCATTTTAATGTTACAATTCTTGCTTGTGCAGTATATATATTTTTGATAGCAACATATACTAAACATTTTCCCAAGAAACATACTAATTTTTGTATCTAAATTGCTAGTCAATTCCCAGTGGTAATCCCTAAATTGGCTTTGGTAGAGGAAGTGGATGATGGTAGTAGGGTTGGAGGTATGCATTTCATGAAGATATGCACCCACTTTGCAGTTGCATAGTTCCAAATTGTTCTTTCAGTTGCTACTCCAATTATTGCCTTCACTGAATTTGGCCTCTTTATTATAACTTGAAGAAACTTCATCATGGAGGGATATATACAATTTGAGGTAAGCAATGTTTAGAGCCCAGCAGCAGTAACAATAGTCTTGCATTTGGAGGTTATAATAATTTTTTGCCATCTGTGGCAAATTTCTTTGAACCTGCCAAATTGCAGTTTATAAAAATATGATATTTACACGCTTCTCCAGATTCGTTCCTCAACATGGATGTTGCTGAAAGTCTAACAGGTAAGTTTCAGAAGTCATTTAAATGTTACAAGCTTAGCAAGTATGTATTAGGAGTCTAATTCTTCTTAAACATAAGTGTAAACTGCAGTATCTGTAACATTAATTCTTATAAAGAGTAAGAAAAACAAGTACTATTCATTCTTTAACCCTTGGTCAGTGGAGAATGTGAACTGCATAGGATGGTAGCCAGAATGGCAATTGAAGGCAAAATTAAACTCAGAATTTTCCACAGGTTAAATTTTAGAAAAATTAGTTTTATTTCTGCAGAAAAATCCTGACGTCTAAAATCCTAATCTTCACATCAGTTTGCTAAAAGGGCTTGGATAGGAGCCTGTATGCTCGTATCTTCATTAAGACGTCAAAGGCCATCTCAATATTGCAGTCTAGTATTTTCACTCATTTTAGAATCTTTAAATGCTTTGTGATTGTTTTTTTTATTTAAATGTGAAAAGTTTATGTAGCATTTTTATCTAATAAATAAGAAAAGAAAGGGAAATTAACCCACCATATACCAAAGTGGACGGATGCGATGAGAGAACACTAATGTTGACAAACAAACAACACAATATTTCGGCATATGCCTTGCTCACAAATAGAAAAAACGGGCCATTAGGCTCGGAACGTGTGTGCACACCGAACGACACACTTTCCGAGCCTAATGGCCCGTTTTTTCTATTTGTGAGCAAGGCATATGCCGAAATATTGTGTTGTTTGTTTGTCAACATTAGTGTTCTCTCATCGCATCCGTCCACTTTGGTATGTGGTGGGTTAATTTCCCTTTCTTTTCTTATTTATATCGCCTAGAAGCCGCTTCCATTTTCCTTAGTTGCATCATTTTATCTAATAAATGAAATTTTTGCTGCCTTGTTTTCATGTCTTATGATATCGAAAATGCCTGTTAAAGACCAAACCATCACTGATAGCTGAATGTGTTTTGCATCTATGATATTAAAAACACTGCTAAATTTTACACATTGTGAGGGTGAAGGGAATAAAGAACCTTGACTCGAAAGGCAAGGGCTATGGTAAAAAATCGTGAGGAAGGAAGCAAAAATTAATAACTTGAGAAAACTACAATCGTACGTCTGACACACAAGTTTCTAACTTATCAACTAGCCCACTAATGACAGGAATGGGGTGAAGATGACCAATGAAATACTTGTTTGTACTTGCAATGCTTTCTTCATTATAGATTTTTCATACATTTTTTTATGTATGTATATAAATCGGTCACTAGTTCATGCGACGAGATCTAAGTCCAGCAATACACTTTTAAATACCCCTTGCCCTAATGAACATTCGGTTCTAGTTTGGTTGAAAATTTTAATTTTTCTCAAAATGTGTCCAGATGGACCCAAGTCCCTTCTTGCAGGAACCAGTGCATTAATTGATCATATATCTAAGCAGAAAAAGATATTAAGGAACTTGAACCAGTTTTCCAATATGTGAAAAACTATGTAACATATTAGACAGACCTTGCATTAGGGGTGAAGATAGCTGGATCCCACAAAAAAAAACCTCCAGTACCAACACACATGCAGCAAGAAAATGGATTTAAACAAAAACGGGTCTAATGCCCAATAGGAAGATAAAGCTAAGCTACTTAATGTGAAATAAAGGACAAGAACAGTGGCAGAATTCAAAAACTGATGTCCAGTTGTGGCCAGTCTAGAAAGGAAAGTGTAGCACTGGCATTATATAGTATGGATATTGATAGAATTGGTGGTATATGGATGGAACATGAGGGTGAGGACCAGCAAGATGGAGTAACTTACTGTGGGAAGTGTTGGACAGTATACCAGAAAAACAAAGAAGTGGTTGATGTAATTACACTCAAAAGAATTTAAAAAAATTGTGACATGTAGAAAAAAAGTTTTGGAAAATTGCTGTCCATTACAAATTTAAATAAAAAAACTCTGAAACAAATTTATGTGTTAGGACTAAATGCACTTGTTTAATTTTTTTTTTTGCTTTGGTATAGAAAAGAAATTAAAATTGTATACGCATTTTCAGCAATAAAATATCAGATGTTAGTTTCAAACCACAAAAATTTCATAAATATTTATATATGAAAATTGTTACTTCTATTATACTTTGCCAACTATGGACTACTGAAAAAAATTTCATACTTCTTTGACGTTTCTCCCAATATTTTTATAATAGAAACTATTCACTGTGCTTGTACAATGTTGTATAACTTTTTGTTATTTTGATTCTTCTGAAAAATTCTTTGTAAATGGGATCAAGGAAGTAAGATAAATGTGCCTATGCTAGTGCTTGATACGGATAAAAAACTGAGGAAGTCTTAGACACTTAAATATGTGTACATATTATCTATTAGGAAAATGAAATTTGTTCATCCAGTTATAAGTTAGCTCTTGTGTGATGTAAAAATATCAACAGCAGTGTAGGTATTTGCACTTCTTTATTTTAGAATTTTTTGAAATTGACAGCATCAGCCCAACTTAATTCAATTTGCCATTAAATGTCACTATTTCTTTAAATTTTTTAAAACTGGTGCCTTGTTTTAGTTCCTAAGGAGATACTGACCTAAACTTTTTTTTTTCTAATCACCTTGCTAATAACTCTGCAGAACTATTAAGATTCATAGAAATTAGATTGCCTGCATTTGATAACAGATTGTGTTAGGCTGATAACTTATTTATGAAAAAAAAAACAAGGAAATGTGTACTAACTCGTTATCGAGAACAATTAAATGTGATTTTTGTCAGGGATCGATTATTATTTTTCCGTCCATAATGCACATATTAGATCCTACATTCATTTGCATGGTGATGAAAATTATGCTGATGGAGACCATTATCAAATGTAAGAACCTAGCTTGCACTGGGGTTGGTGCATAAAGTTTGAATCTTAACTCTGACCGGGTGTAGCCTTGGATGTAACAGTTTTGGCTTGAATAGAATAATACAGTCGCCACACAGATTTTAACCAAAAATCTATGAAAAGGTAAAGTTCAATAATGATAAATAGTTCATTGTCATTCAAATAAGTATATTCTTCCAAATTTCACAAAACCAAAAACTGTAAAGGCAATCAGACGACTTTTCCAAAGAAATGTTTTACAAGTTCGATTAACCGGGCAAGCCAGGCCACACCCCAATAGTTCAAACTTCTAGTTGTAATAATTAAACGAAAGAGAATCGCACGCTCCCATTGTTCAACAGTTTAGTAAAATCAAACAATCCCGAGGCCTCACTTGTAGAAATACTATTTTAACACGGCATTATGGTTAACTTGAATAAAACTAGCGGCATTACTCCAAAATAAAACTACCACTGATGTGTTTTGATATAAAACTTTCCGGCCTACTGAGTTACATGTTATCGCGGTTCCTGGCAGACTGGGGCGAACAACTGCAAGCACGAGTCTATATTACACAGCACTTCCTGCTTCTCGAATATTCCTAGCGACTTCTCACGCGAAGCGGGGGAACAAATCTTTTTCCTCTTTCACAAGGGTGGCTGATGGGAAGCTCGTCAGATATCAAATTGCACATCTGAAGTCCTAACATTGGCTAATCTGACCTTGACAATAAAAATAATGCGATCGTTCTGAAACTTTACAAATTGCTAGATCTTTAAATAAATGTTAACTTCAGTTATGAAAATTATCCTAACTTTAATACTTTAGCTGAAAATAAATAATTTAAATATGAACTTTCGCAATCTCACTCCAGGCGAATGTTGAAATTGAAAATACTATCTTAAAACTTCATTCTAACTTGAATAAACATAAAAAATGACTATAAAAATGAAATGTACTAATATTCTATCCACTCTAACTCTTGGTTCTGAGAACAAAATTTAACAGATAGCTTACAAAAATCTTAAAAGCATAGCACAAGAAATTTTCAATTGTTCAGTATTTATAAATTATTAGGGAGGAAAAGATGTAACAAATTCTGTTACCTTCAAACCATATTCATTCTTTAATAAACCAATTTATCTATTTACATGTATATTTGAACACGTTTTTAATTACACACAACATTGTAAATTTATTGCAGTTTCATGCAAGTTACAAAAATTTATGCTGATTTACTCTACCATAGTATAGTAGTATTTTATTATTATTTTAATGTGACCATAGTAGTGTTCTTGTTGAACCGATGTTTGATGAACAAACTGGAGTTATTGTGGCCAGACAAAATACTTTCTAGGGAAATAGTTATCCATAGATCAATACAGGAGCAGAAAAGGGAATGGAAATGGATTAGTTATCCCCAGGGACAAGGTGACAGGGCAGGCAATAGAATTGAACCCACTAAACCTGAGACAAGGAAGACCTTGAACAGTATGGAGGCGATATACAGACTGGGAAAGGATAGTAGCTGTGAACAAGACTGAAAAGAAGTGAATATGGTGGCAAAAAGCAGTAGTGTGTACTGATGACTCTCCTAAGCTCTGTGCCCTAATCACACTTGAAGCATCTGATGTACAGTTTTAGCCACTTTCCAAATATTTTGATCGTATTCCTTCCCTTATTGCCCAAGAGATTTTGTTGTTTAGTTTTAATAAATCTTCAGTTTTGCTTTCTAAGTTGAGGTCCTTATTTAACCAGAAATGGGTTTTGTAAGAGCAATTTTTCTGTGAATTATTATGTCACTGAGTTGGAAATATAACAGGTTGGCATTTGTAATACATAATTATTTTAAATGTCTCCTTGGTATTATTATAATTTTGTTTTAGGCAGCTTTAGAAACTACTCTGACCAATCATTTCTATAGACTATATGTTCCCAAACTGGGCGGCGCGTTCCCCCCTGTGGGGGCATGGGGTTAGAGGTATCTTAGCGACACATGTGGACAGTATCCTAGCTCTACACTGTCGGAAGTACTATGTCTCCTTCACTGCCTGTTAAGAGTTGAAAACCTTTATACTAACTTCACATACTTTTGAGTTTCCTGTGAGATGTCCATTGTTAGTACTGAGAAGTAAGCATTTACCTTTATAATAATGAAAAAATGGGGGGAAGGGACTTTTATTTTGATGGAAAGGGGGTATGCTAAGAAAATGGTTTGGGGATCTTCCTCCAATCTATACAAAGTTTTCTTACGCATCAATTCCCAAATATCCTGTTGTATGATGGTATTGAATAAACCTCTGCAAAACATGGAAGCTAGGATCCCTGTGGTATGTAGAACATATTACTTTTTTATCTAATAGCTGAATATATTTAGTTTATTGTCAGGTACAACTAACTCCATTGATATTTTTATCTTCAGTTTAATAGGGTCAAAATTGCTTTTCATGTATGTCCACAACTATAGTGCGTGTCACGAATGATGGCGGCCCAGTTTAGCGAGGGTATGCGCATGTACGTCATCACTCTGCCAGTAGCCAATCACATTCATTAACAATCCAGAGCCTGTTGTGTTAACCCGAGTGTTGAATGCGATGTGATTGTGAATTGTACAGTTGTAAATCAGTAAGCATTGCAATAATTCCTATTCTAAATAAAGAAATGGTGTAGAATCAGAAGAGTTGAAACCACTACAGGGTATTCCACTGGTACCACTGCTATTCATTATTATTATTATAATGAATTCTAGTGTTGATGGTTAGGGTGACTGCAAATTATATCTTCGGTTCAGAACAATACTTATTGTAACTTTCACTTTTGCAGAATGTGTGGTAAAGATGTGTGTTTCTTTGTTTAGGCAGATCTCGTGTTCAGTCTGTGCATTAATACCTTTAGTGGTATAGCTCACAAACATAGGTGACAAAAAATCGTGATTACAAAATAAGTCAACGTTTTGTAATATATACTCATAAGTAACGTTATGATACTCGCATCTATATTGTTCAAGTGTCGTGTGACTTGAGTGCTTTTTTTTGTACTTCACGTCTATCCCAAAAACATCAAATCTATGCATGTATATCATTGAACTGTTAAACAAAATTCTTATTAAGTGGCGCTGTTATGCTCCTAATCCTGAACTTAACATTGTAATTTGTATCCAACATACTATATTGTGACATATCTCTGATCTACTATAAATATAAAAGCTCAGCATCTATAATCTGACCATCTACAATTTAGGGAGCAAAAGCGACCATATTTCATGTGACATAAGGGCAATGGGCATCGAGGCAGCATAGAAATAGCTAGCTGTATCTACAGATTCCTTAAGGAGGCTATTAAAATTATTCTTTTTTTCCGATAATTACAGTGACAAAAATAAAAATTGATATGTATTTTTCATATATCTGGTGAGTGTGGGCACACTATCAATTAATTCAATTCCACATGTTTCTCAAAAACAGATACACCCAGAATGAAGGGAACAGGCATTGTATTAAAAAGAAGATCAAAAAATGGGGTGAACATTTACATACCACAACAGTGATACACTGTGGCAGCCATGGCGAAAAGAGATTGAAAGCAGTACGAGGTACGCGAGATGTCACAGATATTTTTTTCCTACTTCGGGCTCTACGGCTAATTGACCTTGAGGTCATTAGAGGTGGGAAATGACTGTGGAAAAGAAACTGGAAGGAATTCAGCCATGGCCTTTTGAAGGAGCCACCCCAACATTCACCTGGGTTGATTTGTGGAAACCATGGGAAGCCAAAATCTGGATTGCCAGACGGTGATTCCAACCTGCGTCCTCCCGAATGCAACTCCAGAGCATTAAGAACATGCGCAGTGAGATTTCACAGAATAAATTTGTTTACTTCAAAATTTATAAACTGGACAAAGCAGAAAATTGTCAATAATAAGAGTATTGATGCTGAACAAATAAAACCTGCGCATCTTATTCAAATATTAATTACACAGACTACAAAATAATTTATTTGATGCACAAGTTTTGAAGTCGCAGACCAAGCATAGCAATATTGTAACATGCTTATTCATCACTGCTGCCAATTTTAGAATAAAAATATTCAGATTTGATGATGCTTTGTCAAAAAACATTATACTATGACTTCTATCACAACCTGAAACATTGAACTCGTGTCCAACCAGATGACTCAGATATTAGAGAGTATTTCCATATCATTGTACTATAATTTTATACTGTTCAATTATTTTTCTATTTCTTATTTTACTGATAATGAATGAAATTTCTATCATACTGCATTACAATATTATTTTGTTCAATTTTCCTTAGTTTTTTACAACTATGGTATTGTTGTTAGAAGCTAGTACGAGGGTTGAATGATAAATAATGCCTCCAAGGTCATAACTTGAGACTGAATGGGAATATTTTAATAAATCAAACACAAAAATAATCCTTAGAATGATTCACTTTTCCACATAACCACCAGACAATTGGATACATTTCTGCCAACTATGAACCAGTTTTCTGAAGCCATCATGGAAGAAGTGACACACTGTTTCTGCAACCACAGTTCTCTCAATGTCTTTATCAGAAGCATAATGATGTCCCCGCAGATCTTTCATTATCGGTAACAGATGGAAGTCAGATCTGGACTATATGGAGGATGTCGTACGGCGGCGGTGAGATTCAGTATCTGAAGTTCTGCTGTGGTGGCATGTGAAGTGTGTGGTCATGCTGCAGGAAAACATTTCCCTTTTCCTTGCAGACCTTTGTTAGCCGTCGTTTCAAAGTTCGCAGCGTTGTGATGTAATGCTCTGAATTTATTGTCCTACGTTCAAAGACATCAACATGGATAACACCATCTGCGTCCCAGAACACTGTTGCCTTGATTTTTCCAGCTGAGGGCTGTGTTTTGAATTTCTTTTTTTGGGGCAAGTCTTTGTGTCGATATTCCGTACACTGGTGTTTCGTCTCCTGGTTGTTATGGTGTACCCATGTTTCTCTCATGTCCAATTGAATGGAGAAAGACATCACCTTCATTCTCGTAAGGTGAGAGGAGTTCCTGGCAAATTACAACTCTGTTCGCTTTCATTTCAGGCGTCAGCATCTGAGGTACCCATCATACACAGATCTTCCGACAGTCAAGCAAAGCAATAATGTGACCCACATGTTCTTGTGAAATGCCGATTATGCTTGCAGTTTCTCTCTGAGTGATTCGACGATCGTCCGGAATCAGTCTGTCAACTTTTTGTGAAACTTTGTGGTTGCTGTCACAGGATGTCCATCTCTTTGTTTGTCACATAAGTCAGATTTTCCCACCTCAACATCTTTAAACTTACTCGCCCATCGATGCACAGTACTCACGTCGACACAATTATCAGCTTGCATTGTGATGAATCTCCTTTGGGGTGACACCTGCTTTCAAGAATTCAATGACTGCACGTTGCTTTGACCGACCGTCTGCGTAGGGTTCTATACTTTACACTGTAACACTACAATCGTTCAATGCTAAAGCTTCCGTCAACTGGAGCTGTAGAGGAGAGTCTACAGAACAAGCCAGTACCTGCAGTGCTGTCATTTGTTAAGTTATGAAAGTGGAGGCATTATTTTATCATTCAATATATTGTATATAATTGTACTAAATGACTTTGGAAATAAAAAAGATATAGTAACAGTAAAAAAACAATATTTGTTTGTTACTGCTATCAACAGTGACTTCATGCTTGTATAATAAAGTTCGTAATATAATTAACTACTACTTAAATTCAGGGCAATATGATTCTCTGGGGGAAAAAAATCCAAAAACATGATCATTATACTATACTGAAAGACAATTGTACAAAACGGCGTCCTGTGCAGTTCTGACAATTATAGAGCCAATTTTTGGTAAACATTTGAACTTTTAACTTACCATACTGTAAAATTTAATGAAGGGTAGTTCTGATAGTATTGTTCTGAACTGTCAGCATAAACGGTATATAATAGGATCAGAATTGGGGAAGACTGTGAACAGTTGCAAGGTGGCCTGGACAAGATATCTGTCTGGGTAGGTCAACATGGAACGAAGATAAATGTCAAGAAGAGTCTTTTTATTAGGTAAAATGTTCAGAAAAACCTTAAAGGATGTAGGGAAGGAATTACTTGTTGAAGACCTGTAGTGTAACATTTAGCATAACATTTGACAATACACTAAACTGGTTTAATGAGTTAATTTCATTTTAAAATCAAAAGTCTTGTTAATAGTAGTTGGGATGGCGTTCAAATCCATAATTTGCTGGAGGGGATGGTTAAGGAATGTACCATGAAGTGGAGGGAATTGGATTACAAAACCTTGGTGAGACCATAGCTTGCAATTGTAGTTAGTGTGGGACCTACAGTTCATGTGTCAAATTCAAAAGTTGGATGGGGTGAAAAATAAGCAGTTTGTTTTGTTTGTGGAAATTAACACAGAAAACAGTCAGTAACGGGTGATATTAGAGTTTAGTTGGGAGTTATTGGATATTCGAGACAGGTGAAAAAAGTGCTTGGTGTGTAAGAGGTTTATATTTGCGATGATGCTTGAATGAATATTGGAAAAAAAGAATTAGGATAGTACATGGAAGGGAAGAGATGACCATAACGGTAAGTTGTCACTTGATTTAAGTCATAAGGGAATGGAATAATTTTCTTTTGTTAAGTATGAGACCAGAGTAAATTACAAGAGGAAAGCTTCAATTTGCCAGAAACACTGAACCTGGCATTCACATTGATGATTCCAATCTGGACATATGGTACACGGGTAACTTCCCAATCCAGTGTCTGTTGGCTTAATGCTCTGAGCCACACTGGTGGTTAGAGACTTATTCAAGGTTTTTATTATTCTGGTGTATAATCACATACAGGTAAATATGAAGTAGTATTTTAGTATATAACATCTTAAACCGAGACTGTAATTTATAATTCCCTTTCACTATCTTTAGGCACAGTAGTATAGTGAAAGTTTTTGCATTTTGCAAAATTTATATTTTTAATATCAGTGGGCTGTAAAATGTCAGGCACAAAGGAAAAGTGTTCCAAGAGATTTAACTTTTTTTTTAGTTGATATCTGATATTCTGATTTATACATGTAATTTGGTTTACAGATGCCTTCTGATGGATGTTGAATGATTAAAAGGATCAAAAAGTAAGTTTAAATTGTCATTTAAAACTCCCGGGCATTAGGGAGGCAGGTAAATTTATTTTCCTATGTTGGTAGGACTGTCTGTAATATTTGCCAAGCGTCTGTTTGTCAAAGGGTTTAATTATCTCTGAGTTACACGTGCTTTTGTATACAACCAAAAGTGAATTTTTCGATTTTTACAATTGGTTATTTTGTTGAGCAAAGAACTTGCATCAAATTTTGTTTTCGGAACGAATATTCTTGTGCGGACACGTTGAAAATGTTGCGGAAGGCCTTTGGTGATCAAACAATGGCGCAAAAAAAACGTTTACAAGTGGTACAACGAGTTCAAAGCGGGCCGAGAACGTGTTGAGACGAACCGCCCTCTGGATGACCATCAACGTCTACCGACGAGGACCACGTCCAAAAAATCAGAGATTTTGTGTTTGAAAATCGTCGATTGGCAATTAGAGAACTCGCTGATAGTGTTGGAATATCATTTGGCTCAGCCCAAACCATTTTGAAGAATGTTTTGTGTCTCAAACGTGTCAAGTCTCGATTGGTGCCAAAATCGCTCATTTTTTTGGAAATGTGTGTGAAACTTTGTTGTCTGACTATCAGGACCACTTGAAATGCATCATTACTGGAGATGAGACATGGATTTACGCACACGACCCTGAAACCATCGACCAATCCAGCGAATATCGTGCAAAAGGTGAAGCAAGACCGAAAAGACCACGCAAAGTCGATCGAAAATCAAGGTCATGTTGACAGTTTTCTTTGATTATCGAAGTTTGGTGCACTATGAATTTCTTCCGCCGGGCCAAACTGTCAACAAAGAATATTATTTGAGCGTTATGCATCGTTTGCGTGAAGCTATTCGTCTGAAACGGCCGGAATTATGGGCGAACAACTCTTGGTTCCTTCATCGCGATAATGCACCATGTCATACTGCATTGATTCTTCGCGTCTTTTTTGCCAAAAACTCGACTCATATCATTCCGCAACCACCGTATTCGCCTGATTTGGCTCCGTGCGACTTCTGGCTATTCAGCAAACTCAAAAGGCCAACGCGGGGACGCCGTTTTGACACGATTGAAGAGATAAAAACCGAATCGAAGAAGGTCTTGAAGGCTATATAGGAAAAAGACTATTCCGACTGTTTCGAGGACTGTAAAAAGTGCGTTTTATCGGACGGGGATTACTTTGAAGGGGATGAAATTGATTTGGAAGAATAAATAGAGAATTTATATTTTATAAACAATTTCACCTTACTTTTTGATCGGCGTATTATGTCTGTTTTCCGTTATTTGTTTTGGTTGTCATTTAATATTTGTTGTTTGATAACCTTTATGAACAATGAAATAAAATATGATAAAGGTTGATATCTGGTTAAAGCTTTACACTTGGACATATGGGATTCATAATTGTTTACCGATCAGTGGCATCTAGTGGAAATTTTTCTCTCTTAACAAATCTCTCAGAATGATGATACAATTCTTATCAAATATATCACATATCTGTGCATCCTCTTCAGTTAATATTCAGAACTGAAAGTTAGCAGCAGGATAATTTGATAGACACTTGGATTCACTAGGCTTGAACTGGAAGAAAGTTAAAACACAATTGTTAGAGCAAACCATTAGGGAAAAATACATGAAGTCTCAGGTTGCAGAATGGAAGTAATTACAAAACATTTCTGGTGGATACCAGTAACCAAAGCTGAAATTGGTTGCAGATATAATTACAAAAAGACACTGCTTCCAGAACTGAAGAAATATTTCAGGAAAATGTGGAAGGAGGGGCAAGAACAGGGCAGTGGAAGTGAGAATAGTTCAAAGTGATAATGTCTACTATTGGGAGGGAAGTGTTAATTCCAAAATGGAGAAAGGTATGAAACATGTTATACTTAGGAATGTGAGTAGACCATAAATGTTGGTAAGAAAACAAAACAAGTGCAAAGGAGAGCAGCTAGACCTCTTTGTAATAATTAATGTAGAACATAATCATTGTTGCTATAAGAATTATTTGGAATTGGTAGCTGACAATGCAGTTATACCTAGATAAACAAAAAGTGGAGAAGCATTCATTAAAGGCTGCTACATGTAATGTGATCATTAGATGTACTACCTAAAATAGATGCGCTAAATGCGACGAATTTCGAAAGTCTAACGAAGACACTAAGTAATTTATAAAACTGTTGACAGACTACCACACAGTACCTTCCGAAGGATCCCGACATACGCCTGGAGTGGTTTTGGGAAACCATGTAAAACCGAATTCTGGATGGCCGGACGTGGGTTCAAACCCACGTCATACCGAATGCGACATTTTGTGACTGTCCAAGTATTGAGAACCATAGGAATAACCGAATCGACGTTCTTTCGGCGCCAGTATAAATAGCTTGCGTGCAGTGGCGGATTAAGGGGAGAGGGCTAAGGGGCTCAAGCCCACCCCCAAAAGTATCTACGTAATTTTGGAGACTTTTTTTTTTTTTTTTAGCCCTACTGATCTTTTAAGGACGGCATGACTATAAAGCTACACTTACCCGACTCAAGCCCCACCTCCCTTCCCCCAAACCAAAATCCACTTTAGTGCCCCCTCCTTCAAACAAAAACCGCTTAAGCCCCTCCCATACCAAAATCCTGCTTGCTTACAACCTTTCACATTCAGTTTTGTCTTAACGGAAAAGTGCAAACACAACGATACTGCTACAGATCGCACTATATAGCGCTGAAGTAATGACGTTGGCTATTAATCAAGGGTGGAAATGAAACAGCGAAATCGTACCTCGTTTAATATAGTAGAAGGATTTAGCGCGAACCTCCACGATAAAATAGTATTAACTGCCCTCCCAAAACTTGGATGAATAGAAGCGTTAATAATAAGATCTTCATCGTTGTTGCAGGGAACCCTGATGGATTCTCTCATTTGTCCGTCTGCCACACCCTCATAAATTCTGAAACTTTTAACTTGAAAATTCATAATTGCATAATTCTTAATAACCTTAAAACAACTGTACCATAAATTTTTAAAAAAATTCGTGGAGTGTGAAAATAATTTTAGGGGTGTAGACAGTGGCGAATCTACCAATTTTCCGTCCCGGGACAAAAATTTGAACAGTAGAGCTAATGAAATGTCGCCGCCACAAGAATTTGCTAATTTACCGCCCCTTCAAACATGATTTTGTCGTTCCCATGAAGTTGCCGCCAGGGCCAAGCGCCCCTGTTCGAAACCTCCCCACCCTCTTTTTTTTCTACATCCGACACTGGGTGTAAAAAGGGATAGTGGCTGATTAAAATATTTCCTTTAGATAATAATATAGGCCGACATTATATCAAATGAAAACCGTCAACCCGCCGACTCTGAACATGTTAATTACAAAACCATTAAAAATTACCATCTCCGTTTATTTCCGAAACAGGTCGGAAAATTCTTTCAATTTTTATGAACATTTGTAGCCTGCTGAAGTTTACAAGAAAAACTATTGCAGTCTTTCTGGAGTTTAGGGTTTTCGCAAGAAACTAATGAGCGATGCAATCGAAGGGTTCCGCGCGGTCGGAATAAGTAGTTTCCACACTTCCCGGGAAGCGCGGAAGTCCTAGTATTAAATGCCGACGTTTAAAAGTGCTGCTCGGGAAGTATGAGCGAATTTGGAAAAATATATGGTTCATCAGATATTTTTTTTCGACTGAAAATGGTATGTTTAATTCAGTGGAGAATTTCGTGAATCTGTAATCCAGGAAAAATATTTTTTTTCTGAAAATTTTCAAACATTTTTCCAAGACTCGGAATTATTAATTTCAACTGAATATTTAGTTCGTATGATTTTTATATTTCATTTTAAAGACCATTTTGAAAAAAAAAGTATGAAGAACTCTATTTAGATAAAACTTGCTACTGTTTTTTTTCCCCTAATGATTTTATATTATTTTAAATCAATTCAACACAATCTGTTCACGAAATCCACAATGTGCAAGAGCTACGAACACTTGACAATGCTATATAGTTCTGTGTTGTCATCGCAGGGCATATTACGAATTTTCAAAAATCGCACTGTTGGCGTACTTGGACGTAATAGTGAATGGTACAGACATCAAATCAGGTTAATGTCTAGACTTACATCCGTGCTTCAGCGTTTTCCTGGAAAGACAACACGAATTTTCGAATGTCAAACTACTGAAACGGAATCTTTGTGCGACTGTGATTCACAAGTAGCGATACGTAGTTATGAAGATAGGTTAATATAGGCCTAATAACGAAAGATTCGATTGGCCCCGGATTGAATCTATTATCAGCGTCAAAACAAAGAACTTACATTCTACGTTATTGATGGAACTAAATCAGCCTGGAATAACAATCGATTGTTTCTCCGAGCTTTCATCTCAGAGGAAGACGGTCTGAAATGGTGTAGCAACAAGAAAGAGGATATGGGAACAGCTGCAAGATGTTGTTAATTTGTAACTTATTTTTTGATTAATTTTCAGGCAAACGTGCAAGCATCTATGTTATTCCGACTTGTTGACTTGTAACAAATGTTAATATGAAATGCTGCCCGAACCACTATTTATTACACCATGCTACGCCGTGTTTAACAGTATTTCTTAAATGGCAAATTAGGTGGTGAAATAGCGTAAACAATTCAGGTATGCAGCGTTTATTTTGGATCTGCGTCTATTAGCCAAAGACTTGCTGAATCCAGCACAGCATAGCGCCTGACTTTCATTATTAGAGAAAGTACCTGGGTGACCGATCTTCGCTCGGCATCTTTCGATTTCTGTTCAATATCCAAGATATCGAGTAAAGTTTGATTAAAGTAAAAGGCCTGAAGGCTTCCTAGTGCACAGTTAACCAAAGAGAAGATTAACTAACATCAGTAAGCTTACTGGTACTTGAACCTTCTAAGTAATGAGTTTAGAGCGGATTTCGAGAAACCATATACAAAAATTGCTCTTTTTTTTTTTTTTTTTTTTTTTTAATCATGTTAAAAACTTGATACATATGAAATTTCATCCAAATCCATTTGCGAGGCCGCCTTATAAATTGCTTTTTCTTTTTAAATGCTATTATTATGGATTAATTAATGGTGCGAGATTTGTGGTAATTCAGGGGATTCTACGATAACCCTTGATGATGGATTCTTATGTAACTCGACGAGAAAAATTGAAAGTAAAAAATATTTTTTTTTATATCTCGCTTAGTTCTCGAGATATCGTATCTCAAAATTTGACGTGGTTGGTTCAAATGCGACCTGGACCAGAAGATAAATTTCGCCATAGCCAAGTTTGATGAATTCGTATCAAACTCGTCGAGACAAATCGAAAATAAAGAATTTATTTTTCTGATATCTCAAGTGAAGAGGTTAGGATTAGATCCGACCCGGACCAGAAAAAAAAATCCTTCAAAACCACTATGTCTATACCGTGGAAATGTACTTTCAATGTTTTATTTTGTTCCTAATGGTCTTTTGTAAGGTATCCCTACTTCTATTTTCAATATTTCGTTAGAATCCGGCCAAGTTTAAGGTTAACTTCGGTACACGATACCACAGTTTAAATCGAGTTAGCAACACTTCTAGGATAGTAAAGTGAATAAATAACACATAACCAACATAAATAAACTATAAATTGTCATAAAGCCTTGATATTTCAGCAGGAAATAGGTTATTACATGAAAAAGTAAACTTTCAATAACAGATCCTAACATTAATCAGAAAAATATTCTAAACGGATTTAAAAGAAGCAAATGGTATAGAATAGTAAATATATTGCCTAAATAAACCTTTTATCATGACTAATAAGCGTTATTCCTGAGATAAACAGTGAATTTCAACATAAACCGAACCTAACCATTAATTTTGGCATATACCAGATTTTGGTATTTCTGAGGTGATTTTCATACAGTAAAGAGTGTAAAGAACTAATAATAGCCAAGCCTAGACTCACAATAACCATAACTTCACAGTTAAATATAGTTTAGCAAGTATTTTAAAGAAATAAACTGGATGATTGAATAGTAGACTGAAGCAGTATGAAAATAACTCATTGTGATGGAATTTGACCATTTTAAAGTTCTAAAAGTAAATAAAATAATACCTGAGGCAGTTTAGTAGGATAATTAACAGGTTTCTGATGGTTTTAAAGCATTTAATACTCACGAGAAGTAATTATGAAGAAATTTGATCACTCGTTTTCCTAAACAGTTCACATAAACAATTTTTGGTCTTTTAAGTAATTTCAGGATTTAAAAAGTAGATAAACAAGCAGTAAATAATTGTATCCTTCAGTTTTAATAGATTTCAAGCAGTTTTAAACCGTAAAATATGAAATATTAGTAAGTACAGGAAGCCGGTAAATCGACTAGATTTTCGAGACTTTCAGAATTAATTCCGATAAAATTAAACCATTTCAAAAGCGCTAAGAGCATGTAAATGATAGTAAACACACATAAGTAATTTCCTAAAACCATTTAAAGACATTTTACTGACCTTCTGTCTGGTAATCCAATTTTGAAGTAAATTTCTATAGACACTGCACACATTATATGCTTTTTCACTGATTTTAGCCACTGTCACACGATATAAAGTAAATAGTAAATTAAAACAGTCCTAAATAGAATTAAATTAATCTAAATATTGTAGTTTCCAACCGTTTAAGTATTTTTAAATACGATCTGAACACGTAAAATAAATCACTCGACTTTAACATTTTTTCATTTAAAAACCTACTTAGATTCCGGGTTAAAAAGTAGTTTGCCGTAAAGATCCATTCTTCTAGTTTCGTAAATATTAATTTCATGCCATTTAAAGCCATAGAACCGATGTTATAGTTTTTCTATATTCACTCGACATTAAATCCACGTGGAATAAACAAACGATTTTATTGCGTACATAATATAATAGCTACAGAGATGCAATAACATTCAAAATAAGCAGCGTAATTCAGGCTACACATTGGTAATTTTTCCGGCTTAATAATCCTTATATCTTCAGAGTTATACCTAAAAACTTAAAATAATAATCACGTCGGATTGTTAGAAATCGCTGTTTTGCCATAACTCAATAACCGCATAACAGATCTAAGTAAAGTTTACATTTTTGTGAGGCTAAAAATGGGACTGATAATTTGAGCATAATTTCATATTGGTAATTAAAGCCGATTGAAAAAATGTTCTAAAATTTTGTGGTGACGTCATCTCGTTAAGGACTTCAGAAAATCACCATATTTGGTAGTCTTCGGAGAGACACATTTAACGTTATATTCTGACACTAAACACTTCAGCTCGACACTAACATAACTTTCCCGTTACCGCACTTAAATCAAACATTTAATAAAAAAGTTATTAAATTAGACACATGTGAATGTTTGGCAGCAGGGATGCGCTCAGATGTAGTACGGCTCACGTGAGCAAAGCCTATATAAGACAAGTGGCAAGGGACATACATACGCTTGGTCACGCTTGGTCTCCAGTCTCGGTTCAAACTTACAGGCGAGAGCACGTCTCGTGCTAGGCTCGGTCAGCGCAGGCTGGCGTAGGCAGGAAGTGAGTCTACAATGTTTAGGACACGCTTAGAGGCAGCCAT
This sequence comes from Vandiemenella viatica, assembly GCA_031002005.1. NCBI lineage: Eukaryota > Metazoa > Arthropoda > Insecta > Orthoptera > Morabidae > Vandiemenella > Vandiemenella viatica. Next base: position 64,716,793 of record CM061918.1, on the reverse strand, counting down.
CTTCGAAATTTGAACAAACTAATTTTTTGGACTAACAGTTTCTGGACATGTGAATTTCTAACTTTCGTTTTATTTTCCTCGGGGGAGTGCGGTCTTTGCTCTGATTCTCAACCTGTGATTTTTGGTGAACGATATATCCGATTGCCTTGCTAACTGTGAACCTGTATTATTTACGTGAAAAATTTTGAGAATATAAACCAGTGATTCAACTTGTGACTTTCATTTCTACAAAAGTACCTTTCTTGCAGTAGGTTAAAAACTGTAAGTGGCGACTGTGGTCAATTTTAACAGTTAGCATAAATATTTTAACACGGTAACAGAACTTTTTTGGACTTAGAATATTTTGGAAGAAGACTGGTTCAGGTGAAGAAGCAGGTACCAACCCCCGTATACCCGCTTAGTCCCTGACACGTTGTTAGGGTGAAATACGGCCTGGACCAGAAGAAACGTCGGCAAAAGAACAAGGAACTATATCTATAACTGATTTAAGAACATTTATTCTTTATTTTCGATATGTTTCGTCGAGTTCTATAAGAATTCATCATCAGATTGTGACGTCACGATAATGATAGAACATCATCAGTGCTAAATTCATTCACTCCGATAAAACTATGCTCATACCTCGCGTGTTGTATTTAATGACAAACTAAGAACCACTTTTTACGGTCAAAAAGTAAACGATGATTACTTTATAACTGGCGCCGGTAATATTATTTTCAAAGAAGTTTCTGCAAAGTATCACTTCTGACAAAACCAATGATAAATTTTTAATTATCTTTCTTTCTAAAAGTTTTACAATTAAACTTGCAGTGCTAATATTTCCACGGGTCAGCCAATATACAAAGAACTGTTCGTTTAAATATTCTTTGAAATTTGTATGCTTGCTGGTACCTGAATTGTTTACGAAAAGGCGCTAGTGCCGTTTTCGAGATACCGAGTGAAAAAATTGTTCGTATTTTTTAAACTCGTTTTTTTTTTTTTTTTTTTTTTTTTTTGTAGGGAAGACACTATTTAGGTAATCTTAAAAGTCAAAACGTTATCTAAATATCAAATTTCATCCAAATCGTCATAGCCGCTTCCGAGATCCGAAATATATATATATCTTTAAATGAGCAATTCTTGTATATATATATATATATATATATATTTATTTCGGCAGATCAGGGACATGGCATTCATGAAAGCAACCTAAATTAAAAATAAGTGCTTAGAACCAGTGGGCTGTACCACGGAATGCCAATTGTCATACACGCCCAATCCTTTACAACCTTACCGAGCGGGGCGGTGTAACGGTTAGCGTTCTCGCCTCGCATTCGGGAGGACGGCGGTTCGAATCCCCGTCCGGGCATCCAGATTTGGATTTTCCATGGTTTCCCCAAATCACTCCAGGCAAATGCCGGGATGCTTCC
>CM061918.1:64638371-64714384 GCA_031002005.1 Vandiemenella viatica | reverse complement strand
ATTTGCAGTTAAACGTTGAAACTGTGATCATATATTGGCTAGTTTATAACCTACGTCATTTTTATTTTTCAGTAAGCCGCAATCATCAAATTCGTGGGAAGCACATAGATGTGAAAAAGGCTTTGCCAAAGGGTGATGTTCCTGGAGCTCGTGGCAGTGTAAGAGGAGCAATGGGGGCAGGCGCTGGTGGTGGTGGTGGATGGGGAGGTGGACGAGGTGATTGGGGTGGCAACACAGGTGGTGGTGGCGGCGGCGGTGGATGGGGAGGTAAGTACAAAAAAATACTTCATGGTAGAATCGGCATTTATGATACAAAACTATCCTATTAACATTGGGGTAGTGTTCAATTGTAGTAGATTGTCTGATTTAGATTTAAATCATAAAGTTAAGTAAAACCCATATAATTATTAGTATTAACTAGTTCAAACAAATGAATTAGTGGAAAAATATTTTGTTGAACATTGTAACTTTGGCTTTCTTCGAATGTGGGTGGGTGGATTTTCAAGTGGAGCTAAACTCTGGTTATAAAAGTATTTCCACTTAACCGGCTTTAAGGTGCAACTTTTGTGTACTTTATTTTTAATTATTATAATCTTGATTACAGGTGCAGATCCTTGGGACAATCAGCGTGGGGGTGGTGACCGCTGGGGAGGTGGAGGTGGAATGGGAGGTGGAGATAGATGGGGGGGTGGTGGAGGTGGTATGGGTGGAGGGGGAGATCGTTATGGAGGTGGTGGTAGTGCACGTGGAGGCAATTGGTCCAATGATGGATATGGAGGTGCACCTGCAGCTGATGGGTTTGGTGGAGGATACAAACAGAGCTATGGTGGTGGAGCTGTTCGTGGCTCCAGTGGATATGGGGGCAGCAATCGATCTGCACCTTACTCTGAACGTGCCAGAGGTAAGTATGCCACACGAATGATCATTCCTTCTACCACTGGTACTGTGGTATTTGTTTAATGCAATTTCTTTTGTCCAGGTGGTGGAGGTGGTGGTTATGGATCTGGCGGCGGCCGCAGATACTAAGGTTCTAAGAAGTCTGCTTTCCTTTGCTCAGGTACGTTTCAGTAAAGTAAAACTTTTACCAATGAATTATGTACTTGTCAGCCATTTGCTGCAATTTTCAGGGTAGGTCATATACTAAATCCCAAATTTAAGCAAAGGGTAGGAGGGCAATCTTTGCTAGGTAGGAGTTGGAGTTGAGGTAGACATTTAGACTTGGTGCATGCCTGTGCAGGTTACTTTGAGATATGGATAAAATAAAATTGCAGCAAATACTGTGTAGAAAGGAAATGCTACAGTGCAGTTCTTGAGGATTAAATTTACTTAATTGATGCTAGGCAGTTCCTCTTAATTTATATAGAATATAATAGTTTAGTTAAAGGCTAGATTTCAAATTGGATATCAGGTTCATAACAGTACAGTGTTTAGCTTTTATAATTGATACTTTAATGTTTCTGCTCAGATGTTGGTTTTTTTATCAGATATTAAATGTACTGTTCTGGTTAGAATATTTCAGTATTTTGGATAGGAGTTATCTGTGATACTTTGTTTAGGTAGTTAGAGGATATTTATTAGTGTGAGATGTCAACTAATATTTTATGCATTTTGTTTCTCTCTGAACCTTGTTTATTCAGGTGTCTCCTATTTCCGATACTTCGCTAGAGTAGCTGAGGCTCTCAGATGTAGGAGACAGGCAAAGCGAGGAAAGGAAAAGGCAATGAGCAGAGGAGGGCAGGCAGGTTTAGCCTTGAGCAGAGAGAAGAACAGGACACGCACCAATTTGTTGCTAGAATTGTGTGTACTACAGCATCATCAGCCATTCCATTTTTAATCTCACCCATACACGTTCATTACCAGTTAGTTTAGTAGTATGCATCCAGTATTCATGTGTAACTTCAGGAACTTTTTCCAAAAAGTTGTACAATTCTTAGTGTAGTCAGTTATCCAACTCTACAAAACTCGGCTTTTTACTATTTAATCACGAAATGACTGCAGATGTTTTGGAGAGTTGTGGGAGTTTAACTTTTTATCAGTTGGCACATCAGAAAGTTATAAAGATGTAGAAAAGGCAACTTGAAAGTAGATATATGTTAGGCATGCTATTTTCATCTTGCTGTTTCTGGGATTATCAGGTTTTTATAGTAAAATGAATTGATTGTTAATGAAGGAAACCATTGGGGACCAAGTTGTACTAAATTTGATGGTCTTAGGAGTAAGGTGCCCTCACTTTATTGTAGAAATTGCTTGCCATTTTTTCCCTGCAGTGTTTTTAAGGAACTATTTACTTAGCAACAAAGTTGTTCATTAAGTTATGTATAAAATGAAGTTAGCATAATGAAGCAGGATGTTAACCCTGTGTGGTGTGACTAATTTCTCATTTCTTGTTTTTCTTTTCTTCCCCTTCTCCGTTTCTTTTTGGATCCGAGTTTTTGGATGTTTGGAAGCCATTGAAGTGAGTTTTTGGTATCCAGAACCAAGGGCTCACCTGCAGATAAGGTCAGTTTATATCTGCATCATCAAAATGGAAATTCCCCCCTTTTTTTTTTACAGTTTGGAAGAATGTGTGTAAAATGTTATGAATATTGGTAATTTAAAATGCATTTATGTGTACTATTCCTATGTTTAATAAATCGTTTTTACACAAAGTGAATCAGTTTATTGACACTTCCCATTTCCTTCGGTTTGATACTTTCCAGGAATGTAGTAGTACCCACATTTGATATTGGGAAAAGACAGAAATTCCATTGTTTGGATGAAGAGAAGTGCTTTAGTCAGGTTATCTTTTTTTTTTTTAATTAACTCTAGTTTTGGGTTTTTTGATCTAAAATGAATTTGTTAGAGCAGTAGATAATTCGGAGACGTTTCACGTACAACAGTTGCAACATTCATAAACGAAAGTGAATAAATAAACATTTGAGTGTAATTCGACAAAGTATCTGTGGGGTGGTTCTGTTTGGTCTGAAACTTGTTACACAATTTGTTGGGTGATATTTAACATATATTGCTATTACAGCTGTGAATTATATACATGCTACGCAAACTTGATAGTGATTGCCTACTATTAAATGGCTAGTATTTGACTTGCTATTAGTCATTGCATAAACTTCACGAGAAAGGGCTGGGGGGAGGGGACCTTCCACATCATTAAATGAACATCATTAAATGAGTGAGTGGTGAATGCTGAAGTGATTTACCCATGTGCGACATCAAATGTTACAATGAAATGCGCTCACGATGAGGGTTGCTAAACATTACACAGAATGAATACATGGAAAGGTAAAAAAAAATTTATGAAGTGCAAGGACATTAACAACCTGAAATATATGTTGCTTGCTTTACATGTGAACCTCAGCTGTTGTCTGGAAACATTACCTTGTGCTATGACAGTGAGCCTCAGTTGTTATTTAAGGTTGCGCTGTCTTTTAACCTGTTCACACATGGGGCTAATAATGCTGATCTGAAAGCAGAAACTTGTATTTTAAATAAAATCTGGATCTCTAGTGAATTGAGGTCAGTGGCAATTGTCAGTTTGGTGCAGGCTCCATTCTTTCAATCTAACTGCTACCATCTTTGATAAATGCTGTAGAATGGCTTGGGATACAATGTGTGGATATATAATGCTTACTGTTGGGCACATGTAATTGCTGTTTAACTGTTGAAGTTTTGGAGTATGTTTTTGATGGCTGAAATTTGAATATATTCTCAAATATCATTTAAAGAATGTACACATTGCCATTTTAATGTTACAACAATTCTTGCTTGTGCAGTATATATATTTTTGATAGCAACATATGCTAAACATTTTTCCAAGAAACATACTAATTTTTGTATCTAAATTGCTAGTCAATTCCCAGTGGTAATCCCTAAATTGGCTTTGGTAGAGGAAGTGGATGATGTTAGTAGGGTTGGAGGTATGCATTTCATGAAGATATGCACCCACTTTGCAGTTGAGTTCCAAATTGTTCTTACCAATTATTGCCTTCACTGAATTTGGCCTCTTTATTATAACTTGAAGAAACTTCATCATGGAGGGATATATACAATTTGAGGTAAGCAATGTTTAGAGCCCAGCAGCAGTAACAATAGTCTTGCATTTGGAGGTTATAATAATTTTTTGCCATCTGTGGCAAATTTCTTTGAACCTGCAAAATTGCAGTTTATCAAAATTGTTATTTACACTCTTCTCCAGATTCGTTCCCCAACATGGATGTTGCTGATAGTCTAACAGGTAAGTTTCAGAAGTCATTTAAATGTTAAAAGCTTAGCAAGTATGTATTAGGAGTCTAATTCTTCTTAAACAAAAGTGTAAACTGCAGTATCTGTAACATTAATTCTTATAAAGAGTAAGAAAAACAAGTACTATTCGTTCTTTAACCCTTGGTCAGTGGAGAATGTGAACTGCATAGGATGGTAGCCAGAATGGCAATTGAAGGCAAAATTAAACTCAGAATTTTCCACAGGTTAAATTTTAGAAAAATTAGTTTTATTTCTGCAGAAAAATCCTGACATCTAAAATCCTAATCTTCACATCAGTTTGCTAAAAGGGCTTGGTCAGGAGCCTGTATGCTCGTATCTGCATTAAGACGTCAAAGGCCATCTCAATATTGCAGTCTAGTATTCTCACTCATTTTAGAATCTTTAAATGCTTTGTGATCGTAGCAGTTTTTTTTTATTTAAATGTGGAAAGTTTATGTAGCATTTTTATCTAATAAATGAAATTTTTGCTGCCTTGTTTTCATGTCTTATGATATCGAAAATGCCTGTTAAAGACCAAACCATCACTGATAGCTGAATGTGTTTTGCATCTATGATATTAAAAACACTGCTGAATTTTACACATAGTGAGGGTGAAGGGAATAAAGAACCTTGACTCGAAAGGCATGCGCTATGGTAAAAAATCGTGACGAAGGAAGCAAAAATTAATAACTTGAGAAAACTACAATCGTACGTCTGACACACAAGTTTCTAACTTATCAACTAGCCCACTGATGACAGGAATGGGGTGAAGATGACCAATGAAATACTTGTTTGTACTTGCAATGCTTTCTTCATTATAGATTTTTCATACATTTTTTTTATGTATGTATATAAATCAGTCACTAGTTCATGCGACGAGATCTAAGTCCAGCAATACACTTTTAAATACCCCTTGCCCTAATGAACATTCGGTTCTAGTTTGGTTTAAAAATTTAATTTTTCTCAAAATGTGTCCAGATGGACCCAAGTCCCTTCTTGCATGAACCAGTGCATTAATTGATCATATAGCTAAGCAGAAAAAGATATTGAGGAACTTGAACCAGTTTTCCAATATGTGAAAAACTATGTAACATATTAGACAGACCTTGCATTAGGGGTGAAGATAGCTGGATCCCACCAAAAAAAAAAAAAAAAAAAAAACCCTCCAGTACCAACACAGATCCAGCAAGAAAATGGATTTAAACAAAAACTGGTCTAATGCCCAATAGGAAGATAAAGCTAAGCTACTAATGTGAAATATACAAGGACAAGAACAGTGGCAGAATTCAAAAACTGATGGCCAGTCTAGAAAGGAAAGTGTAGCACTGCCATTATATAGTATGGATATCGATAGAATTGGTGGTATATGGATGGAACATGAGGGTGAGGACTAGCAAGCTGGAGTCTGGGAATGGAGTAACTTACTGTGGCAAGTGTTGGACAGTATACCAGAAAAACAAAAAGAAGTGGGTGATGTAATTGCACTCAAAAGAATTTAAAAAATTGTGACATGTAGAATAAAAGTTTTGGAAAATTGCTGTCCATTACAAATTTAAATAAAAAACTCTGAAACAAATTTATGTGTTAGGACTAAGTGCACTTTTCTAATTTTTTTTTTTGCTTTGGTATAGAAAAGAAATTAAAATTGTATACGCATTTTCAGCAATAAAATATCAGATGTTAGTTTTAAACCACAAAAATTTTGTAAATATTCATATATGAAAATTGTTACTTCTATTATACTTGGCCAACTATGGACTACCGAAAAAAATTTCATACTTTGATGTTTCTCCCAATATTTTTATAATGGAAACTATTCACTGTGCTTGTACAATGTTGTATGTAACTTTTTGTTATTTTGATTCTTCTGCAAATTCTTTGTAAATGGGATCAAGGAAGTAAGATAAATGTGCATATGCTAGTGCTTGATACGTATAAAAAACTATGAGGAAGTCTTAGACACTTAAATATGTGTTCATATTATCTATTAGGAAAATGAAATTTGTTCATCCAGTTATAAGTTAGCTCTTGTGTGATGTAAAAATATCAACAGCAGTGTAGGTATTTGCACTTCTTTATTTTAGGATTTTTTGAAATTAACAGCATCAGTCCAACTTAATTCAATTTGCCATTAAATGTCACTATTTCTTTAAATTTTTTTAAAACTGGCGCCTTGTTTTAGTTCCTAAGAAGATACTGACCTAAACTTTTTTTTTCTAATCACCTTGCTAATAACTCTGCAGAACTATTAATTACTAGAGATCGCCCAGTGGTCGAAATTCGACCATAATTCATTAAGTTAATTAGTTTTTTTTGTAACAGAGTAATAATTATTGCAAATAGTTTTTTGAATTTGTTCCATTGCGTTTGCTGCAAGCATAACTATATCATATACTGTACACATTGATGTTTTTGGCTGCGAGGGTGTTTCTAAAATCACTTCAAATGTGGGTAGATGCACACGTTATTAAGCAAGAAATACACGTTATTACATGTCGATATTATTTCTGTGTGTTTCTTACTCTTAATCCTTGGTCCAGGCTGCATTTCAACCTAACCACAACTGCTATTAGTTACGGTAGACGCCAAGCAATATATCTTAGCACTGAAAAACAATATGTCAGCACGCACAGAGAAATCGTAGATGTTACATGATTTTCTATTTGCATATGGAAAGCAGTTTTTATTAAATAATTAAGACTTAAAAACACGTGGAATAAATGTCAACAGCTATGAACGTGTATTTCTTGCGTAATAACATGTATGTATCTACCCACATTTCGAGTGATTTTTCCTCATTTCAACATATTCGAAGCTTACGATATACACTTTAAATCAAATATTATCGCCTAAGGAATGTGTGTACCAAATTTAGACCGACAGGACAATATTTGTAGGTTCCGACGTAATGCGAAACTCGGTACATAAAGACTTTGCGGGAGTAGTTGACGTCACAACGTGATATAGTGCTTATGAAAGTTGCTTAAATAACTAAATTCCTCGTGTCTTTTGCTGTGACAAGAAGGTTCTATTTTCTTTCTGGTCCAGGCTGAATTTCAACCTAACCACAATCTCCGGTAATATTGGCGGTACAAATTCATAGCCTCAATCACACGCGCATTGATACAATCATTTTATCTTAAGTTAGCAGCGTCTAGTATCGCGACGTAAACTTGAACCGACTTTGCTGCCATACATGTACTCACTTTTTTTTTTTATTAAATACCAGATTTCGTTCAAATGGTGGCTCACCATCATATTACAGCTACATCAATTTGAACTGCATCATTGTAACATCGTATATCTAAATCACGATTTTATGAATTCCGAATATACTCAGTTTCGAAATGTTGCTTCTTGCTTGTATGTAAATTCAAAGATTAAGCTCGACTCTTTGGTTTCACCAAAGACCACAGAGTATCTCAATGCTGGAAATATACGTCACATAGTTGGCTCCGATCCGATTTCACTCACACACACGTTCGCGAATTTATTTTTCATTTAATAATGTAGCTGTAACATGTTTTAACTATGCTTATTTTTTTTTTTTCTTTACTGTTGACCAAAGATCACAGATATTGGTAGAATCGCTAAGTGTCGTATACAACGAATGATTTATTTAATTTAATGTATTTTTAACACATCTTATATGTACATTTTGGCTTTATGCACTTCTTCCCCATATAAACTTTAACTATGCCAAATCTCACACTTCTCCGTGCGCGCAATATTCTGAAAAATGTTTCCAAAGTTTTCGCTTAGCGTATTAATATATAGATATTATTATACTATTATTATATTCATTCTTTAATTAACCAATTTATCTATTTACATGTATATTGGAACACGTTTTTAATTACACACAACATTGTAAATTTATTGCAGTTTCATGCAAGTTACATTGTTACAAAAATTTATGCTGATTTACTCTACCATACTATAGTAGTATTTTATTATTATTTTAATGTGACCATAGTAGTGTTCTTGTTGAACCGATGTTTGAGGAACAAACTGGAGTTATTGTGGCCAGACAAAATACTTTCTAGGGAAACAGTTATCCATAGATCAATACAGGAGCAGAAAAGGGAGTGGAAATGGATTAGTTATCCCCAGGGACAAGGTGACAGGGCAGGCAATAGAATTGAACTCACTAAACCTGAGACAAGGAAGACCTTGAACAGTATGGAGGCGATATACAGATTGGGAAAGGATAGTAGCTGTGAACAAGACTGAAAAGAAGTGAATATGGTGGCAAAAACCAGTAGTGTGTAGTGATGACTCTCCTAAGCTCTGTGCCCTAATCACACTTGAAGCATCTGATGTACAGTTTTAGCCACTTTCCAAATATTTTGATCGTATTCCTTCCCTTATTGCCCAAGAGATTGTTGTTTAGTTTTATTAAATCTTCAGTTTTGCTTTCTAAGTTGAGGTCATTATTTAACCAGAAATGGGTTTTGTAAGAGCATTTTTTCTGTGAATTATTATGTCACTGAGTTGGAAATATAAGAGGTTGGCATTTGTAATACATAATTATTTTAAATGTCTCCTTGGTATTATTATAATTTTGTTTTAGGTAGCTTTAGAAACTACTCTGACCAATCATTTCTATAGACTATATGTTCCCAAACTGGGCGGCGCATTCCCCCCTGTGGGGGCATGGGGTTAGAGGTATCTTAGCGACACATGTGGACAGTACCCTAGCTCTACACTGTTGGAAGTACTATGTCTCCTTCATTGCCTGTTAAGAGTTGAAAACCTTTATACTAACTTCACATACTTTTGAGTTTCCTGTGAGATGTCCATTGTTAGTACTGAGAAGTAAGCATTTACCTTTATAATAATGAAAAAATGGGGGGAAGGGACTTTTATTTTGATGGAAAGGGGGTGTGCTAAGAAAATGGTTTGGGGATCTTCCTCCAATCTATACAAAGTTTTCTTACGCATCAATTCCCAAATATCCTGTTGTATGATGGTATTGAATAAACCTCTGCAAAACGTGGAAGCTAGGATCCCTGTGGGTATATAGAACATATTACTTTTCTATCTAATAGCTGAATATATTAATCTCTCTTAAGTTTATTGTCAGGTACAACTAATTCCATTGATATTTTTATCTTCAGTTTAATAGGGTCAAAATTGCTTTTTGTGTATGTCCACAACTATAGTGCGCGTCACGAATGATGGCGGCCCAGTTTAGCGAGGGTATGCGCATGTACGTCATCACTCTGCCAGTAGCCAATCACATTCATTAACAATCCAGAGCCTGTTGTGTTAACATGAGTGTTTAATGCGATGTGATTGTGAATTGTACAGTTGTAAATCAGTGAGCATTGCAATAATTCCTATTCTAAATAAAGAAATGGTGTAGAATCAGAAGAGTTGAAACCACTATAGGGTATTCCACTGGTACCACTGCTATTCATTATTATTATTATTATAATGAATACTAGTGTTGATGGTTAGGGTGACTGCAAATTATATCTTCGGTTCAGAACAATACTTATTGTAACTTACACTTTTGCAGAACGTTTGGTAAAGATGTGTGTTTCTTTGTTTAGGCAGATCTTGTGTTCAGTCTGTGCATTAATACCTTTAGTGGTATAGCTCACAAACGTAGGTGACAAAAAATCGTGGTTACAAAATAAGTCAACGTTTTGTAATATATACTCATAAGTAACGTTATGATACTCACATCTATATTGTTCAAGTGTCGTGTGACTTGAGTGCTTTTTTTTGTACTTCACGTCTATCCCAAAAACATCAAATCTATGCATGTATATCATTGAACTGTTAAACAAAATTCTTATTAAGTGGCGCGGTTATGTTCCTAATCCTGAACTTAACATTGTAATTTGTATCCAACATACTATATTGTGACATATCTCTGATCTACTATAAATATAAAAACTCAGCATCTATAATCTGACCATCTACAATTTACGGAGCAAAAGTGACCAGATTTCATGTGACATAAGGGCAATGGGCATAGAGGCAGCATAGAAATAGCTAGCTGTATCTACAGATTCCTTAAGGAGGCTATTAAAATTATTCGTTCTTTTCCGATAATTACAGTGACAAAAATAAAAATTGATATGTATTTTTCATATATCTGGTGAGTGTGGGCACACTATCAATTAATTCAATTCCACATGTTTCTCAAAAACAGATACACCCAGAATGAAGGGAACAGGCATTGTATTAAAGAGAAGATCAAAAAATGGGGTGAACATTTACATACCACAACAGTGATGCACTGTGGCAGCCATGGCAAAAAGAGATTGAAAGCAGTACGAGGTACGCGAGATGTCACAGATATTTTTTCCTACTTCGGGCTCTACGCCTCATTGACCTTGAGGTCATTAGAGGTGGGAAATGACTGTGGAAAAGAAACTGGAAGGAATTCAGCCATGGCCTTTTGAAGGAGCCACTCCAACATTCACCTGGGGTGATTTGTGGAAACCATGGGAAGCCCAAATCTGGATGGCCAGACGGTGATTCCAACCTGCGTCCTCCCGAATGCAACTCCAGAGCATTAAGAACATGCACAGTGAGATTTCACAGAATAAATTTGTTTACTTCAAAATTTATAAACTGGACAAAGCAGAAAATGGTCAATAATAAGAGTATTGATGCTGAACAAATAAAACCAGTGCATCTTATTCAAATATGAATTACACAGACTACAAAATAATTTATTTGATGCACAAGTTTGAAGTCGCAGACCAAGCATAGTACACTTTATAGCAATATTGCAACATGCTTATTCATCACTGCTGTCAATTTTAGAATAAAAATATTCAGATTTGATGATACTAACTGCTTACTATGACTTCTATCACAACCTGAAACATTGAACTCCTGTCCAACCAGATGACTCGGATATTAGAGAGTATTTCCATATCATTGTACTATAATTTTATACTGTTCAATTATTTTTCTATTTCTTATTTTACTGATGATGAATGAAATTTCTATCATACTGCATTACAATATTATTCTGTTCAATTTTCCTTAGTTTTTTACAACTACGGTATTGTTGTGAGAAGCTAGTACGAGGGTTGAATGATAAATAATGCCTCCAAGGTCATAACTTGGGACTGAATGGGAATAATAAATCAAACACAAAAATAATCCTCAGAATGATTCACTTTTCCACATAATCACCAGACAATTGGATACATTTCTGCCAACGATGAACCAGTTTTCTGAAGCCATCACGGAAGAAGTCGACACACTGTTTCTGCAACCACAGTTCTCTCAACGTCTTTATCAGAAGCATAATGATGTCCCTGCAGATCTTTCATTATCGGTAACAGATGGAAGTCAGATCTGGACTATATGGAGGATGTCGTACGGCGGTGAGATTCAGTATCTGAAGTTCTGCTGTGGTGGCATGTGAAGTGTGTGGTCATGCTGCAGGAAAACATTTCCCTTTTCCTTTCAGACCTTTGTTAGCCGTCGTTTCAAAGTTGGTAGCGTTGTGATGTAATGCTCTGAATTTATTGTCCTACGTTCAAGGACATCAACATGGATAACACCATCTGCGTCCCAGAACACTGTTGCCTTGATTTTTCCAGCTGAGGGCTGTGTTTTGAATTTCTTTTTTTGGGGCAAGTCTTTGTGTCGATATTCCATACACTGGCGTTTCGTCTCCTGGTCGTTATGGTGTACCAATGTTTCTCTCATGTCACAATTGAATGGAGAAAGACATCACCTTCATTCTCGTAACGTGAGAGGAGTTCCTGGCAAATTACAACTCTGTTCGCTTTCATTTCAGGCGTCAGCATCTGAGGTACCCATCATACACAGATCTTCCGACAGTCAAGCAAAGCAATAATGTGACCCACATGTTCTTGTGAAATGCCGATTATGCTTGCAGTTTCTCTCTGAGTGATTCGACGATCGTCTGAATCAGTCTGTCAACTTTTTGTGAAACTTTGTGGTTGCTGTCACAGGATGTCCAACTCTTTGTTTGTCACATAAGTCAGATTTTCCCACCTCAACATCTTTAAACTTACTCGCCCATCGATGCACAGTACTCACATCGACACAATTATCAGCTTGCATTGTGATGAATCTCCTTTGGGGTGACACCTGCTGTCAAGAATTCAATGACTGCACCTTGCTTAAATCGCATTGACCGACCGTCTGCGTAGGGTTCCATACTTTACACTGTAACACTACAATCATTCAATACTAAAGTTTCTGCCAACTGGAGCTGTAGAGGAGAGTCTACAGAACAAGCCAGTACCTGCAGTGCTGTCATTTGTTAAGTTATGAAAGTGGAGGCATTATTTTATCATTCAATATATTGTATATAATTGTACTAAATTACTTTGGAAATAAAAAAGATATAGTAACAGTAAAAAACAATATTTGTTTGTTACTGCTATCAACAGTGACTTCATGCTTGTATAATAAAGTTCTTAATATAATTAACTACTACTTAAATTCAGGGCAATATGATTCTCTGGGGAAAAAAAATCCAAAAACAATCATTATACTATACTAAAAGACAATTGTACAAAACGGCGTCCTGTGCAGTTCTGACAATTATAGAGCCAATTTTTGGTAAACATTTGAACTTTTAACTTACCATACTGTAAAATTTAATTAAGGGTAGTTCTGATAGTATTGTTGTGAACTGTCAGCATAAACGGTATATAATAGGATCAAAATAGGGGAAGACTGTGAACAGATGCAAGGTGGCCTGGACAAGATATCTGTCTGGGTAGGTCAACATGGAACGAAGATAAATGTCAAGAAGAGTCTTTTTATTAGGTAAAATGTTCAGAAAAACCTTAAAGGATGTAGGGAAGGAATTACTTGTTGAAGACCTGTAGTGTAACATTTAGCATAACATTTGACAATACACTAAACTGGTTTAATGAGTTAATTTAATTTTAAAATCAAAAGTCTTGTTAATAGTAGTTGGGATGGTGCATGGTGTTCAAATCCATAATTTGCTGGAGGGGATGGTTAAGGGATGTACCATGAAGTGGAGGGAATTGGATTACAAAACCTTGGTGAGACCATAGTTTGCAATTGTAGTTAGTGTGGGACCTACAGTTCATGTGTCAAATTCAAAAGTTGGATGGGGTGAAAAATAAAGCAGTTTGTTTTGTTTGTGGAAATTAACACAGAAAACAGTCAGTAACGGGTGATAGCAGAGTTTAGTTGGGAGTTATTGGATATTCGAGACAGGTGAAAAAAGTGTTTGGTGTGTAAGAGGTTTATGTTTGCGATGATGCTTGAATGAATATTGGAAAAAAGAATTAGGAGTAGTACATGGAAGGGAAGAGATGACCATAATGGTAAGTTGTCACTTGATTTAAGTCATAAGGGAATGGAATAATTTTCTTTTGTTAAGTATGAGATCAGAGTAAATTACAAGAGGAAAGCTTCAATTTGCCAGAAACACTGAACCTGGCATTCACATTGATGATTCCAATCTGGACATATGGTACATGGGTAACTTCCCAATCCAGTGTCTGGTGGCTTAATGCTCTGAGCCACACTGGTGGTTAGAGACTTATTCAAGGTTTTTATTATTCTGGTGGATATCACATACAGGTAAATATGAAGTAGTATTTTAGTTTATAACATCTTAAACCGAGACTGTAATTTATAATTCCCTTTCACTATCTTTAGGCACAGTAGTATAGTGAAAGTTTTTGCATTTTGCAAAATTTATATTTTTAATATCAGTGGGCTGTAAAATGTCAGGTACAAAGGAAAAGTGTTCCAAGAGATTTAACTTTTTTTTTAGTTGATATTCTGATTTATACATGTAATTTGGTTTACAGATGCCTTCTGATGGATGATTAAAAGGATCAAAAAGTAAGTTTAAATTGTCATTTAAAACTCCCGGGCATTAGGGAGGCAGGTAAATTTGTTGGTAGGACTGTCTGTAACATTTGCCAAGCGTCTGTTTGTCAGAGGGTTTAATTATCTCTGAGTTACACGTGCTTTTGTATACAACCAAAGGTGAATTTTTCGATTGTTACAATGGGTTATTTTGTTGAGCAAAGAACTTGCATCAAATTTTGTTTTCGGAACGAATATTCTTGTGCGGACACGTTGAAAATGTTGCGGAAGGCCTTTGGTGATCAAACAATGGCGCAAAAAAAACGTTTAAAAGTGGTACAAACTGTCCCCCGGGCCAAACTGTCAACAAAGAATATTATTTGAGCGTTATGCGTCGTTCGCGTGAAGCTATTCGTCTGAAACGGCCGGAATTATGGGCGAACAACTCTTGGTTCCTTCATCGCGATAATGCACCATGTCATACTGCATTGATTCTTCGCGACTTTTTTGCCAAAAACTCGACTCATATCATTCCGCAACCACCGTATTCGCCTGATTTGGCTCCGTGCGACTTCTAGCTATTCAGCAAACTCAAAAGGCCAATGCGGGGACGCCGTTTTGACACGATTGAAGAGATAAAAACCGAATCGAAGAAGGTCTTGAAGGCTATATAGGAAAAAGACTGTTTCGAGGACTGGAAAAAGTGCGTTTTATCGGACGGGGCTTACTTTGAAGGGGATGAAATTGATTTGGAAGAATAAATAGAGAATTTACATTTTATAAACAATTTCACTTTACTTTTTGATCGGCGTATTATGTCTGTTTTCCGTTATTTGTTTTGGTTGTCATTTAATATTTGTTGTTTGATAACCTTTATGAACAATGAAATAAAATACGATAAAGGTTGATATCTGGTTAAAGCTTTACACTTGGACATATGGGATTCATAATTGTTTACCGATCAGTGGCATCTAGTGGAAATTTTTCTCTCTTAACAAATCTCTCAGAATGATGATACAATTCTTATCAAATATATCACATATCTGTGCATCCTCTTCAGTTAATATTCAGAACTGAAAGTTAGCAGCAGGATAATATATTTGATAGACACTTGGATTCACTAGGCTTGAACTGGAAGAAAGTTAAAACACAGTTGTTAGAGCAAACCATTAGGGAAAAATACATGAAGTCTCAGGTTGCAGAATGGAAGTAATCACAAAACATTTCTGGTGGATACCAGTAACCAAAGCTGAAATTGGTTGCAGATATAATTACGAAAAGATACTGCTTCCAGAACTGAAGAAATATTTCAGGAAAATGTGGAAGGAGGGGCAAGAACAGGGCAGTGGAAGTGAGAATAGTTCAAAGTGATAATGTCTACTATTGGGAGGGAAGTGTTAATTCCAAAATGAAGAAAGGTATGAAACATGTTATACTTAGGAATGTGAGTAGGCCATAAATGTTGATAAGAAAACAAAACAAGTGCAAAAGAGAGCAGCTAGACCTCTTTGTAATAATTAATGTAGAACATAATCATTGTTGCGATAAGATTATTTGGAATTGGTAGCTGACAATGCAGTTATACCTAGATAAACAAAAAGTGGAGAAGCATTCATTAAAGGCTGCTACATGTAATGTGATCATTAGATGTACTACCTAAAATAGATGCGCTAAATGCGACGAATTTCGAAAGTCTAACGAAGACACTAAGTAATTTATAAAACTGTTGACAGACTACCACACAGTACCTTCCGAAGGATCCAGACATACGCCTGGAGTGATTTTGGGAAACCATGTAAAACCGAATTCTGGATGGCCGGACGTGGGTTCAAACCCACGTCATACCGAATGCGACATTTTGTGACTGTCCAAGTATTGAGAACGATAGGAATAACCGAGTAACTCTGACACTTTCCGAATCGACGTTCTTTCGGCGCCAGTATACAGGTATATAGCTTGCGTGCAGTGGCGGATTAAGGGGAGAGGGCTAAGGGGCTCAGCCCACTCCCAAACAGGGGCGCCGACTTTTATAAAACGTCGTGGGTGCTCATACTCATTTGATGACTTTTTTTTTATTTTTTTTTATTTTTTATTTTATTTTATTTTTTTTGCAGGGAGTAAAATACGCTACTTTTTATCATGGAAATATTTAGCGTTCCGAGTAAAGTAAAATATAAAAACCTTCAAAATTCGTCACAATCATAAACGAAGTCGCAGGCCCCAACTACTCTTACACAACAGTACAAATCGCATTTCAATCTGTCCAGTAGATTTAAAATTGTAAACGAACAAAGTAGGAGAGAAAGATTCTTCATTTTATAATTTGTGTTTCAGTCCGAAACGTACTAACCTTGATTAAAATAGGTTGGGCCTATTTGACGCGAATAACAAAAAGATTTTCAAGTTAATAATATATCTATATATATAAAGATTAATGTATATATGTTTGTTTGTTCTTCATACAAATTCACAGTTTTCATCTGATCTCGATGAAACTTTGCACACCTATCCTTTGAAACAACGATAAAAATACTGTCTACATTTGGTTGAAAAATTATCTGTATAAATAATACATGTTGTCTTATAATTTCTAAAAATTATTGGATGGCGATAGACAGACGCGTTGGAAGTCTAGGTCTCTGAACTGCCTTTCGATACAGTGGTCAGGTAGCTTACTGATGTTTGGATCGTGGTCTCCGTTTCAAATCTCAGAGGAGGCATAGATTTTTAAAAATTGTTTTCGAATGTAAGAGTCACGCCTGGACCGTCGGTTATTCGGACTGAATGTTAAACTTTAGATATCACAAATTCAGGGATGCAATGCGAGGCAAATCGTAGATAGTCTTGCAATGCTGTAGTTGAACACTTTATGTTATTTTGATCCCTCAGGAGTGATTCGCAGTCAGTGTGTGTGTGTAATAATACTATAAATGCGGAAGTAAGTCTCTGTCTTTTTGTTACGTTTTGACGACTAAATTCCCATACCGATATTGACGGAATTTTACAAGAAAATCTGTAATGAGGGCGCAGGACATTTTTTTTTTTTTTGTATTGATTAACAGTTTTAAGAACTTATCGAATGGTGGCAGAGAGACGGATGTGTGTGTTAGTCTGTAATGTTACGTCGCTTGCTCAAGGTGTGCTTCTCGCTCATTATGTTAGTGTATAATTTGTTAGTAAATTTAGCTGAGAGAAAAAAACTATAATTTAGTATTGATGTAGATTTTGCCTGTTCTATTGCTTTGTGTCTGCTTAAATGGCACCAGTTTATTTTGCCTTCTTTTTTGACATGCCTTTCGGGCGTAAACTGGCCTACGTTATGACTCTAGCACGAGTAGCTAAAGTTATTAGAACAGAAGAATCGGATGCTCATGCTGAAGAAAGAAGAAAAGACCAATCTGAAATAAACCTGCCCTTAGTTAACACACACACACACCCTTTTCTCACATTCCGTCACCTTCGTTTTTTTCTGTTTTTAAATAAATTCGAAATTGATTCTCTTCAAGAGACAGGTTCGACCGTAGAATAATATAGTGATGGCTTTCCTGTCATATTATGCCGACTCGGTGTTGTTTGGGACCAATCCTTTGTTACCCAAAACTTTCTATATTCAATTCTGGCAAAGAAATTCTTAATCGACGCTACGAAGTCGCGGGTATCAGCTAGTAACTAAATATTTGTGAATTCCGAATAGAAATCACAATTTTACTATTGATTTGATTTGAGTCCGCAAGGATCGCTCTCGGGAACAAAACCGAGGGTGGTAGGTGAATGGTTAACTCTCTGGCTTCGCTTTCGTTAAGACCACTTCGAATCCCCGTCCGGGCATCCAGATTTGGATTTTCCATGGTTTCCCAAATCACTTCAGGCGAATGCGGGGATGCTTCATTTATAAAGGCCATGGCCGAATTGCTTCCCGTTGCGAGTGCAACTAGTACTTAATATACAGATACAAAGGCAAAGGAAAAAATATTATAAATGATGCTAGATTTAACAATAAATAAGGGATAGACATCTAAAAATTAAACCATTACATTAACAGTGTGAATTATAATCTTTTATTAGCTGGAGATATTTATGCTTACCTACTTAATGTTCACAGTTTTACTAAGAATTGTGTGATCAACATTAATAAACCTTTTTAAGAAGGATCATTTATTAATCTATATAATTATATCAATTTTTTCAATACAAACTTATTTTTTTAATTACAGCTGTATTAATAAATGTATCAGTGATTTTTTTGAAGGTCCAAATCATCCACTCTTCCTTGGTTTACGGGCACTACCATGTGATCATTCAATCTTTGTTGAGTCATAGTACTACTTAAATAACATTTCCTGAAAATAACCGTTTTGAGATGCATGACGATACTGGAATACTTAAAACGATTTTTAACAACTTGATAACATCATATGTTATATCTTGGATAGATCTAAAATGCCAAATTATATATTAACAAATTTTTCACGTTTTTCAGTCCGATATTTTTTGTTCGTGCAATATCTAAAAGCATGTTACGATGAAGAACCAAACGATCCACATCTCTGTAGAACTCTTTCAAATAACTGCTGCTAGTATCATTTTTATCCGGAAAAAATAGATCCACTTTACTCAAATATGTCATGGCACTTTTGGTAAATTGCTGGTCACTACAGCCTATGACTATCTAAAAGTTCAAAATAATTTTTTTGATAAAAGTCATCTGGTGATGAAAATTAGTGCGGTTCACTTGATGAGTCGTCCATCTTTTGCGTATCCTACTTAGTTTTGAAGTTGTTATTGTTGATCATAGGTCAAGAGTCGATTTCCAAAAGCTTTGATAGTTTTCGTCAGTTCTTTGAAATGATATAATGTGCTTGATAGAATTACTGTACAGCTTTTTGCAGATGCAAAGAAATCATCTTCAAATTTTCATTTGGAGCTTCCAAATATCTGAGCATTTCTATCAGAAGATTAATAATAAAAAGATATTTAAAAGGTGAAGACTTTAAAAACTATTTTGCTTTCGCTACGTGGCGTCTTGTTTCTAACTTTTGTGTCGTTCAGAGAACATAGCAGTACACTATAATTGTTTAGAATAGTTTTCAAGGAAGATATATGACAACACTATCTTGTTGGTCGTAACGGCCACGGAGAAAGGTTTTGAACATCACCAGCTGTATTGATTCAAAAAAAGATTGGCGTTTCGGTGAACCACGTAAAAGTGCAATAAGCTCTCTTATTAATAGTAAAAATCCTTTTATTACATGTGTTTCTTTCATTGTATCTAGAACAAAACGAGTGAGCGATGCAATACACATAATTTTTTCTTGCTTCGATAGCTTTAACCGACGACTGAAGGCCAGTATGCGCTCTAGCATTAGAAGCACTGTCTATATATAGACCCTCCTAACCATCTTGATATTCATGTCGAATCTTCTTAGTACGTCATTGAAAATTTCGAACAAATTTTGTCGGATGTTGTTGATTCGTTTTACAGGGGACGATAAAAATTTAATGTGTACTACACTTCCAGTCCATGCAGAATGTGACCTGTTCATTATTAGAAATATCACTGTTTTAATCAACCGTAAATAAGTAACAGACCACATTTGTACTACTTTGATTATTTTATGCTCTACTTCTTCACTCAAACTTGTGCACAGTTCGTTAGTGACATAGCATGACAGCCACCTATATCTGCTGCGGTGGAGCAAAGATTTTAAATCGGGAATAATCTGTTATTGCAGCTTCAACAACAGAATGTAATTTCAATGTTCGTCCCCGAGGTCCCTTATGGCTAGGCCTCCGGCTATTAAAATACGAAGAGTTGAAATCATTTTATGAAGCCGGTTCTAAATGTTTTCATATTTTGTAGTTTACGGTTTGATAATATGCAGTGTGCATTGACACCATGTTCTAAACTGACAACATACAAAAAACGGTAAAAGTCAGACTTTTCGTGCTTTTCAAACCTTTTAAAATGTTTATTCCATAACGATAAACCAACTTGAGTGAATGCATTAGTAGACTTATCATCTCTTGTCTAGGGAAATTTCCACCGGAGCCTGAGCTCCATTGCAGTTTCAATTAAATATTAGTATTAAATATTATTTTATGGCATAGAAACGCCACTAGACATGGTTTCTTTACAAATTTGGCAAAACACATTATCTGTATGTTCATTAATTAACAGCCGCGCAAAAATTGTCTGCAACTTAGTTTGAAAAATTCGACTGAATAAGCAGAAATAGCATCTTCTGGTTGGAATTTTTGAGCCGTACTAAGCTAGTGGAAGGATCTTCTGTTTTGGGTATCTTACGATTTCGAAGGACGAATTTATCCACCGAAACTCTCAAAGCACGTGCTTTATTTACTTTATTTCCAGCTCGAGTAGTAAGGAGTGAGACACCTGAAACAGAGCCGCGGCCGCGAGAGCGCTGGCTGCGCGGGGCGAGTTGCTTGGCTTGATTGTGTGCGCGCTTTTCACAAACAAACCTACATTTACCACACGCTAGATAATGCTAGGTATGATCTAACCTAGTGTTTATATTCTCCTTGGACATTACGCACATTCGCTCACAATCGCATCGATAGTAAGGACGATCACGCGGTGTAGGTATTTACTATTTAGGTATTGCTCAAAGTCTCTTACGATTAGTTTTGATGTCTATGTTCATGGGTGCTCCGCACCCACTACTTACTTCTCGTGGGTGCTGGAGCCCCCGAGCACCCACAGAGTCGGCGCCCCTGTCCCCAAAAGTATCTACGTAATTTTGGAGACTTTTTTTTTAGCCCTACTGATCTTTTAAGGACGGCATGACTATAAAGCTACACTTACCCGACTCAAGCCCCACCTCCCTCCCCCAAACCAAAATCCACTTAAGTGCCCCCTCCTTCAAACAAAAACCGCTTAAGCCCCTCCCAAACCAAAATCCTGCTTGCTTACAACCTTTCACATTCAGTTTTGTCTAAACGGAAAAGTGCAAACACGACGATATTGCTACAGATCGCAATACATAGCGCTGAAATAATGACGTTGGCTATTAATCAAGGGTGGAAATGAAACAGCGAAATCGTACCTCGTTTAATATAGTGGAAGGATTTAGCGCGAACCTCCACGATAAAATAGTATTAACTGCCCTCACAAAACTTGGATGAATGGAAGCGTTAATAATAAGATCTTCATCTTTGTTGCAGGGAACCCTGATGGATTCTCTCATTTGTCCGTCTGCCACACCCTCATAAATTCTGAAACTTTTAACTTGAAAATTCATAATTGCATAATTCTTACTAACCTTAAAACAACTGTACAATAATTTTTAAAAAAAAAAAATTCGTGGAGTGAGTGTGAAAATAATTTTAGGGGTGTAGACAGTGGCGAATCTATCAATTTTCCGTCCCGGGACAAAAATTTGAACAGTAGAGCTAATGAAAGGTCGCCGCCACAAGAATTTGCTAATTTACCGCCCCTTCAAACATGATTTTGTCGTTCCCATGAAGTTGCCGCCAGGGCCACGCGCCCCTGTTCGAAACCTCCCCACCCTCTTTTTTTTCTACTTCCGACACTGGGTGTAGAGAGGGATAGTGGCTGATTAAAATATTTCCTTTAGATAATAATATAGGCCTACATTATATCAAATGAAAACCGTCAACCCGCCGACTCTGAACATGTTAATTACAAAACCATTAAAAATTACCCTCTCCGTTTATTTCCGAAACAGGTCGGAAAATTCTTTCAATTTTTATGAACATTTGTAGCCTGCTGAAGTTTACAAGAAAAACTATTGCAGTCTATCTAGAGTTTAGGGTTTTCGCAAGAAACTAATGAGCGATGCAATCGAAGGGTTCCGCGCGGTCGGAATAAGTAGTTTCCACACTTCCCGGGAAGCACGGAAGTCCTAGTATTAAATGCCGACGTTTAAAAGTGCTACTCGGGAAGTATGAGCGAATTTGGAAAATTATATGGTTCATCAGATATTTTTTTCAACGAAAAATGGTATGTTTAATTCTGTGGAGAATTTCGTGAATCTGTAATCCAGGAAAAATATTTTTTTTCTGAAAATTTTCAAACATTTTTCCAAGACTCGGAATTATTCATTTCAACTGAATATTTAGTTCGTATGATTTTTATATTTCATTTTAAAGACCATTTTGAAAAAAAAACGTATGAAGAACTCTATTTAGATAAAACTTGCTACTGTTTTTTTTTTTCCTAATGATTTTATATTATTTTAAATCAATTCAACACAATCAGTTCACGAAATCCACAATGTGCAAGAGTTACGAACACTTGACAATGCTATATAGTTCTGTGTTGTCATCGCAGGGCATATTACGAATTTTCAAAAATCGCACTGTTGGCGTACTTGGACGTAATAGTGAATGGTACAGACATCAAATCAGGCTAAAATCTGGACTTACATCCGTGCTTCAGCGTTTTCCTGGAAAGACAACACGAATTTTTGAATGTCAAACTACTGAAACGGAATCTTTGAGCGACTGTGATTCACAAGTAGCGATACGTAGTTATGAAGATAGGTTAATATAGGCCTAATAACGAAAGATTCGATTGGCCGCGGATTGAATCTATTATCAGCGTCAAAACAAAGAACTTACATTCTACGTTACTGATGGAACTAAATCAGCCTGGAATAACAACCTAATGTTCAAATGAATCGATTGTTTCTCCGAGCTTTCATCTCAGAGGAAGAAGGTCTGAAATGGTGTAGCAACAAGAAGGAGAATGTGGGAACAGCTGCAAGATGTTGTTAATTTGTAACTTATTTTTTAAATTAATTTTCAGGCAAACGTGCAAGCATCTATGTTATTCCGACTTGTTGACTTGTAACAAGTGTTAATATGAAATGCTGCCCGAACCACTATTTATTACACCACGCTACGCCGTGTTTAACAGTATTTCTTAAATGGCAAATTAGTTGGTGAAATAGCGTAAACAATTCAGGTATGCAGCGTTTATTTTGGATCTGCGTCTTTTAGCCAAAGACTTGCTGAATCCAGCACAGCATAGCGCCTGACTTTCATTATTAGATAAAGTACCTGGGTGACCGATCTTCGCTCGGCATCTTTCGATTTCTGTTCAATATCCAAGATTTCGAGTAAAGTTTGATTAAAGTAAAAGGCTTGAAGGCTTCCTAGTGCACAGTTAACCAAAGAGAAGATTAACTAACATCAGTAAGCTTACTGGTACTTGAACCTTCTAAGTAATGAGTTTAGAGCCGATTTCGAGAAACCATATACAAAAATTGATCCTTTTTTTATAAATCATGTTAAAAACTTGAAAAGCAAAACCTTATCTACATATGAAATTTCATCTAAATCCATTTGCGAGGCCGCCTTATAAATTGCTTTTTTTAAAAAATGCTATTATTAGGGATTAATTAATGGTGCGAGATTTGTGGTAATTCAGGGGATTCTACGATAACCCTTGATGATGGATTCTTATGTAACTCGACGAGAAAAATTGAAAGTAAAAAATATTTTTTTATATATATATATATATCTCGCTTAGTTCTCGAGATATCGTATCTCAAAATTTGACGTGGTTGGTTGAAATGCGACCTGGACCAGAAGATAAATTTCGCCATAGCCAAGTTTGAGGATGAATTCGTATGAAACTCGTCGAGACAAATCGAAAATAAAGAATTTATTTTTCTGATATCTCAAGTGAAGAGGTTAGGATTAGATCCGACCCGGACCAGAAAAAAAATCCTTCAAAACCACTATGTCTATACCGTGGAAATGTACTTTCAATGTTTTATTTTGTTCCTAATGGTCGTTGTTAGGTTGAAATACGGCCTGGACCAGAAGAAATATCGGCAAAAGAACAAGGAATCTATAACTGATTTAAGAACATTTATTCTTTATTTTCGATATGTTTCGTCGAGTTCTATAAGAATTCATCATCAGATTGTGACGTCACGGTAATGATAGAACATCATCAGTGCTAAATTCATTCACTCCAATAAAACTATGCTCATACCTCACGTGGTAGTATTTAATGACTAACAACCACCTTTTACGGTCAATAGTAAACGATGATTACTTTATAACTGGCACCGGTAATATTATTTTCAAAGAAGTTTCTGCAAAGTATCACTTCTGACAAAACCAATGATAAATTTTTAATTATCTTCCTTTCTAAAAGTTTTACAATTAAACTTGCAGTGCTAATATTTCCACGGGTCAGGCAATATACAAAGAACTGTTCGTTTAAATATACTTTTTTTTTTTTTTTTTTTTTTTTTGTTTGGCATTTAGCCTTAGGCTAATCTTGCCAGGAGCAGAAGGTAGGGATACTATGTTTTAGTTGTTAGTTTTCTTTATTTTAATGATTTTATATTAGGTTTTTGGTTTTTACAACATACTTGTGTATTGAATTGATCGCTTTTGCGTCTGGATCTGAAAGAGTAGTCATTAAGGATATTATGTCTGTCATTTTTGGAGCGTTTCTTATTAGTTCTTTTCTGGCTTCTTTGTATTCATCACATCTGAGAAGGTAATGATAAATATCTTCCATTGTCTCACATCTGGAGCAGTTCGGTGAGTCCGCGATTTTCATGATGTGCTTTTTATCATTTAATAGGGTGTGTCCTGTGCGCAGTCTGTTAATTAGGGTAATCTTGATCCTGTTTAGTTCTTTTGTTTCCTACCATGGTTTCTTGTTGATCTTGTTACTTATTGCCCGATGCCAAAGTCCTTTTGTTCCTTTGTTGTTTTCCCATTTCTCTTCCCATTCTTGTCTTATCCAGATTGCTGTCCAATGTCTGAAATCTGTGAATGGAGTGGCCACATCCAATTTTTCATTGGCCGCTAGCTGTGTTTTTGCTGCCCTGTCGGCCATTTCGTTACCGTGTATTCCCACATGACTTGGCACCCACTGAAGACTTATATCCACGTCCTGTGTTGTCAATTTCTTTATCTTCGTTTGCCAGATAATTTTTAGTTTTGCCTTTTGGGATTCCCATGATTGTCTGTAAGGCACTTCTGGAGTCTGAACAGATGACCACTTTCTTTAAATCTGATTTTCCGATGAATTGTAGCGCCTTAAGGATAGCAAATAGTTCGGCAGAGAAGCTCGAGAATTGGTTCGGCAGGCGGTATGCCTCTACGATGTTGCTCGCCGGGTACGCATAGGCGGCCGCACAGGCCTCCTCTCCCATCTTCGCTCCATCTGTGTATATCTGCGACCAGCCATTCCATCTAGTGTTTAAGATTTCCATCGTATTTTGAATCGCTTCTTTTGATGTGCAGAATTACTTCGCTGTCATCTTTAGAGTGATGGTTGGATGCACACGAGTGGATAAGTCCGCTTTTTGCCAAGGTTCGATCTCCGAATATAGGTCGTTGATTTCGTTTTTGTGGATCTTCCATTGGTTTGTTGATTGCCTGTAGTTTATAAGTCTCGGCGTCTTGTGAAGGTTTGGTGGTTTTCTTTGCATCTCGTGAGCTAATATCTGTATTTTCTTTACCAGAATGTGGTCTTTTTTAGAGCATACTTTTAACCAAAAGTTTAGTCCTATCTTTTTCCTTCGTAGGTATAGGGGAGGCATTACTGTTTCCGCTTCCATCGCTTCTATCGGAGTAGTCTTGATAAATCCACCAATTATCCTTATAGCAGCTGCTTGAACGGTGTCCAGTTCCTTTAGTAGAGTTTTGCTAGCGTTATCATAGAGCATCCCGCCATAATCGAGTCTGCTTCTTACCATGCTGAAGTATATATTGCGGACTAGCCGCGGATCAGCTCCCCAAGTCAATGAAGCGAGAACTTTTAGCACATTTATTAGCAGTAGGGAGGACGCCCTCAGCTCTGATATATGTTTGCGCCACGTGAGCTTGGCGTCCAGCCATATACCAAGGAATTTCACCTCTTTCACCTGATCTATAAGTAGACCGTTAACAGTTATTTTGAAGTCATTTACTTGGAAGTGCCTATGTGTGAATATGCATATTTTTCATTTTTTGATTGTTAGATCAAGCCCTATCTGTCTCAGATTTTCCAGGATTACTCTTATTGCCGCTTCTAGGATCGATCTGGCTTTTTCTTTATCTGGATGTGAGACATATATGACAAAATCGTCCGCATATTGAAGGAAATTCACCATAGCTGGTAAGCCGTTGCGTACCTTGGTCGAGTAGATGTTGAAGAGGGTCGGACTCATTGGATCACCCTGTGGGATGCCCTGGTAGACATGTCGGACGATTCTCTTCCCTTCTGCTGTTTGAATAATATTCACCCTACGTGAGAGATAATTGCAACACCAGTTTGTCAATTTGTTGGGAAGCTCTATCTCTATCATTGTTTCTCGTAGGATGTCAATCTGGAGATTGTTATAAGCATCTTTTATGTCTAGGAACGCTGCTGCATGGTAATTATTTCTGCCGTAGCTCAACTGGATGTCGGTGACCAGCGTACTAATGATGTCTATCGTACCGAAACCCTTGCGGAATCCCATAGTTCGAGGATCGAGCCTCCGATGGTGTTCTATGTGCCATTCCATCCTATTCTTGATCATCGTGCACATTAGTTTAGCTAGGCAAGGCACTAAAGATATGGGTCTGTAAGAGGAGGCGTCGCTCCTGTTTCTGTTCGGCTTTAATACGGGCACGATTACAATGCTTCTCCACTGCTCAGGGACGTATGATGTGTTTATCATGTCGTTGAAGATATTTAAGATTTTTTGCTTGGCTATTTGCGGAAGGTTGTTGATCATGGAGTATGTTATCCTATCGTCTGCTGGAGCCGTATCCTTCTTCTTTATGGCACATTCGAGTTCGTTCATGCTGAAGAATGGGTCTTCCGTTCTGTTGCTGTTTTCATTGGTCTCATGAACTGCGTTTCGTTCTAAATCTGTCGGTACATATGCCGGTGCAGTCAGTTCTATGAATTGTTCAGCGAGACTATCATCGGAGTATAAGTTATATAGAAACATCTTACTCACTCGGCTAGTCTCCCGAGAAGACTACATCCCGGAGTATAAGTTGTTAGGTGAAGGCCGCTTTCCGTTAACCCATCTCATTTTCGCCCACATTTCCTGCGACGAAATGCCGTGTTTGATTGTAGAGCAGAAATCTCTCCATCCTTGTCTCTTCGTTTTCCTGATCGTATTTCTGGCTTCTGCTGTTGTCTGTCTGAGTAACATGAAGTTCTGGATAGTTGGATCTTTTCTGTACATTTTTGTAGCCAGGCGTCGTCTTGCAATTGCTCTGGAGCATTCGGTAGTCCACCAGGGTTTTCTGATGATCTTACTTCTTTCACTTATTTTATATTCTGGGATGCTTTTATCTGCAGATTTACTTATAATGGCTTCCAGGTCATTGTATCGTTGTTGTGGGTCATTTGTATCTGAGTATGAATGCGCCATTCGCGAGTCGATTCTTTCTTGATATTGGATCCAATTGGCTTTGTTACAATTCCAGCGCCTCTTTGCTGGGATATTATTCTGGCCCATAGTGGAATCCAATGATATTTTTAGTACCAGATGGTCACTTCCTAATGTATCCTGTAGTATCTCCCACTTGGTCCTGGTCATCATGCATGCCGATATCAGAGAAATGTCGGGTGACGAGTTTCTTTGGTGTGGAGTCCCGAGTCTCGTTCCGTGTTTGTTGTTCAGCACCGTAAGTGAAGACGACGTTATGGCTGACGCGAGTTCTTCGCCCTGAGGGTCCGTCTGTCCTGCCTGCCACATCGGGTGGTGTGCATTGAAGTCCCCTCCCACAAGACTTTTAGGTGGTAACTGGTTGAATATAGCATCCCAGTCTTCTTCCCTAGTGTTGATTTGAGGCGGCTTGTATATTACAGTCACATTCTCCAGGGGCGCTCTGTGTTTCAGGTCAACTGAGAGAACCTCTATGCCATTACTGGGCTCCACTATGTTTCTGATGTCGCTAGTAACATCATTTCTCACAAAGATAGCAACTCCACCGAAACCATTGCCCCTATCTCTTCTGTAGATATAGTAGTTTCTGTGCTTTACATTAGTGTCCCTACGTAACCATGTTTCGGTAATCAGTATAACGTGTGGGGCGTGCTCCTCTATTGCTCTCTGTAGGTCATTCCATTTAGGTAGCAGGCTTCTGGCATTCCATTGTAGTGTTGTGAATTTCGACTTTCTATCCATTATCAGTTATGTTACATATCTCCATTGTAGTATCACTTGCTCCCATTTCCTTAATTTCTTGCATGATGTTGCTGATGGCTTCTTCCTGAATTTTTTGTATAATTTCCTTGGGTAGATTTCCTTTTAACTGTTGCATGATGGTTTTGATCACAATTTTCACTATGGTGCTAATACATTCAATATTCAGTTCCTTAGAAGGTGGCTCCGCCATCTGGACCGCATTTGTTTCTATTCTTTCTGGCACTGTCCTTATTTGAGGTAATTCCCTGTTAGTAATTGCGCTGTAGGTTTTAGACTGTAAGGGGGGGAAGTCGGTTGGCTTGTGTTCGTATCCTCCTCCCATTTGGTCCCATGTTCCTCTCCACATTTGGGGCATCTCTCTTTGCTTCTGCAATTGGTAGATATGTGCCCATATCTTTGGCACTTGAAACATTGAGTCACGGGGTAGACATATGGTGTCACCTTAAATCTTAGGTAGAAGAGCTCCACTTCATCCGGTAAAAATTGGCTTTCGAATGTAAGTAGAACCGTTTGTAGAGGTTTTGTTTCAACTTTTCCATCCAGCCATATTTTTTTTGATAAATCGTCTTACCTCTACTATTGGAGCAGTTGATTTAATGTTTCTAAGTAGTTCTTCTTCGTTGAGGTCTGTGGGAACGAATTTAATAACACCTTTGCATTCGACCCTGCTGGCAGGGATATATGCTTTTAATCCCAGTGACTGTAAGAAGTCGATGTTTTCCACGAAGCTGTTTGCTGCCTCCGCCTTTGCGAATTCCAGCATCATCCGGTTTTTACCCTGTTGGTTCAACCTCCGCAGTCCGTTAACTTTGTTATAAAATATTTTGCCTAGTTGAATTGGGTGAGGCATAGTGCCATTCATCTTTGGCTCAATTGTGACTACATAAGGTGCTTGTGATTGACGGCCATATAGTCTGATACGTTGATGTGGGGAAGTTGGCTTGTCTTTATCCCCGCCTTCGCTTGTAGTCACGGGGTTACGTTGGTCACTTTTTGTCTTACCCGCTATTTCTGGGGTGTGGTATGGTGGCTGCTGCGATGTTGTCATCTGCTTTGTAATCTGTTCCTTATTCGAGTTAAGTAATGTTTCTGACGTCGTTGGTTCTTCTTTATTTACCTTAGGTACACCTCTTCTCTCCGAGGCTTTACGCTTCTTTCTGAGGATATATTTCCCTTCTTCTTCACTATCCAGGGTAGATTCTTCCATCTTCTTTTTGTAGACTCTGACATCTCTTGTTCTGATTGGTAGATAAATAAATCTTGCTTATCGCCAGTTGTTTTGGCTGTAACGCCCCCACTAGATTCCGCCATTGTGACTCCTTTACACGCTGCGCCGCTGCCGACGAGCTGTAGCTGTTCTGACGTGCACTTAAATTCCTTTACACTTGTTTTAACAACTACTTTTGGGTTCGGATGTTGTGTCTCACTATAACTTGTTGTCACCGATACACTCACTCTATGGCCACTCGCACCGCTGTAGACTCACTTCACTACCGACACACACGTAAACAAGGAAACACTCTCGTAGCTGCTAGACTAGATCCGTATGCGACCGTAGCTAAACGTGAACTGTCAAATATTCTTTGAAATTTGTATGCTTGCTGGTACCTGAATTGTCTACGAGAAGGCGCTAGTGCCGTTTTCGAGATACCGAGTGAAAAAATTGTTCGTATTTTTTAAACTCGCTTTTTTGTAGGGAAGACACTATTTAGGTAATCTTAAAAGTCAAAACGTTATCTAAATATCAAATTTCATCCAAATCGTCATAGCCGCTTCCGAGATCCGAAATATATATATATCTTTAAACGAGCAATTCTTGTATATATATATATTTCGGCAGATCAGGGACATGGCATTCATGAAAGCAACCTAAATTAAAAATACGTGCTTAGAACCAGTGGGCTGTACCACGGAATGCCAATTTTCATACACGCCCAATCCTTTACAACCTTACCATTACCAAAAGAGACAAATTATACTGATTCTTGAAAATCGAAACTTCTACGCACTGTTAAAGAAACCAAATACTTTCGAATTTATTTTTGTCTAGGTGAAATTGTGGAGTGAAATAAACGGCACGAACTTCAACAGAGCTAAAAGTCACACTTTGCATAGTAATGTTAACTGCAGAGTAACGATGTAGATATAGATGGAGGCTAAAAGTCAAAACATTCGTCATTTAGTACCGGCATAACAGAACTCACAGAAGTTACTTTAAAGACCGTTCACAACTGAAAATTAAGAGGCGTTCGTACCATAAAAATGAAAGCTCGTTAACAGTTTCGAAGCCGTCGTTTAAAGCAATGAATTGCATACAATAACCTAACGCGCATGCTCGCTACAGAGATTGGAGTTTGGACGTCAACTGAAAAGTCCTCACAACCATTAGGTGGCCTACTTGTAGATCTGCTAAACAAGGACGCAAATTGAGTACAGTACTAAACAAAATTTGGAATTGAAAAATAAGGAAAGCTAATGATGCGTTACTGAAGAGTATTGTGGTTTGGAAATGACCACTGAATGATGTATCTAGAAATTTCTGTGGCTATGTTAATAATTGTCTGGATACCTACTCTTACCCTCAATTTTCTAAGGATGCCGAACAAATTACCAAGGGTATAAAAAAGAGAATATATTAAGTAACTCCGTTAGCGTCTATCACTCAAGGATGGGAAGAATGTAATCAGATCAGGAGCTTCACTACGTTAGCAGAAATGAGCGGGTTGTAATATCAAAAATGGATTCTGAAAACGTTACAAGAGAATTGTGAAGGCAAGAAAAGCATAAAGAATCCTGTATGGAAACATTACTACAGATATATTGAAGCCAGTGGATGCGCTATTGTGACATACTTTGAAGATTTGTTGCTGACAAGACTTGAAAAGTGTCATAGTGGTAACGTACAGACAAATTTCGTGGAGAAATTGATGTGTGACCACATCAAAAATGTCAGTGTTGAAAGAAAGTGATTTTAAAAAACCAACATGGGTTCAGGGGAGGATATATGCATGTGAATCTGTGTTAGTGGGCTACTTGCAAGATATTCTGATGACACGGTTAAGCGAGGTGTTGATAAAGTAGAACTGGATATTGCTAAGGATTCTGACAGAGTGAGACACTAAATGGTATTAAAGTGTGGATGAAAAAGTCACTTGCTGGGTAGAGGAAGCAAAGAGTTAGATTTGGAAATGCAGTATCAAAAAAGGAGTGACGTATGGTAGTATATTGTTATCATTGATGTTCATTATTCTAATTAATGATTGTACTAGTGTGGTTTACAGTAACAATTTAGGTATTTTGCAGACTTATGGTCTTGCCGCTATGTAGTGAGATTATCTGTGTCTGTCTTTAATACTTCAAAATCAACAGAAATTTTTTTTTTTTTTTTTTTTGTCACTTCCAGACATTGTGCAAACCAGTTTTGGCTTAAATAGACCTTCAGTGGTCCAACTGTGATAAAACTCTAGATCACATCATGTACAAGATCTTGATCTGTGACCCTAAAATCTCAGACTGTGGTCAAAGTAGGAGTTCATCTATATCTATCTGTCTGGGATCTGTTCTAAATTCATATCTAAAATACGGTTGCTGGTTTACGATTAGCGTTACGTAATAGGATTAAACTGGGAGAGTACTGTGAATAACTGCAGGGAAATCTGGACAGAATATCCAATTGGGTGGGTCGACCAGGAACAAGGATCATTATGTATACCAGAAAAAGAAGTTTTTTTTTTTTAATTACTATAACGTGGCATAGGAGTTCTTTGTAAATATCTCTGTTGTGTATGACATAGAGAGCTGGTGATTGGGATAGAATGTTTCTAAGTTTTGCATTTATTGTTGAGTTGCTGTAGTAGGGAAGTGCGGGAACTGGTTGCAAAACTTGGTTCAAACTGTTGTTTGAGAACGGAGGGGGGGGGGGGGAGCGTGGTATCTGACCCACATTTTATGTATCATTTCTGGAGGTTGGGGAGGTGACAGAAGTGCTAGGTTTGGTTTTGGAAATTACAGTAGAACATAAGCAATAAGAGATATGATAAACGAGCTGGGATGACGGGTTACGGGTGAAGAAAGTAGTTGCTGTGGAAAATGCTTATATAGATGTTAAGGTCTGGAAGGTTGTTGGGTGAAGAATTAGTGACAGGATATGGGAAGGATCATCATGACCATAAATTAGCAGTTTATTTCAGGCATAAGCGAGTGGGAAAGTTGTCATTATTACGTACTGAATAGGACATTAAGGAAAATGTCGAACTGTTTATTTCAAGCAGTGATAGACGATTTAATCTCACTTTTTCTTACCTGTCGTAAAATGCATTTTATCTTCTATATAACGGGTATCAGACTTTGAAGTGCATTACTGGTCGTTTGAAAACATGAAAAAACAGTTGGAACATCTAAAAGTAAGGCCTTCACTGTACCAGTTGCCTTTATCATTATCTAACGTTCTGGTCTCGCATTCAGAAGGTCACAGGTTGAAATCGCCGTTAGGCTATCCAGATTTTGGTTTTTAGTAGTTTTCCCGAAATCGCTCCAGGCAAATGCCGAGATGGTTCCCTCAAAAGGCCATGACCGATTCCTTCCCATTTCTGACCCTCAGTCTTTTCCCGCCTCGACGTCAAAGAGGCGCAAAGCCATAAGGAAAAAAAGAATAGAACTTGACGTGTCGAACAACAAACTAAAAATGAAGAAAACTGCTGGTTAAGAATGTGATTTTTCATTCGTTCCGAAGAGATCGCCCGAGAGACAAGAAAGCGCAGACTTCATTCTCTCTCATAATTAAAAGATTTGGCGGTAGAAAGTTTAATTATGCTCTACCCCTGCTGAAAATAATTTCAATAACGAGGCAATGACAAACTTTGGAATCGATCTCAAATTCCCCCTCAACTTTAAGCAAAATATTTATCGAGCTGCATAAACAGTATAGAATTTTTCGAAATGGTTCTCTGCTAATAGAACTTTGAAACTACGATTACACTGAAAGAACCCAAGTTCACCTTTGCTTCAAATTGTGCCGAATCCTACGAGTTGTTTCCACTGCCAACGGGATTTGGAATATCCAATGGTGTAGTAAACGAGCGGCAATTCACCACAGCCAAGTTTGGATTCGTCTCTGATCAACCACTCCCCGGTCAACTTTCGAAGATATGTGGCCCTAGGATCAGAGCAATTACGTTCTGCCCACACTTATAGCTAGTAATGAGCAGGAATCAGCGATACAAATGAAAACATGTAGTTGAAACAATGGAGTGACTTTAATACTTCAATAAAAATAGGCCACATAAAAATACACTTGAAATATCTGAAAAATACTGCATAGAATAGCTCGCATAAAAGGAATCTCTTACTAATAAAATCTTGTCACTCGGAATATTCTTTCTAAGCCAGCAGAAGCGTATAAATGCATTAGCCTTTACCTAATAAAATCTGCATGCCATCTGGTGGCGTGATCCATCTTGAGACTCGGTGAATAGACTGCTCCGGAGGCTGTTCTCGACTGCCCTCTCCAGAGTAGGAGCGTAGTGGGGGAAGTCATGTGACCTTAGTTCTATTCGTTTAAAAACCCTTACTAAGGGCTTTCTGGGCTACTGTGGTAGGGGGACTGCTTCCCACGGGAAGTGACTTTGCACCAACCTTGAGCTCTGCTTCGCTGGGTGGAATTAAATGACATAGCTGCAGCTTGAGAAAAATTATCCCGAGTAAAAATTGTAATATACAATAACTAAAATCTCTCAATATACTACAATTGTAGACCCTATGATTGTACCGCAGATTATTGGCCAGAATAGGAACTCACCTTATCATAATTATTTATTCACTCTCATTTACAGTGAGGTAATTAGAAGATACTATACCCCGAATAAAAAAAAAAATAGTACACCTATACGTTATTTTAGATTCCATTCTTCACCAAAAACTTTTCGTATGTGATCAAGAAGTGCTGGAAGAACGAGCTCGTTTACTAATTCTGAGGTGGTATTGGCAGGACGATGAACATTTTGACTTAAGTCAGCAAACACAATTGCTGCTCCAACTACAAGAGAAAACCGTCAGCTGGGGTCCCTGTAACAATACCAGTTGCTGCAACCCCAAGTCACAATTTAACATTGCAAATCCACTTCCATTTGTATGACCAGCTAATTTTTTCCTTTATCTGCAACTCCTTGGCAACGAGAGCAGTGCAACGCTCATGGAAGTATTCACAGAATCTGAATTTTCAGACATGGGATATATGAGATGGAGTAGAGGAAAACATGGAATGAAGATAAATGCAAAGAAGAGTCAGCTTATTAGATACACAAATAAAAAACAAAAGGTTAATTATGAATATAAGGTGGGGAAAGAATTGCTTGCTGAAGACTTGAAATGCAAATATCTTGGAATTACTTTTAATAACAAACTTAACTGGGCAGGATACATAGGACAGGTGGTAGGAAAAGGTTTCAAAGTTCTGCACTTGTTGGAGAGAGTGATGAGGGAATGTACGAGAGAGGTCAAGGAATTGGGTTACAAAACTTTGGTTAGACCATTGCTCGAATATGGTAGTGTAGTATGGGACCCTCATTTTACGTATCAAATACAGGAGTTGGAGAGGGTGCAAAGAAGGGCTGCTAGATTTGTTTCTGGAAATTATCGCAGAATGCAATCAGTGACGGATATGATAAAGGAGCTGGAATGGGGTTCATTGCAAGACAGGAGGAGGATGAGGAGGGTCATGGGAGTGTACAGGGCATATACTGGTGATGAGGCATGGAAAGATATTGCAATAGGTATGAAAAGTAGTGCATGGAAGGGAAAAGATGACCATGACCACAAGGTGGCACTCGATTTCAGGCACAAGGGTGTGGGAAGATTCTCTTTTTTAGGTAAGGGTGTCAGGGATTGGAATGAGTTACCAAGAGAAATGATGAATAATTTACCGAAAATTTTGAAGGAATTTAAAGATAAAATTTGTAGAGGGCAAATGTAGGTATGTGCAGGATAGGGGGAAGATGGGTGTGTAGGGAAATTGCCACCGGAGCCTGTGCTCCATTGCAATTAAATTAAATTAAATAAGTTAAAATTAAACCATTCACAGTGCTGTTAATAACAGGGATGGTTGCCATGTTGGAATGGAACCTTGAAAGGATTCAGGAATTATGTTCAGGAACTCTAGTCTCCTGCAACTTTGAAAAGGGAGTAAATTAGACTATCACACAGTCCAGAGTCTGCAGGAAGAACGCGACGAAGCCGAGGGATCATGTTTGTTTACTGTGAGCGCTTGTCACTCATCACATCTGCCACACTAACATGCCCTTCAGTTTATTTACCGCCCTTGAACTAGGTTCAGCTTTCGGTTTGTCGTCTTTGGATACTACTCGTTTCGTTTATCGGTCCCGTTTCCAGCTCTATCACACCCAACATGAGACAGAATTTTTTTTTTTAAATGTTTAAATCTTTTATACTATAAGACTTTAGCCTGCATGTTTCGTTATACACAGTCTGAAAAATCTTGATAATTGGCGTTTGCTAAAGCTAATTTGTCTTTGTGACAGCAAGTTTATTGCCTTTCTGTCCAACGAAGATTTGAAAACAAATGTAAAGAAGATTTTAGGAGCAGCATCAGAACATTATGAAAGAAGTTTTATACGTAGACATCTGTTTAAAGTTGTGATCACAAATTGATTTTTTATCTGTATAATACGGGATGACTCGGGCATTGAAATCGAAAATAAAATAGAAAACTGAATGGAGTTGCTTAATACCTTCCAGAATGACCTACATTTATATCCAGCGATTTTTTCAGTCTTGCAGATATGTTATTTTGTTCTAATTTTTCGCCATTCCACAGACTACCTAGGTAAGCTAATTTTTTCACCTTCTGTTTCTTTCTAACTCTTCAGTTAAAGAAGATCTACCCGTTTATATAAAAATTGAATTTTTATTTTTGCTGCATTTTCAAATTCGTTGTTGATTAATAAAAATTAAAAGTGTTCATCGAGATAACTGAATATTTCAACAACTTCTTATTGTAGAATCCTTTTAGAAACACTTCACTCTTAATAGGCTGAGATGTTTTCTTAATGGGCTAAAATAAATGTCATTTCCATATAACCCTTAAAATTTTCGTCCTCTGCTCTAAACTTGGTGTTCCCGTGCAGTCCAAATTAACTGACATAATAACCACTCGATTTTCATAAAACTTTAGATTGATTGTACTACAGGCATAGCAAAATTTTATTTTATTATTCAATGGTTAATAAATATCTAAAGTCTGTTCAATATATAGTTCACTTCAAATTTCATAATTGTGCTACTGTAAAAATTAAAAACATGCTTTCAGACTTAAAATGTTATAATGGCATATAATACAGCATGTGCCAAATGTTAGTAAAACACAAATAGGTAAAAAAAAAAAAAAAAAGGTTTACATAAGTTAATGGTTCATAGAATTATTTTTGACGTACCCTGATTTTTCATTTCCTTGATTTAGTGTGTATATTACTTTAACTATGTATGGCGAAAATCGACTGTATTATCTGCAAATTTTTTTTGAGGGAGTGGGAACTCTACTAGTTGGCAAGGAAGGATAAATAACTTTGGTGAGCGGACTGAGCCAGTGACGCTTATTACCGATAGATGGCAGAAGGAGGCGAAACTACGTCCTTGCTGGATTTCCTATAACAAGACAAAAATATAATTTTTGGGATTTTCCATTATTAGTTGTTTTCATATCGGTTTTTACGTTTACAATGAAGTAACCCTGAAATAATATTCATCCAGACTCCTTAATTTGGAAGGAGTAATTTGATCTACTATGGCTCTCTCTCTATTTTTTAAAAAAAAATTCAAGCAAATTTGCACGATTTTTGGACAAATTTTTGACGAATTTATCACTTTTTTTTAAAAAAATTTAATTGGAGCGCAAATCTACCTTCTGTATAAATAATAATTAACTGCTGTTGGTTGGTAAGCGCTGGACCGATGTGAACAACTTTTTTTTTTTTTTTTTTTTTTTTTTAAAAAACATGCTTAATTGTCCGAATAAGGTTTTAAGGGAAAGGAAAATTGGAAAAGTTGCCCGGAAAATTCTGGAAAACTGAAAGAGTTTTTTTTTTTTTCTATGTGATTTTTGTTGGTCTTCTATCATCCAATTACGACGAAACTTTGGTGAGATATTGATTACGCACCAGCGAAAGTTTCTGTTCAAAAAAAATCCCCACCCCGAAAAAACAACCCATCTACAACATTGTCTCCTTTCAGGAAAATTTACAGTGCAAGGGTTGTTTAGTTGTATCTCGAAATCGGAAGTGAAATCGGCCAAAGTGAATGGCGGCATTCTGAAAACACAGAAAAAGTACTGTGTGTTGGCTTTGGACTGGCTTCGGTAGGACAATTAGTGTCCCAGAAATTACAACTTGAAATTAAAAAAAAATATAAAGTTAGTGTGGCGACACACAAATCCACAGTTTTTATCCGATCTCGATGAAATTTTTAACACGTGTACTTTAAAATAAAGATGAAAAGAACGTCTCAATTTGGTTTATAAAAACACAATCCCCTACCCCTTTATTTTTTTCAAATGTTCTTTATATAAACCCACAGCTTTTATCCGAATTCGATTGAACTTTGCACACGCATATTTTAAAACAAAAAGAAAAATACTATTTACATATGAAAACATTCAGTTTTTTTTTAATTATAGATTTATCTCGATAATGGTAGGGCAAAGTGGATGGTGGTGGAGCATGTTTGCTATATTCCGATCAAAGGAGATAAAACATCAAACTTTCATATCCAGCCACAACCCATCGCTGGGTACTCAGCTAATTTAAAATAAATTGGATGTGTGGAGACATGTCACCGGCGCATAAGCTCCATTGTAATTAAGAATAATAATAATTACCAGTAGTCTCTAGCAGTGCTCGGTATTCAGGCACGCCAGGAAATCGAATGGTTACTTATTCTACCCAACAGCTTGTGCACAGATAGCAAAGTAACGGTTGGAATGGACGGTATTTCCACGTAATGCGTCAATCCTAAAGTCTCTGCTACCCGGGAAAAAAATGTATGGTATAGGAGCTTCTCGTAGTCTTTTGACCTGATGGCAGAGTTTCTTATCTATTGTGCAATACGCCTATTCTAACCCGGTAACCCTTCCGGGTATAGGGCACCTAAAGTACGAACTACGAAAGGGTTCTGGCCTACTTCACATACACGAATCAAGCTTTGCCTAAGGTGAATGACGCATTAAAAGCATTAGAAAATCCAAGCGAGAATAGCATTCGAACTGAAGATCTTACAATTGCCAGTCAGATTGTTTAGAGCAAAACTGCCCAAACAGTTTTGGAGACTGCTAACAATTTCGATTCAAAGTTAGCCTGCGGGCCGTATAATACTTGCCTATAGTTGCAATAGATATTTAAATATAACAATGATATAAGTAACACAGTTTAATTACAATCAAAAAGTAAAAAAAAAAAAAAAATACATCAATGAGACCATTGCAGGCGTTTTTGAGCTAGGATATTCTAGATCGCTGCTGTTGGTGGACAAATTCAAATGCACTGGCCCGCGGCCTGGAGTTGGGCAGCCATTGTTTAGACCAGGGGTGGCCATCCAAATGATCTTGCGGGCCACTTTGGAATGCATCATAACTCCGTGGGCAGTATTTAAAATTATATTTATCCATATCAGATTTAGAACTACTATAGACATTTTTGGAGCGGAAAATTGAAATATAATGAGTTATTATTATTGTGTTTATTATTATTCTTATATGTAAACATAGATAACATAATAATAATGATACTAAACGCACCTTGTAAAGAAATACATAACACTAAAAATGATATATAAAAAATTATAAAATGTAAAAAATGAAATGAATTTAGAATATATGGATGCACAAATAATGTATTTTTTAATACATTGGTTTTCACTACTTTGGTGATTATAAAATAGATATATTTTGTAAAAGTGTGATGAACCTTGTGGGCCGGAAAAATATTCAAGGCAGGCCTAATGCTGTCCGCGGGCCGCGGGTTGGGCACCCCTGTGTTTAGACACTACTCTAACCGCTCATTTTTGATTGGACAGTTTATTGTTTATACGTTAATGTGAGAAATGAAACTTGGTGAAATTATTAAAAAGAATTTTAAAATTCTTCCAGACTCTTCTGTGTCATATAGTCTTCGATGAAATCTTTAACTAAGATTAATGCAATGAATGCAGAGTTCCTGTCATTCGAATTTATGACGTCCGTCCAGTAAGTTTGTAGCCTGTTCATGAGCTAAACAAAAGTTGTGGTCGTTGACCACACACTTCTTCCTCCGACTTTCAAATGGTTTTATGCCATACCCATAAAAAGGCCCTCCCGAGAGTGCCGAAACTGTGATTTCGGCATATTTGACTTAATATGTGTGCAAGACAGAAAAACTACAAGGTCTGAAACAGAAATAAGTCTGAGGAGACCAGATCGAGGAAGTGTTTCAGCCATGACAATGAGATACTTAGGCCGGCCGCACACTGAGCTGCGTGGTGCAGCACGGGCAGTGCAGGGTAGGACAGGACAGCACGGAAAATGAAACTGTGTCGGGCAGTCAATGTGGCCTCTAGTTGGGCGCAATGTCCTGCCGAAACAGCAACTTTCTTGGCGACTACTCTTTTCTTTTGTCTTCGATATTTGCTCGTAATTTTTCCGCAAGACTAACATAGTACACCTTCTCGATAGTGTAAGATCGGTGTAAAGTGTGAGTCTAGACCTCCACTATACAGAAAATCCACTAGAATCTCGCTTAACACAGAGCAACATTCTCCTCATACATTTTCCTTCTCACTGCCAAAAATTCTGGCACCCAAGGGGCGGAAAATTTCTCGTATCCTAGAAATTTGCCAGAATGAGTCCTACCATTGTATTTAGAACGTTTGATATTTCCTCAACCTCAGAACTATCACTCCTGAAAATGTGGATTTTCAGTAGTAATTGCCTGCACTGACCATTCTGTATGGGAACCATCTTCAGTGCTGCGTCTCCCATTGCCCTGCAATCAGGGTCACTATCCTGTAATACTAGAGCCAAATTCTCACATTAAACGCATAAGTTTCTAGAGCCGTAACAAAATAAAGATACGTTCTAGGTTAAGACAGTATTCCGCAAAGGAATATTAACTATGTGCAGTTTTCGCATGGTTGTACGATCTGTTTTTCCTGGTCCGGGATTTTTTTTTTTTTTTTTTTTTTTTTTTTTTTGTAATCGCATTCGGCAACTGAGGGCATACAGCCAGCTCAATGTGATCATCATAGCTTCCAGTGAATCAGTCATCCACTATATATTGTAGCTTCTAAGTATGTACACCACAGTACGAACAAGACATTCACACAGACACACAACACTTAAACAACCATGCCCTCGGCCGGACTCGAACCGGCGACCTTCGGCACGCGGGGCCAGTATTCTAGCCCCTACGCTACCGAGGCCGACTCCTGGTTCGATTATGGGACGATCCTTGTACAGTGATGAGCATGAAACACATCTGCTTACTTTCTTCTCTCCATCGCTTCCGATGTCAAATCTTCGCTTCGACGAGATGCTGCAGGTAATATTAATATACACAGCGTCATGTCCTCGCTTCAGTGACGAAGGCCGGGCACGCCCACGCGTTACTGCTACCTGTTTCGTGGAAGCGACAGCAAGTAGAACTCTGTCAGCCGGCCAGTGAGGCGATATGCCAGCATTATTATTAGTACCTCCGGCTGAGCTCAAAGATTCGTGCTGTGATGATGTGTTTTCCCGATTGACGATTCGGTATCAATTAGCCTCATATACAGAAGCGACGACGCTTTTGAATATTCTTCTGAACAGTTGTACGCATACGCAATGGAGAGACAACACATGACAACAATGGCTTCAGCTCTTCTTTCACCCAGACTGGATCTCCATTCACTGATATTCAGTTAAAACGCAATTTCATTGTGCGGGATAACTATGCTGCTAATATCCTTCAGGTTTCCCTCGGAAGGAATTTATGTGGTAAGTAATCTATACGCTCGGTGTTTATCAGTGGTGGATCAAGGATTTTGGTTTGGGGGGGGGGGGGTGGCTTGACTCGGGTGAGGAAGGGGTCGCTGACAGAAATCTCATTATTCCAGATTGCCGCCCCTATAAAAACAGCAGAGAGAGAGAAAAAAAAAGAACCCATGTCGTCCGGGGTGACCTAGGTGCTTTTTTGGGGGGGGGGGGGGGCTTCAGCCTCCTAGGCCCAACCCCCCTTGGGTCCGCCACTTGCGTTTATCACTGAGGACCATGAACATTTTACTACCCACCAGAATGTAGAACGCTGTGATATTTCCCTGATTGAGATATGTAGCAATAACACGACTGATTCTGGAATGAGATTGCAAAGTCAGGAGATATGTGGTAACATTCAATGCCCTGCAGCCCATTAAACAGTAACGCTGTTTACAAGACATGGAAGGCCACAGATTTGCTTTGATTGGACCCTTTCGACTCGGTCCTTGGAAGATATTAGATATGGGACGGAACAACAAATGGGACGTGGGCTTTTCGAAGGAACCATTGCAATGTTCATCTGGAAATCAAGGAAAACCGAAATGTCGACAGGCGAAACGCGTTCGAACTTACATCTCCGATGCCAGGCCCCGTCACTAAAAGCGTTGTATAGTGAAACCATCAGACAATTTCCTGAAACTCATGTTTCTGACCTTCATTTTTCCCCTTTGCGTTAAACGTATTTGTCTTTAGCAAGAGATGAAACAGGAAATCCCCATGGGATACTTCACAAAAGACGGTTACATGCTCTGTAAACACAACGTTTTCACAACAGAGGGTGAATTGCTTCCACCACGTACTCTTGCTTTTGGAATAGCCTAATTATTTCTTACTAGACGCCACTGTAAACAGTAACGTCATATGCGTATATTGGTAAGATGTTACCAACTAAACTACCTCACAAATTGAACGAAAAGCGTGAACTCTACCTCAGTAATATTATTGGCATAAATATTTTAGATACCAGCACCGTTTGTAGATAACGTTATTAAAAAGGGTTGCAGTAAGATAGGATTTGAGATGCTACGCTCAAAATCAAAATAACTGTCCGAGTGTAAAACATCATTTCATTTCATTACCATATTATCAACAGATCATTGTTAACTGGCAGCTATTATTGAAGAGTGGTTTAATTAGATGTGTATGACACCTAAATTACCTAGAAGTTTTTCATGAATGTACGAGATAGAATGTTTTAAAATGTAGGTAGAGAAATTAAAATCTTATCAGACCTGTAGCTGATAATTATGAACATTGCTAGAAGATTATATTGTTCCTTAAGAAAACATTTCAGGGAATTTTGAGGCATTGATAATTATCACAGTGAAGTTACATAAATACCATTGTAATCTGACCCCAATGTTTCTGATCTTACAAACTTCAGTCATCTCCGTCAACCTACTTTGTTATAGGAGATGGTAGACGTATGAAAACTACGAGATGAGAGAACTGAAGTCACCAACTTATCAATAAAATCGACACACAGCTGTGTTGGTCCTACATTATGATTAGCAGATACAAGAATTTGAAGTTGTGCAAAGGACGCAGCTAAATTTGTTTGTGGAAATTGCCGTACAACACAACAAGTGGCTGATATGATAGACGGCTTGGTTTGAGTGTGGATGAAAGACAGGACGATGAAGAGAGTGCTCGGAATGTATAAGTAGTATATTGACGTTGAGACTCAGATATTGGGAGAATAATTAGGTTTAATACGTGGAAGGAAAAATATGACCATGAACTATATAAACTTCAGGTATAAAATAGTGGGAGAGTCTTCATTTGTAGACAACGGTGTCAGGAACTTGAATAAATTACAAAATATGCCTAATACTTACAACGAAAATTGGCGTAACTCACAAGTAGGTGTGTAGCAAAGCAGGCACTACGCCATTAACATAATTACAATTAACAATCGTACAATGGCCTATTTCGTATCGCGATTCGACCACAACCATCTCAGTTCATTGACAATGTTTACATTCATGGAGAAAACAACCGTGAATTGTTGCTGCTGACGGAGCAAATTCACATCGAATTTATTTTTCCTACAATATTTTTGTAACATAACAACTAGACCACTTCCTACTACAACCTAAAGGGTATTTAAGTAATTTCATCTCTTACTACAACACACAAGCATTGTAACTCAGCTCGTAAAAATTGTTAATTTGTGCTTAGTTTTGAAAGCAG
Source organism: Vandiemenella viatica (assembly GCA_031002005.1). Classification (NCBI taxonomy): domain Eukaryota; kingdom Metazoa; phylum Arthropoda; class Insecta; order Orthoptera; family Morabidae; genus Vandiemenella; species Vandiemenella viatica. Next base: position 64,670,947 of record CM061918.1, on the reverse strand, counting down.
TAACCAACCCACTGCCGGCGTTTGTGGCAATAAAGTATCCTTGATGTAGTTTCATAAAGCTATCAAAGAGTTAGAATTAACTGAAAGAAGTCTTTGTTTTAGCCACTGTATTTAATGTTCCGTTTCAAACCAATAGCTTCAACATCTACAACTTTATAGCTCATATCGGACTTCGTGTTTATTTGAAGTTTGCAGGTTTGTTTTACAAGACCCTCTTACGTAATATTCGAGAACCAAAAGGATCCATTCTCACTCAATACTACCTTTTTTTCTTCGTTTTTTCCTCTTTTCTTTTTTTCAAACAATTCCAAAATAATCTCCCACATTCAATCCTGCGCAAATTAATCTTTTTATACATTTTATCTGATTGAAAATTATCCACATTCTCTGACTAATATATATCGAACTGTTCCGTCACAAGTGCTAGGCTTTTCGTCCCTTAACCAGAGACCAAGGTAATAGAATGGACGCAAATAGAGGAGGAGGAATATTGGAGATACTATCAACAATGGAAGAGGACGTGACGAACGACTAGCGGAGTTGTAAACGTTGAGTGAGACCAGAATACGATATGACAAATATCGGGTCGTGGAAGGTGGCGATACCATATGCCGAATGCCATGAGAGGAAGACGCCTGCAGTTAGGCAGCAAAACGCACATAACAATGTGCTTGGCTGCATCAGAGATACTTGACAGGGTGTTGCTTGCTAGGAAGATGATTTCAATCTACAAAGTAGACAGATATGAGGAGGATCATCAGCATCCACGAACTGAATTTTATCCTAGAAATAAACATTTAAAACACATTTCTATTCTTTACACTGTCACTGATGTTTGATGAACTGCAACAGAAGAATGCTACGCGTTAAAGGAAATATTAGGTTTTTCATATAGTTTCAGTTGGTTTTTTCGCGAAGTGTGTGCTGTATCATTGTATGGAACTAAATGACGAAATACTTCGAATAATGAAAAGAAAATGAAAATCCTGAGATAGGATTAAACGGTTTGAATTTCTAAAATTGAACTAAATCACACTTATTGTTAAATGTTGCGGGCACATAATGAGAAATGGCCAACCATACTACATATATTGACTCTGAACCAAACTATGCCAGCTCAGAGTGATCACTCCAAAGCTGCCAAGGAACTTGAGACCACCTGCTACAGAGAGAAACCACTCACTAACAATCCAACACACAATGACCCAAACAAACTAGAGAAACGAATACTGTATTAATCGCTTAATATAACTGCTTATTTTTTAATTGAGCATTGTTATATGTAATAAAATTTCCTGTAAGAGGCGAAAAAAGGAATAATTACAAGTTTTCTATTGCAGTTTAGGTCTGAAAATTCTTTTTAAAAAATAAAGAAATCTGTAAATAAATATATTAAAAATGATTTTTTATGGTCCTAATGAAACATCTCCTTTATTATTTAAAATTTCAACTTCCGTTTTATTTCTTCATGTGCTGCACTACTGAAATAACGTTGCGTTTCTGGAAAATCTAAATTTTAAAATGGATTTTCTTTACCCAGGTTGTCTGAATCTGTTTTCATGTTTTTCGGTATAATGTTTGCCGGTTACATATTCTTTGTAAAAGGCGTAAACCCAAAACCATCAGTCGTCTTGTTTGGTATTTTACCCGCAGTCTTGCTAATTGTTGTATAGTTGAATATTTACACGTTTACTTTTGTTGATTTTTCTTCTAGAACTTTCCTGTGGCACGCGGCAAAATTTTATAAATGAAAACGAATACGACTAGCGAATGAATGTAGTGACAAGTTGAGGTTAAGTTTTCGATAACATCTCACTTCGCTATTCGTATGATTGTTCAAGGCTTGATTCACTAGAATTTTTTTTTTTTTGATGGTTTTAAGAAAAAGATCGTAATTGATACATTCAGATTTAGTTTCGTATTTATGTAAAGGATATAACTTCACATTAAATCACTTTTCATGTCAACTGTACATTAAAAATGCCTTTTTCATGAACGAAATTCCAGCGGTAACATCGGAATTCGTATGTGAATATTTACGTACGACAAAGTTATGTTTTTGCCGCTCCTGAAAACAAAGCCTTAACAGTAATTGTGATTAACTCGCTTTTTTTCTAAATGTGAGTGAATCAGAAATGATAAGCGGCATTGCGACCCAGAAGGCGAAACCGCGACATTACAGAACTAAAAAGTTATTCTAAGGCCATTCAATCCTCTTAAATTACCTAGCGAAAGGGAGCTTCTTCCTGCATTAATTATTCCTCAGCTAAAATAGTTTTCCAGATGTATCTCCTGCTGGGTCTGCTAAGGAGGTGTCTTGAGAATTTTTATATACATTCTGCGTTCGAGCGTGGAAATATGAACAGGGTAGAGAACTTAAAAAAGAAAATCGATCGACTTCAGTTAGATGTGAGATTAAGTTGAAGGATACACGAGATTTATATATAGAATAATGAGCACATTCCTTATCAACGATGTTATTGATGTGGGATTTATAATGAACAAGAGAATAGGAAAACGAGTTAGTTATTCTGAGCAGTTCAGTTTTAAGAGAGCACAAATCGTATAAACATATACTCCAACTTCTGAAGAAAAGAATGACGATGTAGAGAAACTGTATGCCGTGACCGAAGGGCTAATTCAATATGTGGAGGGCGAAGAAAATCTAATAGTAGTGGTTTTTGAAATACGGTAGCATGATAAAAAAAAAAGGAATTCGAAAGAGTGTTATATTAACGGCCCTCTTATTAAAATTGGCTTTCGAATTTCTCAATATTATAAGAAGAAACGGAAATATAAGACAACCTTTTCCAACGTTACATCAAAATAATTTTAGAACAAAGGAATAATTATCATTGAAAAAATAAAGTGTGAAAATCTTATTCAAGTTACATTACATCTAATATTTATTTCACATTTTTGTGACTTTTAAAAAGATACGGAAACTGTCCATAACCGACAACTGTGGTTAACTTCAAATTGTCACCCTGTTAGCATCATCTTCCAGATGGTTCACACCTTCCCTCTACAGCTGTTATCTTTGACTCCGTTGTTTTCTCTTCTCACGCTAATTAGACCTACCACCCCTTCAAGAACACGTTATCTGCTCCGAGAGTATAATCAGTTGGCCGTGTTACAAGGTTTCCGGTTTCGGCGCTTCTCGCTATCACCTGAGAAGGCGCCCGTCATTATTAGTCCCGACGCCCAGAAAATACCGAGAGGCGACCGGAGAGGGAGAAAAAAGGAGACGAAAAAGAGGAAATAAAAGTCTGGCGCAGCGCGGTGCGCATTCTTTCCGCGGGAGGCGCTGCCGTCTGGAGGAGCGCTCGCCGCCGTTCATTTGTTTTTGGGCTGCGCTCGGTGGCAGCGCATTTGTCAGAGGCATTCTACGTCACGCTCAACTAAATTCTTTGCCAAAGAAAATCTTCCAAACGGTTTATTTTTTTAGTTTATGTTTATATTCAGTTACTAACAGTATCCGTGACCTCGTTCACATGGGCCAGAGAAGTTTTATGTTGATTTTCATCCGTTTTCTAAATTACAACAATTAATTCAATAAAATCTGGCACGAAGTTTGTGTTGAATCAATATAAGTGATAAATATCAATTTTTGGGAGGTTTGAGAATAGATATAAAGCAATCATACATAATTACATGCGTCATTATTAACAATGGAAACGAAAAATGTATCAAGGTTAAAAATGCACATACTCTACATTATTACTTGGGGCTACGTTAAAACCTATGTCAGCACTGATAGCACGATAACATGAACTTGTTTTTTTTTTTTTTTTTTACTCGATCGTGGAAAATATTCCAATTACGAGAAGATATGAGCCAGAAAATATTAGATTGATAGATCCTATTACGGAACAATTAAATCAATAGACGCTTTTTTATTACTCAGCGTGTCGATTTATTTATTTCGAATGGCAGAAGAATACAAAAACAAAATTAAAAAAAAACAGTAACTACATTGAATTACAATAAATAGAGAACATGTCGATGAAACATTTAACCATCAGGGATTGTAATAAGTTACCAAGAGAAATGATGAGTAATTTACCAAAAACGTTGAAAGAATTAAATGCTAAAATTTGCAGAGGGCAATTGTAGGTGGGTGCAGGAAAGGGAGAAGATGAGTGTGTAGGGAAATTGCCACCGGAGTGTGCGTTCCATCCCAATTTAATTAAATAATGTAAGGTATCATTAACATGACATAAGGCTATTACGTTGTACAATTTCATTGAAATGATTGGTTTTTGCTTGATCAGTACATACACTGTTCGCATATTCATAACTTACGTCATGGTTTGTAACATAGGATACATTTTATGGAGATTAGTAACATACTTCCTGCGATACAGAATGGAATACTGTATATTTTGAAATTTGTGACTGTTCATACATGACGCAAAAACTTTTGCACGAAATAGCCAAATTTAAGGTTTTTGCTTCCGTATCATAGGAAAAATATGATATAATAGGGATAATAAGTTTTCTGTATGTTAAGTGATGATATATGCTATCACAGCGGGCAGTTTTACTTAAATCAATTATTAGTTTTTGCTTGAGGAGCACATAGAGGCAGCGATACCAAAATTTACGTTTGGCCTCTGTATCATCCAGAACTACTTTACTGAACTAGGTGAAAAGTATCCTATATGTTAACTACTGACATAAGTTATCACTATGTGAAGTTTCGTTGACATGTGTTTATTAGTTTTGGCGTAATGTGCGCACAGGCAGACAAAAACTTCAAAATTTACTGTTTTGGAATCTGAATGAACGATAAGTTCGCTACCTATCGAAATAAAAATTTGCTACATGTTAACCCGTCCGAGATTTTTGGTGATGCGTTTACAGATGGTAAAATTTTTCTACCATCAGTAGTGTACATGGTGACTACAGTTTTTAAAATAAGTTTATATACAGACATAACTATTCTAGACTTTACATTAATAACTATAGATTTATCATCTTTTTAATTAAGTCATTCAAAACTAAGATTCGCATGTAATTATGCCCTATACGAAATCTTCAATCATTCCGGTTTAATTGGGGAGTGAACTGAGCCAGATATTAGATACTTCGGATGATTGGTGATGTAAAGAAGAAGAATACAAGCAAAACAAAAAGAGTAACGAGCTAAATATAATTTTCAATTCTCCCATAGTTTAAGTTATTAAATAGTTTAAAAAAAATACTAATGAGGAAAACAAATGATCATCTGGTGTGAATGAATGTACATATAGATCAGTGACATAATAGTATGAAGATAATATCTTTTATCTTGACGTCCATTTTTGCTTCACTACATTCCACTTGGATAAACGGGAAACATGGTAGATATCTCCCTATAATAAATGCGCTGTGCCCGGCAATTGGCGTCTAGCTTCTGGATGTTACCTGAATTGATCGGCAACCTGCGGCAAGTCTCGTTAGTGCACGAAGTGTTAGTCATATTGGCCGCCACTACGGAAAATCTGACTAAACAAGAAATTTCAAATAAAGCACATTTCCAGAAATTATCATATGACCGGAACTATAAGGTAAACCGTATTAACTTACATGTATTAAGTTTAACAATTACATTTTCTATTTCAAGGGCGTTCTATTTGAACAATGTTGTCTCAGAAAGTATCCCTCATGTTTGTTCTAATAAGTGACTATTTTATTTGGAGGCAAGAAAAGTATACAACGAAATAAAAACACAGTGAAAAAAGCTCAAAATTAAACTCTTGCGCACTTCCGCAAATAATTTATCCAACCAAAGTTGTGAGTTTCGTCCAACTTTAAAAACAGTAAATTTCAAATATTTAATAACTGATTTCCATCACAATGAGTAGCTTACAATCATTTAGGAATATTTAAAATCTGCTTGAGTTAAGTTTCGTCAGTATTTCTTTAATTAAATCTTTACCATATTTACACTATTTGCAATTAAAGAATAAATGAATAAAGCTGGTCTAGTTCAGATTTTGTAGGTATTTACTAATCAACCCAATCCAAAATTTTCTCCACTGACATATTTTCGTGTGAAAGTAGCACCACTTAATTTCTTCTCATGGAAAAACTCCTCTAATTTCAGATGTTACACTTTCCTCAGAATCAAGAAATTTAATAGTTAACAAAAATTAAAATAAATAAATAAGTAAATAAAATAGGTGGGCCTTGATACTGTAATGTGACAATGTGTGCAAGCTGACAATTCATGAGGAGCTGATGCGGACTCACTAAGAACAGCCGTTCTCATCATTATTTACCCTGTACCGAGTTCTGGGCTCCAGTATGGGAACGTAGTGCTCACACTAGGAAAATCGACGTTTCTTTTAAGAAGTGTGTGAAAGTCATAACAGGCAAAGTTCACCCCAGTCCATTGGTTACATATCATCAGTAAAGTACCACCTCCAAAGGTAAGACGTTAAGAAGTAAGGGCACGTGTGTGGAGAAAGTTATATCATCCTGATCATCCACACTATCTCCCAATCCACGTAGTCCTTAACGGCCTACCCCCATTCGTCTTAAATTTAGAAATCCACAATGGCATTACGTATCTGACTTCAGTGTCAAGGAAAAACGACAACAAAACTGGAAGTCTACACCTACCGAACATCAAGATATTGATGGATCCTACAGCTGGACTTGAGGATTTCATCTGAAGAGAGCAGTGGGTTCAACCAAACCGCCTAGGAACAAGCCAAGCCAATTGCAACGCCATGCTCTAAAGTTGGGACTTCAGGATTATCCTTCCCTGACTGTGGAACACATAATTAAGGAATGCTCTCCAAGGAAGTACGATGGACCATCCAAAGATGTTATCAGTGTTACAACTTCTTTCTTACCTTGGCTGCAACAATTGGACATCGATTTGTAAATGCTACCAACGTTCTTACCCTTGTATATATTTATATGTATCACATTAGTTACTTAGCCATTCGATAAATAAATATTTATGTATGCTTCGTTCCACAGTGAATGAGTAATTTTTTAGGATCAGTATTACCAAAATGAATCAGCAGAATTGGATGCATGCCTTCTTCTTATTCGCTTTTACTTTGTAGGAACGCTTATTTTTTACCTTCATTTTGACATTTTTTTGTTTGTTCATAAACAAGCACGTACTACATATAAAGTTAGACAGATCATAAAAATCAATCACTTCCAAAATGATCGCTACTAGTGCAGGTGAAATAAATCAAACAACATGGCAACTGATAAACGAATAACAAATAGGCCCACTGTTATAGGTTTACATAAAACCAGTGCGATTTTGACAGAGGGATTTAAATGCAACATATTTTGTGATAAATGCATACATGACCAGCTACCAAACCTTCTACTATCAATGTGAATAGTAAGTAAAAACAACCCGCAAATTGTACAATTTTAGAAGTACGTAAATTTGCTTTAACAAATGATAACTAACTGTGGTATAAGTTTCAACACAAATTCGTCGTTGATGATAACTTGATGAGAATTAATAAGTATAAAACAGTTGCATTGGCGTTATTTATTAACAGTTCAGTTGAAAAAACGGTAATTCATTTGGTAGGAAAGTTTATATAAAAGAAATATTACAGCAATACCATTCGATAAGTTTGCAAAAAAATCTGTTAAAAACTATTTCATCTGAGGAACGTATCAACTCAATTTATTAAGATAAAGAATCAGCTATCAATTAATAAATTAATAAAACTAGGTCCAAGATACGTTCTTAAATGGTTTCTATTAGTTATTTAAGAATAATTTTTTTGAAATCTTAACAACCTAGTCTGCTTGATATACTTGTCCAAGTTTTTTTTTTTAACTTACATGGACCTTTAACTTTTGCATTTTGTGTCACACTTATACGCTCAATGTATTTAACAAAGAAGAGACATACCGTTTTTATTTGAAATCTTTTTAACTGCTCGCTGTATTGAAAGTAAACTCCTTACACCCTGATTAAGGGCAAATCTGCTGCTATGAAGCTTCTGGAAAATATCTTTCGTAACTGCCACTATGGTGAATGTTCAATGATAACTTTCTTTTAATATAAATATATTCGATACCTCGAAAATGGCTAAAACGATTTAGATGAAATTTCATATGTGTATAACGTTTTGCTTTTGAAGTTTATCTAAATAGGTGACTTCCCTGAAAAAACGCGATTTACAAAATACGAACAATTTTTCTATTTGGTATCTCGGAAACGGCTCTGACGCCATCTCATAGACTTTTAAGGTATAAGAAAGCCTACTGCTATTCAGTTAGCTGGTTTCTCTTTGGTTACAACAAGGAACTCTTATATCTTTAACCGAACAATTCTTGTATACTGGCTGATCCATGAGAATATTTCTCACAGTATCGTGGTAAGCCAACTAATGATAATATAATAATGTGGAAATATGTGAATGCAAGTCTATTTATTATTGAAAGGTATTTTATTTTGAAGAGTAGTAATAAATATCACTTTCATTGCAAAAAGTGATTATCATTAAATGCTACATGTTTAATTGTAAAACATTTAAAAAGAAAATATTTAAAAAATAGATATTGGCTTTGGCAAATGTGATTTTTTTAAAGCTTCTTTACTTTACACAACTTCTTTGAAAACAATATTAGCAGTTATAATGTTATCGTTTATTTTTTGACCATATGTGTCTTCAACACAAACATAAATATTGATTGAATCTACAAACGCTTGAAAAAGCTCGTATAGGTGTCCATACGAAAAACAGGTTCTGGTAAATACAATCCTGCGCTTTGAAGCGTCTGACTTTGTGCTTTATTAATGGCCATCGCAAAGGTTACTTTTATTGGGAATTATTTTATTATGATTTGAAAAGGGATGGTTAGATCAGAATGTGTGAGGTTAATGCGAGGTATGAGCATAGTTTGAATGAATGAATTTAGCACTGTTGACGTACTTGTCTAAATTAATTACGACTAATCTTGCACCATTAAGTAATCCCTGACTAGTATCAAGATTTTTATTTAACATATTAACAGGATTTTTAAAAAATCAATTTATGAGATGGTAAACATGACGATCTCGGAAATGGCTCTAGCGATTTGGATGAAATTTCATATGTAGATAACGTTTTGATTTTCAAGTCTGTAACACGATTTTACCAAAAAAGAGATCAATTCTTGTATTTAGTGTCTCGCAAACGGCTCTTAACTCATCTATTAGAAGTTTCAGGTACCAGTAAGCCTAAAAATGTTTGTTAAGCTTGTCTTTGATCAGAGCGAGGAATTGTACCGTTCAAAATGTATAGGAAGCGTTCAAGATAAACGTTTAACTTTAATCAAACTTCACCAAAATCTTACATTTTGAACAGAAATCGAAAGATGGCAAGTAAAGATCGGTCACCCAAGTACTATTATTTAATTCAACTTTTGCAATAGAAATACTATTTCTGGTTGAGGAAAGTAATTTCACAGAGAGAAGAAACACGATAGTTGTTCACATTTTAACATAAGGGAGAATAATTGAGTTGTTGGTGGAATGAAATCTGGCGGTAAGAATTTTAGACGAAGAGACAGATTAGAATGTAAGCCTATAAAGCAGATAATAGAGAACATAGGTAGGAATGTTGAATTATGATTGGCGCAGAAATTGAAAAAGATAGAAGAATTTCATCAAAAGATTAGAGGCACTGATGACAATAAAGTTATTGATGTTACTTTCTGAAAGTTCCGATTTCATTTAATCGTAAGGAATTTAACGCTAATTATCATTTACAATTATTAAATTATTCTTTCTGCAAGCAAAATATTTTCCTAAATGCAGTCAGCTGGAGGATTTATTCTTTATTCATTAAGACTTTCCGAATGCATAGTTTCATGGATCAATTTCGACTGGCCGTTGTGAAGAAGGGAGAAAGCAGTATGGAAGCAACGAATAAGTTCAAGGCAGCAACGTCGACGTGCATACTGTAAATAGCTGATAACGACTTTTATAGAAAGTTAGCACATCCAATTGATTGACCAAGGTATTACAGTACTACGCTTTATGGATTACATAGTTCCATGCAAGGCATTAGACAGAACAGACAGTCTAACATAAGATTACATGCATAAAAGTAAGTCAGGAGATTTACAATCACCTAACACTGATAGCAAAACCTCACAAACAAGTGTTTACATTTTCATTCTACCCAAATGGTCGTTTGACGCAATTTTAGAATCAACATAATTAGTCTTATTAAGTTTTTCATTACAATACCGGCTGTTATATGAAATATTACGTTTGACAATATGGAATGTTAAAGTTAATTTAGCTATAATTATCTTGTAACGAAAGCATCCGTAGAAGATGTAGAGGAAGTTGCGACTACATAGAGATCGGTTTTTTATTAAAATTATTATTTTTAGAGCAATGCTTCTTTATATTAAACAGTATTATTGTATTATTAAGGTGTTTAATATGAAATACAAGCAAACGAAAACCTTCATTCAACCTCATTTAAAATAAACTACCAAATCCAAACATATATTTGCTGCTGGTGAAAAGTTTGACACTACTTTTCAAATTCTTAACCTCAAAAATAGAATGAAAAAGTGGTACAAAAATAACGAAAACACCGGTGTCTTTAATTTATTCCTTATATCCCGGCCATAAAAAGAGTTTCGAAAGCTTACAATTTTTATAAAGGAAAGTTACAGTACTAATACAATTTCACATTGAATTTGAAATTTAATTTCAGTATGGTTTCAAACTTTTGACTGCCAGTATAACAGCTAACAAGCAACCCTTTAAAAAGAATTTTATGATTCTAGTACCAAAACATAATCTCTTTTTCCAATACCGGTGGTGTCTAATTGTGACGTGCGTTTTAAAATTAAAATTAAAATACGTTCTATTTTGTCTATAACATTTTTAAAATTAGCATTTTTCACGATGATTTTTTTATTCAATAGTTGTAAAGCATAAAAATGTTTTCTTTGTTAGTTAGCCGAAATATAATATTTTCGCGTACTATGCAAAGAAAAATATATTACTCTTGGCAAATCTACATGGGCAACAATCTTTCCAGTAGGAATTGTGGTAAATTTCATTAAGCATATACCGATTACTGCGCAAAATCAACGAAATAAAATTCATTTAAAAAATATTTACTCGTTTATTCCATGAAAGAATTCCCTCTACTACTTTATTGTCACAATGGAGCAGTAAGAAAAAAGACAGATACTTTTAAAATAAATAAAAATTAAATAATACCAACAGGAAAAACGTGAATAACGTGTATCCTCTAAAATCAATATATTCAAATTAACAATTATTGCGATGTTGTTGCAGGCCATGTTTCCACAGTTGCTTAATTAATTACTAGTTGAAAGAACACGCCAATGCAACTGTTTAGTTTATTTATTGCTGCGTCGTACGCGTTTCACCTCTCATCGAGGCATCATCAGCGACGAATCTGTTTTATAGTTTTTATATACAGTTTTATCCTATTATTACATAATTATGGGCATGATATATTTTATAGCTAAAAGTTGCTTACTATTTTCATTTGATACTCTGGTATGCAGCTGCGCATCTCCGTTTTCATATACAACACATGTTTTGCCTGTATCATATTTACAATATTGTTTGTTATCATCGTTCAGTCGTCTGTTAGCGTAAGCTGGTTTGTTTATGTCTTGTCGCGTCCTTCGGTTGTCTGCTGTGGCCATTTTGTTTGTATATGTCATGTCTCTGGCCGATAGCGCGAGTTTTGAATAGTGTGAGTATGTGTGATGGTCTTGTTAGAATGTTTTATATTTATGTGCGATGTATATATGTGTGGGGTTTTATTAAATACAGTTTGTGTTTATTTTGTTTTGTCTGTCGAATTTGTGTATATTAAATTCTGTAACGTTTTATTTGTGAGGTTTACTTGATCGTTTAGTACCTGTTTGCCTTCATTTTTTGCTTTTTGTATATATAAGTTTTCCTGTATATTGATTGTGTTGTGTCGGTGGTTGTTGATAGTGAGAATTTGCATATCTGTGTTTATGTTTGTTGGTGAAAGGTCATTTTCTGTGAGGTGTTCGGCATATGTGGAATGGTTACTGTATTTTAATGCTCTCATGTGTTCTTTGTATCTGATTTGGAATTGTCTTCGTGTTTGCCCTGTGTATACTTCTTCACATTTTTGACAGGTGAGTTGGTAAATGCCTGAATTGTGGTATTTGTTTGTATCTGAATGGGGTCTAATTTGTCTTTGCAGTGAGTTGTCAGTTCGCAGTGCAATGTTAATGCCTTGTTTTTTGAAACTGTTTGCAATTCGGTGTGTGTATTTGTTAGTACAATGAAAACAAAAGGAAATGGTATGCAATACGCTAATTAACTATTTAATTATTTTGTCTCAATGATTTGTTATATGAATATTTGTGATGAAATATGAAAAGTATATAATCGTTAATATTTGTCCAATGACATATTCTAACAAATACACACACCGAATTGCAAACATTTTCAAAAAACATGGCATTAACATTGCACTGCGAACTGACAACTCACTGCAAAGACAAATTAGACCCCATTCAGACACAAACAAATACCACAATTCAGGCATTTACCAACTCACCTGTCAAAAATGTGAAGCAGTATACATAGGGCAAACACGAAGACAATTCCAAATCAGATACAAAGAACACATGAGAGCATTAAAATACAGTAACCATTCCACATTTGCCGAACACCTCATAGAAAATGACCATTCACCAACAAACATAAACCCAGATATGCAAATCCTCACTATCAACAACCACAGACACAACACTATCACTATACAGGAAAACTTATATATACAAAAAGCAAAAAATGAAGGCAAACAGGTACTAAACGACCAAGTAAACCTCACAAATAACGTTACAGAATTTAATAAACACAAATTCGACAGACAAAACAAAATAAACACAAACTATATAATAAAACCCCACACATATATACATCGCACATAAATATAAACATTCTAACAAGACCATTACACATACTCACACTATTCAAAACTCGCGCTATCGGCCAGAGACATGACATATACAAACAAAATGGCCACAGCAGACAACCGAAGGACGCGACAAGACATAAACAAATCAGCTGACGCTAACAGACGACTGAACGATGATAACAAACAATATTGTAAATATGATACAGGCAAAACATGTGTTGTATATGAAAACGGAGATGCGCAGCTGCATACCAGAGTATCAAATGTAAATAGTAAGTAACTTTTAGCTATAAAATATATCATGCCCATAATTATGTAATAATAGGATAAAACTGTATATAAAAACTGTAAAACAGATTCGTCGCTGATGATGCCTCGATGAGAGGTGAAACGCATACGACGCAGCAATAAATAAACTAAACAGTTGCATTGGCGTGTTCTAGTAATTAACAATTATTCATTCCTAAGAAAATATTTTTCTGGAACTGCCGTTTCTACAGGGATCATTATTCCTGTTTTTGTTCGATTCTGTTCTCAATGTGAATTATAATTTATATGAGATCTTAATTAGAAAAGATGTGAAGCTATTAAAAAGAAACTAAAAGTGTCTCTTCGGATTCCATACTAGAAGTATAACATTTTTAGGTTTTACATAGAATTATGCATAAGAGGTGACTATTTTTTTAATTCGACAGCAAAAAACCATTGAAAATATTTTATTTTTTGTTATAAAATTATCTAATAGCAATTCAGTAGTAAATAATTCACAAATAAAAACAATTCAATAATAATTTAACATTAATTACTTTTTCGTTGACGGAACAGGAACCTTATTCTTTTTCCGTTGTACTGTTCACAAAGTGAATTATATTCATTATTGACGAAGATGAAATTTTTATTATTATTAAAGTGTAAAATACAAGGCGCAGTATATTTAATTTTTTTACCGTTACGTGGCTTCTGTTCCTCTGTTTAGTTCTTTTGCGTATAATATTATTGATCCCTTGTTGACCGTCAGCACATCGGTTCCTAAAACGGGGTCAATTATTTTTCGGGCGTTTATTCAAGTCATTAGTGCGCGTAGAGAACTCTCACGTCAATAAACAGCTCTCACTCTTTTAAAAATGAATTAGCCATCCCGATTCGAACCTTAAATTACGTATTAATGTTGGAAACCCTAATTGATACTCATTACTTCTCGTGATTCTAAAATAGCTCTAATAAATAAGTGAAAACAAAAAATTAAATTTGGAACGATTCTACGAAGACAGTTTTTGTCTAAATGTAGTTTACAAGTAATGCAATAAAACCATTTTTTTCGTTTTGTCAGTTTAAATTGCTTCTAAAAGAGTTTCATTATCTTTGGCATTTGGCGTGAAGGGATTTATTGCGTTGAGCCTTCGCGCTATTGAATAAAGTAAGCTGGTTTATGATTCAAATTAAGGGTCTAAAAAGCGACTAAATGCACTTAAGCACGAGTAGGAGCTTGTTACCGTGCCGACAAATTGACCGCGAGCCCTTTTTTTACCATCGTGGCAACGGCAATCTCGTTTAGGGTCTTTGGCGCCAACGAGTCAAAGATCTTCGCTGTAGGTCCGCCACCCATGCTGCTGCGGCGCGTGCGCCGGTAGTTCCTCTGACGGCCACCCAGGTCGCAGCGCGTGCCGAGCGCCCGCCCGAGCTCTCCCGACCGTCTCCGACGCCACCCGAGGTGTAAGTTACCCGCGCCAACAATGGCAGATTAGGTTATAGCGGGCTGGGATGAGATGTGGTATCCTGATAGGGGTCGGCGGAGGGAACACGCCGCTCGACTGGAAAGTTTAAACTCGACTGGAGTGTCATGTAGCTGAAAAGTCGATTATTTAAATGTCAAACACAATTCTGTAACGTGCAAACCGGTTTGAACCAGAGCTGGAAGGTGACGTACCAACTATTTATTTTCGAAAACAAAATTCCTTTCATATGTTGTACCTTAACATAATTGGTTACTACAAATAACTGTATTTTTACATAAAAATTTTCATTGTTATGTATTAAAAATATTCAGGACATTAAAAAAATATTATTCGAAAAACATAATTACCTAGCTCTTAAAAACTAAGCTTCATTCTGTTGTTCAATATCAATTTTCAGAAGTTTTAAAAACAAATAGTACGGATTCACTTTAAAACATACAAGGTTACATGTTTTAGTGTGAAAAGTTTTTAGGTTAATGTACTTTTTAGGTTGATAAATATCTCATAAACTAGAACAAGTATTTGAAAACTGGATCTTATTTAAATGATGATTAAAAATGAAACGTATTTTTGTAACATACGTCTTGGGATGTATAGATTTTTTAAAAGTGTAAATTAAAATAATAACAATAAAATACTTACAATACATACTTATATTAAAATAACTCAGGACCCAGCTTATTCATACTATCCTGCAAAATGTAGTTACATTACGGTCATATTCCTTTATGAAAGGGGAGCAAATTTATACTCTATGATAAAATTATAGAAAAGATGTATCTGTACATGAAATTTATTTCAAAAGGGATAATTACAAGGTACAATACTAATGATAGAGATGTCAAAACCGTAAAATTGGGAGTTTTTGTATGTCTGTACCAGGGATGTAACGGAAGTCATCTTTGCGGATGCGGATGCAGATGTTTTGCGGAAGCGGAGGTGGAAAAATAGATTTTTAGTGATTTAAATTTTAATGTTTTATCAAAAATAAATTTAATATCAAAATAAGTATATTTTGTATCCCAAATTCTTAATTTTTTCATAATCAAAGAAATGTCCCCACTTCGAATACCGGTTTCGGTAGGAATTTTCAAAAGCGTGTAATCCGTCGTTCATCCCTGGCGGAGTTTGCTTTGTGTAAGTGAAGTACGCCAGAACGCTTCCGTGGTTCTGATTCTAAATGAAACTATAGACCTCTCCTACCCGGAAGGATTAACAGATTAGGTTAGACGGTTAAGATAGAGGTGAATTCCGCAGACGATAAGAAAGTCTGTAACCACAAGACATTACTGTTACTATAACTTCTTGGAGGCTAGGAAGCAGTTCCAATCCTTCAGGATCCATGGGGAGTGCAGGTCGTAGAGTTTGTAATAAACCTTATGGTTTCCTGCCAATGTCGTTCACTGAGGTCAGCGCCTCTAATGACAGGGTGTGCAGGGCACGTGTTCTGGTGGACACCTGAGGAGCCTAGCTTCCGGTAAGCCACACCGCGCCCACCCGCGACGACACTGCACGGTCCTCACAAATACCGACCCTCTCCAGGATTCAAGAGGACGCCGGTACCGATACTACCTTGCGTGGTGGGTGAGCGGTAACGCTCTGGCTTCGCATTTGGGAGGACGAGTGTTCGAATCCTTTGGTTTTGCGTTCTTTCCCCAGATCAAGCCAGGCGAATGTCGGGATGGTTCCTTCGAAAGGCCATGGATTTCCATCCCGTTCCTTGCCCCCCAGCCCTTTCCCCTCTCTAATAACTTCGACGTCGCGAGGCGTAAAACCAAATAAAAGATACCGATAGGTCTGTTTTGTTCAACATCTGCGATACAACTCCCAATTTTTTGAGCCGAAAGTTCATGAGCAACTAAATATTAAATCGTGTAGCATCCTGCGACAAAATCTAAATTTTCTTTGCGCTACTTTTAATGCCACATGTTCTCAACTTTCGGCAGAAGAAATTGTATTCTGTCTCATTTTTTAGTTGTGGTTTCTTTCTTTCTATCAGACTAAGAGAAAAGCTCCTAAGTCAGCGATTACATAAAATAAAAGTTGCTTAAGTTGCTTTTTCATCTACGTAACTAATAGTATTTAATTTGTTACAAAGTGATGAAAGTGTACTAGAAACATAAGTATTTGTTTTATTAATTAAGGATTTATGGTCCGTTGACATCTATGTCATGAGAGCCGATATAGTGGCAAAGAAGGGGAAGTATTCTATCCCTGGAATTTTGAATGAATTATCCAGCATTTGCGTGGAGTGATTTCGGGAAACCGTGGAAAACCGAAATATGTGTGGCTGATCCTGGAATCGAAGCCATTTCCTCTAAAATGCAAGACCCATACATTAAACGCTCTCCAATCAGCCTCGCAACCATATTTTCCATCGTATTCAACACATAATTTTCTTTATTACATTCAGAAAATATGTGGAATAATTTCTGTTACTATTTAGGATCGTATGAGTCATGGGCGTATCCAGCTGCCCCCCCCCCCCCAGAAGAAAAATTAAGTTGCCTCCAGTACGCTTCGACGAGTGAAGAACTGGCTCAGGAGCACTATGGGAGAGGAAAGATTGACTGGATTATGCCTGATGAGTGTTGATCGAAATTTTGTGAAAGAACACCGGGAGATATTGACAAAGTTACTGAAAATTTTTCTGAGAATCCGAGACGATTAATGTTTACATAAAAAACTAACTGACTTAAGATCTTAATTAAATACATAGTAGGTCCTTATATTAAGTGGTTCGATTACTATATTAATCAATAATAATAATAGTTTCCTAAATAGGTTTGAGTTTCATTTTGTGATAAATCGTCATGTTTCAGTGCCCCACCCCACTTCCTCGAAACCAATATGAGTTGCCTCCCCCCCCCCTTTAGATCAAATCTTGACCCTCTCTAGTTCTGATTCTGGATACGCCCTTGGTAGCAGCAGTTTTTAAATTAGTATTCGCAACTGATAAATCGCTGTCAAGTAAATTAATAATGTTATTGTTTGGCCTTCAATCACTGCAGACGTTCTAGATGTTTGTATGAAATTCTTTGTTGTGGTCGATTAACACGAGTTCTGCATTGTTCGATTTCGAAAGATTTCTCCGTTCAGTGAGAGGCGAAGTCAATTCATCGGATAAATTTAACAGTAGTGTTATTATTTATTATTATTTAATTTAATTGCAGTGTTTCCGTTATAGGCAGCCATACTCATAATCAGAATGAAGTCTCATACTATTACGAAGTTGTTTCCTGTCACATTCAGATAATCTCAGGAATCGAGAGGAACTAGGGAGTTCTGAAAAAGGGATAATGAGGTGAACCACCTGAGGGACCTGAAAACCAGTTTCTTTCCTCACAGACATTTCTTATATAGTTGCATATCAATCTCTCCATCATTTTGCCTATCACTGATGTCAAACTAATTGGCCTGTAATTTTCAACCCCACCGCTCTTTTCCAATCCTCTGGTAAGCAGCAAGACTCCAAACTCTTTTTAAATTAAATTTCAAGGTAAGGTACAATATCGAATCCCACAATCTTGAATAAATCTGTAGTAATATTATCTACACCAACCACTTACGTTTTTTTAGCTTTCCGAGTTCCTTCATAATTTCCTGAGAATTTATTTCAAATTTTGTGGTTTCCTTATTTATACTTTTAGGGAAACTCTCCTCTGATTCATTCCCTCCCATCACAGGATGATTGTCCCAAGTTGTATCACTAAACCAGTCATTCAATATCTCTGCAATTTTAAAATCCTCAGTGACTTCAACTCCATTCTTATTTACCTTCTCCATCCCCTAAGTTTTCTAATATAGCCACAGAAGTTTCGAGAGAAGCAAGGCAGTTCTGAAAAAGAGATAAGGAGTTCACCTGAGGGAAAGATGACGTGAACAAGCCGACCGAGAACTGGCAGAACAGGGTATAACAAATGCCACTAAGATCTCCACGATAGAAACACTTGTGTTCTGTGTTTCCTCTAATTGCTGTGAGACGTGAACACTGCAGGCCAGAGACTACAGGTGCATTAAAGCCTCGGAGATGCGGGGTTGGCGTAGAATGCTGGTTGTTCTTGGAATGAAAGGAGCACTGATGCGAACATTATATAGAAACTTAACATCAACAAAAGTATTATTCCCAAATAATGCTGAGAATCCTACAATTCTTCGGAGAAATAGTGAGCATAGGTGGTGAAATTTTTGGGAAATTGAACGTGGAAGGGAAGCTTAAGGGAAGAAGGGCAGCAAAGCAGGTGGATCCATCAAATGAAAAAGATCACCGGTTTACCGCTTCAGCAGTCTTTGAGGAAAGCTGAAAATCTGTACGAGTTGTAACACACAGTCAAGTTTGGAAAATTGAACGGAGTGTTGACATTCAGAAATGTATACTTGTCAGTTTATTATCAATACTGTAAATTACGTTTTCGTGGTATCCTAAGTAGCTTTACCTCAAACAGTGACAAAATTTGTAGTAAAAATGATGTAATGCAAAATTGATAAGTAGGGAAATTGCCGAAGAAGTATATTTCATTAATAATAATAGCAATGATGCTTTGCTGGAACTTAAATCACCTTTCGATGGATATCCAAATGGATCAACCAATGAAACATTTCTAACAGGGTTAAATTTACTGCTGATTACTGACTTTATGCTCAGAGCATAAAATTGCCGAAAAATAAGTCTAACATCACATGTTTCAAAGTTACTGACCAGGATAAGTTTGAATTTAGGAAAAACCGCAGTACAAGAGAAGCAATTCTAGCTTTAAGATTCACACTTGAAGGGTGGATCAAGAAAAGCAAAGATACATTTATGGCGTTTGTTGATTTAGGTAAAGCTTTTGAGCATGTTCGGTGGGACAAGATGTTCATACTTTCAAAGGAGTCAGTCTAAAAAACCGAGATGGAAAAATAGTTTATAACCTTACACAAGAATCAAGAGGGTATAAAAAAAAGAACAAGCTGACAGTTGTGAGAATTATCGCACTATAAGTCTAACAACACATGCTTCAAAATTACTGTCCAGAATAATATACAGAAAACTGGAAAGTATAGTAGAAGGGATAGTAGGTGAAGATCAGTTTAGGTGTAGGAAAAACCGCGGTACAAGAGAAGCGATTCTGGCCTTAAGATAAATAGTTGAAGGACGGATCAAGAAAAACAAAGGTACTTTTATGGCGATTGTTGATTTAGAAAAAGCTTGTGGTAATGTTAAGTGGGACAAGATGTTCAAAATTTTAAAGAAGTTTGGTATAAAATACCGAGATAGAAGAATACTTTATAATCTTTATAAGAATCAAGTAGCTATAATAAATGTAGAGAATCAGTTAAAAATTATGTGAGCTAAGGTTGTAGTCTGTCCCCATTAATATTCAACTTGTATGTAGAAGAAGCAATAAAGGAAGTGAAAGAAAGATTTGAATGTGTCGTAAGTGTTCAAGGATTTTTTTTTTTTTTTTTTTGTAACAGTTTAACGTCCCTTTGTAACAACGTGGTCTTTAGAGACGGAAGTGTTCAAGGAGAAAAAATCAGTATGCTGCGATTTGCTGATGACATTGTCTTGTTAGCAGAATAAGCCGAGAATATCGAGAAGTTACTGAATGTCATGAACAAAATATTGAAGGGAAATTTTGGATTAATTATAAACAAAAGACAAATACAAAGTGATGAAATGTAACAGAAATGATACCAACAATAGGAGATTAAATATAAAAAATAGGGTCGGCTGTGACAGAAGAAGTTAGTGAATTTTGCTACTTGGGAAATAAAAATACAACCGATGTATTAGATTGTTCGTGGTTTAATTAATATGATAAATAACTAGCCCAGGATACAGTTCAGTTTAAAGTTGCTTTTATTTTCATAAACACGACGGCAACGATACTGTTTACATGAATACACACAATCCAGCGATTGTATACAACACTTCTTTCACAGACAGGATACGCTTATTATTGCCCACATACTAATGAGTTCGGACAAACATTACTACCTGCAGAGACGTCAATTTACACAGCGGAAACTACAGCCATGTGCGCAGCCATCAAATACGGGCTAGACAAGCACTTTCCAAGAATCTTAATACTTACTGACCCTAAGAGCGCTCTCCAGAAATTACAGAACCCAGTATGGAGTAACAAAACGCACCAATACCTTTATGAAATAATAAGATTAATTTCAGAAGCTTCTTCAGATGGCATACAAGTACACTTTCTCTGAATCAAAGGTCACATAGGAATAGTACACAATGAAATCGTCGACCAATTAGCGAAACAGAGCATCAACGAAGGGCACTATGCAGGCATCCAGCTACCTTGGAGGAATTTCATCCCAATAGACTCTAGGAAGGCACACCTCAATTGGAATGAAGACTAGTCCCGGACGCAGCTACTTAGAGGAAGACACTATTCAGCAGTACAGCCTACAATACCGAAGACACCCTGATTCGCAGAGCACAAAATAGTACGAAGACACGCAACAACCATTATTAGAATGAGATTAGGACACGGTTGTTACCCACAGCACCTATACCGCCTCAATATAATAGAAACACCTATATGCACTTTCGACCAAGAGATCGCCGACCTTAATCACATGATGCTGTACCGTTCGCGGTTTCGATCGCAGCGCAGGCGTTCCTACAGGCGCCTAGAACAGCTTAACGCCAAATTTCCAGCGAGCGTCACCACCATTCTACAGTCAAGAAATGTGCAGATCTACAGGGCAATCGTTCGCTACCTTCGAGACACGGAAATCAATATTTGAAGCCTCCAATATGTTGTAACAAGACAACAATAAATACGCGTTAATGTAGAATGCTTGCTAAATGGTTCCAGACCAAAGGCCAAATAAATAAATAAATAAATAAAATACAGTTCTTGGCCGTCGTAAATTGAGTCGGTGAAAACTGTTTCTCTCTCTCGGATGTTAGCTTCATATAAACTCCATCAAAATTTCTAGAACACTTCATAAGCTTCCGCCAGAAATTTCTTGAACATTAACAATACTTAAACAATTGAAACATATTAAAAACAATCAGAATGAAAACATAATCATTTACAATCAATACAAAATGGTCAGAAATGGAAATTAAAGATACTTAAACACAAAATTATTCACAGAAATCATTTTAAACTGTAGTAAATTGTTCTTTAAACATCGTAACTTGC
Organism: Vandiemenella viatica; assembly: GCA_031002005.1. Classification (NCBI taxonomy): domain Eukaryota; kingdom Metazoa; phylum Arthropoda; class Insecta; order Orthoptera; family Morabidae; genus Vandiemenella; species Vandiemenella viatica. Next base: position 64,649,128 of record CM061918.1, on the reverse strand, counting down.
ATTAATATTTGGAATTATAAAAATTTAAGCAATTCTCTTGCACAATTTTGTTCTTAAACATATTAAATGGTCTCTAAATAATTACTTTTCATAAAACAAAGTCTATATACACTGATTTACAATTGATTTAAAACCAAACATAAAAGATCATATTCAACCAAACTCTAGCTTACCATAAGTGCTTCATAAAATACCATTCCATTTAAGTTTAGGTTTGAGAGCTGTTACAGATGGTCGAAGCGGGAATGATTAAAAGCAGAATAGCACTAGCAAAAAGAGCTTCCTTGAAAAAGAGAAATCTATTAGTTACAAATATTAATCTAGAACTTCTGAAAAATCTATGTATGGAAGACAGCATGGACTTTAGGAATACCAGAAAGAAGGAAAATGAAGCATTTAAAACATGGTACTATAACGGGATGTTTTGAATTAGTCGAACAGATAAAGTACGAAATGAACGAGTTTTTTAAATGATTGGTGAGAAAAGAAGTTTGTGGAAGAGGCTAACAGAAAGAAGGGACTGGGTGGTAGATTATATTCTGAGACACGCAGGATTTGTTAGTGGAGGGAACAGCCGAAGGTAAGAACTGCAGAGGAAGACAGAAATTAGAATATATGAAGCAGATAATTGAGGACGAAGGTTGTAAGAGGTATGTAGAGATGAAAAGGTTAGCGCAAGGCAGGAAGGCATCGAATTAATCAAATTAAATTAAATTGCAATGGACCGCACGCTCCTGTGGCAATTTCCCTAAACGCCCATCTTCCCCCTTTTCTGCATCTACCTACAATACATTTACCCTTTACAAATTTTAAATTCAAATTCTTTCAACGTTTTTGGCAAATTTTTCATCATTTCTCTTAGTAACTTATTCCAATCCCTGACACCTTTACCTAAAAAAGAGAATCTTCCAACACCCTTGTGCCTGAAATCGAGTGCCAGCTTGTGGTCAAGATCATCTTTTAGCATCTATGCATTACTTTCAATAATTACACCAATATCTTTCCATGCCACATCACCAATATACGCCTCTCTTCACCCTCCTTCTGTCTTCCAATGAGTGCCATTCCAGCTCTTTTGTCATTTCTGTTACTGATTGCGTTCTGCGATAATTTCTAGAAACAAATCTGGCAGCCCTTCTTTGCACCTTCTCCAACTCCTGTATTTGGTACTCAAAATGTGGGTCCCATACTACACTACCATATTCAAGCAATGACCTGACCAAAGTTTAGTAACCCAATTCTTTTACTTTTCTCGTACATCCCCTCATCACCCTCTCCAACAAATGCAGAATTTTGAAACCTTTTCTTACTACCTGTCCAATGTGATCTTCCCAGTAAAGCTTGCAATTCTTTCCCCACCTTATAATCATAATAAACCTTTAGTTTTTTATTTGTGTATCTAATAAGCTGACTCTTTTCTGCATTTATCTTCATCCTATTTTTCCAACCCAACTAGATATCCTGGGGAATTGCATCAAACCAATCGAGAGACTGATAGAGTATTAAAAAAAAAAAAAAAAAAAAGATAGAAGTGGAGAATCATGAGAGACATCGGGCATGCGTTGGGGAGCCTAAGTCTGTAATATGTCCGTGAATGTTTTACACTGTGTTCCATATGAGTAGTGTTAATTCGGTGGAGTATCGTGCAGTTTTCTTGGCAGATATTGGTGGTCGTGCCCGAATTGGCGTAGGTGATTAAGGCAAGTCGCTTATAAACCGTAATTAGAAGGTGAGGCTGGAAGTTTGAATCTGGTGCCGTTGCAGCTGCAGGCGCTGACATCTTATCGAGGAGGTGTGGGCCTAGTGATCACCTGTTGGAGTCCGCCTGCCCAGTAGACCAACTTGGCAACCGGGCCCCGGGAGAGGCTCCCGACGGGCTACGCCCTTCACTATATCAGCTGGCAAGTCTGCAGTGACACAGTGCTGTATAACATAGGGTTACCAGATGCCTCCGTATTTAGCTCTCTGTCCCTGGATAGGTTTTGTCCCCGCAATGTCCCCGAATTTTTACTGTTTTCCTCAGCCTTTTTTTTTTTTTTTTTTTTTTTGGGGTGGGGGGGGAGGTCTTGATTACAAAGAAATACTACATTGAGAGACTGTATGTTGGGGACGACTTGAACAATGGTGTAATGGAAAAGGAAGGCGATGTCGGCATTGATGACTTAGGAGATCCTGTTTTGAGAACAGAATTTATTAAAGCTCTGAATGACTTGAAAGCAAATAAGGCAGTTGGAATTGATGAGATCCCTGCAGAACTTCTTAAATCACTAGGAAAGGAAGGAATCGAAAGATTATTCAGGCTGATATCAAAAAGTTATGAAATAGGAGAAATTCCAACTGATTTTAATAAAAATACATCTTCACACTTCCAAAGAAAGCACAAGCCGACAAGTGTGAGAATTATCGCTCCATTAGTCTAACAACACATGCTTCAAAATTATTGACCAGAATAATATACAGAAGGATGGAAAGGGTAGTAGAAGATCAGTTTGGGTTTAGGAAAAATCGCGGTACAAGGGAAGCAATTCTGTCATTAAAATTAACACTTGAAGGGCGGATTAAGAAAAACAAAGATACTTTTATGGCATTTGTTGATTTAGAAAAAGCTTTTGATAATGTTAGGTGGGACAAGATGTTCAAAATTTTAAAGAAGTCAGGTCTAAAGTATCGAGATAGAAGAATACTCTATAAACTATAGATCTATAAGAATCAGGTGGCTATAATAAAAGGGTGTGAGACAAGGTTGTAGTCTATCCCCGTTAATATTCAACTTGTATGTAGAAGAAGCAATGAAGAAAGTCAAAGAAAAATTTCCATGTGGCATAAGTTTTCAGGGAGAAAAAATCAGTATGCTACGATTTGCTGACGACATTGTCTTATTAGCAGAGAGCGCTGAGGATATTGAGAAGTTACTGAATGGCATGAACAAAATACTGAAGGAAGATTTTGGACTGAATATAAATCAAAGCAAGATAAAAGTGATGAAATGTAGCAGAAATGATACCAATACTAGTAGATTAAATATAAAAATAGGATCGGATGCAAGAGGGGAAGTAAGTGAATTCTGTTACTTGGGAAGTAAAATTACAACCGATGGCCGAAGCAGGAATGATATTAAAAGCAGAATAGCACTAGCAAAAAGAGCCTTCATGAAAAATAGAAACCTTTTAGTTTCAAATATTGATCTAGGAATTAGAAAGAACTTTTTAAAACTCTTTGTGTGGAGCACAGCACTTTATGTTAGCGAAACATGGACTTTAGGAATACCGGAAATAAAGAAAATTGAAGCATTTGAATTGTGGTGCTACAGAAGAATGCTGAAAAAAACCTAGGTTACAGTAAATTAGGCGGCTTTTCTCTTCTAGCAGTTATCAGAAGAAGATTTGAAATCTATCCTGCTCACAAATCGTTCTTCCGGTCAGAAGATAAATGCCCAGTAATGCTCAAGTGGTTTGATGATCCCTGCACCTTCTTGTGGATGAATTTTGCAAACTCAACTTTGCCCCTTTTTCAGGATGCAATAATACTGGCAGAAGGCACTGATGTCACAGCAACTGAGTCTTCCATGATACTGGGTAATTTAGTGAAGAAGCTTACTTCAACAAAAGAAGAAATGTTTATTCCTTAGTTAATCATTGACTTTTGGTTGAAAATGTGGGCTGAGATAGACACCTTCTAAACGTCCGACAATTGTGACACCATAACGCGGCTGGAAGCCCAAGCAGAATTTATTTATTTAACAACTAGCTCGTACCCGCGACTTCGAACGCGTGGATTAAGAATTTTTTTGCCAGAATTAAATATAGAAAGTTGTTGATAACGAAGGATTGGTCCCAAACAATATCGAGTCGGAATAATATGACAGGAAAGCTAACACTATATCATTGTACCGTCGAACCTGTCTCTTGAAGAGAATCAATTTCCAACATATTTCTGTCACCATTCGATAAGGTCTCAAAATTTCGTGACTACAACTGTTAATCATACTGGAAAAAATATCCTGTGCCAATCACAACGATATAGCCATTTAGTCGTCAAAACGTAACAAAAAGTCGGAGACTTACTTCCGTATTTATAATAATATTACTGTGGTTTACACTTACACACTGACTGCGAACAACACCTGAGGGATCATTATAACGTAAAAAAGTGTACACCTACAACATTGCAAGACTACCTAAATTTGCCTCGCATTGCACCCCTAACTTTCTAATATCTATAGTTTAACATTCAATCCGAATAACCTACGGCCCAGGCCTGACTCTTACGATAAAAACAATTTTTAAAAATTTTAGCCTCCACGGAGATTTGAACCGGAGACCACGATGATCGTAAACAAGCGCTTTAACCACTGAGCTGCCAGTCGACTACACGGAAAAACGGTACGGAGACGTCCATATCCAACGTGTCTGTCTATCGCCGTATTACGAAGTTATGAGACAACATGTGTTATTTATAGAGATAATTTTTCAACCAAATGTAGACAGTATTTTTCTCCTTGTTTCAAAGGATAAGTGTGCAAAGTTTCATCGAGATCGGATGAAAACTGTTGATTTGTATGAAGAACAAACAAACATACATACATTCATCTTTATACACAGACGGAAAAAAAAATCCCAACACCAAGAAAGACTTGTGTTAGATAAACGAAATTTGGTAGGCGTGTTTATACATCTGAAAGATGACATCGATTCAAATTTCGCGCTTCGCGCATAAGTGTGGCGCTAGTAGCGCTACTCAGAGCTTGCAAATCAGGTTTGCTTTAAATACGCGCTGTAAAGTTTGTGAACGTTATTTACCGCTGAGATTTGACATAGTGAGTTGATGTTAGCCAAGAATGCCTTTAAGAAGACGAAGAAGCCATTATCAACAGCTCACCGAGTTTGAACGAGGTCGTGTAATAGGGCTACGAGAAGGTGGATTTTCTTTTCGCGATATTGCAGAAAGACTTGGCCGGAATGTATCCACTGTGCATGATTGTTGGGTGCAGTGGTCAAGGGATGGTACTGCCTCAAGAAGACCGGGTTCCTGGAGGCCACGTGGCACTACTGAGAGGGAAGACCGCCGTATTCGGCGTACAGCTGTGGCACATCGTACTGCATCTGCGGCAGAAATTCGAGCTGCAGTTGGTACCACAGTGACACAACGAACTGTTAGAAATCGGTTACTTCAAGGACAGCTCCGAGCCAGGCGCCCTGTAGCGTGCATTCCACTGACTACAAGCCATCGCCGTTTGCGACTCCAGTGGTGTCAAGCCAGAGCTCATTGGAGGACGGAGTGGAGATCTGTTGTGTTTTCTGATGAAAGCAGGTTCTGCCTTGGTGCCAGTGATGGCCGAGTGTTGGTCAGAAGGAGGCCAGGGGAACGCCTGCAACCAAACTGTCTGCGGCCTAGACACACTGGACCTACACCTGGAGTCATGGTCTGGGGAGCAATTTCCTATGACAGCAGGAGCACTCTTGTGGTTATACCAAACACACTGACTGCAAATTTGTACGTCAGTCTGGTAATTCAACCTGTAGTGCTGCCATTCATGAACAGCATTCAAGGGGGAGTTTTTCAACAGGATAACGCTCGCCCTCATACCGCTGTTGTCTCGCAACGTGCTCTACAGAGTGTCGACATGTTACCTTGGCCTGCGAGATCACCAGATCTGTCTCCAATTGAACACGTATGGGATATCATTGGACGACAACTCCAGCATCATCCACAGCCAGCACTGACCGTCCCAGTATTGACAGCACAAGTACAACAAGCATGGAACTCCATACCACAAAGTGACATTCGAAACCTGTATGACACAATGCATTCACGTTTGCAGGCTTGCATTCAAAATTCTGGAGGTTACACCGGCTATTAATTTAACAGTATTTCACATTTGAAATGCATTTTCTTGAGCTTAAATTAACCTGTGATCTTGAAAATTTAATCAATTAAACATGTTAACTTGACAAATGCATTGTCCAAATTTCATTACTCTACAATAATTTTTTCTTGGTGTTGGGATTTTTTTTTCCGTCTGTGTATATAAAGATGCCGTAAAAAACTTCGCTCTTAAAACATAAATATGTTTCTTTTAAGTTAACCCAACCTTTTATCATATAACATAAAACTGCAACGCGTCATTAGGACAAATGCCGGAAGCGTCCCCGGATTTTGGTGAAAAAGTTCTGAAGCGTCCCCGGATTCGGAGAAATAATTCTGGTAACCCTAGTATAATAGGATTAACACGGGAATTGGGTTGCAAACAGGTGGGTAGGACATCTAGGAGGGTAGGCCAACAGAGACTAAAGATAAACTGCGTCAGCTTTCCAGGTACAGAGATAAAAGGTTTGGATGTAGAGTAATTCTTTATTAAATGCGTAATAGCCTCAGCTGGGCATGAAGCAGAGAGGGTAATGAGGAGATATGCAGAAAAGTGAGGAAATTGGATACAAATCCTTGGTTAGGAACTTGTTTGGGTAAGGTGGAATAGAAAAGGACGAAGTTAAAATCTCCCTAACAAAACATTATTCCTACTGACCCAAGCTGCTTTTTCATGCTAAATCTTCCTTCACATTTAGTTGTCATACATTAATTGATTTATTGCCTAGGCGGAAGTAAGTTGATGTCGTTGCTGAATACAGTCCGCATCCTTATTGTCGACAATGCTGAACAACCGCCAGGCTGGAAGTTCCGTCAGTGAGTGCTGGGAGAGTGAAAGCAGTGTATTGCTGATGGAGCGTGGAGTGATATTGGTCGAAGAATTAGGAGTGTAGGAGTAATGTATGGAAAGAAAAAGATGACCAAGGGCACAAGTTGGCACTCAATTTCATACATAAGAGAGTGGGTTTTTTTTTTCTGGGTAGGGGAATCAGGGATTTGAATAAATTAACAAGGAAAGTGATTAATTTACCAAAAACGCCGAAGGAATTTAAAATGAATATTCGTAGATGGCAAAAGTAGATGTATGGATGCCCGATCCAGTGGAAATTTCCCTGCACATCCACTTTTCCCCTTTACTCTACCCAACTATTTTTACACTTTACAAATTTCAACTTTAAGTTCTTTGAATGTTTTTCGTAAATTATCTGTCATTTCTTTTGGTAACTTATTCCAATCCGTGACCCGCTTACCTAAGAAAGATGATCTTCCCACTCCCTTGAGCCTGCATTCGAGCGCTAGATTGTGTTAATCTTATCCCTTCAATGCATTACTCATAACTGTTTCACCAATAACTTTCCACTCCTCATCGCCAGTATACACCTTGTACACTCCCATGACTCTCTTCTCCTTCTTCTTGTCTTCCAATGAATCCCATTCCAGCTCTTTTATCGTATCGGTTACTAATTATGTTCTGTGGTTAAATCTGCAGAGTCAAATTAGGCAGCCCTCTTTTGTACCCTCCGCAACTCCTGTATTTGACACTCATATTGTGGGTCCCATACTACAATACCATATTCGAGCCATGGTCTGACCAAAGTTTTATAACGCAATTCCCTCACTTCTCTGTAAACACTTGAAGTATATAAGATAACAATAAAGAAAATTATAAGAAAACGGTAAGTAGAAGACTAGTGAAGTTACCATGGGAGCATCCGATCCATTTAAATTAAATTCAGTACAGTTCAAATGTAATAATAACTGGATGTTGTACACCAAGTTCTTTCGCTGTTATTGATAAGATTAACTGTACATGTAATAAATAAAACACCAATGCAGCTAACATTTATTTCGTTAATTGGCAAGACGTAGTTTGTTCCAAAAAATTGAAGCATCTTATTAGTTTGATGTTACGAAAACCATCGGATTTTTTCATTTCTTTATGAAACTCAAGTTGAAGTTACTGTATACAAACACAGTTTTATTTACATGTGAGCTGATTCACGAGTGTTTCATGCGACTATTATAACGTGTAGTATTTCCGATTACGATAAAGTAAGATTAATTTTAGGCATAAAAACTGCATACAAAAAATAAAATAAAAAAATTACAACAGCAACGACGACGACGACGACACCGACAACGAAAACGACAGTAAAATTTAAATAAATAAATAAAATAAAAAATAGACAGGAACCGATCAGAAATGTATATTAAGAAAATACACTGTGTTAACTCGAGGAAAACAAATAAAAATAAATGATGATCATAAGGAAAGAAAACGACATGTGAAACCCATAGCAAGCAACAATAAACATTGAAACTAACGGAGGTCAGCACCAGAAACACAAAAGTAAATAATCACGAATGGCACAGAGGGTAATTTTCACGCTAGATGAATCCGATATAGCACGAAGATATAATAATAATTCTAAAATTAAGTGTTTTTTGGTTGTGCAGCTTCCTTGTTCATATTATTGTATTTCTTATATATAAGAACGATGTAATTATTTATTAAGAACAGAAGAAGGGACCAGCAATTTGAAAAGACTGCAACATAATATTTCCACTGATTAATGTGGCTGACGAAAAAGGAACGGATATTACTGAGGAAATAATATACTGATTTGGTGTCTTTGAAAATGATTGCTATGAGGTCCCAATGTAGAGTCGCTATAGTGAAATCCATAGTAATGGTACAGCTGTAGAACTTGTATTGTCTAACTTAATTCAAAACCGAGCGTGTTAACGCTCTGGCCTCGCATTCGGGAGGACGCGGGTTCGAATCCCCATACGGGCAACCAGATTTGGGTTTTCCATGGTTTCCCCAGATCACTCCAGGAGAATGCCTGAATGGGTCCTTTAAAAGGCAATGGCCGAATTCCTTCCCGTTCCCTGCCCCCAATCCTATCCCGCCTCCAATGCTCTCGACGTCGACGAGGCGTAAAGCCCGATGCAAAAATTAAAAAAAAAATCCAAAGGAGGGAATAAAATCTATCCTACTTCCACCACAAACTCGTATTTGGTACATATAATTCCAGGTAAAACATAGTCATTTATACATATAAATATTACAGTTCCGTAATTTACAGCCCGTACAAGCTGTAAATTATGGTTTCCTAAAGTTAGGACGTCATATGGCTGATACTTTGTTTGTTTTCCTTTTGGCATTAGGGGGCTTCCATTAATTACGTGAGGTGAACTGGGGGGGGGGGGGGGTTGGAGGGTTCCGGCGAAATCTCACCAAGGGGAAGAGGGGTCAACGGAAATCTCACGTGAGGTTTTTAAATTCTTAAAAGGATGGTAGACCTAAAAAAAATGTCTACTAATGACGCGAATGTCGACTTTAGGGGGGAGGGGAGTATATGGTCTAGAATCAACGCGGAAACCGACCTTAAAGGGGGGGGGGGATATAACAGCTCTTGGAAGAATGAGAGCTTAAAAAAAAGGTCTGAAAAAACTACGAGATCAAATAGCAGGGAGGGGGCGGGGGCTTCGCCAAAATCTGACGTCATTTTTGAGGGGGGGCTCCGACGAGATCTCACCAAATCTCACTGGGGAGAGGTCCGGAATTCCGGAAAAACATCTCACGTAATTAATGGACGCCCCCTTGTGACTCGTCGACTTCGAGATAATTAGAGACAGGAGAGGATTGGGAACACGGAACGAGAAGGAATTCGACCATGGCCTTTTGAGGGAATCATCCCTGCATTCACCTGTAGTGATTTCGACAAACCATTGTGTACCGAAATCTGGATGGCCGACGGAGATTTGAAACCGCGTCCTCCTGAATGCGAGGCGAGGGCTCGGTGTGGCTGTTATGAGGACCCGGGTGTGTGGGCTCAGGTAAGAGGGCGGGCGGGAAATATTTTGACTGTCTGGTTTGTCGGCAAACACAACAGACAGCTCCAACCCCCGCTGTCAGCTCCAACAACAACGCCATCCACACAGTGCCGTGCGACCAGAAACAACGGAACATTCCGTTCACAAGCGGAGAAGAGATTAGCGCTCGGGTTTGTTATTCGGGAAGACGCAGGTTCGAGCATCCTTTTCTCCAGTCTGAACAGTCTCCCAAAATAACTAGAACTTAATGCGAGTGTGGTTCCTTCAAAAGGTCCTAGCCGCATTTCTTCCCGTTCTTTGCCCTCCTATCGTCTCTCGCCTCTGATGATACTGACGTCGACGAGGTGTAAAACTTCCCATCCCCGAAAAATCACTCTATCTTTGTGAGCTGAGCTCCTGATTACGGTTTCTTTAGCAATTCTTCTGTTATTAGGGGGCGTCCATTAATTACGTGATGTGTTTTTCCAGAATTCCGGACGCCCCCCCTCTGATGAGATTTGGTCGGCCCCCCCCCCTGTAAAATGACATGAGATTTTGACGAACTACGAAGACCCCCCTCCCATTTGCGAATGGACTTTGCAACTTTTTTTTTTTAGCTCTTCCATTCTACAAGAATTTCAAAAGCTCACGTGAGATTTTCATTGACCCCCCTCCCTCCCCCTTGGTGAGGTTTCGTGAGATTTCGCCGGCTCCCCTAACGTCATTAATGTACGCCCCCTTATTATGGTATTATTCCCATCCTCGGTTTTAAATCATGCATTGCAGAAAGTAACAAAATGTTACAATCAGTTTCCTCCATGAACGGTCTGGTGGCTCAGTGGTTATGGTGTCTGAGTGCAGATCTAAAGGTACCCGGTTCGAATCCCAGTCACTGGGGGTATTTTCCAAGACACTTAACCTGATCTACACCTTTGGCACAGCTTGCTGTGAATATGGAGTACGCCAGAACGCTTCCGTGGTTCGGATCCCACAGTAAACTGTAGGTCCCTGATACATGGTAGGATTAGGCTAGGAGGCTACAATAAGTGGGGGGAGGGTGGGAATTGCGCAGC
>CM061918.1:64574248-64637371 GCA_031002005.1 Vandiemenella viatica | reverse complement strand
TACTTTGAAGATTTGTTGCTGACAAGACTTGAAAAGTGTCATAGTGGTAACGTCGAAAGGTGCAGACCAATTTCGTGGAGAGATTGATATGTAACTACATCAAAAATGTAAGTGTTGAAAGAAACTGATTTGAAAAAACCAGCATGGGTTCAGGGGAGGATATATGCATGTGAATCTGAGTTAGTGGGCCACTTGCAAGATATTCTGATGACACGGTTAAGCGAGGTGTTGATAAAGTAGCACTGGATATTGCTAAGGATTCTGACAGAGTGAGACACTCAATGGTATTAAAGTATCAGTGTGGATGAAAAAGTCACTTGCTGGGTAGAGGAATTCTTAAGAGGTTGAAAGCAAAGAGTTAAATTTGGAAATACAGTATCAAAAAAGGAGTGACGTATGGTAGTATATTGTTATCATTGATGTTCATTATTCTAATTAATGATTGTACTAGTGTGGTTTACAGTAACAATTTAGGTATTTTGAAGACTTATGTTCTTGTTGCTATGTAGTGAGATTATCTGTGTCTGTCTTTAATACTTCTAAGTCCCTCCAAAATCAACAGAAATTAATTTTTTTTGTCACTTCCAGACATTGTGCAAACCAGTTTTGGCTTAAATAGACCTTCAGTGGCCCAACTGTGATAAAACTCTAGATCACATCGGGTACAAGGTCTTGATCTGTGACCCTAAAATCTCAGACTGTGGTCTAGGAGTTCATCTATATCTATCTGTCTGGGATCTGTTCTAAATTCATACCTAAAATACGGTCGCTGGTTTACGATTAGCGTTACGTAACAGGATTAAACTGGGAGAGTACTGTGAATAACTGCAGGGAAATCTGGACAGAATATCTAATTGGGTGGGTCGACCAGGAACAAGGATCATTATATATACCAGAAAAAGGAGTTTTTTTTTTTGTTAAAAAAAAATTACTATAACGTGGCATAGGAGTTCTTTGTAAATATCTCTGTTGTGTATGACAAAGAGAGCTGGTGATTGGGGTAGAATGTTTCTAAGTTCTGCATTTATTGTTGAGTTGCTGTAGTAGGGAAGTGCGGGAACTGGTTGCAAAACTTTGTTCAAACTGTTGTTTGAGAAAGGAAGGGTGGGGGGGGGGGCGTGGTATCTGACCAACATTTTATGTATCATTTCTGGAGGTTGGGGAGGTGGCAGAAGTGCTAAGTTTGGTTTTGGAAATTACAGTAGAACATAAGCAATAAGAGATATGATAAACGAGCTGGGATGACGGGTTACGGGTGAAGAAAGTAGTTGCTGTGGAAAATGCTTATATAGATGTTAAGGTCTGGAAGGTTGTTGGGTGAAGAATTAGTGACAGAATATGGGAAGGATCATCATGACCATAAATTAACAGTTTATTTCAGGCATAAGCGAGTGGGAAAGTTGTCATTATTACGTACTGAATAGGACATTAAGGAAAATGTCGAACTGTTTATTTCAAGCAGTGATAGACGATTGAATCTCACTTTTTCTTACCTGTCGTAAAATGCATTTTATCTTCTATATAACGGGTATCAGACTTTGAAGTGCATTACTGGTCGTTTGAAAACATGAAAAAACAGTTGGAACATCTAAAAGTAAGGCCTTCACTCTACCAGTCACCTTTATCATTATCTAACGTTCTGGTCTCGCATTCAGAAGGTCACAGGTTGAAATCGCCGTTAGGCTATCCAGATTTTGGTTTTCAGTAGTTTTCCCGAAATCGCTCCAGGCAAATGCCGAGATGGTTCCCTCAAAAGGCCATGACCGATTCCTTCCCGTTTCTGACCCTCAGACCTTTCCCGCCTCGACGTCAAAGAGGCGCAAAGCCACAAGGAAAAAAAGAATAGAACTTGATGTGTCGAACAACAAACTAAAAATGAAGAATAACAGCTGGTTAAGAATGTGATTTTTCATTCGTTCCGATGAGATCACCCTGAGAGACAAAAAAGTGTAGACTTTATTCTCTCTCATAATTAAAAAAATTGGCAGTATGAAGTTTAATTATGCTCTACCCCTTCTGAAAATAATCTCTCAATATCGAGGCAATTACAAACTTTGGAATCAATCTTAAATCCCCCCTCAACTTGTAGCAAAATATTTATCGAGCTGCATAAACAGTATAGAATGTTTCGAAATGGTGCTCTGCTAACAGAAATTTGAAATTACGATTACTCAGAAAGAACCTAAGTTCACCTTTGCTTTAGATTGTGTCGAATCTACGAGTTGCTTCCATTGCCAACGGGTTTTGGAATATCCAATGGTAGACCCTCTGATTGTATCGCAGATCATTGGGCAGAATAGGAACTTACCTTATCATAATTATTTCTTCACGTTTACTTACAGTGAGGAAATAAAAAGATACGCCGAAGTAAAAAATGTATACGCTATTTTAGACTCCATTTCTAACCAAAAAAGATCAAGAAGTGCTGGAAGAAAGAGCTCGTTTACCAATTCTGGGGTGAAGAGAAACGCATTGACGGGACATGAACATTTCGACTTGAGTCAGCAAACACAATTGCCGCTTCAACTACAGGAGAAAACCATCAGCTGGGGTCACTGTAACAATACCAGTTGCTGCCACCATTTGCTACCCAAAATCACAATTCAACATTGCAGATCCACTTCCATTTGTATGACTAGCTAATTTTTTTCACTCATCTGCATCTCGTTGAAAACAAGAGCAGAGCAACATGAGATGGAGTAGAGGAAACCTTTCACAGTGCTGTGAGTAACAGGGATGGTTGCCATGTTGGAATGGAGCCTTGAAAGGATTCAGGATTCATGATCAGGAAGTCTAGTCTCTTGCAACTTTGAAAAGGGACTAAGTTAGACCATCGCACAGTCCAGAGTCGGCAGGAAGAACGCGATGAAGCCGAGGGATCATGTTTGTTTACTGTGAGCGCTTGTCGCTCATCACATCTTCTGCCACACTAACAACCCCTTCAGTTTATTTACCGCCCTTGAACTAAGTTCAGCTTTCGGCCTGTCGTCTTTGGATACTACTCGTTTCGTTTAGGGAGCGTGCACAAACTACGTGGCTCGGTCCAAGGGGGGGGGGGGGTTGGCTGAAAGGCTACGCTGGGCTACGTGGGGGGAGGGGGGGTTCCGAGCCAGGTCACGTAGCTTTCCTTTCATAACATTTTCAAAGTTAAAATGAGGACCAGAACTCACAACAGCATGTAAATATTTATTTCCCTCAGTTAATTATCTCCGTAAGTAATTTAAAATCCTCTGACAAGAGAAAACAGTACAAAATGTCTTCTGGAATCAAAAGGTAAAAAAATCTACATGCTACGTTGAGGGGGGGGGTAGAGGCAAAAGCCACGTAGGGCTACGTGGGGGGGGGGGGTTCAGAGGAAACCAAAATGGAGCTAAGTGGTTTATGCACGCTCCCTTATCGATCCCGATTTCAGCTGTATCGCGCCCAACATGAGACAGAATTTGTTTTTAAATCTTTTATACTATAAGACTTTAGTCTGCATTTTTAGTTATACACGGTCTGAAAAATCTTGATAATTGGCGTTTGCGAAAGCTAATTTGCCTTTCTGACAGCAAGTTTATTTCCTGTCTGTCCAACGAAGATTTGAAAACAAATATAAAGAAGATTTTAGGAGCAGCATCAGAACATTATGAAAGAAGTTTTATATTTAGACATCTGTTTACAGCTGTTATCACAAACTGATTTTTCTCTGTAGAATACGGGGTGACACTGGCATTGAAATCAAAAATAAAATAGAAAAATGAATGGAGTGGCTTAATACCTTCCAGAATAACCTTCATTTATATTCCTTGCAGATATGTTATTTTTGTTCTAATTTTTCACCATTCCACAGACTACCAAGGCAAGCTAATTTTTTCGCCGTCTGTTTCTTTCTAATTCTTCAGTTAAAGAAGATCTAATCGCTTATATAAAAATTGAATAACTAACGGTTAAATTTTTATTTTTGCCACGTTTTCAAATTCGTTGTTGATTAATAAAAATTAAAAGTATTCATGGAGATACCTGAATACTTCAAAAACTTCTTATTGTAGAATCCTTTTAGAAACACTTCACTCTTAATAGGCTGAGATGTTTTCTTAATGGGCTAATATAAATCCCATTTCCAAATATTCCTTACAATTTTCGTCCTTTATTCTGAACTTGGTGTTTATGTGCAGTCCAAATTAACTGACGTAATAACCACCCGTTTTTCATGAAACTTTCGATTGATTGTACTACAGGCATACAAAAATTTCCCATACTACACTACCATATTCGAGCAATGGTCTGACCAAAGTTTTGTAACCCAATTCCTTTACTTCTCTCGTGCATCCCCTCATCACTCTCTCCAACGAGTGCAGGATTTTGAAACCTTTTCCTACCTCCTGTCCAATATGTCCTGCCCAGTTAAGCTTGTTATCAAATGTAATGCCAAGATATTTACATTTTAAGTCTTCAATTAGCAATTCTTTCCTCACCTTATAATCATAATAAACCTGCAGTTTTTTATTTGTGTATCTAGTAAGCTGACTTTTCTTTGCATTTATCTTCATCCCATGTATACCAACCCAACTTGATATCCTGTCCAGATCACCCTGCAACTGTTTACAATTCTCAACCGTTTTGATCCTTTTGTGTAGCATTATGTCATCTGCAAATGTACTGTGTGTTGGCTTTGGACTGGCTTCGGTAGGACAATTAGTGTCCCAGAAATTCCAACTTGAAATTTAAAATTATAGTTAGTGTGGTGACACAAAAATCCAGTTTTTATCCGATCTTGATGAACTTTTTAATATGTATACTTTAAAACAAAGATAAAAAGAATGTCTCCATTTGACTTATAAAATGTAGTGGTGAGTCTCTGTTTATGTGCGTGTGGTGCAGGGTTTGAGTCCCGCAGATGACGCCAGAGATCCGTTTTGGATGGCTGAGTGGATATTGATTGACTATCGGAGGTGTGATCACTAACCTGACCGATAGCAACGTCTTCTTGATTTTCTTCTTTTCTTCTTGTCAGGACGACGGCCTTCTCTGACACCAGTCGATCGTTGATGACGCAGAATCGACAACTGCGCGGACAATAGCTGCCGAAACAACTAATGTATAATAAAAGATGTTACTGTTTTTATTGAAGGCTGCGTAGAGTTCTTTGGCTTGAGTGTTGTTAGCCTGATACGGTTTGGTAAGGTTTATTACTGACGGAAACAGAGATTACAAATTAGTTCCAATTTATTCGCCGTTAATTTACACACGGACAGTGACACAAATACAGGAACGTAATTTCTGCACCACGCAATATGTTAGCAATACCCCCGCTAGCTTCAATTTAGACTCCCTGTTGCCGAAATGGGGTACAAAGCGACAATGTTGGTAGTAAAATCGCGACACACTCCTACATAGATGTGTTACGTACAAACTCCCGAGGCGGACTGCTTGCGCGTAGCTGCCGGCCAGCGCGAGCACTTATATCAGCACATACCTACTCGGATTACAGCGCACGGCTGTGCAGCTAGCCAGACGCGTATATTCACTTCGCTCAATATTACGGGGATTTATTTGGTTCCCTTACAACTCCCCCGCCTTTGAAACACGTGTTGCTCCTGCAACACTATCATGTGAAATCTCTGGAATAGTTACTCTTATGCTGCTAACAGATTGCGTGGCTGCATTTGCAGCAAAATATTTCTGAATCATCTTATTCATACAATGTCTACATAACCAAATACCCAAAAACAAGACAATTAAAATACAAATAATAGACGTAACACTGGCAGATACAACTGTTATCTTATGTTGATCTCTAGAACTCATTTGTGACTCCAAATGTGCAATAATCTTACTGAATTTAATAGTGTCATTAGATGCTTTAAGATACTTATCAATCTCTTCTTTAACCTCCTTACTATAAGTCAAATTCAATTCAACTAATTTAGGACTTTGATAAATCTCATAAGTTAAATTTGGTAAGTAATACAATGGATAAGACAAATCATAAGACTTCTTAACTGACTTAATTGCTGGTGTTCTAAAATCATTTCCAATTATTTGACAACCTGTAGTGTTTACAAACATTCCTGAACCACTTACTGATAATTTAGTTGTCTGCTGAGATTGAATACAATTGACACTGACAGTACAAGGTGTTAACAAGGTAAATATCCAATTATCACGAACTCTAGCAAAATATGATTTAGTGAGGGTCGCAACTTCTCTTTGACATGACTCAACAAACTTTTCTGAAAAGAACATATCAGATTCACAACTACTTACACTTACATCATGCAAAGTCATCAATGGACATATTTCTACAATATTAGATTCACATTTCTGCATATCATTCTGATTAAGTGTCACATATGACTTATGATCTTTGCTCAATAAAATTACATCTTTCATATCCCATCTTACATATCTGCCTGTTTCACTCCAATAGATCGGAAAAGTATGAATACTATATCTCTCTAAAACTGAATCATGTGCACCAATAGGAACATTAACAACTAACCTCAAATTACTACCCATTAAAACAATATTTACCTTTGACAATTGGTAATACACACTTAAACTCTCCTCTGTACAAGGGGCAATCATAAACATACTTGAATCTAATTTATTCTGTATCAACTGTAAATATTTCAAAAATACTCTAGGGCTCAACAAAATATCACTAACTTTCCCACTAGAACCTTGTAATAGAGCAATTCTTAATCTAACCAATTCCATACGTACATTTGTTAACCCAAAAATAAGCTCTTGTAAAGTTTTTACACTAAAAATCTGAAAATTCAAAACTGTTAGTACACTTTCTACTTCATGCATATTGTTACTTATTACTCATTCAATTTCCCTAGTCCGTGAGACGAATGCATCTGCTAATACTTGTATTGCTTGTGTATGATTTGTAATGGACTCCTCCATATGCTGAATCAAAATCAACTGTGACGAAAGACTAAGTTTAACATCATCCCTACAGCTTCCAAATTATTCAACCTTGACTCTAAATGCTCTAGGTCTTCAGAATTTAAAGTTCCAAATACAGTTTTCAAAATTTTTCCTCCAAGATCGAAATATGACCTTCTGACTCTGTTTGGCTTATGAGGTAGAATTTCCAAAATATTGTAAAATTCTTGCTGTAAAGCAGAATACATTACTTTTAGATTCAAAGAAACTGAATTTATAGCTGAATCATTATGCGACAGATTTTCTTTAGTAAGCTCATCAAGAGTACTGAATGTGCTATCTAGCTTGGTGCATTCATCTCTTACAATTCCCAAATCATAATCTATTACTAGTGACCAATAATTATCTGAAGCAATTACATCACTCTCCTTAGAAAATACTACACCATTACTAAGAGGCTTTACATGGACTAAATAAACAAAAGGAAACAAGATACCCAATAAAATCACTGAATAAAACATGATTAATACTCAATGTTTACTTTCTGCACTGCACTTCACTTGGCACACACCTACACGTGCCACTCTGAGTCTCCTCTACTAGCGCTGACTGGGGCGCCTTCAGTTGCTGCCCGCGCTCTGCACTGCTTAGCTGCTCTGCTCAGCTGCTCTGCTCAGACTGCTGTCCACGAGGCTACAACATTTTGTTCACCGCAGTAAACGTGTTTTATGCACACTTCCAAAGGGACAAGGCTTGGTGGTTGAAAATCACCATACGCACATGTCTCTTTGCAACACGTTACAAACATGAACATCATCAACTCAAATCTTGAACTCAAATATCTAACCATACAAAATTACACTTGATGTTACAGCAGATGCAAAACATGAAATACATATATTCTAACGACTACTGATTATTTCCTAGGTCTCAAACTGTATCTTACTGCTGGCTTTTGAGATGTATGAGATGGTTGAACTGGGCCTTTACTTCGCAACGAATACGGACTTGAACATTGTGGATCTACTGTCTTTGGAATTTGCTTCGGTTGTCCCACATGTGTTGCTGTTCTGTCTGTTGATGTATTTTCACCTGGGTTCACTATGTGTTTCCTATTCCAACTGTACACCCGAAGACGATTTTTATGGACCACTAATATCCCTGTCTGGTAGCTTAATTTTAACTGTGACTGGCGAAAGAATCTGTATTACCTCAAATGGACCTGACCAATTTGTTGTGAATTTACGTGTTTGACCTTTTCTCAAAAATGGTGTACTCAACATTACAAAATCTCCGACGCTAATCTCTTGTGGTTTAGCTGTTTTATCATACTGTTTAGCTTGTGCTTGAAATGCTTTTTGCTTGTTTCTACGAACTTCTGACCATATTTTCTTCAATTTGAATGCTAGACTACGTACTCTGGATTATCAATATCTTTTGAAGTTTTGAATAGTTCGAAAGGTGACGTCATTTCTCGACCATAGATAATTTCAAATGGGGTTCTCCTTGTGCTAACATGGACTCTAGTGTTGTAAGCTGATACCACATATGGTAACAATAAATCCCAATCATTATGTGACTTATTTACATAGTTGCTCAACATTTTTCCAATAGTTCTGTGAATTCTTTCAGTTCTACCATTTCCTTGCGGGTGAAAACTTGTAGTTCGCAATTTCTCAATACCCAATAACTTACAGACTTGTAGTGAACAATGCTGACATGAAATTTGATCCTTGATCCGTAATAATAGAATTCGGTACGCCAAATTTAAGTATCCATCCTAATACAAAAGCTCTTGCTACACTCTCTGCTGTTTGATCTTCCAAAGGCACCATTACTAAATATCTTGAAAAAGCATCTGTGATGGTAAGTACATAACTGTAACCTGCTTTAGTACGCTTAAAAGGACCCATTACATCTAAACCAACTCTCTGAAATGGCTCTGCTGTTTCTGGTAACTGTTGTAACTTTTCTCTGGCTCTTCCTGGACCTAGTCTCTCATTACACTGAATACAACTTTTTACATACTCTCTGACATCTCCTTACGACCTGGCCACCAATATTGTTTAGCTATCCTCTGATTAGTCAACTTCCATCCACAATGACCTGACAAAATGGAATCATGATACAACTTCATAACTGACTCACGTAAGACTTTGGGGACTACTACTCTGTCACCGCGCTTTGTTATGCGATGCAACACATTATCATGAAATACAAACCATTTATTTTTTCTCCACTTACTGCATTCCTCATCTTCTGCTTGCGCAATTGGCAACTCTACTAGTGAAGGGGGGTCTTGTGCCTCTACCATCCGAACTTTTCTACTCAAACCATCCGCATTACCATGCAATTTTCCGGGTTTGTGGACCACATCAAATTCGAACTCACTTAGCCTTAATGTCCAACGCATTAATCTGCTCGACGGGTCTTTTAATCCTAACATCCATTTTAACGCTGCGTGATCTGTGATTATAGTAAATTTTCTGCCATAAAGGTAACATCTGAAAAAATTGATACTCCAAATAACTGACAAAAGTTCACGCTCTGTAACACTGTAATTTGTTTCTGCTTTATTTAGTTGGCGGGAAGCATAGGCAATTGGTCTTTCTTTTCCATCTATGACCTGAGATAAAACTGAACCTATTGCTACATTACTTGCATCTGTGGAAAGAACATAAGGTTTGGAAAAATCTGGAAAAGCCAAAATTGGATAGGTTGTGAGTGCTTCTTTCAAAGTATCCATAGCTTGATCACAATCAACTGTCCATTCGAATTTTACACCTTTTCTCAACAAGTTGGTTAATGGTTTAGCCTTAAGGGCATAATTTTGAACAAATTTTCTGTAATAATTAGCAAGACCAAGAAATGATTGTAACTCTTTGACACAAGTTGGTTTTGGAAACTCTTTTACTGCCTGAACTAAACGTGGATGCGGTTTAACTCCTTCTCTAGAAATATGATGACCCAAATATTCTAACTCTGAAACTGCAAAATTGCATTTTTCAATCTGACAAGGTTAAATTAGCCTTCTGCAGACGTTCGAAAACACTTCTCAATCTCCTGACATGTTCATCAATATCTTTGGAAAATACGATTACATCATCCATATAAACCAATGTAGAAAAAGGCTTTAATCCCCTCAAAACACCGTCCATCAGCCTCTGAAACGTAGCTGGAGCATTTTTTAATCCAAAAGGCATTCTTGTATATTCATAATGACCGTTCGGAACATTGAACGCAGTTTTTGGAATGTCCTCGTCAGCAACTCTTATCTGATGATAACCACTTCGCAAATCAAGGTTGGTAAAATACTTACACTGGCCTAGGTAATCCACTGTCTCTGAAATAGAAGGTAAAGGATAGACATCTGAAGTTGTAACAGCATTCAAACACCTGTAATCTACACAAAATCTGAACTTAGTTTCTCCATTTGGACTCTTCTTTGGGACGATAACGACCGGGGCTGCCCACGGGCTATTTGAAGGCCTAATAATACCATCCTTTAATTGTTGATCAATAAACTCATCGATCAGTTGTCTCTGATGGAAAGGAACTCGATACGCCTTCTTATATATGGGTAATGCATCTCCTGTCAAAATTCTATGTTCAACTATATCTGTGGCTGGGAGGGTTCTACCTGGTTCAAACAACTCTTAAATTCCCGCAATAAACCTTCAATCTTCTCTTTATCTCTCTGGGGCAAGTGGCTCAACTTATCCTTAAAACATACTTCGCGCTTCACTTGGGCAATACGCGCCTTTTCACCTCTTACTCTATGGTCAGCCTCATTAACATCATCATCAACATCAACAAATATACTGCTAGCTAGCTCCTTATCACGTAAAACTTCGACATGTGCTATCTCATGACCACGTGGTATCTCTACATCTTCTTCACCAAAATTCTCAATTATAACGGGAACACATCTACTACCGTTAACTGTGCGCACTTTACAAACACTTCTCTTAACATAGCATTGGTTCAAGTCCAACCATCCAGACTCATCTGGTGTGTCGACCAACACTACAGAATTTTCATCACACCCTAAACTATCTCGGACTGGGACATTAATAACTTTACCTGATGCTTTTGGAATTTTCTCTGCTTTGGTTAGACAGGCGACAGATTTGTAGGTTCGGGTAACTGCCAAATTTGGGATGGCCTTTCCCTCCTTTGGACACGAACACTGTTTTTTATCTGGTAACGACGAAGGTGGGTCTACACTTTTGTGTTTCCGCAAAACAATCGATCGTTCCGCCACATCGATCACCGCATTGTGCTTGGTCAGAAAATCAATGCCTAAAATACCCTGATATGAAGAATTTAGTGTAAGGTACTACATAAACTAATGCATCATGAACATAATTATCTACTAAGATGGTAACATTCTTCATTCCCAATATTGTAATATCTCTACTCCCATCCAGACCAGTAATCTTACAATCGGGTGGACATAACCCCTGAGTTCCACAAATACTCTTAGACAACAAGGTCACCTCAGCACCTGTATCAACTAATAAATCGCACTGTCTTCCACTTATGCTGACACTTACAATTAAATTTGCCACTTGAGGATTTGCCCTGGGAAATACAACAGGTACCCTCTTTACTGGGGGTGCGACATCGCGGCTCTGCTCACCCCTTCCTCGTTTAAATTCTTTTGTTCAACCTTTTTTCCACGCCACATCCTATTACCCCTTCCACGATAATTGCCCTGAAATCTTGACTCACTTGAACAATTCACAGCTATATGCCCAAAGCTCCCACATGCATAACATTTTGGCCCCCTCTTAGCATTAAATACTCGCCTCGGTGGCTTCTCTCCTGTGATCACCTACTGGCCTACTCTTCACTTGCTCATACTGTCACAGCATGCTCAATCGCCTCGTTAAATGTCTTGGGTTTCTGTAGGCTCACATATTCTCCAATTTCACCTCCTAAATCCACCTAAAAACGCGTCAAGTGCTCTTTGATCTGCCTCATGCCTTACAACAAGGTTATACTCCTTATGGTCTCTCTTCATCAGCGCCCTTTAATGTGAATGTGTTATCATTTACTATCTTAATTCTATCAGCAAAATGTTGAATGTCCTCCCCATGCTGTCTTCTCAACTTACGTAACTGTTCCCTATAAAATCTCAATGTCTGCTTCTTTGAAAAGCGCTTTAAAAGCTCATCTTTCAACCCTTCATACGTCTCAGTTTGTTTGCAATCATCATCATAAACAACAAACTTAAATGCTTCACCGACCAATTTGGTCCTCAGAATCCTCATTTTCTCACTACTTGACAAATCACTAAATGACAAAAAATCTTCAAATTTCATAAAAAATTCTTGAATTGACTCATTAGCTGTACCACCAAATGTTAAATTACTATTCATAACTGCATTATTAATTTTAGACTTTGATTCAGGATCAACAACTCTACGCGGGTTTAATTCCGCCAATTTTTGACTCAAAATGTTAATTGCGTCTTGCAAAGGGACTTCTCTATTCTCTAGAAGGACAGACATGGTGATTTCCACTCACCTATTAGCCAAACTTCGGAGTTACAGGTTGGTGTGCTCGAATCCCCGTTCACCTACTACTAACTTCCGACGCTGGAATTCACCGACCGACGCTACTGCCGTTGTCTGGAGGCTGCTACCGCGTTGTTCCTCACCGCCGTTGGGCTGCTGCTTGGCTCCACAGGCTGCTTTTGGCTCCACTGGTTCCTGGGCTCGAACCGACGTTCTCCTTCTTCCGGGCACTGTTCCACAATTTTTTACGTTCGCGACTACCAACATTCACTTTCTAACACCTTCCGTATCGAATAAATCCCACGATCTGACAGCCACTTTGTAGTGGTGAGTCTCTGTTTATGTGCGTGTGGTGCAGGGTTTGAGTCCCGCAGATGACGCCAGAGTTCCGTTTTGGATGGCTGAGTGGATATTGATTGACTATCGGAGGTGTGATCACTAACCTGACCGATAGCAACGTCTTCTTGATGTTCTTCTTTTCTTCTTGTCAGGACGACGGCCTTCTCTGACACCAGTCGATCGTTGATGACGCAGAATCGACAACTGCGCGGACAATAGCTGCCGAAACAACTAATGTATAATAAAAGATGTTACTGTTTTTTATTGAAGGCTGCGTAGAGTTCTTTGGCTTGAGTGTTGTTAGCCTGATACGGTTTGGTAAGGTTTATTACTGACGGAAACAGAGATTACAAATTAGTTCCAATTTATTCGCCGTTAATTTACACACGGACAGTGACACAAATACAGGAACGTAATTTCTGCACCACGCAATATGTTAGCAATACCCCCGCTAGCTTCAATTTAGACTCCCGTTGCCGAAATGGGGTACAAAGCGACAATGTTGGTAGTAAATCGCGACACACTCCTACATAGATGTGTTACGTACAAACTCCCGAGGCGGACTGCTTGCGCGTAGCTGCCGGCCAGCGCGAGCGCTTATATCAGCACATACCTACTCGGATTACAGCGCACGGCTGTGCAGCTAGCCAGACGCGTATATTCACTTCGCTCTAACACAATATTACGGGGATTTATTTGGTTCCCTTACAAATACACAACCCCATAGCCTTTTATTTTTTGCATATGTTCTTTATATAAACCAACAATTTTTACCCAATTTCGATGGAACTTTGCACACGTATATTTTAAAACAAAAAGAAAGATACTATATACGTTTGGTTTGCAAAAATTCAACCCGGCTCCACCTTTACTCCCTTATGTTTTTGCATATATTCTTTATACAGACCAACAGTTTTTATTCCGATTTCGATGGAACTTGGCACAAGTAATTTTTAAAACAGAGAAAAATACTGTGTACATTTGGTTTACAAAAACCCAACACCTCTCCCACATCACCCTCCCTAAGCAAAATTTACACGTGAAACCATTCAGTTTTTTTTTACATACAGGCCTATCTCGATAATGGTAGGGCTAAGTGGATGGTGATGAAGCATGTTTGCTACATTCCGAACAAATGGGATAAAACATCAAACTTTCTTCGCTGGGTACTCTGCTAATTTAAAATCAATTGGATGTGTACAGAAATGTCACCGTCGCATAAGCTCCATTTTAGTTAACAATAATAATAATCAGTAGTCTCTAGCAGTGCTCGATATTCAGGCACGCCAGAAATGTCGAATGGTTACTTATTCTACCCAACATCTTGGTACGTATGTGTGCTTAGAAAGCAAAGTAACGGTTGTAATGGGTGGTATTTCCACACAATGCGTCAATTCTAAAGTCTCTGCTACTCGGAAAAAATGTATGCGATAGGAATTTCGGGTAGTCATTATGACCTGATGGCAGAGTTTCTTATCGACTGTGCATACGCCTATTGTAACCCCGGTAACCCTTCCGGGTATAGGGCACCTAAAGTGCGAACTACGAAATGGTTCTGGCCTACTTCACATACACGAATCAAGCTTTGCCAAAGGTGAATGACGCATTAAAAGCATTCGAAAATCCAAGCTAGAATGGGGTTCAAACTGAAGATCTTACAATCGCCCGTCAGATTGTTTAGAGCAAGACAGCCCAAATAGTTTTGGAGACTGGAAACAATTTCGATTCAGTCAAGGACGAGCAATAAACAGTATCGTACAGCAGTTAGGCTATGTTCTCATTGGTAGAATATAAGAGAACCTGCTGTTTGCCATAAGAAGCCTAAGTTGGTGAATCCATATTAACAACCACACTGGTCTGTGGCCTTAACCCACAGTGGTGTCAGATCCTGATATTAATAAATAGCCTTACAGCTGAGCTGGAGAGTGGAGCCGAGGTCGCCGGAGGTCAGCAGCAGCAACTCCATAAAGGTTAGTACCTGAGTTTCCAGACACTCTCTGCCGATTCCAAATTACGCCCACAGAAGAGGAGCTAGACCACTCGACTAGTCTGTTACAAATTTGGTCGGGCCATATAATACTTGCATATAGTTACAATAGATATTTAAATATAACAATAATATAAGTAACACTAAGCCCTGGAGTTGGGCAGCCTGTGTTTGGACACTGCACTAACCACTCATTTTTGATGGGGCAGTTTATTGTTTACACGTTATTGTGTGAAATGAAACTTGGTGAAATTATTAAAAAGAATTTTTAAAACTCTTCCAGACTCTACTGTGTCATGTAGTCTTCAATGTAATCTTTCACCAAGAATAATGCAATGAATGCTGAGTTTCTGTCATTCGAGTTTACGACGCCCGTCCAGCAAGTTCTTTGCCTGTTAATGGGCCACATGAGCTAAACAAAAGTTTAGGTCGTTGACCACACACTTCTTCCTAAGACTTTCAAATAGTTTTATGCCATACCCTTAAAAAGGCTCTCCCGAGAGTGCCGGAACTGCGATTTCGGCTCATTTGACTTGAAATGTGTGGAAGACAGAAAAACTACAAGGTCTGAAACAGAAATAAGTCTGACGAGACCAGATCGAGGCAGCTGAAACCGGCAGTCAAGTGTTTCAGCCATGACTTTTATGTGGTAAAGTGATGGATTTTTTTCTTATTGCTTTACGACTAGTCGTTGTGGAGGTCATGAGAGGCGGGAAAGGACTGGGAGTAAGCAACGTAAAGATATTCTGGCATGATCTTTTGAAGTAACCATCGCTGCAAACGCCTGGAGTAACTTCGGAAAACCATGGAAAACCGAAATATGGCTGGCTGGATGAGGATTCGAGTCCGCGTCCTCTTGAATGCGAGGCCAGAGCATTGCCGTTCACCCTCCATGCTCGGTGTAAAGTGAGGGCCTAGACCTCCAAAATACAGACCGTCCACTAGAATCTACTCGATTTGCTTAACAGGAAGCAACATTTTCCTTCTCACTGTCAAAAATTCAGGCACCCAAGAGGCGGAAAATTTTCTTGTATCCTACAAATTTTCCAGAATGAGTTCTACCGTTGTATTTAGAATGTTTGATATTTCCTCAACCTCAGAACTATCACTCCGAAAATGTGGATTTTCAGTAGTAATTGTCTGCACTGACCATTCTGTATGGGAACCATCTTCAGTGCTGCGTCTCCCATTGCCCTGTAATCAGGGTCACTATCCTGTAATACTAGAGCCAAATTCTCACATTAAACGCATAAGTTTCTAGAGCCGTAACAAAATAAAGATACGTTCCAGGTTAAGACAGTATTCCGCAAAGGAATATTAACTGTGTACAGTTTTCGCATGGTTGAACGATCTGTTTTTCCCTGTCCGGTTTTTTTTTTTTTTTTTTTTTTTTTTTTTTTTTTTTTTGTAATGGAATTCGGCAATTGAGGGCATACAGCCTGCTCAACGTGATTATCATAGCTTCCAGTGAATCAGTTATCCAGTACATATATTGCAGCTTCTAAGTGTGGACACCACAGGACGGACAGGACATTCACACAGACACACAACACTTAAATACCCATGCCCTCGGCCGGACTCGAACCGGCGACCTTCGGCACGCGGGGCCGGTACTCTAGCCCCTACGCTACCGAGGCCAACTCCTGGTTCGGTTATGGGACGAACCTTGTACAGTGGTGAGCATGAAACACATCTGCTTACCTTCTTCTCTCCATCCCTTCCGATGTGAAATCATCGCTTCGACGACGTGCTGCAGGTAATATTAATATCCACAGCGTCATGTCCTCGCTTCAGTGACGAAGGCCGGGCACGCCCACGCGTTACTGCTACCTGTTTCGTGGAAGCGACAGCAAGTAGAACTCTGTCAGCCGGCCAGTGAGGCGATATGCCAGCATTATTATTAGTACCTCCGGCTGAGCTCAAAGATTCGTGCTGTGATGATGTGTTTTCCCGATTGACGATTCGGTATCAATTAGCCTCATATACAGAAGCGACGCCGCTTTTGAATATTCTTCTGAACAGTTGTACGCATACGCAAAGGAGAGACAACACATGACAACAATGGCTTCAGCTCTTCTTTCACCCAGACTGGATCTCCATTCACTGATATTCAGTTAAAACGCAATTTCATCGTGCGGGATAACTATGCTGCTAATATCCTTCAGGTTTCCCTCGGAAGGAATTTCTGTGGTAAGTAATCTATACGCTCGGTGTTTATCAGTGGTGGATCAAGGATTTTGGTTTGGGGGGGGGGGGCTTGACTCGGGTGAGGAAGGGGTAGCTGACAGAAATCTCATTATTCCAGATTGCCGCCCCTATAAAAATAGCAGAGCAAAAAAAAAAAAAAAAGAACCCATGTCGTCCGGGGTGACCTAGGTGCTTAATTTTGGGGGGGCTTCAGCCCCCTAGGCCCCCCCCCCCCTTGGATCCGCCACTTGCGTTTATCACCGAGGATCATGACCATTTTACTACCTACCAGAATGTAGAACGCTGTGATATTTCCCTGATTGAGATATGTAGCAATAACACGACTGATTCTGGAATGAGATTGCAAAGTCAGGAGATAGGTGGTAACATTCAATGCCCTGCATCCCATTAAACAGTAACGCTGTTTACAAGACATGGAAGGCCACAGATTTGCTTTGATTGGACCCTTTCGACTCGGTCCTTGGAAGATATTAGATATGGAACGGAACAACAAATGGGACGTGGGCTTTTCGAAGGAATCATTGCAATGTTCATCTGGAAATCAAGGAAAACCGAAATGTCGACAGGCGAAACGCGTTCGAACTTACATATCCGATGCCAGGCCCCGTCACTAAAAGCGTTGTATAGTGAAACCATCAGACAATTTCCTGAAACTAATGTTTCTGACCTTTATTTTTCCCCTTTGCGTTAAACGTATTTGACTTTAGCAAGAGATGAAACAGGAAATCCCCATGGGATACTTCACAAAAAGACGGTTACATCCTCTGTAAACACAACGTTTTCACAACAGAGGGTGAATTGCTTCCACCGCGTACTCTTGGTTTTGGAATAGCCTAATTATTTCTTACTAGACGCCACTGTAAACAGTAACGTCATATACGTATATTGGTACAGTGTTACCAACTAAACTACCTCACAAATTGAACGAAAAGCGTGAACTCTACCTCAGTAATATTATTGGCATAAATATTTCAGATACCAGCACCGTTTGTAGATAACGTTATTAAAAAGGGTTGCAGTAAGATAGGATTTGAGATGCTCCGCTGAACATCAAAATAACTGTCCGAGTGTAATACATCATTTCATTTCATTACCATATTATCAACAGATCATTGTTAACAAGCAGCTGTTATTGAAGAGTGGTTTAATTAGATGTGTATGACACCTAAATTACCTAGAAGTTTTTCATGAATGTACGAGATAGAATGTTTTAAAATGTAGGTAGAGAAATTAAAATCTTATCAGACCTGTAGCTGATAATTATAAACATTTCTAGAAGATTATATTGTTCCTTAAAAAAAAAATTCAGGGAATTTTGAGTCATTGATAATTATCAAAGTGAAGTTACATAAATACCACTGTAATCTGACCCCAATGTTTCTGATCTTACAAACTTCAGCCTTCTCCGCAAAACCTACCTTTTTTTATAGGATATGGTAGACGTATGAAAACTACGAGATGGGAGAACTGAAGCCATCAACTTATCAATATAAAAGAAATCGACACACAGCTGGGTTGGTCATACATTATGATTATCAGATACAAGAATTTGAAGTCGTGCAAAGGACGCAGCTAAATTTGTTTGTGGAAATTGCCGAACAACACAACAAGTGGCTGATATGATAGACGGCTTGGTTTGAGTGTGGACGAAAGACAGGACGACGAAGAGAGTGCTCGGAATGTATAAGTCGTATACTGACGTTGAGACTCAGATATTGGGAGAATAATTAGGTTTAATACGTGGAAGGAAAAATATAACCATGAACTATATAAACTTCAGGTATAAAATAGTGAGAGAGTCTTCACTTGTAGACAACGGTGTCAGGAACTTGAATAAATTACAAGATATGCTGAATACTTACAACAAAAATTGGTGTAACGCAGAAGTAGGTGTGTAGCAAAGCAGGCACTACGCCATTACATAATTACAATTAATAATCGAAAAAAATCGTACAATGGCCTATTTCGTATCGCGATTCGACCACAACCATCTCAGTTCATTGACAATGTTTACATTCATGGAGAAAACAACCGTGAATAGTTGCTGCTGACGGAGCAAATGCACATCGAATTTATTTTTCCTACAATATTTTTGTAACATAACAACTAGACTACTTTTTACTACAACTTAAAGTGCATTTAAGTAATTTCATCTCTTATTACAACACACCAGCATTGTAACACAGCTCGTAAAAATTGTCAATTTGTGCTTAGTTTTCAAAGCAGTAACCAACCCACTGCTGGCGTTTGTGGTAATAAAGTATCCTTGAAGTAGTTTCATAAAGCTATCAAAGAGTTATAATTGACTGAAAGAAGTTTCTTTGTTTTAGCCACTATATTTAATGTTCGTTTTCAAACCAATAGCTTCAACATCCACAACTTCATAGCTCATATCGGAATTCGTGTTTATTTGAAGTTTGCAGGTTTGTTTTACAAGGCCCTCTTACGTAATATTCGAGAACCAAAAGCATCCTTTCTCACTCAATCCCACCTTTTTTTCCTTCGTTTTTTTCCTGTTTTCTTTTTTTTCCAACGATACAAAATACTTTCCCACATTCAGTCCTGCGCAAATTAATCTTTTTATATATGGTATCTGATTGAAAATTATCCACATTCTCGGACTAAGATATATTTAAATGTCCCGTCACAAGTGCTAGGCTTTTCGTCCCTTAACCAGAGGCCAAGGTAATAGCATGGTCGCAAATAGAGGAGGAGGAATATTGGAGATACTATCAACAATGGAAGAGGACGTGACGAACGACCAGCGGAGTTGTAAACGTAAAGTGAGGCCAGAATACGATATGACAAAAATCTGGTCGTGGAAGGTGGCGATACCATATGCCATGAGAGGACGACGCCTGCAGTTAGGCAGCCGAACGCACATGACAATGTGCTCGGCTGCATCAGAGTTACTTGACAGGGTGTTGCTTGCAGATCGTAGGAAGATGATTCCAATCTACAACGTATTTTGTCAGACAGACATGAGGAGGATCATCAGCATTCACGAACTGAATTTTACCCTAGAAATAAACATTTAAAACACATTTCTTTTCTTTAGACTGTCACTGATGTTTGATGAACCGTAACAGAAGAATGCTACACGTTAAAGGATGTATTAGGTTTTTAATACAGTTTCAGTTGGTTTTTTCGCGAAGTGTGTGCTGTATGGAACAAAATGATGAAATACTTCGAATAATTCTTGCGCTAAAATAAAATGAAAATCTTGAGATAGGATTAAACGGTTTGAATTTCTAAAATTGAACGAAGTCACACTTATTGTAAAATATTGCGGACACATAATGAGAAATGGCCAACCATACTACAACTAAACCAAACTATGCCAGCTCAGGGTGATCACTCCAAAGATGGCAAGGAACTTGAGACAGCCTGCAGCAGAGAGAAACCACTAACTAACAATCCAACACACAATGACCCAAACAAATTCGAAACGAATACTGTATTCATTGCTTAATATAACTGCTTATTTTTTAATTGAGCATTGTTATATGTCATAAAATTTTCTGTAAGAGGCGAAAAAGTTTTCTATTGCAGTTTAGGTCTGATTTTTTTTTTTTAAATGAAGAAATCTGTACATAAATATGTTGAAAATGATTTTTATGGTTCTAATGAAACATTTTCTTTATTATTTTAAATTTCAACTTCAATTTTATTTCTTCATGTGCTGCACTACTGAAATAACGTTGCGTTTCTGGAAAATCTAAATTTTAAAATGGATTTTCTTTACCCAGGTTGTCTGAATCTGTTTTCATGTTTTTCGGTATAATGTTTGCCGGTTACATATTCTTTGTGAAAGGCGTAAACCCAAAACCATCAGTCGTTTTGTTTGGTATTTTACCCGCAGTCTTGCTAATTGTTGTGAAGTTGAATATTTACACGTTTAGTTTTGTTGATTTTTCTTCCAGAACTTCCCTGTGGCACGCGGCAAAATTTTATAAATGAAACGAATACGACTAGCGAATGAATGTAGTGACAAGTTCAGTATCAACGGAGCGAAGTTGAGGTTAAGTTTTCGATAACATCACACTTCGCTATTCGTATGATTATTCAAGGCTTGATTCACTAGAATTTTTTTTTTTTTGATGGTTTTAAGAAAAAGATCGTAATTGATACATTCAGATTTAGTTTCGTGTTTATGTAAAGGATATAACTTCACATTAAATCACTTTTCATGTCAGCTGTACATTAATAAATGTTTTTTTTTCATGAACGAAATTCCAGCGGTAACATCGGAATTCGTATGTGAATATTTACGTACGACAAAGTTATGTTTTTGTAGCTCCTGGATACAAAGCATTAACAGCAATTGTGATTAACTCGCTTTTTTTTTCTTCTAAATGTTAGTGAATCAGAAATGATAAGTGGCATTGCGACCCAGAAGGCATAACCGCGACATTACAGAACTAAAATGTTATTCTAAGGCCATTCAATCCTCTTAAATTACCTAGCGAATGGGAGCTTCTTCCTGCATTAATTATTCCTCAGCTAAAATAGTTTTCCAGATGTATCTCCTGCTGGGTCTGCTAAGGAGGTGTCTTGAGAATTTTTATATACATTCTGCGTTCGAGCTTGGTGTTTGGGAAATATGAACAGGGTAGAGAACTTAAAAAAGAAAATGTATTGACTTCAGTTAGATGTGAGATTAAGTTGAAGGATGCACAAGGTTTATATATAGAATAATAAGCACATACCTTATCAACGATGTTATTGATGTGGGATTTATAATGAACAAGAGAATAGGAAAACGAGTTAGTTATTCTGAGCAGTTCAGTTTTAAGAGAGCACAAATCGTATAAACATATACTCCAACTTCTGAAGAAAAGAATGACGATGTAGAGAAACTGTATGCCGTGGCCGAAGGGCTAATTCAATATGTGGAGGGCGAAGAAAATCTAATAGTAGTGGTTTTTGAAATACGGTAGCATGATTAAAAAAAAAAAAAGGAATTCGAAAGAGTGTTATATTAACGGCCCTCTTATTAAAATTGGCTTTCGAATTTCTCAATATTATAAGAAGAAACGGAAATATAAGACAACCTTTTCCAACGTTACATCAAAATAATTTTAGAACAAAGGAATAATTATAATTGAAAAAATAAAGTGTGAAAATCTTATTCAAGTTACATTACATCTAATATTTATTTCACATTTTTGTGACTTTTAAAAAGATACGGAAACTGTCCATAACCGACAACTGTGGTTAAGTTCAAATTGTCACCCTGTTAGCATCATCTTCCAGATGGTTCACACCTTCCCTCTACAGCTGTTATCTTTGACTCCGTTGTTTTCTCTTCTCACGCTAATTAGACCTACCACCCCTTCAAGAACACGTTATCTGCTCCGAGAGTATAATCAGTTGGCCGTGTTACAAGGTTTCCGGTTTCGGCGCTTCTCGCTATCACCTGAGAAGGCGCCCGTCATTATTAGTCCCGACGCCCAGAAAATACCGAGAGGCGACCGGAGAGGGAGAAAAAAGGAGACGAAAAAGAGGAAATAAAAGTCTGGCGCAGCGCGGTGCGCATTCTTTCCGCGGGAGGCGCTGCCGTCTGGAGGAGCGCTCGCCGCCGTTCATTTGTTTTTGGGCTGCGCTCGGCGGCAGCGCATTTGTCAGAGGCATTCTACGTCACGCTCAACTAAATTCTTTGCCAAAGAAAATCTTCCAAACGGTTTATTTTTTTAGGTTATGTTTATATTCAGTTACTAACAGTATACGTGACCTCGTTCACATGGGCCAGAGAAGTCTTATATTGATTTTCATCCGTTTTCTAAATTACAACAATTAATTTACTAAAATCTGGCAAGAAGTTTGTGTTGAATCAATAAAAGTGATAAATATCAATTTTTGGGAGGTTTGAGAATAGATATAAAGCAATCATGCATAATTACATGCGTCATTATTAACAATGGAAACGAAAAATGTATCAAGGTTAAAAATGCACATACTCTAAATTATTACTTGGGGCTACGTTAAAACCTATGTCAGCACTGATAGCATGATAACATGGACTTGTTTTTTTTTTACTCGATCGTGGAAAATATTCCAATTACGAGAAGATATGAGCCAGAAAATATTAGATTGTTAGATCCTATTACGGAACAATTAAATCAATAGACGCTTTTTTATTACTAAGCGTGTCGATTTATTTATTTCGAATGGCAGAAGAATACAAAAACAAAAAAAAAACAAAAACAGTAACTACATTGAATTACAATAAATAGAGA
Source organism: Vandiemenella viatica (assembly GCA_031002005.1). Taxonomy (NCBI): domain Eukaryota; kingdom Metazoa; phylum Arthropoda; class Insecta; order Orthoptera; family Morabidae; genus Vandiemenella; species Vandiemenella viatica. Next base: position 64,614,197 of record CM061918.1, on the reverse strand, counting down.
ACATGTCGATGAAACATTTAACCATCAGGGATTGTAATAAGTTACCAAGAGAAATGATGAGTAATTTACCAAAAACGTTGAAAGAATTAAAAGCTAAAATTTGCAGAGGGCAATTGTAGGTGGGTGCAGGAAAGGGAGAAGATGAGTGTGTAGGGAAATTGCCACCGGAGTGTGCGTTCCATCCCAATTTAATTAAATTATGTAAGGTATCATTAACATGACATAAGGCTATTACGTTGTACAATTTCATTGAAATGATTGGTTTTTGCTTGATCAGTACATACACTGTTCGCATATTCATAACTTACGTCATGGTTTGTAACATAGGATACATTTTATGGAGATTAGTAACATACTTCCTGCGATACAGAATGGGATACTGTATATTTTGAAATTTGTGACTGTTCATACATGACGCAAAAACTTTTGCACGAAATAGCCAAATTTAAGGTTTTTGCTTCCGTATCATAGGAAAAATATGATATAATAGGGATAATAAGTTTTCTGTATGTTAAGTGATGATATATGCTATCACAGCGGGCAGTTTTACTTAAATCAATTAATAGTTTTTGCTTGAGGAGCACATAGAGGCAGCGATACCAAAATTTACGTTTGGCCTCTGTATCATCCAGAACTACTTTACTGAACTAGGTGAAAAGTATCCTATATGTTAACTACTGACATAAGTTATCACTACGTGAAGTTTCGTTGACATGTGTTTATTAGTTTTGGCGTAATGTGCGCATTACTGTTTTGGAATCTGAATGAATGATAAGTTCGCTACCTATCGAAATAAAAATTTGCTACATGTTAACCCGTCCGAGATTTTTGGTGATGCGTTTACAGATGGTCAAATTTTTCTACCATCAGTAGTGTACATGGTGACTACACTTTTTAAATAAGTTTATATACAGACATAACTATTCTAGACTTTACATTAATAACTATAGATTTATCATCTTTTTAATTAAGTCATTCAAAACTAAGATTCGCATGTAATTATGCCCTATACGAAAAGTTCAATCATTCCGGTTTAATTGGGGAGTGATCTGAGCCAGATATTAGATACTTCGGATGATTGGTGATGTAAAGAAGAAGAATACAAGCAAAACAAAAAGAGTAACGAGCTAAATATAATTTTCAATACTCTCATAGTTTAAGTTATTAAATAGTTTTAAAAAAATTACTAATGAGGAAAACAAATGATCGTCTGGTGTGAATGAATGTACATATAGATCAGTGACATAATAGTATGAAGATTATATGTTATCTTTTATCTTGACGTCCATTTTTGCTTCACTACATTCCATAAACGGGAAACATGGTAGATATCTCCCTATAATAAAATGCGCTGTGCCCGGCAATTGGCGTCTGGCTTCTGGATGTTACCTGAATTGATCGGCAACCTGCGGCAAGTCTCGTTAATGCACGAAGTGTTAGTCATATTGGCCGCCACTACGGAAAATCTGACTAAACAAGAAATTTCAAATAAAGCACATTTCCAGAAATTATCATATGACCGGAACTATAAGGTAAACCATATTAACTTACACGTATTAAGTTTAACAATTACATTTTCTATTTCAAGGGCGTTCTATTTGAACAATGTTGTCTCAGAAAGTATCCCTCATCTTTGTTCTAAAATGTGACTATTTTATTTAGAGGCAAGAAAAGTATACAACGAAATAAAAACACAGTGAAAAAAGCTCAGAATTAAACTCTTGCGCACTTCCGCAAATATTTTATCCAACCAAAGTTGTGAGTTTCGTCCAGCTTTAAAAACAGTAAATTTCAAATATTTAATAATAGATTTCCATCACAATGAGTAGCTTACAATCATTTAGGATATTTAAAATCTGCTTGAGTTAAGTTTCGTCAGTATTTCTTTAATTAAATCTTTACCATATTTACACTATTTGCAATTAAAGAATGAATGAATAAAGCGGGTCTAGTTCAGATTTTGTAGGTATTTACTAATCAACCCAATCCACAATTTTGAAAGTAGCACCACTTAATTTCTTCTCATGGAAAAATTCCTCTAATTTCAGATGTTACACTTTCCTCAGAATCAAGAAATTTAATAGTTAAAAAAAAAAAAAAAAAAAAAAAAAAAAAATAGGTGGGCCTTAATACTGTAATGTGACAATGTGTGCAAGCTGACAATTCATGAGGAGCTGATGCGGACTCACTGCGAACAGCCGCTCTCATCATTATTTACCCTGTACCGAGTTCTGGGCTCCAGTATGGGAACGTAGTGCTCACACTAGGAAAATCAACGTTTCTTTTAACAAGTGTGTGAAAGTCATAACAGGCAAAGTTCACCCCAGTCCATTGGTTACATATCATCAGTAAAGTACCACCTCCATAGGTAAGACGTTAAGAAGCAAGGGCACGTGTGTGGAGAAAGTTATATCATCCTGATCATCCACACCATCTCCCAATCCACGTGGACCTTAACGGCCTACCCCCATTCGTCTTAAATTTAGAAATCCACAATGGTATTACGTATCTGACTTCAGTGTCAAGGAAAAACGACAACAAAACTGGAAGTCTACACCTACGGAACATATTGATATTGATGATCCTACAGCTTGACTTGAGGATTTCATCTGAAGAGAGCAGTGGGTTCAACTAAACCGCCTAGGAACAAGCCAAGCCAATTGCAACGCCATGCTCTAAGTTGGGACTTATCCTTCCCTGACCGTGGAACACATAATTAAGGAATGCTCTCCAAGGAAGAACGCTGGACCATCCAAAGATGTTATCAGTGTTACAACTTCTTTCTTACCTTGGCTGCAACAATTGGACATCGATTTGTAAATGCTACCAACGTTCTTACCCTTGTATATATTTATATGTATCACATTAGTTACTTAGCCATTCGATAAATAAATATTTATGTATGCTTCGTTCCACAGTGAATGAGTAATTTTGTAGGATAAGTATTACCAAAATGAATCAGCAGAATTGGATGCATGCCTTCTTATTCGCTTTTACTTTGTAGGAACGCTTATTTTTTACCTTCATTTTGACATTTTTTTGTTTGTTCATAAACAAGCACGTACTACATATAAAGTTAGACAGATCATAAAAATTAATCACTTCCAAAATGATCGCTACTAGTGCAGGTGAAAAAAAAAAAACATACAACATGGCAACTGATAAACGAATAACAAGTAGGCCCACTGTTACAGGTTTACATAAAACCAGTGCGATTTTGACAGAGGGATTTAAATGCAACATATTTTGTGATAAATGCATACATGACCAGCTACCAAACCTTCTACTATCAATGTGAATAGTAAGTAAAAACAACCCACAAATTGTATAATTTTAGAAGTACGTAAATTTGCTTTAACAAATGGTAACTAACTGTGGTATAAGTTTCAACACAAATTCGTCGTTGATGATACCTTGATGAGAATTAATAAGTATAAAACTTTTGCATTGGCGTTATTTATTAACAGTTCAGTTGAAAAACGGTAATTCATTTGGTAGGAAAGTTTATATAAAAGAAATATTACAGCAATACAATTCCATAAGTTTGCAAAAAAATCTGTAAAAAACTATTTCATCTGAGGAACGTATCAACTCAATTTATTAAGATAAAGAATCAGCTATCAATTAATAAATTAATAAAACTAGGTCCAAGATACGTTCTTAAATGGTTTCTATTAGTTATTTAAAAATAATTTCTTTTGCAATCTTAACAACCTAGTCTGCTTGATATACTTGTCCAAGTTTTTTTTTTTTTTTTTTATTTTATTTTTTTATTTTTTTTTTTACATGGACCTTTAACTTTTGCATTTTGTGTCACACTTGTACGCTCAAGGGAGTTAACAAAGAAGCGACATACCGTTTTTATTTGAAACCTTTTTAACTGCTCGCTGTATTGAAAGTAAACTCCTTACACCCTGAGTAATCTGCTGCTGCTATGAAGGTTCTTGAAAATATTTTTCGTAACTGCCACTATGGTGAATGTTCAATGATAACTTTCTTTTATTATATATATATATATATATATATTCGATACCTCGAAAATGGCTAAAACGATTTAGATGAAATTTCATATGTGTATAACGTTTTGCTTTTGAAGTTTATCTAAATAGGTGTCTTCCCTGAAAAAACGCGATTTACAAAATACGAACAATTTTTCTATTTGGTATCTCGGAAACGGCTCTGACGCCATCTCATAGACTTTTCAGGTATAAGAAAGCCTACTGCTATTCAGTTAGCTAGTTTCTCTTTGGTTACAACAAGGAACTCTTTTATCTTTAAACGAACAATTCTTGTATACTGGCTGACCCATGAGAATATTTCGCACAGTATCGTGGTAAGCCAACTAATGATAATATAATAATGTGGAAATATGTAAATGCAAGTCTATTTATTATTGAAAGGTATTTTATTTTGAAGAGCCGTAATAAATATCACTTTCATTGCAAAAAGTGATTATCATTAAATGCTACCTGTTTAATTGTAAAACATTTAAAAAATAGATATTGGCTTTGGCAAGTGTGATTTTTTAAAGCTTCTTTACGTTACACAACTTCTTTGAAAACAATATTAGCAGTTATAATGTTATCGTTTAATTTTTGACCATATGTGCCTTCAACACAAACATAAACATTGATTGAATCTGCAAACGCTTGAAAAAGCTCATATAGGTGTCCATACGAAAAACAGGTTCTGGTAAATACAATCCTGCGCTTTGAAGCGTCTGACTTTGTGCTTTATTAATGGCCATCGCAAAGGTTACTTTTATTGGGAATTATTTTATTATCATTTGAAAAGGGATGGTTAGATCAGAATGTGTGAGGTTAATGTGAGGTATGAGCATAGTTTTGTCGGAGTGAATGAATTTAGCACTGTCGACGTACTTGTCTAAATTAATTAGACTAATCTTGCAACATTAAGTAATCCCTGACTAGTATCAAGATTTTTATTTAACATAATAACAGGATTTTTTTAAAAGCAATTTATGAAATGGTAAACATGACGATCTGGGAAATGGCTCTAGCGATTTGGATGAAATTTCATATGTAGATAACGTTTTGATCTTCAAGTCTGTAACACGATTTTACCAAAAAAGAGAGCAATTCTTGTATTTAGTGTCTCGCAAACGGCTCTTAACTCATCTATTAGAAGTTTCAGGCACCAGTAAGCCTAAAAATGTTTGTTAAGCTTGTCTTTGATCAGAGCGAGGAATTGTACCGTTCAAAATGTCTAGGAAGCGTTCAAGATAAACGTTTAACTTTAATCAAACTTCACCAAAATCTTACATTTTGAACAGAAATCGAAAGATGGCAAGTAAAGATCGGTCACCCAAGTACTATTATTTAATTCAACTTTTGCAATAGAAATACTATTTCTGGTTGAGGAAAGTAATTTCACAGAGAGAAGAAAGACGATAGTTGTTCACATTTTAACATAAGGGAGAATAATTGAGTTGTTGGTGGAATGAAATCTGGCGGTAAGAATTTTAGACGAAGAAACAGATTAGAATGTAAGCCTATAAAGCAGATAATAGAGAACGTAGGTAGGAATGTTGAATTATGATTGGCGCAGAAATTGAAAAAGATAGAAGAATTTCATCAAAAGATTAGAGGCACTGATGACAGTAAAGTTATTGATGTTACTTTCTGAAAGTTCCGATTTCATTTAATCGTAAGGAATTTAATGCTGATTATCATTTACAATTATTAAGTTATTCTTTGTGCAAGCAAAATATTTTTCTAGATGCAGTCAGCTGGATATTTTATTCTTTATTCATTAAGACTTTCCGAATGCATAGTTTCATGGATCAATTTCGCTGGCCGTTGTGAAGAAGGGAGAAAGCAGTATGGAAGCAAAGAATAAGTTCAAGGCAGCAACGTCGACGTTCATACTGTAAATAGCTGATAACTACTTTTATAGAAAGTTAGCATATCCAATTGATTGACCAAGGTATCACAGTACTACTTTTTACGGATTACATAGTTCCATACAAGGCATTAGACAGAACAGACAGTCTAATATAAGATTACATGCATAAAAGTAAGTCAGGAGATTTACAATCACCTAACACTGATAGCAAAACGTCACAAACAAGTGTTTACATTTTCATTCTACCCAAATGGTCGTTTGACGCAATTTTAGAATCACTTATTAAGTTTTTCATTACAATTCCGGCTGTTATACGAAATATTACGTTTGACAATATGGAATGTTAAAGTTAATTCAGCTATAATTATCTTGTAACGAAAGCATCCGCAGAACATGTAGAGGAAGTTGCGACTACATAGAGATCAGTTTTTTTTATTAAAATTATTATTTTTAGAGCAATGCTTCTTTATATTAAACAGTATTATTGTATTATTAAGGTGTTTAATATGAAATACAAGCAAACGAAAACCTTCATTCAACCTCATTTAAAATAAAATACCAAATCCAAACATTTATATGCTGCTGGTAAAAAGTTTGACACCACTTTTCAAATTCTTAACCTCAAAAATAGAATGAAAAACTGGTTCAAAAATAACGAAAACACCGGTGTCTTTAATTTATTCCTTATATCCCGGCCATAAAATGGGTTTCGAAAGCTTACAATTTTTATAAAGGAAAGTTACAGTACTAATACAATTTCACATTTAATTTGAAATTTAATTTCAGTGTGGTTTCAAACTTTTGACTGGCAGTATAACAGCTAACAAGCAACACTTTAAAAAGAATTTTATGATTCTAGTACCAAACGAGCATTCATGAAAAAGAGAAACCTTTTAGTATCAAATATTGATCTAGGAATTAGAAAGAACTTTTTAAAACTCTATGTGTGGAGCACAGCACTAAACGGTAGCGAAACATGGACTTTAGGAATACCGGAAAGAAAGAAACTTGAAGCATTTGAAATGTGGTGCTACAGAAGAATGCTGAAAATTAGGTGGACAGACAAAGTGAGAAATGAACGAGTTTTGGAAATGATGGGTGAGGAAAGAAGTTAATGGAAGAAGCTTACAGGAAGAAGAGACAGGCTGGTAGGTCATATTTTGAGACATGCTGGATTGATTAATTTGTTAGTGGAGGGAACAGTCGAAGGTAAGAACTGTAGAGGAAGACAGAGATTAGAATATATGAAGCAGATAATTGAGGACGTGGGTTGTAAGGAGTATGTAGAAATGAAGAGGTTAGCACAGGATAGGAAGGGATGGAGGATTGCATCAAACCAGTCTAAAGACTGACGACAGCCAAAAAAAAAAAAAAGTACCAAAACATAATCTCTTTATTCCAATGCCGGTGGTGCCTGATTGTGACGTGCGTTTTAAAATGAAAATGAAAATACGTTCTATTTTGTCTATAACATTTTTAAAATTAGCATTTTTCCCGATGATTTTTATATTCAATAGTTGTAAAGTATAAAAATGTTTTCTTTGTTAGTTAGCCGAAATATAGTATTTTCGCGTACTATACAAATAAAAATATTTTACCCTTGGCAAATCTACCTGGGCAACAATCTTTCCAGTAGGAATTGTGCTAAATTTCATCAAGCATATACCGATTACTACGCAAAATCAACGAAATAAAAATCCATTTAAAAAATATTTACTCGTTTATTCCATGAAAGAATTCCCTCTAATACTTTATTATCACAATGGAGCAGTAAGAAAAAAGACAGATACTTTTTATATAAATAAAAATTAAATAATACCAAAAGGAAAAACGTGAATAACGTGCATCCTCTAAAATCAATATATTTAAATTAACAATTATTTATTCCTAAGAACATATTTTTCTGGAACTGCCGTTTCTACAAGGATCATTACTCCTGTTTTTGTTCGATTCTGTTCTCAGGTGAATATAATTTTATATAATCTTAATTAGAAAAGATGTGAAGCTATTAAAAAGAAACTAAAAGTGTCTCTTCGGATTCCACACTAGAAGTATAACATTTTTAGGTTTTACATAGAATTATGCATAAGAGGTGACTATTTTTTTAATTCGACAGTAAAAAACCATTGAAAATATTTTATTTTTTGTTATAAAATTATCTAATAGCAATTCAGTAGTAAATAATTCACAAATAAAAACAATTCAATAATAATTTAACATTAATTACTTTTTCGTTGACGGAACAGGAACCTTATTCTTTTTCCGTTGTACTGTTCACAAAGTGAATTATATTCATTCTTGACGAAGATAAAAATTTTATTATTATTAAAGTGTAAAATACAAGGCGCAATATATTTAAGTTTTTCACCGTTACGTGGCTTCTGTTCCTCTGTTTACTTCTTTTGCGTATAATATTATTGATCCGTTGTTGACCGTCAGCACATCGGTTCCTAAAACGGGATCAATTATTTTTCCGGCGTTTATTCAAGTCATTAGTGCGCGTAGAGAACTCTCACGTCAATAAACAGCTCCCACTCTTTTAAAAATGAATTAGCCATCCCGATTCGAACCTTAAATTACGTATTAATGTTGGAAACCCTAATTGATACTCATTACTTCTCGTGATTCTAAAATAGCTCTAATAAATAAGTGAAAACAAAAAATTAATTTTGGAACGGTTCTACGAAGACAGTTTTTGTCTAAATGTAGTTTACAAATGATGCAATAAAACCATTTTTTTTTGTTTTGTCAGTTTAAATTGCTTCTAAAAGAGTTTCATTATCTTTGGCATTTGGCGTGAAGGGATTTATTGCGTTGAGCCTTCGCGCTATTGAATAAAGTAAGCTGGTTTATGATTCAAATTAAGGGTCTAAAAAGCGACTAAATGCACTTAAGCACGAGTAGGAGCTTGTTACCGTGCCGACAAATTGACCGCGAGCCCTTTTTTTTACCATCGTGGCAACGGCAATCTCGTTTAGGGTCTTTGGCGCCAACGAGTCAAAGATCTTCGCTGTAGGTCTACCACCCATGCTGCTACCGGCGCGTGCGCCGGTAGTTCCTCTGACGGCCACCCAGGTCGCAGCGCGTGCCGAGCGCCCGCCCGAGCTCTCCCGACTGTCTCCGACGCCGCCCGAGGTGTAAGTTACCCGCGCCAACAATGGCAGATTAGGTTATAGCGGGCTGGGATGAGATGTGGTATCCTGATAGGGGTCGGCGGAGGGAACACGCCGCTCGACTGGAAAGTTTAAACTCGACTGGAGTGTCATGTAGCTGAAAAGTCGATTATTTAAATGTCAAACACAATTCTGTAACGTGCAAACCGGTTTGAACCAGAGCTGGAAGGTGACGTACCAACTCGTCCAGGTCATTACTTTCAATCTATTTATTTTCGAAAACAAAATTCCTTTCATATGTTGTACCTTAACATAATTGGTTACTACAAATAACTGTATTTTGACATAAAAATTTTCATCTTTATATATTTAAAATATTCAGGACATATTTTTCGAAAAACATAATTACCTAGCTCTTAAAAGCTAAGCTTCATTCTGTTGATCAGTATCGATTTTCAGAAATTTTAAAAACAAATAGTACGGATTCATAAGTGAAACCACTTTAAAACATACAAGGTTACATGTTTTAGTGTGAAAAGTTTTTAGGTTAATGTACTTTTTAGATTGATAAATATCTCATAAACTAGCTCAAGTATTTGAAAACTAGATCTTATTTAAATGATGATTAAAAATGAAACGTATCTTTGTAACATACGTCTTGGGATGTCTAGATTTTTTAAAAGTGTAAATTAAAATAATAACATTAAAATACTTACAATACATGCTTATATTAAAATAACCCAGGACCCAGCTTATTCATACGAGGGTGAGTCAAATGAAAACCTTAAATTTGTAATTAAAAAAATCGAAGTTTCGCGGCGTTATCCTGTAAGTTGGTAAGCGTGCTACAAGCAGCGTGCAGAATGGCCTGCAGGTGGCAGGATAGTGCAGATGCACAAATACGTCGCAGTATCAGTGTAAAGGTGGCTGCCCCACTTGAGACTTGCACCAGGGAAGAACAGCGTTCTGTTATTCGGTTTTTGAGTAGTGAAGGTGTGAAACCTATTGTAATTCATCGAAGAATGAAGGTTCGGTACGGTGATGCATGTTTGTCACAGCAGCAAGTCTTCGAATGGAGTAGGAAGTTCGCAAATGGTGTGACTTCAATGGAAAATGCTCCTCGTCCAGGTCAGGCACAACGAGTTGTGACTCCACAAAACTTTGCACCAGTTGAAGCCATAGTGATGGAAAACCGCCGACTGACACTGAATGACATTGCAGCATGATTAAAAATTAGTCATGGTTCAGCACACCACATTGTGCATGATGTGCTCTAGTTTCAAAAAGTGTCTGCAAGATGGGTGCCACGGCAGCTGACTCCTGAAATGAGAGAACGACGTGTTGATGCTTGTGAAGAACTTCTTCGGCACTTTGAACGAGATGGTGATGGCTTGCTTGCAAGAATCGTTACTGGGGACGAAACCTGGATTCACTTCCACCAACCGGAAACGAAGAGAGCGAGCAAGGAATGCCGCCATTCTTCATCATCAAAACCAAAGAAGTTTCGAACAGAATCATCAGCAGGGAAGGTTTTGCTGACTCTCTTTTGAGACGAAAAAGGCGTCATTTTGGAGCATTACATGCTTAGAGGGACCACTGTCGCCAGTGCATCATACACAGATCTCCCAAAAAAATCATCTTCGGCCTGCAATGAAATCAAAGCAACGTGTATTGCTGTCAACAGGTGTCCATTTGCAACATGACATTGCAAGGCTCCACACTGCCCGTACAACAGTTGCAACAATCACACACCTGCATTTTGAGTGTCTTCCTCATCCACCATACTCACCAGACCTTGCCCCAAGTGATTTCTATATGTTTGGACCACTCAAAGAAGCAATGGGAGGAAAGAAGTTCCGTTCTGATGAAGAGGTATGCCACGCGGTGCACGAGTGGTTGCGCGGACTACCAACAGAATTTTTTTCTAAAGGAATTTATGCACTTTGTAAGCACTGGAGGACTTGCATTGAGCGTGGGGGAGATTATGCTGAAAAGTGATACAGCTTTGTACCACTTCTGCACAATAAATAATATTTAAAAAAATATTTAAGGTTTTCATTTGACTCACCCTCGTACCTTCCTGCAAAAGGTAATTACATTACGGTCATATTCCTATATGAAAGGGGGAGCAAATTTATACTCTATGATAAAATTATAGAAAAGATGTATCTGTACATGAAATTTATTTCAAAAGGGATAATTACAAGGTACAATACTAATGATAGAGATGTCAAAACCGTAAAATTGGGAGTTTTTGTATGTCTGTACTAGGGATGTAACAGAAGTCATCTTTGCGGATGCGGATGCAGATGTTTTGCGGAAGCGGAGGTGGAAAAATAGATTTTTAGTAATTTAAATTTTATTGTTTTATCAAAAATAAATTTAATATCAAAATAAGTATATTTTTTATCCCAAATTCTTCATTTTTTTATAATCAAAGAAATGTCCCCACTTCGAATACCGGTTTCTGTAGGAATTTTCAGAAGCCTGTAATCCGTCGTTCATCCCTGGCGGAGTTTGGTTTGTGTAAGTGAAGTACGCCAGAACGCTTCCGTGGTTCTGATTCTAAATGAAACTATAGACCTTTCCTACCCGGAAGGATTAACAGATTAGGTTAGACGGTTAAGATAGAGGTGAATTCCGCAGACGATAAGAAAGTCTGTAACCACAAGACATTACTATTACTATAACGGTGGCGATAACACTTCTTGGAGGCTAGGAAGCAGTTCCAATTAGTGTTGTAAAAAAACAGTTTTTTTTTCTGACGTGAAAAAAAACATGTTTTTTTTTTCTGGGATATGTTTTTTTTCATAACTACTAAATTTCAAATTTTTAAGGCATTTATCGTTTAATATGACTGTTTTAGAGTTTATACTAAGTACTTATCTTACTTTTAAATCTACTATATTTTCTGGTTCAGTAGAAAAAAAAATTACAAAAATATTGGTAACATTGACTGAAGTTTTCTTTTACGAAAGGGGACTTCCCGAAAAGGCTAGGTTGCGTGAGAAGGAATACCCGTTCGGCCATTCCCCATTGTTTGGATTGATACTCGCTATTTGAACTAGAGCTGGCAGGCCCTACAAATTTATCTGTAGACCTAAGAATCTTTTCAAAAAATTAGAAAATTTAACCACGGTTTTTTGCCTCTTTTTATTACTTGTTGTGCTTTCCTTATATTCGTATACTTGTTAAACTCGCAGCGTATAGTGATAATACTGAGTCATTGTCAGTAATTATGAATAATTTCCTTGCAACCGTTGGCGTAAACCAACGATTGAAACAAATAAAGCTCCTATTTTGTATGATAACAGATTTAAATTCAAACTTAAAAGACCGTAATACAGAACTATCGGCGCAGTCTTCATTCACAGTGTGTACTTTGCTCACAATTTAAAATTGCAATCTCAAAAGCTTTTGCATGCAATACAACCAGTAAAAGAAAATGTAACTATTTCTGAAGTTATGGATCTAGAGGGGACAGAAGAAGAAACAGAAAATTTTAAATCCGACCGAACTAGTGTTGGTAGTACTGATACTAGTGAATGTGGAACCGACGTAAAAGATGAATAAAAAATTATGTTACCTATATAGATACATTTATGAATCATTATGTAAGATATTATATGATTTAGTAAGGTTTAAAACACACATGTAAAATGTAAGTTCCATAAATAAAACTATAATTTATCAAATATATTGTTTTCTGAAAAAACCAAATTTAGAAAAAAAACGAGGGTGCTAAGTTTGTTTTCACAAATCTGAAAAAAAACATTTTTTTTTTGTTTGCAACACTAGTTCCAATCCTTCAGGATCCATGGGGAGTGCAGGTTGTAGAGTTTGTAATAAACCTTATGGTTTCCTACCAATGTCGTTCACTGAGGTCAGCGCCTCTAATGACAGGGTGTACAGAGCACGTGTTCTGGTGGACACCTGAGGAGCCTAGCTTCCGGTAAGCCACACCGCGCCCACCCGCGACGACACTGCACGGTCCTCACAAATACCGACCCTCTCCAGGATTCAAGAGGACGTCGATACCGATACTACCTTGCGTGGTGGGTGAGCGGTAACGCTCTGGCTTCGCATTTGGGAGGACGAGTGTTCGAATCCTTTGGTTTTGCGTTGTTTCCCCAGATCAAGCCAGGCGAATGTCGGGATGGTTCCTTCGAAAGGCCATGGATTTCCATCCCGTTCCTTGCCCCCCAGCCCTTTCCCCTCTCTAATAACCTCGACGTCGCGAGGCGTAAAACCAAAAAAAAAAGATACCGATAGGTCTGTTTTATTCAACATCTGCGATACAACTCCCAATTTTTTGAGCCGAAAGTTCATGAACAACTAAATATTAAATCGTGTAGCATCCTGCGACAAAATCTGAATTTTCTTTGCGCTACTTTTAGTGCCACATGTTCTCAACTTTCTGGCAGAAGAAATTGTATTCTGCCTAATTTTTTAGTTGTGGTTTCTTTCTTTCTATCAGACTAACAGAAAAGCTCCTAAGTCAGCGATTCATAAAATCAAAGTTGCTTAAGTTCCTTTTTCATCTACGTAACTAATAGTATTTAATTTGTTACAAAGTGATGAAAGTGTACTAGAAACATAAGTATTTGTTTTATTAATTAAGGATTTATGGTCCGTTGACATCTGTGTCATGAGAGCCGATATAGTGGCAAAGAAGGGGACGTATTCTATCCCTGGAATTTTGAATGAATTATCCAGCATTTGCGTGGAGTGATTTCGGGAAACCGTGGAAAACCGAAATATGTGTGGCTGATCCTGGAATCGAAGCCATTTCCTCTAAAATGCAAGACCCATACATTAAACGCTCTCCGATCAGCCTCGCAACCATATTTTCCTTCGTATTCAACACATAATTTTCTTTATTACATACAGAAAATATGTCGAATAATTTCTGTTACTATTTAGGATCGTATGAGCCATGGGCGTATCCAGCTGCCCCCCCCCCCCCCAGAAGAAAAATTAAGTTGCCTCCAGTACGCTTCGACGAGTGAAGAATTGGCTCAGGAGCACTACGGGGGAGGAAAGATTGACTGGATTATGCCTGATGAGTGTTGATCGAAATTTTGTGAAAGAACACCGTGAGATATTGACAAAGTTACCTGAAAATTTTTCGGAGAATCCGAGACGATTAATGTTTACATAATAAACTAACTGACTTAAGATCTTAATTAAATACATAGTAGGTCCTTATATTAAGTGGTTCGATTACTTTATTAATCAATAATAAAAATAGTTTCCTAAATAGGTTTGAGTTTCATTTTGTAAGAAATCGTCATGTTTCCGTGCCCCACCCTACTTCCTCGAAACCAATATGAGTTTCCCCCCCCCCCGCCCCCCTATTTCAAATCTTGACCCTCTCTAGTTATGATTCTGAATACGCCCTTGGTATCAGCAGTTTTTAAATTAGTATTCGCAACTGATAAATCGCTGTCAAGTAAATTAATAATGTTATTGTTTGGCCTTCAATCACTGCAGACGTTCTAGATGTTTGGATGAAATTCTTCGTTGTGGTCGATTAACACGAGTTCTGCATTGTTCGATTTCGAAAGATTTCTCCGCTCAGTGAGAGGCGAAGTCAATTCATCGGATACATTTAACAGTAGTGTTTCCGTTATAGGCAGCCATACTCATAATCAGAATGAAGTCTCATATTACTACGAAGTTGTTTCCTGTCACATTCAGATAATCTCAGGAATCGAGAGGAACTAGGGAGTTCTGAAAAAGGGGTAACGAGATGAACCACCTGAGGGAGAGATGCCAAGAACAAGCCGACCGAGAACTGGCAAAACAGGGTATAACAAATGCCACCAAGATCTCCTCGATAGTCTGTTTTTCCTCTGATTGCTGTGAGACGTGAACACTGTAGGCCAGAGACTACAGGTGCATTAATGCCTCGGAGATGCGGGGTTGACGTAGAATGCTGGTTGTTCTTGGAATGAAAGGAGAACTGATGCGTACATTATATAGAAACTTAACATCAACAAAAGTATTATTCCCAAATAATGCTGAGAATCCTCCAATTCTTCGGAGAAATAGTGAGTATAGGTGGTGAAAATTTTGGGAAATTGAACGTGGAAGGGAAGCTTAAAGGTGGCCATACACGATCGCTCCATGTGGATGTCATCCGTATGGATGACGTCCATGCGGATTACATCCATAAGCGTAGCACATACATGATCATTCCATCACTCCAGTCAGCCACGACAATGAAAAAAGAGGAAAAGCAAGCAACAATAGGTTGTCAATTTGCTGTACAACAATCTAGTTTTGCCAAATACTAAATAAAATGAGCCCGAATTAATTTTAAAGGATATTCAAACTATCGAATACTGAATAAAAATCCTGAGAATTAAATAAAGTCCAAAAAATGCGAAATTATGAAAACTTTTAAAAATACTACAAAATGATTATAAAACAGATTTATTAAATTGAAATAGTTTAGCAGGCTGAAAATAGTGACAGGTACGACAAATGTAGTAAAACAACATATTTAAACAAGTAGGCTCATATAAAATTAATCTTATCATATTATGATCTTTTTAAAAAGAAGACCGCAAAGAATTGTCTTTTTTCCAACACGGTTTCTCTGTTGGTGTTTATGTCTTTATTTTTAAATAATAATAGCAATTGATCTATTGCCACATTTATTTATATTTTGGCATGGTAGTCAGGATTAGAGGTCCTACAAGCATAGTAGGCCTAAGTCCTTATCCTTCTCAATAATCTCCGGCACAAAGTCGTATTGAGAAGACATTATTTTTTTTAAAAAGTAAAAAAAAATAATCGTTCTAATTGTTACTTAATAATATTTAAAACTGTATTATTTTAAATTATACATTCAAAATAATATTTAACTTGTAGCAAAACAAATATTTCTATAGCAGATTCAAAACAAAAAAGAAATGGTACAATGTTGCATAGTCCACTCAAGGCACTGATGTTGTCTGCTCGGTGGTCGGTGACAGAATGAGAAGAGTTTGGACCGCGGTTTCGCCATACACGAGCCGAATGGAGTGATGGCTTGGTGTCACTCCACGTGGTTTTCCCCACACACCGTCAGTTGGCTTGATGGCATGATGGACGAAACTGATGGATATTGGACTGACCGGATATCCAAATAATCCTGTCACTCCACGTCATCCACATCAGTTTCCCCACACACGACGCAATAATGGAGTGACATCGCTCCATTTGGACGGATGGAGTGATCGTGTATGGATGGCCACCTTAAGGGAAGAAGGGCAGCAAAGCAGTGGATCGATCAAATGAAAAAGATCACCGGTTTACCGCTTCAGCAGTCTTTGAGGAAAGCTTAAAATCCGTACGAGTGGTAACACACAGTCAAGTGTGGGAAATTGAACGGAGTGTTGACATTCAGAAATGTCTACTTGTCAGTTTATTGTCAATTCTGTAAATTACGTTTTCGTGGTATCCTAAGTAGCTTTACCTCAAACAGTGACAAAATTTGTAGTAAAAAGTGATGTAATGCAAAATTGATGAGTAGGGAAATTGCCGAAGAAGTATACTTCATTAATAATAATATCAATGATGCTTTGATGGAACCTAAATCACCTTTCGATGGATATCCAAATGGATCAACCAATGAAACATATCTAACAGGGTTAAATTTACTGCTGATAACTGAATTTATGCTCAGAGCATAAAATTGCCGAAAAATAAGTCTAACATCACATGTTTCAAAGTTACTGACCAGGATAAGTTTGAATTTAGGAAAAACCGCAGTACAAGAGAAGCAATTCTAGCTTTAAGATTCACACTTGAAGGGTGGATCAAGAAAAGCAAAGATACATTTATGGCGTTTGTTGATTTAGGTAAAGCTTTTGAGCATGTTCGGTGGGACAAGATGTTCATACTTTCAAAGGAGTCAGTCTAAAAAACCGAGATGGAAAAATAGTTTATAACCTTACACAAGAATCAAGAGGGTATAAAAAAAAGAACAAGCTGACAGTTGTGAGAATTATCGCACTATAAGTCTAACAACACATGCTTCAAAATTACTGTCCAGAATAATATACAGAAAACTGGAAAGTATAGTAGAAGGGATAGTAGGTGAAGATCAGTTTAGGTGTAGGAAAAACCGCGGTACAAGAGAAGCGATTCTGGCCTTAAGATAAATAGTTGAAGGACGGATCAAGAAAAACAAAGGTACTTTTATGGCGATTGTTGATTTAGAAAAAGCTTGTGGTAATGTT
Organism: Vandiemenella viatica; assembly: GCA_031002005.1. NCBI lineage: Eukaryota > Metazoa > Arthropoda > Insecta > Orthoptera > Morabidae > Vandiemenella > Vandiemenella viatica. Next base: position 64,596,988 of record CM061918.1, on the reverse strand, counting down.
AAGTGGGACAAGATGTTCAAAATTTTAAAGAAGTTTGGTATAAAATACCGAGATAGAAGAATACTTTATAATCTTTATAAGAATCAAGTAGCTATAATAAATGTAGAGAATCAGTTAAAAATTATGTGAGCTAACGTTGTAGTCTATTCCCATTAATATTCAACTTGTATGTAGAAGAAGCAATAAAGGAAGTGAAAGAAAGATTTGAATGTGTCGTAAGTGTTCAAGGATTTTTTTTTTTTTTTTTTTTTTTTTTGTAACAGTTTAACGTCCCTTTGTAACAACGTGGTCTTTAGAGACGGAAGTGTTCAAGGAGAAAAAATCAGTATGCTGCGATTTGCTGATGACATTGTCTTGTTAGCAGAATAAGCCGAGAATATCGAGAAGTTACTGAATGTCATGAACAAAATATTGAAGGGAAATTTTGGATTAATTATAAAACAAAAGCAAATACAAAGTGATGAAATGTAACAGAAATGATACCAACAATAGGAGATTAAATATAAAAAATAGGGTCGGCTGTGACAGAAGAAGTTAGTGAATTTTGCTACTTGGGAAATAAAAATACAACCGATGTATTAGATTGTTCGTGGTTTAATTAATATGATAAATAACTAGCCCAGGATACAGTTCAGTTTAAAGTTGCTTTTATTTTCATAAACACGACGGCAACGATACTGTTTACATGAATACACACAATCCAGCGATTGTATACAACACTTCTTTCACAGACAGGATACGCTTATTATTGCCCACATACTAATGAGTTCGGACAAACATTACTACCTGCAGAGACGTCAATTTACACAGCGGAAACTACAGCCATGTGCGCAGCCATCAAATACGGGCTAGACAAGCACTTTCCAAGAATCTTAATACTTACTGACCCTAAGAGCGCTCTCCAGAAATTACAGAACCCAGTATGGAGTAACAAAACGCACCAATACCTTTATGAAATAATAAGATTAATTTCAGAAGCTTCTTCAGATGGCATACAAGTACACTTTCTCTGAATCAAAGGTCACATAGGAATAGTACACAATGAAATCGTCGACCAATTAGCGAAACAGAGCATCAACGAAGGGCACTATGCAGGCATCCAGCTACCTTGGAGGAATTTCATCCCAATAGACTCTAGGAAGGCACACCTCAATTGGAATGAAGACTAGTCCCGGACGCAGCTACTTAGAGGAAGACACTATTCAGCAGTACAGCCTACAATACCGAAGACACCCTGATTCGCAGAGCACAAAATAGTACGAAGACACGCAACAACCATTATTAGAATGAGATTAGGACACGGTTGTTACCCACAGCACCTATACCGCCTCAATATAATAGAAACACCTATATGCACTTTCGACCAAGAGATCGCCGACCTTAATCACATGATGCTGTACCGTTCGCGGTTTCGATCGCAGCGCAGGCGTTCCTACAGGCGCCTAGAACAGCTTAACGCCAAATTTCCAGCGAGCGTCACCACCATTCTACAGTCAAGAAATGTGCAGATCTACAGGGCAATCGTTCGCTACCTTCGAGACACGGAAATCAATATTTGAAGCCTCCAATATGTTGTAACAAGACAACAATAAATACGCGTTAATGTAGAATGCTTGCTAAATGGTTCCAGACCAAAGGCCAAATAAATAAATAAAATACAGTTCTTGGCCGTCGTAAATTGAGTCGGTGAAAACTGTTTCTCTCTCTCGGATGTTAGCTTCATATAAACTCCATCAAAATTTCTAGAACACTTCATAAGCTTCCGCCAGAAATTTCTTGAACATTAACAATACTTAAACAATTGAAACATATTAAAAACAATCAGAATGAAAACATAATCATTTACAATCAATACAAAATGGTCAGAAATGGAAATTAAAGATACTTAAACACAAAATTATTCACAGAAATCATTTTAAACTGTAGTAAATTGTTCTTTAAACATCGTAACTTGCATTAATATTTGGAATTATAAAAATTTAAGCAATTCTCTTGCACAATTTTGTTCTTAAACATATTAAATGGTCTCTAAATAATTACTTTTCATAAAACAAAGTCTATATACACTGATTTACAATTGATTTAAAACCAAACATAAAAGATCATATTCAACCAAACTCTAGCTTACCATAAGTGCTTCATAAAATACCATTCCATTTAAGTTTAGGTTTGAGAGCTGTTACAGATGGTCGAAGCGGGAATGATGTTAAAAGCAGAATAGCACTAGCAAAAAGAGCTTCCTTGAAAAAGAGAAATCTATTAGTTACAAATATTAATCTAGAACTTCTGAAAAATCTATGTATGGAAGACAGCATGGACTTTAGGAATACCAGAAAGAAGGAAAATGAAGCATTTAAAACATGGTACTATAACGGGATGTTGTGAATTAGGCGAACAGATAAAGTACGAAATGAACGAGTTTTTGAAATGATTGGTGAGAAAAGAAGTTTGTGGAAGAGGCTTACAGAAAGAAGGGACTGGGTGGTAGATTATATTCTGAGACACGCAGGATTTGTTAGTGGAGGGAACAGCCGAAGGTAAGAACTGCAGAGGAAGACAGAAATTAGAATATATGAAGCAGATCATTGACGACGTAGGTTCTAAGAGGTATGTAGAATGAAAAGGTTAGCATAGGATAGGAAGGGATGGAGGATTGCAACAAACCAGCAACAAATTAAGTTAAACTGTAATGGAGCGCACGCTCCTGCGGCAATTTCCCTAAACACCCGTTTCCCCTTTTCTGCATCCACGTACATTTACCCTTTACAAATTTTAACTTTAAATTCTTTCAACGTTTTTGGCAAATTATTCATCATTTCTCTTGGTAACTTTTTACCAATCCCTAACACCCTTACCTAAAAAAGAGAATTTTCCCACACCCTTGTGCCTGAAATCGAGTGCCAGCTTCTGGTCATGGTCATCTTTTCCTTTATATGCATTACTTTCAATTCTTACACCAATATCTTTCCATACCTCATCACCAATATACGCCTTGTACACTCCCATGATCCTCTTCACCCTCCTTCTGTCTTCCAATGATTGCCATTCCAGCTCTTTCATCATTTCTGTTACTGATTGCGTTCTGCGATAATTTCTAGAAACAAATCTAGCAGCCCTTCTTTGCACCTTCTCCAACTCCTGTATTTGATACTCAAAATGTGGATCCAATACTACACTACCATATTCAAGAAATGGTCTGACCAAAGTTTTGTATTATCCCAATTCCTTTACTTCTCTCGTACATCCCCTTCAACAAATGTAGAATTTTGAAACCTTTTCTTACTACCTGTCCAATGTGATCTGCCCAGTTAAGCTTGTAATCAAATGTACTGCCAAGATATTTACATTTCAAGTCTTCAATTAGCAATTATTTCCCCACCTTATAATCATAATAAACCTTTAGTTTTTTATTTGTGTATCTAATAAGCTGACTCTTTTCTGCATTTATCTTCATCCCATTTTTCCAACCCAACTAGATATCCTGGGGGATTGCATCAAACCAATCGAGAGACTGATAGAGTAAAAAAAAAAAAAAAAAAAAAAAAAGATAGAAGTGGAGAATCATGAGAGACATCGGGCATGCGTTGGGGAGCCTAAGTCTGCAATCTGTCCGTGAATGTTTTACGCTGTGTTCCATATGAGTAGTGTTAATTCGGTGGAGTATCGTGCAGTTTTCTTGGCAGATATTGGTGGTTGTACCCGAATTGGCGTAGGTGATTAAGGCAAGTCGCTTATAAACCGTAATGAGAAGATGAGGCTGGAAGTTTGAATCTGGTGCCGTTGCAGCTGCAGGCGCTGACATCTTATCGAGGAGGTGTGGGCCGTGTGATCACCTGTTGGAGTCCGCCTGCCCAGTAGACCAACTTGGCAACCGGGCCCCGGGAGAGGCTCCCGACGGGAACGCCACCTCAACACACCACACGCCCTTCACTATATCAGCTGGCAAGTCTGCAGTGACACAGTGCTGTATAACATAGGGTTACCAGACGTCTCCGTATTTAGCTCTCTGTCCCTGGATAGGTTTCGTCCCCGCAATGTCCCCGGATTTTTACTGTTTTCCTCAGCTTTTTTTTTTTTTTTTTTTTTTTTTTTTTTTTTTTTTTTGGGGTGGGAGGGGAGGTCAAGATTACAAAGAAATACTACATTGAGAAACTGTATGTCGGGGACGAATTGAACAATAGTGTAATGGAAAAGCAAGGCGATGTCGACATTGATGACTTAGGAGATCCTGTTTTGAGGACAGAATTTATTAAAGCTCTGAATGACTTGAAAGCAAATAAGGCAGTTGGAATTGATGAGATCCCTGCAGAACTTCTTAAATCACTAGGAGAGGAAGGAATCGAAAGATTATTCAAGCTGATATAAAAAATTTATGAAACAGGAGAAATTCCAACTGATTTTAATAAAAATATCATCTTCACACTTCCAAAGAAAGCACAAGCCGACAAGTGTGAGAATTATCGCACCATTAGTGTAACAACACATGCTTCAAAATTATTGACCAGAATAGTATACAGAAGGATGGAAAGGGTAGTAGAAGAGGTAGTAGGTGAAGATCAGTTTGGGTTTAGGAAAAATCGCGGTACAAGGGAAGCAATTCTGTCATTAAGATTAATACTTGAAGGGCGGATTAAGAAAAACAAAGATACTTTTATGGCATTTGTTAATTTAGAAAAGCTTTTGATAATGTTAGGTGGGACAAGATGTTCAAAATTTTAAAGAAGTCAGGTCTAAAGTATCGAGATAGAAGAATACTCTATAAACTATATAAGAATCAGGTGGTTATAATAAAAGTAAAGAATCACGAGAGACATGCATCAGTTAAAAAGGGTGTGACACAAGGTATCAGTTAAAAAGGGTGTGAGACAAGGTTGTAGTCTATCCCCGTTAATATTCAACTTGTATGTAGAAGAAGCAATGAAGAAAGTCAAAGAAAAATTTCCATGTGGCATAAGTTTTCAGGGAGAAAAAATCAGTATGCTACGATTTGCTGACGACATTGTCTTGTTTGCAGAGAGCGCTGAGGATATTGAGAAGTTACTGAATGGCATGAACAAAATACTGAAGGAAGATTTTGCACTGAATATAAATCAAAGCAAGACAAAAGTGATGAAATGTAGCAGAAATGATACCAATACTAGTAGATTAAATATAAAAATAGGATCGGGTGCAATAGGGGAAGTAAGTGAATTCTGTTACTTGGGAAGTAAAATTACAACCGATGGCCGAAGCAGGAATGATGTTAAAAGCAGAATAGCACTAGCAAAAAGAGGCTTCATGAAAACAGAAACCTTTTAGTTTCAAATATTGATCTGGGAATTAGAAAGAATTTTTAAAACTCTTTGTGTGGAGCACAGCACTTTATGGTAGCGAAACATGGACCTTAGGAATACCGGAAATAAAGAAAATTGAAGCATTTGAAATGTAGTGCTACAGAAGTATGCTGAAAATTAAGTGGACACACAAAGTAAGAAATGAACGAGTTTTGGAAATGATGGGTGAGAAAAGAAGTTTGTGGAAGAAGCTTACGGAAAGAAGAGACAGGCTGGTAGGTCATATTTTGAGACATGCAGGATTGGTTAATTTGTTAGTGGAGGGAACAGTCGAAGGCAAGAACTGTAGAGGAAGACAGAGATTAGAATATATGAAGCAGATAGTGGAGGACGTGGGCTGTAAGGGGTATGTAGAAATGAAGAGGTTAGCATAGGATAGGAAGGGATGGAGGATTGGATCAAACCAGTCAAAAGACTGACGACAGCAAAAAAAAAAAAAAAAAAAAAAAAAAAACTATGTTACAGTAAATTAGGCGGCTTTTCTCTTCTGGCAGTTATCAGAAGAAGATGTGAAATCTATCCTGCTCACAAATAGTTCTTCCGGTTAGAAGACAAATGCCCAGTAATGCTTAAGTGGTTTGATGATCCCTGCACCTTCTTGTGGACGAATTTTGCAAACTCAACTTTGCTCCTTTTTCAGGATGCAATAATACTGGCAGAAGGCACTGATGTCACAGCAATTGAGTCTTCCATGATACTGGGTAATTTAGTGAAGAAACTTACTTCAACGAAAGAAGAAATGTTTATTCCTTAGTTAGTCATTGACTTTTGGTTGAAAATGTGGGCTGAGATAGACACCTTCGAAACGTCCGAACAAGTGTGACATCATAACGTGGCTGGAAGCCCAAATTTATTTAACGATACCGTAAAAAACTTCGCTCTTAAAAGATAAATATGTTTCTTTTAAGTTAACCCAACCTTTTATCATATAACATAAAACTGCAACGCGTCATTAGAACAAATGCTGGAATCGTCCCCGGATTTTGGTGATAAAGTTCTGAAGCGTCCCCGGATTCGGAGAAATAATTCTGGTAACCCTAGTATAATAGGATTAACACGGGAATTGGGTTGCAAACAGGTGGGTAGGATATCTAGGAGGGTAGGTCAACAGAGACTAAAGATAAAAGGGGTCAGCTTTCCAGGTACAGAGATAAAAGGTTTGAATGTAGAGTAATTCTTTATTAAATGCTTAATAGCCTCAGGTGGGCATGCAGCAGAGAGGGTGAGGAGGAAATGTACAGATAAGTGAGGAAATGGGATTCAAAATTTTGGTTAGGAACTTGTTTGGGTAAGGTGGAATAGAAAGGGATGAAGTTAAAATCCCCCTAACAAAACATTATTCTTACTGACCCAAGCTTTTCATGTTTAATCTTCCTTCACATTTAGTACTCATACAATAATTGTTTTATTGCCTAGGCGGAAGTAAGTTGATAACGTTGCTGAATACAGTCCGCATTCTTATTGACGACAATGCTGAAGAACCGCCGGGCCGAAAGATCCATCAGTGAGTGCTGGGAGAGTGCAAGTAGTGTGTTGATGATGGAGCTTGGAGTGATATTGGTCGAATAATTGGGAGTAGTGCATGGAAAGGAAAAGATGACCAAGGCCATAAACTGGTACCCAATTTCATGCATAAGAGAGTAGGCTATTTTTATAAATTTTTTAAATTTTTTTTTTTTTGTGGTTAAGGGAATAAGGGATTTGAATAAATTAACAAAGAAAGTGATTAATTTACCAAAAACGCTGAAGGAATTTAAAATGAATATTCGTAGATGGCAAAAGTAGATGTATGGATGCCCGATCCAGTGGAAATTTCCCTACACATCCACTTTCCCCCTTTACTCTACCTAACTATTTTTACACTTTACAAATTTCAACTTTAAGTTCTTTCAATGTTTCTGGTAAATTATCTAACATTTCTTTTGGTAACTTATTCCAATCCGTAACCCCTTTATCTACGAAAGAAGATCTTCCCACACCCTTGTCCCTGAAATCTAGCGCCAGATTGTGGTCATCTTATCCCTTCAATGCATTACTCCTAACTCTTGCACCAATATCTTTCCATGCCTCATCACCAATATACGTCTTGTACATTCCCATGACTCTCTTCACCCTCCTCCTGTCTTCCAATGAATCCCATTCCAGCTCTTTTATCATATCTGTTACTGATTGTGTTTTGAGGTAATTTACAGAAACAAATTTAGCAGCCCTCCTATACATCTCCACCAACTCCTGTATTTGATTCCCAAAATGTGGGCTCCATACTACAAGCAATATATTCAAGCAATGGTCTGATCAAAGTTTTATAGTAACGCAAATCCCTCATTTCACTGTTAACACTAAAAGTACATAAGACAATAATAAAGCAAATAATAAGAAAGAGGTAATAAGATGACTAGTGAAATTACTATCGGAGCATGCAGTCATTGGAATTAAATTCAGTGCAGTCCAAATGTAACAATAACTGGATGTTGTAAACGAAGTTCTTTCGCTGTTATTGATCAGATTTACTGTACATATAATGAGTAAAATACCAATGCAACTAACTTTTATTTCGTTAATTGGGAATATGCAGTTTGTTCCAAAAAGTTGAAGCATCTTATCTGTTCGATGTTACGAAAATAATCTAATTTTTTTTCATTTCTTGATGAAACTCAAGCTGAAGTTACTGCTATACAGTTTTATTTACATGTGGGCTGATTCACGCGTGGTTCATGCGACAATTATAACGTGTAGTATTTCCGATTACGATAAAGTAAGAATAATTTTGAGCTTAAACACTGCATACCAAAAAAAGAACGACAACAACAACAACAACAACAACAACAACAACAACAACGATGACGGCGACGACGACAACGACGACAACGACAACAACGACGACGACGACGGCGATAACAACAACGACGACGACGAAGACGACGACAATGACGACGATGACGACGACGACGACGACGACGACGACAGTAAAATTTAAATAAATAAATAAAATAAAAAATAGACAGGAACCGATAAGAAATGTATGTTAAGAAAATACAGTGTGTTAACTCGAGGAAAAGAAATAAAAAGAAATGATGATCATAAGTAGAAAACGACATGTGTAACCCATAGCAAGCAAGAATAAGCATTGAAACTAACTGAGGTCAACACCAGAAACACAAAAGTAAATAATAACGAATGGCACAGAGGGTAATTTTCACGCTAGATGAATCCGATATAGCACGTAGAGATAATAATAATTATAAAATTAAGTGTTTTTTTTTTGGCTATGCAGTTTCCCTGTTCATATTATTGTATTTCTTATGTATGTATAAGAACGATGTAATTATCTATTAACAACAGGGACTAGCAATTTGAAAACACTGCAACAAAATAATATTTCCACTGATTAATGTGGCTGACGAACAAGGAATGGATAGTACTGAGGAAATAATATGCTGATCTGGTGGCTTTAAAAATGATTGCTATGAGGTCCCGATTTAGAGTCGTTATAGTGAAATCCATAGTAATGGTACAGCTGTAGAACTTATATTGTCTAACTTAATTCCAAACCGAGCGTGATGGGTGAGCGGTTAACGCTCTGAACTCGCATTCGGGAGGACGCGGGTTCGAATCCCCTTCCAGATTTGGGTTTTCCATAGTTTCCCAAGATCACTCCAGGAGAATGACGGAATGGGTCCTTTAAAAGGCGATGGTCGAATTCCTTCCCGTTCCCTGCCCCCCCAATCCTTTCCTGCCTCCAATGCTCTCGACGTCGACGAGGCGTAAAGCCCGATGCAAAAATAAAAAATCCAAAGGAGGGAATAAAATCTATCCTACTTTCACCACAAACTCGTATTTGGTACATATAATTCGAGGTAAAACATAGTCATTTATATATATAAATATTACAGTTCCGTAATTTACAGCCTGTACAAGCTGTAAATTATGGTTTCCTAAAGTTAGGACGTCATATGGCTGATACTTTTTTTGTTTCCTTTTGGCATTAGGGGGCTTCCATTAATTACTTGAGGTTAACTGGGGGGGAGGGGGGGTAGGAGGGTTCCGGCGAAATCTCACGAAATCTCAACAAGGGGGAGGGGGGTCAACAGAAATCTCACGTGAGGTTTTTAAATTCTTAAAGGATGGTAGACCTAAAAAAAATGTCTACTAATGACGCGAATGTCGACTTTAGGGAGGTGGGGAGTATATGGTCTAGAATCGACGCGGAAACCGACCTTAAAGGGGGGGGGGATATAACAGCTCTTGGAAGCATGAGAGCTTAAAAAAAAAGAGGTCTGAAAAAACTACGAGATCAAATAGCAGGGAGGGGGGGGGCTTCGCCAAAATCTGACGTCATTTTTGAGGGGGGCTCCGACGAGATCTCACCAAATCTCACTGGGGAGGGGTCCGGAATTCCGGAAAAACATCTCACGTAATTAATGGACGTCCCCTTGCGACTCGTCGACCTCGAGATAATTAGAGACAGGAGAGGATTGGGAACACGGAACGAGAAGGAATTCGACCATGGCCTTTTGAGGGAATCATCCCTGCATTCACCTGTAGTGATTTCGACAAACCATTGTGTACCGAAATCTGGATGGCCCGACGGAGATTTGAACCCGCGTCCTCCTGAGTGCGAGGCGAGGGCTCGGTGTGGCTGTTATGAGGACCCGGGTGTGTGGGCTCAGGTAAAGAGGGGCGGGCGGGAAATATTTTGACTGTCTGGTTTGTCGGCAAACACAACAGACAGCTCCAACCCCCGCTGTCAGCTCCAACAACACAGTGCCGTGCGGCCAGAAACAACGGAACATTCCGTTCACAAGCGGGGAAGAGATTAGCGCTCGGGTTTGTTATTCGGGAGACGCAGGTTCGAGCATCCTTTCCTCCATTCTCGACAGTCTCCAAAATAACTAGAACTTAATGCGAGCGTGGTTCCTTCAAAAGATCCTGGCCGCATTTCTTCCCGTTTCTTTGCCCTCCTCCTATCGTCTCTGATGATACTGACCGTCGACTAGGCGTAAAACTCCCCATCCCCGAAAAATCACTATAGCTTTGTGAGCTGGGCTGCTGATTACTGTTCTTTTTGCAGCAATTTTTCTGTTATTAGGGGGCGTCCATTTATTACGTGAGGTGTTTTTCCGGAATTTCGGGAACCCCCCCGCCCCCCCTCTGGTGAGACTTCGTGAGATTTGGTAGGACCCCTCCCCATGTAAAATGACGTGAGGGGGCCTACATAAATTACGTGAGGTGTTTTTCCGAATTTCCGGCCCTCCCCTCCCCTCTGGTGAGATTTCGTGAGATCTGGTCGGACCCCCCCCCCTCTGGTGAGATCTGGTCCGTGTGAACCCCCCCCCCCCTAGAAATCGCCCTCGAATCTTTTGGAGACCTTTTTTTAGGTCTCACCCTTCAAAATCCGGTCACACTCTTCAAAATCCGGTCACACCCCCACTTTCCGACGAAAAAGACCCCCCAAAATCGACTTCCGCGCTATTTGTAGACTTCTTTTTTCCCCAAAACCTCAAGTGAGATTTCCGTAGACCCCACCCCCTTTTGTGAGATTTCGCCCGACGCCCCACTATTTGACCTCACGTAATTTAAGGATGCCAACTGAGATTTTGACGGAGAACCCCCCCCCCCCCTTATGAATGGACCTCGCAACTTTTTGAGACTTTTTTAAATATTTTTTTTGGTCTCATGCTCCTATAGGGCGGTTGTAACCCCCCTAAAGTTGTTTTTTTAGCTCTACCACACTACAAGAGTTTCAAATCCTCACGTGAGATTTCCGTTGACCCCCCCTCCCCCTTGGTGAGATTTCGCCGGACTCCCCCCCCTTTTCTTTCACCTCACGTAATTAATGTACGCCCCCTTATTATGGTATTGTTTCCATCCTCGGTTTCAAATCATGCATTGCAGAAAGTAACAAAATATGACAATCAGTTTCCTCAGTGGTTATGGTGTCTGAGTGGATATCTGAAGTTCCCCGGTTCGAATCCCAGTCACTGGGGGTATTTTCCAAGGACCTTAACCTGACCTATACCTCCGGCACAGCTTTCTGTGAATATGAAGTACGCCAGAACGCTTCCGTGGTTCGGATCCCATAGTAAACTGTTGGTCCCTTATACACGGTAGGATTACCGGATTAGGCTATGTGGCTACAATAAATGGGGGAGGGCAGGAATTACGCAGCGGATAAGAAACCCTGTACTAGATCGTTACCACCACACGAGTGAATAAGCTACCATAGGAATAATGCTGGTCTATCATCATCCTGGAAATACCACTCCCGTTTATGTAGTGCACTGTGGTGATTGCATGTCGGTAGCTGTGGGAGTGTGGTAGATATGGTGCTTGATCCGATATAAAAACAGACGTGTGTCTCCCTATATTTCACTCTGCAGCCAAAACTACCTAGAGCAGTCCGCTGGTGTTTATGCGTGGTAGTAACCTCCAGTCTCCCAACGTGACCCATGGTGGTTGCATTTCAGTAGCTATAGGAGTACCAGATTTTTGTAATATTCATTGAAACATTCGTGGCTTTTAAGACCACAGGTTCAGAAACACTGATCTACCATATAATCCCAACCCACGAACCAATCCCCATCAACAGTTCTGTCTGTTCTCATTCTAAACGCACTGCAAAGAAATTTCGATTAAACCTCGTGCTTTAGTAGTGGTTAGGAATTGTGCGCCTTCAGCTTTATTCCACAATGCCGGCCAAGTCAGATTGGAGAAAATTTCTCGAACCACTGTGATTCGAAACCATCATTGTCTCTCAATAACTCCAATCCATCACGTGAACGGAAAGTATTCCCGCATAACCTTGATTATACATCGACAAACAGTGAAGTTCACATACGTTGACTCTGATGATTCCTCCTGAGTAATGAGACAGCCACGGCACAGTGTATGGGTCGAGTTTCTCAGCAGAGACGGCAAAGTTAGTGGACGATCCTGGCGGGGCTAATTAGTACTTAGTAGGGACTCGGCGCTTGGAGTGCGGTCGATACTGCGCGGTGATGAGTGAGCGGGCAGTTCGCAGAACTCTGCTGGACAGCGGACTCAAAGCCACGGGACGCAATTACCTGTCTGGGAGGCACAAAGGGCGGGCGAGTTGTGACAGGCGCGGAGAATCCGACTGTAGTGCCGCCTCGCAGCCAACAGCGAGGATCCTCTTAACAGGCAGGTCAGCTGGAAGGGCTTGGCTCAAAAATCAGTGCTTGACATATATCTGGGCTAGGAATAACTCAGCTCTCTGTCTATCTGCAGCATTGCAGTTCGTGTCCATAGACCACGTAACTCCATTTTGGCCTCCTGTGAACTCCCCCCGCCCCCCACGTATCCCGACGTATTTTTTGTCTCTACCCCCTTCCCCCCCACCCACGAAGCACGTAGCTTTTTTCCCTATTGATCCCAGAAGACATTTTGTACTGTTTTATCTTGTCAGACTATCGTGAATTACATAAATATTTACATTTTAACTGTGACAAATATTATGAATGAAAAGCTACATGGCCTGGCTCAGGAAACCCCCCCCCCCCCCCAAATACAAATATCCCATCGTAGCTTTCCAGCCAACCCCTCACCCCCCATAGACCAAGCCTCATAGTTTGTGGACGCTCCCTTAACGCAATCGTTAAGTACAGTAAAAGTCCGGTTATCCGAGTTCCGATTATCCGAGCCGCCAGACTAACCGAGGCAAATTTTTAAAAATATAATAGGGAGCTTTTATGAAGATATGGAATATTTTTCCAACTAGATTGTGTACGATATTAAGCGTGCTACTGTAACACAGAAGACAATTAAAGACTTTTTTGGTAAGTGATCGTAATTAATGTACAAAAGACAACTTTATTGCTTCACTAATTAGTTTTACCCGATAAATAAATTGTATTAGGTATTTCAGTTTCATGCTATTTTTGATTCATTGTAACCTCTCTCCTTGACCTCCGGTTATCCGAGTTTTTCGTTATCCGAGGTGGTCCCGGTCCCGTTTACCTGCGGATATCGGACCTTCTACTGTACTAAACAATCTTATCTTATATATACGAGTATAATAATTCATATATGCACTTACAACTGCAGAGTCTCATTAAAGGAGAAATCCCGACTTACAGAGTTGGAAGACGCCGCTCCAAAAAATCAAATGGAGTATAGTGGGCCTAAGTGAGGTTAGACGTCCAGAGGAAGAATGTATCGAACTTAAATCAGGCCACATCTTGTACCATTACGGAAACTCCTTGGGAAAGCTAAATGGAGTGGGCTTCCTGATAAACCGTAGTGTGAAAAATAAGGTTAAACTAATAGAAGGTATTTCAGATCGAGCAGCAAGAGTAGTGTTACAACTATCAAGATCGCTACAAAATACAAATACTGCAGGTATATGCTCCAACATCCTCGCACTCAGATGATGAAGTAGAGTCTTTCTACGAAGATGTCACGACACTGCATGACAGAGGCAAAGACTGCCATTTCCAGATTATCATGGGAGACTTCAATGCTATTGTAGGCACCAGGAAACAAGGAGACACTGTGGTCGATAAGTTCGGAATACAAACTAGGAATGAACAGAGGGGAACGACTTGTGCAGTTTGCAGAGCACACAAAAATGCACGTCATGAACACATTTTTTAAAAAACATCAAAGTCGAAAGTGGACATGGAGAAGTCCAGATCATAAAACTAAAAATGAAATAGACTACATCCTGTCCAATAGCCGACATTTTGTTCAAGACGTCACTGTTCTAAATCAATTCAACACCGGAAGTGATCACAGGCTGGTCCGAGCGAAACTTATTATCTGCATAAAACAGGAAAGGCGAAAGCTAATAAAAGGAACCAATAAAACATCAGTAAATATAATCAATCTCACTGAAAAGAAAGACATTTTCAACGCACACTATCGGAGAAACTAGCTACCCACCGCCAATGGAAATTTAGCTTCAACTATTAACACATTAGCCATAGAAATTGCAGGAACTGTTAAACCACCAAATTAAGTAAAATTAGCAATAATACAAAAAACTCTCCTGAATAAACGGAGGAATATGAAAGTAAACCTGAAAAAAAACCTAATTGAATATGCTGAACTGTGCAAGACCATTAGAAAAGAAATAACAGCTGACATCAAGAAATATAACGAAAATCTGGTCAGATCAGTTATAGAGAACAAGAAAGGCTATAAGAAAGCAAAACAAAGATTAATGATAGGAAAGAAACAAATAAGTAGCTTTAGATGATGATAATGAGCGTATTACAGACAAAACGGCAGTATTGATTCATATCAGGAACTTCTATCAGTCCTTATACAGCAAGCAAGATGAAAATCCTTTAATGACATCAAGCCCAGACTCACCAATTCCTGAAGTCCTCCCATATGAAGTTAGAAGGGCAGTGAACGAAATGAAAAAAGGATCAGCTAGTGGTTATGACGGCCCTGTCTATTGACGTACTCCAATTGACTGGAGAAGAAAACTTACAGACACCTAGCTAAGGTGTTTTTTCACAATGCCTCGAAGAGAGAAATATCCCATCCAGCTGGAACAAAGCAATGATTGTGTTGCTATACAAAAAGGGCGAGTCGTTACAATATTAAAAAACTACCGCCCCATCAGCCTTCTTCCTGTCATATACAAAGTGTTTACAAAGGTCATCAATAACCAGCATCAGTTCCACCTTGGACACAGCGCAACCAATTGAACAGGCTGGTTTTAGGTCAGGATTCAGCACAGTAGATCACATCCAAGTCATCAACGAAGTAATAAGTCGAGCAAATGAATACCAGATGCCCCTCTGTTTGGCCTTTATCGATTTTGAAAAAGCTTTTGATTCAGTCCATCACTCTGCAATCATGCAAGCCCTTTTAGAACAAGGAGTGAATCCCGGCTATATTGACTTACTGTACAACATCTACACCACTTCCACTGCTTTTGTCAACATCGCTGAAGTCACCAAAGAGTTCCCAGTAGAAAGAGGGGTAAAACAAGGAGACTCTATATCCCCCAAGCTATTCACATCAGTCCTAGAGTTGGCAATGTCAAAAATCCAATGGCAAAACCGAGGTTTGAGAATAAATGGAAGAAATCTCAACAACTTAAGATTCGCTGATGATATAGTTTTACTCTCAACAGTCTGGAAGAGCTCAAAGAACTGATAAATGAACTAGAGACAGCGTGCAGTGAAGTGGGCCTTAAAATAAATATATCAAAAAGCAAAATCATGCAAAACAAATGGGCAGAAAAAGATAAAGACAAGGCGGACATGAAAGATTCTGGTATTGAGTTCGTAGATCAGTACATCTATCTTGGCCAAGTGATCAATATGAATGGTGACTCAAAGCCTGAGATCTACAGACGGATAAAGCTGGGCTGGAGAGCATATGGAAGAAATTCCATAGTTTTTAAATCGAACATGCCAATACATCTTAAAAAACAGGTATTTGAACAATGTGTATTACCGGTCCTAACATATGCCTGCCAGACTTGGACCCTAAATAGTCACACGAAGCTAAAACTGAGAACTGCCCAGCGAAGTATGGAAAGAGCAATGCTAGGGTTTACAAGAAGAGACAGGAAAAGGGCTGTGCACATCCGTTCAATAACTAAAGTAACAGACATCTTAAAAAGAGTCATGACCCAAAAATGGCAATGGGCCGGTCATGTTGCTCGCAAAAGAGATGAAAGATGGACTACGGTAGTGCTGGACTGGATACCGAGAAACCTGAAAAGAGCAAGAGGAAGACCCCCGGATTGCTGGGATAAGGATATACGTCGAGTTACAGGCGTGAACTGGAAGAGGGCGGCTCAGGATCGATCGGCCTGGAAAGAACTACAGCAACACTATGTAGAATTAAATTCTAATATATAGCTCATTAGGCTTAAAGAGGCTACATCCTGAAAAAAGGATTGATATAGCTGCAATAATAATAATAATAAAAAAAATAATATATATACAAATAGACGTGTGGTGTCCCTATATTTCCATCTGCTGCCTCCACTACCTAGCGCAGACCGCTGGTGCTTGTGTGTGGTAGTTGCATGGAGTTTCCCATCTTGCACAACGTTGACCGAATTACGGTAGCTGTGTGGGAGATATAGTGACTGAAAGTGGTCGATCTGTAATATTTTCATATTTCGACCGTATGCTTTACATTGCTGCCAAAACTACATAGTGCAAACCACTGGTGTTTGTGTGTGGTAGTGACCCCGAGTCTCCCACCGCGGCACTATGGTGGCTACATGTCGGTAGCTATAAGGGTGTGGGAGATATGGTGGTTGGAAGTGGTCGACGTAAGACATTTCCCTATTTCTACTAAAGTACCTGTATTTCATCTTGCAGCCAGAACTAACAAGCACAGAGACCGCTGGCGTTTGTATCGTGTACTGTGGTGATTGCATGTCGGTAGCTGTGGGGGTGTGGTAGATATGGTGCTTGACCCGATATAAAAACAGACGTGTGTGTCCCTATATTTCACTCTGCAGCCAAAACTACTTAGCGCAGTCCCTGGTGTTTATGCGTGGTAGTAACCTCGAGTCTCCAAACGTACACCATGATGGTTGCATTTCGGTAGCTATAGGAGTGAGGGAGATATGGTGGTGGAATTGGTTGACGGAGAGCATTTTCATATTTCAACCAAAGACATGTGTGTCTCTATATTTCACTTTCAAGCCACAACTATCTAGCGCAGACCATTGGTGTTTGTGTGTGGTAGTAGGCTCGAGTCTCCCATCGTGCACTATGGTGGTTGCATGTCGGTAGCTGTTGGGGTGTGGGAAGATATGAAGGTTGAAAATAGTCGACTGAACGCATTTTCATATTTCAGCCAAGGATGTGTATGTCCGTATAATTCACTTTGCAGCTATAAAAATCCTGTGCAGACTACTGATGTTTACGTTTGTAATGGCCTAGAGTCTTCTATCATGCACTATGGTGGTTGCATGTCGGTTGCATGTCGGTAATCGAAATTCTTTACAAACACTAACGAAGTCGTGGGCATCAGCTAGTATACTAATATAACAGGTATTCCCTAACCCATCTATTAGGATACAGTACACTCTGGGCAGGACGCATTGGGCAGGTGGTAGGAAAGGATTACAAAATCCTTCATTTACTGGAAAGGGTGATGAGATGATGTACTAAAGAAGTGAGGAAACTGGGTTAAAAAAACTTCTGTCAGACCATTGCTTGAATGGTGGTGTGTGTATTAACTACATGAGATGGATGGCGTGCAAAGGAGAGCACCTATATTTATTTGTGGAAATTACCGCAGGACCCAGTCAGTAAGTGACATGATAAAGGAGCTTAATTGGGAATCATTGTAAGACAGGAGCGGGGTGAAGAGAGTGCTGGGGTATGTTGGTGATGAATCATGGAATACAATTCACTTTGGACAGGACACATTGGGCAGGTGATATGAAAGTTTTACAAAATCCTTCATGATGAGAGAGGTGAAGTGGGGGAACTGGGTTACCAAACTTTGGTAAGACCATTGTTTAAATATGGAGGTGTGGTTTAGGATCCACATTTTTGGTACTAAATATAGGAGTTGGAGGGCGTGCATAGGAGAGCATCTAGATTTGTTTGTGAAAATTACCGCAGAACCAAATCATTAACTGATATGATAAAGGAGCTGGATTGGGAGTCATTGGAAGACAGGAGGAGATCACAGAGAGTGCTGGGGATGTGCAAGGGTATGTTGGTGATGAGGCTTGAATGATATTGATCGAAGGGGTGCAATACACTCTGGGCAGGATATATTGGGCAGGTGATAGGTAAAGGTCACAGAATCCTTCATTTACTGAAAAGGGTGATGACAGGATGAACCTGAGAAATAAGGGAATTGGGCTACAAAACTTCGGTCATATCATTGCTTGAATATGGTGGTGTGGTTTGGGACACACATTGTGGAGTGTAGGGCGTGTGCAAGGGAGAGCAGCTAGATGTGTTTGTGGAAACTATAGCAGGACTCAGTCAGTAAATGATAAAGGAGCTTGATTCGGAGTCGTTTGAAGACAGGAGGAGAGTAAAGAGAGTGCTGTGGACGTGCAATGGTATTTTGGTGATGAAGCTTGGAATGATATTGTTTGAAGAATTAAGAGTAGAGCATGGAAGGGAAAAGATGACCAAGAGCAGGGGCGGATCCAGGGGGGGGCTAGGGGGAACAAGCTCCCCCCCCAAAATATCTAGGTCCACCTCCGACATTGTATTTGGAGACTTTTTTTTATTTTTTAGCTCTACGGATTCGAGGCCCGAGGAGACTATAAATACTACCCTTTGCCCGACTCGAGCCCCCCCCCCCAAACAAATATTCACTCAAGCCAAGGACCCCCCAAACCAAAGTCCGCTCAAACCCCTCCCAAACCAAATCCTGGATCCGCCCTTGACCAAGGACCACAAGCTGCCACTAGTTTACATGCACAAGAGAGTTGTAAAATTTTCTTTTGTGGGTAAGGAAGTCAAGGTCTGGAATCAATTACCGCGGGAGGTGATGAATAACGCTGGAGGAATTTAAAACTCCTATACTTCAGGTTCCTAATGTCAAAAGTAGATGGATGAGGAACAATAAAAAGCCGATCACTTCAGAACTACTACCGAAACAAATAAAAAGAGGAACAAAGTTAGCAGAGAATCGAGATATGCGACAGCAACTAAAAATGATAATAATAAGTGTGCATGACTTCACTGTCCTGGAAGATATAGGGTTGTTCTCCTACCTAAGCCAAATGGCCGCGCATACCACCTCCTTCATCGTACTGTAAACTAACTTGGTAATCTTACGGATTCATATCAAACCAAGCAGTGTTAACACTGCGGCCTCTCATTGCAGGGAGGAGGCAGGTTCATATCCCCATACGGCCATCCAGACGGCCGTCTCGAAAATCACACACGGTGAAAGTTCCTCAGAAAACCCATGGCCGAGTTTCTTCCCTTTCATTATCCTATGTCGGCACTGTCTACTCTAATGATGCATGCGTGCGTAGAGCTCCATTTTTCTTTTTTTAACAGAACATCTCCAAACAGAATTATGCACCAGCTTGAGGCTAAACACTGTCTTCACAAAAATGTGTCAGACACAGGTACTCAGATACTAAATATGATTTCTATGCGCTCGTGAGCTTGAGTCAAGTATATCACTAGGCTGGAGCCACTGGAATTACTCACGTTAACACTGGTTTTTGGTAGTTAACGTCTGTAGTATTTAGCGTATATTAACGACATTTGGTGTTGTCTGATTTCTTGAGATCCTTATTGTGTTAACAGTATAAGAAGAAATGCTGTCTTAAATATAGTTGCTTATGTTTTTACCAATATTAAAGATAGGCGATGGAAATTGTTTGTCGAATGTATTAATTTTCTTCCTTGTTTTAATGAATAATCCCTTTCAGTGTCTGAACTGATTCAGATCAACTCTCCCAGGAATTTTTTCGCTGATTTCACCGCAGAATACACCGAGTAATCTGGTTTGGAAATGACTGGAATTCAGGGGACGTTTAAAGAGAGTGCCCGGGGGGGGGGGGGCGCAATAGTAGCTATATAGCCAATGGATATTGGGAGAAGAATTAGCGGTAATATTTTGAATGGAAATTGGGACCACGACTATAAATAAATGATTTCTCACATGCAACTACTCAGATTAGAATCTTTACCAAATGAATAAATAAAATGTGAATCGAGCAGTTATTGAGACCTTCCGGCTTATGTAACATGGACATGTCAGTGATAGATCAGAAAACTATAGGAGTGATAACCAATGGTCAAAGAATGATTCGATAGAGATATTCACAGCAGAAGATTATAATAAAGTAGGTGGAAAGATAAACAGACGTTGCGTTTAGGATGCGAGAAATGGTCATATATATATATATTTCTACTGTCATCAGTATCTCGACTGCTTTGATGCAATCCTCCATCCCTTCCATTTTGCCCTAACCTCTTCATCTCAATATACCCCTTACAACCACATTCTCAATTATCTGTCTTCCTATACAGTGCTTACCTTCCACTGTCCACCACCACTAAAAATTAACAGATCCCTCATATCTCAAAATATGACTTACTATACTGTCTCCTCTTTCAGTTAGAACTTCCACAAACTTCTTTCCTCACCCAACATTTTCAAAACACGTTCATTTCGTACTTTATGTCTACTTAATTGTCAGCATCCTTCTATAGCACCATATTTCAAACGCTTCAATTTTCCTTCTTTCTGGATTCTTAAAGTCTATGCATCGCAGCCACGAAATGCTGTGCTTGTAACATATGCTACCAACCCAATTACGAAATTAATTAATTTGTAAATATTAGTTAGTCAAGCGTAGTTAATTATGATATAATATTGATTGTAATAATCTATATAATGTAATTACGAAGTTTGAGAAATCCACAGATTACCAAACACATTGTCAGTGGGTAGTGTAAGTACATCTTTAGAAAGATAAGATAGAAATCTTTGATCTGGTTTGGCGGAAGGTTTTTTTTTTTTTTTTTTTTTTTTTTTTTTTTTGGGGGTGGGGGCGATAAAGCGCTGTCGGTTTCGCACTGCGAGTGCTGCGGCAGCAGTATATGAATGTATTAGTAGTTATTCGAAAAGTGATATATTGTAGTTGTGTTTTGTTTTATCGAGTGCCTGCGAGCTTTGGTTTGATTATTAAAACAGTTGACAGTATATGCTAACAACTGCGCGTTGTAATTTTCTGTAGAATTAGCGACCAGTTGATTGAGCTATTTTATGACGATTGAATATTATAATACCGGTACTTAAAGAAGTGACCTCTACTCTGTTTACTTGGGTCAAAGGACGACATATTTAGGGCCACGTCGCCATAAGACCTGCAGTTACCAGCAAGTTAATTAGTGGAGTTTGCTCGTCTTCGACTGGATAAATTTTAATTGTATGGAGGTTACATGCCGCACACATAGAGTTTTAAAAAGTTCTTTCTAGATGAATATATGAAACTAAAAGATTTCTCTTTTTCATGAAGGCTCCTTTAGCTAGTGCTATTCTGATTTAACTAACTATAATATAAAACTCGTTTTAATTTTTTTTTCCAAGCCTTTTATTAGGAAGTAGGGGACTAGAATAATTTACTAAGGGAGGTACTGTACGTTATATTTCTTACAGTGAAAACTTAAAGTTAACTTACATAGGTATGCGTAGTTTCCACCACTCCATAAGCTCCGTCGCGCCAATCCTTTATCGCCTGTTAATTGGTGGTCGGATTCCTCTCGTGGGCTGAATGGAGCGGTCCCGAGGCTGAGCCTTGCGGTACTCCAGGCCAGGGCGTCCCACGGAGCTCCCGTGGGAAAAGCCAACATTCCTAGCCGGTGCGGTGGGCCCTGTTTGTCTCGAGGGCCTGCGCCTTTTGACACTGAATGTCAAATGAAGCCGCAAGGACGCCTTCCGGCTGGGCCGCAACCTGTCATCCGGAAACGGTGACCACACTAAGGCTGCCACTTGCCAGCTTCATTCATAGTGTTTTACGCTTTGCGTTTGTAGAGAACTGTAGTTATTAATTGAAAGGCGCTAACCCGTAAACTTGTTAACCCAAATTACTGTGTTACGTTAACTACGAGCATGCGAAATAAAAGTTAAGGGTGGAGAATTCTAAATTTTTATCATAGCCGTCAAGACTTAGGAAAAGACAGTCCAGTCCACTTTACGGAAATTGAGGGAGTGGCGATTTCCGATTACGGAGAACAGTATTTCGTCTTTGAGAGATCGAGGACTAGATATAGAGGTGAGTGTCACAATATGGCCGCTATACTCAAGGAGTTTCCTCTTCGGTAGTCACTTTACAACAGGCTGAGTATCCTCCATTGTCTTCTGGACTTGGATCATCGAGTGCCAATCGCTCAATCGACTGAGAACACTTTGCTGTAAAGACATAGGTTTAGTGGCAAGGAGACCTCTAAAAATACTTTGGCAGGCTTAGAAACACTTTCCCTGTTGGCCGCACAAACCACCTCTGTAACAGCCGCATTGTCTAGGCCGGTATTACTACCAAGTTGCACTAACAGCGAAAGTATGACGATGACCACATGTCGGCACTCAAATTTCAGGCATAAGGGAGTGCGAAAAATTTTCTTTTGTAGCTAAGGAAGTACAGCATTGCAATAAATTACCAAGGGAACTGATTAATAATTTACCAAAAACTACAAAATAACATAAAATTCTTAAATGGCAAAAGTAAGCTTGTACAAGAAAGGAAAAAAGGGTGTGAAGGAAAATTGCCACTGCAACCGTGCTGAATCGCAACTAAATTAAATTAAATTATGAGTAACATTTATTTAAGTAGTGATAAATGTATTGCACGATTATCTACCATTTAGTTCCCCAGTAAACACGTCACTTAATTAAATCTTTAATCCCAATGAAGAATTCACTTTGTTTGTGAATGTTGCATAAACTTAAAATGCAGCCGGGCATTACT
>CM061918.1:64550248-64573248 GCA_031002005.1 Vandiemenella viatica | reverse complement strand
GCGCGCCGCGGTTGGCGGCGGGGGGCGTGGCCGCGCATGCGCATTGCTCGACCCGCGCTGCCGGGTGGGGGGACGACGCTGGCATCCAGTCCACAGGTAAAAGATTTTATAATATATTACGGCGCGGCCGCCGGCAAAGGAACAACGGGTTTCCCAGGCGCTGGAGGGGCGGGAGGGGAAGTGGCCCGGACGAGAGCCGAAAACTAATGCTCTTTGTCTCTTTCCAGGAGCGAAACACAAGAAAGAGATTCCCGTCCAGAGATTAAAAGGCTCTCCGGTTTTTCTGTGTTGCCTCCGGCGGCGATGTCGCGCGTGGCTTTTTTGTCTCCGGCCGGCGGGGTATTTAGGGACCTATATCGGCACCCAGAAAGCTTACGCTGCCGGCGCATAAATCCTCGGGGAGGTATGGCCGGCCGACAAAGTTCCCGGCGAGGAGGAATACAAAAAAATAAAATGGGAACTGGAGATGGTGTAAGGGGCGAGGAAGATTAGGAGAGGAACTAGGTATGGTGCAGCGGGGAGGTGGAATCTTTAGGGGAGGCAAATGGGACAAAAAAACGAAGAAATAGGTCCTGCGTGCCTTGTTGCCATAACCAGCACGTAGGAGGATCACGTCGATTTCATCTGTGTCGTCCTACAAATTGCTTGATGATGTCTTCACTTAACCATTTCGACATAATCTGGCAAATATACGATACATTCCAGTTTGTACACATTTTAACAGTTTCACTGCCGTATGAAGATTGTCCCAGGAGATATGCTTTTTATCTTTAGTGTTGTAACGCGTAATAATATCAGAATGAAGAAAGATACTAAGTTACAAACTTTCAAGTAATTTCATATTTCTTGTTAATAATTTTTCAACAAACGAGAAATAGAAAACTTTTCAGACTCCAGATCGATATTTTTTCTTGCTTGGACGCGTATATATGCCTGATGTTTTACAGTTTACGGGCGTTATTACATAACGTTGACTAAGGGAAGAGTTTTGAACACTGGAACCCTCCACTTAATAACTCTTTCCTCAAAATGTCGTTTGCTCTATCTGATATAATATCGTAATCTAGCTACTCCACACAACAAAACCGCTTTCCATATTCAAATGACTTTTGTTTCACTTAGTTTATAGAAACTGAAAATGCCATAATCACTGAATTATGTTCGACGCTCTTGTAAATTATTTTTAACGCTTTTCTTCATATGCCAATTATCATACTTCATATTAAATCATTCTATATGTATTAATATATAATCACTAAGCATAGTGGCGTGTTATAGTATCACTCTGCCTTTTATTTGGTTTTCCAGTCAACGGATGTGATGTAGAAGTTGTCACGCTATTCTGGTTTTGTCAATCCTTTTAATATGTTTTAACCACTTTTTCCTATACTACAGAATACGTTCAACCACAGATATTATTCTTAATTTATCTGTTACGTTTTTATTCTTGACATGGTCATGAAGAGAACGTCCTGCAGTTTTTTGTTTTTTTTTTCATGAAGTTTATACGCTCTGGCCTCGCAATCGGGAGGACACCTATTCGAATCCCCGTCTGGGCATCCAGATTTGGGTTTTCCATGGTTTCCCCAAATCAGAAGAATGCCACAATGCTTCATTCAAAAAGGCCATAGCCAAATTCCTTCCCATTCCTTGACCCCAGTCCCATCCCGCCTGTAATGACATCGACGTCGACAAGGCGTAAAACCATAAGTAAAACAAGAAAAAAAGAATTCCATTTCTACCGCATTGAGTAGTGTCTCGTCTTGTGTTTTGATAGTCCAGGTACTATCAATTGTTCTTTCCATTAGTTTATAAGCTTTAATTCTGGCGCGCATTTGTATTTTGTTCCTATTAAAGACTTGGTTGATTATTCTCAGTATCCTGTTGTTATTTGGTATTTTGAAATGGATGTCTCTTTCAAATTTGTCAGGAGGTATCCAAAATATTTCAATGTATTAAGCTGTTCTATTTTGCTTTGGATTTGTTCCTATCTTTGAAATTACATTATTCTTTATGTCTTAGTTGTAATTTCCATATTAAAATTTGAGGCTGTCAAGTTCAAGTAATAAAAATGTAGGTCCCTTCTGTAGACATAGCTGGTCACCGACAATCAACCTTACATTGTCGTTTTTCAACCTCAACAAGTTGTGGATAACTCAATGGCAGCAGTCATTGGTAGGCAAGACCCTTCAGTGCGGTTACAAGGATTCGATCTCCCCAGACGGCAATGGAGAATAATCAATCGGACACGAACAGGACAAAGCAGAGGCGGCTACTTGTTACACCGATGGGGTTTGGTCAGTTATGCAAATTGTGACTGTTGAGCCACTTTTCAGTCAATCCACCACATCATTTCTGAGTGTCCTCTTCGTATCTACGAAGGAACAATAATGGAATTCATAAAGTAACGAGCCGGAGGCCTAGGAACAGAAACCAGTATCTGTATTTCAGAACTATTGGCTCTGGCTGTTGAGGCACTTGTCTCGCTGCGACACAGAGCTGTGAATGGCTGTCTCGTAAATTTCCTGGAGCTGCGATGTGAACCAGTTCCTGCTTGACGTCGTCATCCGAGGTGAATCGTTTGCCCCTTATTTTATGGTGTTGGCCGTGTGAGGCCTTGCATTGTCGTGGAGCAGAATGTACCCCATGGGAGAGCTTGCTTGGTCGTTTTGATTTGGCGAAGTGTGGTCAAGGTTTGAGAGTATAACGCTGGGCATTCACTGTTGTCCCATGCTGCTGGAAGTCTATCAGAAGGGGGCCGTCTTAAGCCGCATTCCCACGACGTCTTGTAACGAAGGCGGGACGGGACGGGACCTCATTAGACGAAGTCTAGGGACGATCGCTCGCCGCAGGTTAGCCCTCGCTACCTCGCCGCCACCTCCCCACCACGTTGCCTAGTGTCGTTTGGCACAGAGTACTTTACAGCAACTGAAGGGGTGCGCACCGCTGCTGCAAACCGATGGCAACAGCGCACCGCTACACACGCCTGTGATGTTTACCGACACAGAGTGGGTAGCTGCGTCTCGTCCCCGCTAACAGAGGCGGCCCCGTTCCCATGGCGTTTTGTTGAGTATTCGTCCCATCCCGTCCGGCCTTCGTTACAAGACGTCGTGGGAATGCGGCTTTGGTCAAATAAGAACATCAGCATTACCTTTCCTGCACTTGTGTGGATGACCTTGAATTTTGTTGCTGGTGGTGGCACTCCATGCTTCCCCAGGAGACTTTGTCGTTTCTTTTCCTGTTCGCAGTAATGAAACGAATACTCATCTCCAGCCACCACTCATGCCATTCGCTTCCTTGGCATAACACTGCAGATGATCAAGACAGTGGGTCATTCGACATGCTTCCTGTTGTGGTTGAAGACTATGGGGCACCCATTGGACGCACACAGTGTGCCAGTTCAGTCTTTCCGTCATGATGGTGTGAACACTTGCGACGTTCAATCCGACCTCGGCGGCTACGGCTTTCACTGTAACTCGGCAGTCCTGCGAAACGAATCCATCAACCAGCTGGACGATGTGTTTCAGAACGTGCATCATCGGCTAACGACACTCGTCCTTCCCTGAAGCGCTTGTGCCTAGCCTTGACCCTTGCACCGTACACTTGTGACACCCTTCGATGAAAGTCAGTTCCCCTTACTCCTTCAGCTGTCAGAAATCGAACAACACCTCTTCGCTCTTCTTTTGAAGCCTCCGTTTCACTGCTTACAACACGAATGAGCGCTGAACGACAGATACATGCTCCTGCTAGCTTTTTAGTCACGTGATTTGCACTCGTGACCGGACAGCGGCGGGAATTTGGACTTCTGCGCTCTTGTCGGAAACCCTCTTTGTTACTGACGCAACGATATTACCATTCTGTCACATTCCAGACTATAGCTCTTTTTATATTACTGTACGAGCTTGTGATTTGTCCACACCTGCAGTGTACCTTGTTAAATATCATACGATAAATTAATAACCGGCATAATATAAGGTATCGTGGAAGTTATTTCTCTGTGACATTATACTTCTATGTATGGTTTAGGCTATGTCCAGTTCCTGATTAATGAATAGTAACAGATATAAAGAGAAACCCAGCCAGACGACAGCTGATAGGCTTTCAGTATGTTGTTTCTGGTTGGGTTTCTGTTCCCAGTTTGCATGTATAATATAATATTGTATATTACTTGCATTATCTGATTAGGTGTTCAATCAGTAACTAAGATTTACAAGGCCTTACTTACATTTACTCTATGAAAAACTTTCTTATAGCCTACGAACGTCAGATGTGTTTAACTACAGAATATAGCATGGAATCATTTGACTGATAGAAAAATTTGAACGTGGTTCAAGTAGAAACGATCGTCATATTGCGACCTACTTCCCGTACTGTGCTATCAGAAAATAAGAGATTTCGATAAATTAGTGAATAACGTGAGCAAAAATGAAAACAAAATAAAGATATAGGTCCTTTTTTTTTTTTTTTGCTGTCATCAGTCTTTCAACTGGCTTGATGCAATCCTCCATCCCTTCCTAACTTGTGCTAACCTCTTCA
The DNA here is from genome assembly GCA_031002005.1 of Vandiemenella viatica. Taxonomy (NCBI): domain Eukaryota; kingdom Metazoa; phylum Arthropoda; class Insecta; order Orthoptera; family Morabidae; genus Vandiemenella; species Vandiemenella viatica. Next base: position 64,568,712 of record CM061918.1, on the reverse strand, counting down.
TCACTACATATCCCTTACAACCCACGTACTCAATTATCTGCTTCATATATTCTAATCTCTGTCTTCCTCTACAGTTCTTACCTTCGACTGTTCCCTCCACTAACAAATTAACCAATCCTGCATGTCTCAAAATATGACCTACCAGCCTGTCTCTTCTTTCTGTAAGCTTCTTCAACAAACTTCTTTCCTCACCCATCATTTCCTAAACTCGTTCATTTCTTACTTTGTCTGTCCACTTAATTTTCAGCATTCTTCTGTAGCGCGACATTTCAAATGCTTCAATTTTCCTTCTTTCCGGTATTCCTGAAGTCCATATTTCGCTTCCGTAAAGTGCTGTGCTCCACACATAGAGTTTTAAAAAGTTTTTTCTAATTTCTAGATCAATATTTCAAAATAAACGATTTCTCTTTTTCATGAAGGCTCTTTTTGCTAGTGCTATCCTGCTTATAATCTTATTCCTGCTTCGGCCACCGGTTGTAATTTTGCTTCCCAAGTAACAGAATTCACTTACTTCTCCTATTGCATCCGACCCTGTTTTTATATTTAATCCTCTGTGATTGATATCATTTCTGCTACATTTGATCACTTTATTCTTGCTATGATTTAATTTCAGTCCAAAATCTTCCTTCAGTATTTTGTTCACGCCATTCAGTAATTTCTCAATATCCTCCTTTCAGGTCTTTAAGTGTAGCTAAAAAAAAATAACATTAGTTTTTCCTATTACAAAGTGTTGAAGAAAACTTGTAAGGATACACAGCCTCTTAGGTTTAGTAATTAATGTTTCTTTTTTTATGTTATTTCTGTGGTATTTATTTATTTAGCTTGTGGCCATTGCACAAAAATAATACAATTTAACATTAAATTACAATTAAAATTCAAAATTAACATGGTGTAGCCAATCTAAAGCTTCATTTGAAATGTTAATAAAATCTATCGGTGATCCCCTGAAGGCTCGAAGTGGGCAGTCAAATGTCACGTGACGGATGGTTTGTTTCTCCTCACCACAGTCACATCTCGGTGAATCTCTCATTCCCCATGTATACAAAGATGAAGCAGATCTTCCATGACCAGTCCTAACTCTGTTAAGAGCTACCCAGGTCCTGCGAGGAAGGTCGAGTCCCTTTAATTTCTGTGGTAATTGGTAATTGACAGTGGTATTTTCAATTAACTTTTTTGTTTCTGATTTATCTGAAACTGATTATAGATGTATGTTGTTGAAAAGTGCTTTACATCGTGTTATTATTATTATTTCTTAAGTTGTATTGTGTCAAAGAAATACACGCGTCGTTATTACCAGATGAACAAAGCACATGAATATCTCTGGACGATAAACAGTACGAGAGGAAGATCTTTGGCGGAGATAGAAGGAGAGAGAATATTCTGTTAAGTTATAGTGACAAGAAATAAAAATTTTAAACTGAATATTTATTAATTGAATGGTAAATAAAGAAAGTATATAAATATGAGAAGTAAAAATATGAAGGAAAGAGAATTCTTATAAACTGTCAAGTTCTTTTAGGATATTGAGGACAAAGTTTCGTATCCACTTATGGTTGATTCGAGAAAGCTGTCGAATGTGCTCAGAGATAAGTAATGTAATCGACGGAAAAATGCCAGCAACTCACCTGGAAAACAAGATTTCGGCAAGACAACGTAACAGACAATGAAAACAAACGGCTTAGGCTAACCTCGCCTCACGAAATGTTTAGTAGCAGACTTGAGTGATGTTACAATTTTTTCAACTATTCCTCAGAATTACGCGCCAGTGTACCTCAGTTTCCTGAGGTTCCGCACACTGCGTCTGAGAGATACAACGTACTGTAGTAATTGAGGGATTTTAGCTATTGAATATTGTAATTTTTACTCAGGATAATTTTTCTCAAGCTACAGCCACATAACTTAATTCCTCCCGGCGCAGCATAGTCCAAGGTTAAAACGTTCTCTTCCCGTGAGAAGTGGCCTCCCCACCATGGTAATTTCAAAAAGCCCTTAGTAAGATGTTCTAAGCGAATAGAACTAACTTCACGTGACTTCTCCCACCACGCTCCTACGCCAGAGAGCGCAGTCTGGAGCAGTCACCCCCAGGGAGTCTCTTCGCCGAGTCTCAGGATGGACTACGTTGCCAGTAGGCATGAAGAATTTATTAGGTAAAGGCTGATGCATTTATACCCTTCTGCTGGCTTAGAAAGAGTGTCCCGAGTGACAGGATTTTATTAGTAAGAATTTTCATTCATGAGGAGCTATTTTATGCAGTATTTTTCAGTTTTATCCAGTGTATTTCTATGTGCTTATTTTTATTGAAGTTACTAAAGTCACTCCATTCTTTCAACTACATGTTTCACTTGTATCACTGATTCCTGTTCATTACTAGCACTAAGAGAGGGCAGAACGTAATTTCTCTGATCCTATGACCACATATCTTCGGTGAAACTGATCGGGTAGTGGTTGATCAGAGGCGAATCCATCTTGACTGTGCGAAACACCGCTCGTTGCTACAGTACCCGGGCACGAGCCCAGAGCGTCCTGGATGCAGTTTTAGGTGGTTTTCCGCAGCCGTCAAGAAGTATGCCTGGGATGTCTCCTATCTCCACGTAATAAACTACATATCTGCAAACAAGAAATACACTGGTCACACAGAGTACAAAGTACACACTTCACAGACAGATGAAACACTTCACCTTCTCCGTTAGTACATAGTAAGATCTAGCAGTAAGCATAAAATGCTAGACGTAAGCAAGGGCATGCACAGGCTCCAGATTTGACGATGCTAACGATAAGTAAAACTCATCGAAGATAAACCCACCCCAAAATATTGAAAAAGATGGTGAAGAAACCGAAGAACCTTTCCTTAGAATTACTGATTCAGAAGAGCAAGCACTGAACCAAAGCTGTTACTTAGCTTAGTAAAGTTACACAATTATTAATTAGAATAATGAATAGCAATGGACTCCCAATACGCTACCCTACGACACTCCCATTTTTACTTCCACTTCTTTTGATACTGCATTTCCTACCATAACTTTCTGTTTTCTACCTTTTAAAAATTCTTCTACTCAGAAAATCACTTTCTCAATGGGCGCAAAAAATGGCTGCTGGATTTGTTTCTGGAAATTATCGCAGAATGCAGTCAGTAACAGATATGATACAAGAACTGGAATGGGATTCATTGCAAGACAGGAGGAGGGTGAAGAGGGTCATTGGAGTGTACAAGGCGTATATTGTTGATGAGGCGTGTAAAGATATTGGTGTATGAAAAGTAGTGCATGGAAGGGAAAAGACGACCATGACCACAAGCTGGCACTCGATTACAGGCACAAAGTTGTGGGTAAGGTTGTCAGGGATTGGAATAATTTACCAAAAACGTTGAAAGAATTCAAAGTTAAAATTTCTAGAGGGTGGGTGCAGAAATAGGGGAATATGGGTGTTTAGGGAAATTGCCAACAGAGCGTTTGCTCCATTGCAATTTAATTAAAATTAATTAAGGTTAGAACTGTAAAATCAGGATGCAATTTCGAGTGATGGCTGCGATAACTGCGGACTTCTAGCTGGTTCCGAACGGCGTACTTTGGGGGCATCCACAAATTACGTGAGGTGTTTTTCCGGATTTCTGGACCCCCCCCTCCCCCCTGGTGAGATTTCGTGAGATCTGGCCGGACCCCCCCCCCCCCCCTCTGGTGAGATCTGGTCCGTGAGAACCCGCCCTACAAATCGCCCTGGAAACTATTGTAGACCTTTTTTTTAGGTCACACCCTAATTTTTTTGACGAAATACCCTCCTAAAATCGACTTTGGCGCAAATTGTAGCCCTTTTTTTTTACTCTACTGTCCCCAAATTTTTCGCAAAATCTCACGTGAGATTTCCGTAGACCCCCCCCCTCCCCCCTGGTGAGATCTGGTGAGATTTCGCCGGACCCCTCCCCCCCCTATTTCACCTCACGTAATTTATGGATGTCCCCTTTGGCTGTACCACACCTTCATCGTGCTCCTCTGCTCTGGGTGATGAGGCACCCCCCAATGCTACTGCGGTCGGCTTTTATGGTATCGCCTCGTGTTTCAGTCCTTCTTCAACCTTTTAGAGCTTACATTATTTCTTTCGTCTCTCTCTTATGCGAGGGTCGTCTATCGTGGCTTTGATTACTACTGTTGGGATGGCTTCCAGCCTGTGATTTTGCGGGCCGCGCCGGGGCAGGTCGCACTAACGGGCTGTGGGAATAGAGCCGTCCGTAGAGACCCGTGCTGGCCTTCGGTAACGCACCTCGATCCGTCGCCAGTCGGTAGCTTCAAAGGCGCGTGAAGTCGCGTGAGGTCGCAAGATGAGCAATGGGACATACAGCTGTACTGTCCTATGCGTGGACGAACGTGTCACTACATTTCATTTACAACCCTATTCTCGTGATATAGACTTAGGCGTAATTAATTTGGAGTGGTCAAATGAGGTCATCAGTTAACATATCCGATAAAATCTCAAACTTTAAAAAATGCGTTAATTTGTACCATCAATCGGATAAATTACATCTCTGTTTTGTAGGTACAGTAACTTACCTCTACCTGCTCTTATTGAATGACGACACTCACTAGCGTCTTTTCTTCTTCCTCTTCGCTTTGTGCAGTAGGCAGTGCGTGCTGAATAACACAAAAGCGACTGTAGAAACAACAGCGCTTTCTCCTTCACTTGGCATGTTTAAATGTTTATTGAAGGGACTCTAGGCAACGTGTCACGCGAACCGCGCGCCGGCTGCCCGATGTGGCGCGGGCTCGTCTGTGGCCGCCGCCAAAGTCACGGGCCATGTAAGCCACCTTTACATGACTACACGCGGGATCTTTCTTCAACGTTACATAGCTACTCCAACAGCATTCTCCAGGTGGCCTATATATACTTGACGTACTTTTTAGAATTGAACTAATATTGCAGGTTTTATTACACCTCCCATCTCCAGTGAACTGATACAAAGGTCACTTAGCTCCAGCAACTGAATGTTTCTCTATGCTTCAAGCTTCACATAAACTAATTTACTAATCCTAAACAATTCAATGCAATGTAGTAAATTTAGTGTCAAAATCCGTCACAGTTGGGTGAGAAGAATTCATCATATACCTACTATTTTTTTTTACCTGTCCTAATTCATTCCAGCTTTTATTTCCACCTGTTCATAATTAGTGCACTACATTAATTGTAATATTCGTGATGTAATTCAATTTTACTATTTTTCATTTTTTGTTAATATAGTACTTTATCAATTTATTAATACGTTTGATCAGACCTATTTCTTCTTTAGCGTGTTCCTCTTTTGTGCAGTGAACTCTATGACAGAGGTAACTAGATGAATACCTCCTGCTCACGGTTCTGAAACTCATCGGCAATAGTATTTCTTATACAATACTTTACGCAGCAGTCATCAGCAAAATAACAGATCTAAACTCACTAATCTTAAACAGCACTAAATTATAAATATGGTACTAACAATGGAACTAGAATACGCCTTGAGCGAGACACCGAAAGGGAATAGTTTTACATGTTCTCTTATTGTTACTATACTTTTATTTCTTATTCTCTTAATTTTTTTTGTGCTACTTTTAAATCGTCTAACTTTTCTTGGAGCATTTTAGTTAAAATGTTTCTTCAATTTCCCCTCTCGTTATTTATAATAACAAAATCTGTACCAATATTTAATATTCCTTAGTAGATATCGTTTCTAATTACTTTTTCAGGTTGTATATGTACTGTTGTGCCACAACCTTTGCGACCATCTTGGAATTTAACTTTTCCTAGTTCCCTAAGCATAGCATCAGCGCGTTTTCTACTGAATTTTATTTAACTGCGGTGGGGCACATGCTTCGTTGCCAATTTCTCTAGTCTTCTAACTACCTCCTTCTTATTTTTTATTATCATATTATATAATTTGAGTGTTAAATTTCTCAATCCATCTACTGTGACATTTACGAATTTTAATACTAAATTCTTTCAGCGTTTTTGGAAATTATTCATCACTTTCCTTGGTAATTTATTCCATTCCTGACAGCCTACCCATAAAGAACTGTTCGCCACACAGGCCCGCCGCTAGCTGTTTGAGCGCCCGCGTGCAATACCGATTATGCCGCCCCCTGTCTAACTACAGCTAGTGGTGGATCTAGGAAATTTCCGAACCGGGTCAAAAATCTGAGAGATTGCCGCCCCTTCAAACATTATTTGCCGCCCCATTGATGCCATCCCAAGTGTCGCCGGCCGCCCGAAGCAGCTGTTGAGCTAAAAAAAAAAAAAGGTTGTCCGTTACATAATACGCTGCAAATTTCGTCTCGACGACAATGGAGTGGCAACTATCGCGGGGTGGCGACTGTCGATCACTCGTTTTGCCGCCCCCTCAACATGCCGCCCGCGTACGGTGCACGCTTTGCACGCCCGCTTACGGCGGCCCTGTTGCCACAGCCTTAGGCATGACACTGAGTGCCAGCTTGTGCCCATGGTCATATTTTCCTTTCCATGCACTATTCCAAAATTCTTTGAGAAATATCTCTCAAAACCCTATAACCAGCAAACGCCTTGTACACTACCAGCACTCTCTTTACACTCCTCCTGTCTTCGAATGACTCCCAGTCCAGCTTCTTTATCACATCAGTTAGTAACTGGGCCCTACTCTAATTTATACAAAAAATAATGCTTCTCTCCTTTGCATGCTCTCCAACTGTATTTGATACCCAACAAATTACACCACCATATTCAAGCAATGATTTGACCAAAGTTTTGTAACTAAATTCCCTCAGCTCTCTGGTAAATCTTTTCATCATCCTCTCCAGTAAACAAAGAACTTTTTAATCTTTTCCTACCACCTGTGCAACTTGTCCTTCGCAGTTGATTTTATTATCAAACGTTATGCCAATATATTTACACTTCAAGCCTTCAACAGGCATTTATGTTCGCACCCTTTAAGTAACTTTTAGTTTTTTATCTGTTTACCTAATAAGCTGACGGTTTTTGGTATTTAGCTTTATTCCATGTTGTCCTAACCAGTTAGATATTCTATCCAAGTCACCATGCAACTGGTCACAGCCTCTTCCAGTTCTTATCCTATTATGTACCATTATATCATCCGCACACAGTCAAAATTCTGACTTAAAACACTGATTATTATTATTATTCTCGAGTCACAAACATAAAATAAACAGTATAAACATTGTGCAAATAAACAACATTAAACACATTTCGCCGAGTACTTTGCAACCTCAAGTGCATTAGGCTCGAAAAAGATCATCTTCGTTGCAGGATGATGACCACATAGGGCACTCAAGCATATGGTTCAGGGTGCATTAATTAGAATGATGAATAACAATGGTCCAAATATACTAGCCTATGTCTGTTTCCATATAGCACTGTCAAACTTACGTCTTACCAACCAAAAAAAAAAAAAACATAAATTATTTTGTCCATACGTTTTGGTTTAACTGCACCAATTTTTTCACACTGTAATCATGAATTTCTCTGACAGGTTGGAGGCTTAGTCATAGGTTGAAGTAAAACAGTTTAAAAACAAATTTTAATAATAACACTACTGATTTCGAACTAATATACAAACCAATACTTCTTTTTGATTTCACATAATGCCTTTTGGAGTTATCTATGAGTGACAGTTCCTTTTCATATTGTATGTATAAAATACTAATTCTATGTTTGTAGGGAAGGGAATGTCTTTATTTAAATTATACATATTTCTGTAAAACAAGCAAGAGTGTATGACGGCAACCAAGGACTTTACCAGCTTGAAAACATCTAAATTTATAATATTATGAATTAAATAACCATAGGTCGCAAAATAAGGTATGTGTTTCAAATCGTCACTGATTACCCTTTAATAATTCACAATACCTCTCTTAAAATTTGTAATCTCTGTAATTAATAAAGCATACTCATTTATATTTTAAATATTGCTGTTAATTGTACAAGGAGTTTATTAATGACTAATATAGACGATATTCATCTCAAGGTAATGTAATTATTTTAACATATTTGACAACATATCAATCTGTCTTCTTCATTCCATATGCTAGAACATTTTCGTTGCATGCGATTCTTTCTAGAGTCCCATTAACACACGTCAAGGCGAATTTTATTACCCCCACCTGCACCCCAGATAATTTTAGTAATGTCGTCTGCTTTGTTCTTATACCATCTACTTTATACTTCAAATATGTTGCGTCAGACGCAGTTAAGATACCACATAAAATCATTCCAATTTCTCCACCGAGCGTGGTGGGTGAGTGGTTAACGCTCTGGCCTCGCATTCGAGAGGACGGCGCGCCGGTTCAAATCCCTTTCCGGACATCCAGATTTGGGTTTTCCATGGTTTCCCCAAATTAGTTGAATGCCGGGATGCTTCCTTCAAAAGGCCATGCCCAAATTCCTTCCTGTTCTTTGTCCCGCTTCTGATATCCTCGACGTCGACGAAGCATAAAGCCATAAGCAATAAAAAAAAGCCAATTCCGCCCACATAAATGATTAGCCAACAATTATTACGTGACTCATGTCTTATTAATTTATAATTTAAGTTCTGTATTCTTTTTTTTTCTGTTTATGTGCCTACCACTACTCTTCTGGATGTGTTCACATTTGCCGTTTCTAACATTTAAATGTAACAGTTTATTACTACAGAGATCAATGAACAATCGGAATATATTTCGGTTTGTTAGTTGTAAATTTCCTATAGTATGCATAATATCTGAAATACTTTACCGGCCACAAAATAGCAAGGATTTCTTTTTCAACAGTCGAGTAATTTAATTCAGGCTTAGTTTAAGTTTGAATGTATATGTTATTGGAAAGTCCCTACCTAGTTTTCCTTGAATCAACACGATTCAAATCACGTTTTTACTAACGTAAATACATATGTAGCTATGAACAGCTGTTGAAAATCTGGATTATATAATACAGGTGGATTAATCAACATTCCATCAAACATTGAATGCTTCTTTCTGTTCTTACCCCCATGCATATTTGACACCCATTTTCAACAGCTTATGTAATGACTTAGATAACCGACAATGGATTGTCAGGACCCTTCGGTACTATCCTGAAAGTTGTAAAAATCCTTTAAATTGTTTCCTTGTTTGCGGTCTAAGGAAACTTCTGGTCTTGTCTATTTTACTGGTGTACAGATTTACCTTATATAGGCTACTTCCTTTTCTAAATATTCGCGTTTTTCTAGCTACAATTACAGTTCATGTGCCCCGAGTCTCTGAAAAAATTATGTTCCTTTAATGACTAGGAGAAAATTATAATATCGTCTAAGTAGAGTAAACATTTTGTGCCCTTTAATCCCGTCAGCAGGCTGTTCATTAGCTTTTCAAATCATCCTGGTGCTCCAATCATTTCCGTAGGCATTCGTTTATGTTCATAATAATTACAATTTGAAGTGAAGTCAGTTTTCTCTCGATCGGGTTCATCCATAAGTATCTGGTAATATTCTCTGCCCACATTTGTAGTTGAGAAGATCTAGCTTTTCTCAATTGATCAATAATAACTGTGATATCAGGTAAGGGGATTATGTCTCTGATACTTAGGTCATTCAACAAAGAACCTCCATTTCTATATTTCTGAAGTACATAAATTTTCCGCGATAATAACGGTGGAGCATCTCACGTGCTTCTATTTGGGACTGCTATCATTATTTCCTATGTGTGTCTATTAAATTTTCCATTGTGATTCCAGAATTCGATATGATCTCGTCTTGTCTTTATAATTTTCCGTTGAGTCTTTGGTATTATAGATATCTTATATTTAACAGTATCTGTATATGTTAACTTATTTCCGGGCGTACGGAATACATCATTGAATTCGACACATTGTTAAGAGTATTTGCCCTTTTAGAACAATTCGTTATGCGTTTTTCGGCCGGTAACAGTTCGTCTATACATTACAGATATAAGACACAAACTCAGTATTATGAAGGTAATCTTGAATTACATCCCCTGCCAAGATATAATTAGTTGAAGGTTGATAAGTAATTAAAATTTAATTTCGCAATATAATTAAAACTAAGCTAGAAAGATCTTCCTCCCATAACGGTCGAACAGTTACAGTTTAAATCGGTTTATTTCTAGCTATAAAATTAATACTACTATACCCTGTTCACCCTGAATTGGCGGTTCAAGGTCATATTCCCCTTGCCCCGCTCCTCACTCCACCACCCCTCTCGTCGACTACCCCTCCGAGTAGAGCACTGTGTCCAGGCAAATCTGTCAGCGGGATTTCTTTTCCTTTGACACATAGGGGTAAGAGCAGTAGACTGGAGATAGAGTAGGTGATCTTGAGACGTCACTGTTAACTGAGAACAGTATACTGCTCATTCAGAAAATTTAGGAGGATATAAGCTCTTTAAAAAAAATAAACATTAAAGAACGAAATAAAGATACATTACAACAGACATACAAAGATAGGGGGGCATCCATAAATTACGTGAGGTGAAATAGGGGAAGGGGGGTCCGGCGAAATCTCACCAAGGGGGAGGGGGGGCTCTACGGAAATATCACGTAAGATTTTGCGAAAAATTTGATGACAGTAGAGAAAAAAAAGAAGGTCTACAATTTGTGGCAAAGTCGATTTTAGGAGGGTATTTCGTCAAAAAAGGTCTACAAAAGTTTCCAGGGCGATTTCTAGGGGGGGTTCTTACGGACCAGATCTCACCAGAGGGGGGGGGGGTCCGGCCAGATCTCACGAAATCTCACCAGGGGGGAGGGGGGGTCCAGAAATCCGGAAAAACACCTCACGTAATTTGTGGATGCCCCCTAAGTGAACCTCACACAGAGAACAACAATAGTTGTGTGCCCTTCACAAAACTAAAATTTTTTAAAGAAATGGGTGTGTCGTATGTATACAATATTATTTCTAAAAAGAAAACTTTTTTAAAAAAATTGAAAGGTACATGTTGTTTAATAGACATTAAAAAGAGAATACAAATTTCACCTAAATCTCCAAGACAAAATAATTTTTTTATTTTATTTACCAATCTTGTTTCGTGGATCCTTGCTGAGGAAGGACCTCTGGGATGTGAAACATGTCATGGTTAATACACATACATACAATATGAGTCATAATCATAGGTAAAAACAATTATACGTTCTAAAGGCAAATAAAGAGAATAACAATATTCATTGATTTTTACAACTGAATTTTGCAAAAGTCATATTGAATACAATTAATTAATTTGTTCAAGTTCTTGAATGAAGTAGAAGGAGTTGCTAATAACATAATCTCTCAGTTTTTCTTTAAATATATCTTTATTATCTGCAAACCTGTTTTATACTCTTGGGAAGTTTAGTAAACAGATGTATCCCAGAATAATTAACTCCTCTTTGTACTAATTACAATGCGTGGTATTTTTTTTTTTTACGAACTCTTTATCACTCACTTTCATTATTTATTCATTCTTATTCACCTTACTATTGTCTGTTGGCTCAGTGGCTGAGGTGTCTGACTGGGGATCGAAAGGTCCCCGGTTCGAATCCCTGTCTCGGCGGTGATTTTCAAAGGTGCTTAACCCGACCTTCTGGCACAGCTTGCTGTGTAATGTGAAGTACACCGGAACACTTTCGTGGTTCGAATTACACTGTAGGTCGCCTGAACCTGGTAGAATTACCAGGTTAGGTTAAGGTGACCTCGACAGGAGCGGAGTGCGCCAATAGAAACCATTCACCAGGTCATTTCGACCACACGTAATTATTATTATTCACCTTACTGGTGATCACAATCAAACACTAGCAATATCCATTTTTTTCATTTCGTTGCACCAATACTTCAATGATATTCTGAAGTAATTTCCAACAAGCCAACCTTTCCTTTTTCATTGTAGCAGTGCTTTAACTTAACACCTTTCTGAATTTACTCGGCAACAGGCAATATCTTCCATACATTTCGTTCAAAGTCATGTTCACACACCATTTCATTCGAAATATACAGTCAGAAAAAGAATCAGTTATTGAAACTCATGTCAGATTGTCTACAGTTTCTTTCATTATCCTTTTCCCTTGATATATGGTTTGTTTTTATTTTTCATGGAGCTCTTGTTCCTTTAATTTAGCCATTTCTAGGAGTAGTTGGAATTTTTTAATTTTTAGTAAAAGATGTATCACTAAAAGATTTGGTAACCCCTTCACAACGCTCCTCCAGTCTTTTATGGTCTGCTTTACTCAACTTCCTCTCCAGGCCTTCTATCGCAGTATTCTTCTCATCTACAAATAATGTAAGTTCTCCAGTATCCGCTGCGGACGTTACAATTTCCCCAAACTTCTGAACCACTTGCTTCATCTGTTGCTTGGGATGTGACTTCTTCTTGAGTTCAATTTCCTGTGCACAACGTACTGTTTTTCTTCTAGCCTTTTCTTATCAGCTTTTTGTTGTTATACAACTTTCATCCATTGTTTAATGGAACTATTCCAGCTCTGAAAGAAGAATATTGCTTTGCTAACTGTCTCTCCTTTTAAGCAAGACTCCCATTTGCTCTCTCAGTCCTCATATCCATTAATTTTCATTATTTATTTAGTGTAGTTTCCTTTTCAGTCATTTAATTTCCAGTTTATGATAGTATTATTTCGACACATTGGACTTTGTCAGATACCTTTGATGTGACATTTTGCAACTGATGAATTTCTTCTTCCTCAGCTTATGAAAACTTTTATATATTTTTCAGATTTCATATCTGTTTATTTATCATATCCATCTCCATAATTGCGCAAGTTCTCCATTAATTGCTTTTTTTTTACTTATGGCTTTACGCCTCGTCGACGTTGAGGTCATTAGAGGCGGCATGGAACTGGGGACAAGGAACTGGAAGGAATACGACCATGATTTTTTGTAGGAAGCGTCCAGGCATTCGCCTCGAGTGATTTGGGGAAACCATGGAAAACCCATATTGAACGGGCGTCTCCCAAATGCGAGGCCAGAGCGTTAACCGTTCACCCACAACGCTGGGTCAGTAGCAGGAGTCACATCGGTCCTATATGAAATAGAGCTGAACATTTAGCTCTTGCACCTTCTGCTGTGCCAAGTCTCATTTCTTGCGATTTTCTGCTATTCCAGATTTGATCGTTGATATCATACCTTAATTCTAGCTTGATGAAGCGTAACCTGCTTCACGTGGCTTATTATTAACGTCTTTCTGGTGTCCGGGCATAGATGATTAGCTTGAGTGATGTTTACCCCTCCATAGGAACGTCTGGGAAGATGAACTGGGAAAGTTTCCTCTTTCCTTCGCCAGAGTGACAGTGTACGTAAATGTTGTCGTAAGTATGAGTGACTGATAGTGTGTGCGTTCAGTGCAGGGTGTTATTTGTGTTGAAGATGAGGGTTAGAGTGAAGCCTGGTGCCGACTTATTCAGGCCTACTCTTCCGAAACACTAATAGGGCTGCGATGTTTAACGTATGAACGAATCATACATTAAGAGTGTCGTATGCACTCACCCCATGCGCACTGCGGAGAGGTTTGGGATTTAACTCAATACTTTAATACACAATCTGATGAACAGGGATTCTACACCACTGTCTCCTACCTGCCGGCCAAGTCCTGATGAAGAAAAAAATTCTTCCACCACCAGAACACGAACTAGATAACCCCGTGTAAGCGCCGGAAACCAACACGGTGCCACAGCCAACTGAGCCAATGGGGCTTGTTTGAAATAAGCCTAACACAATCCAACAGAGTCCCGTCTTAGCTAAGCCAATAACATCTGCTCTTCTTCCAGCTCACGTTGCGCAGCCCCCAGCTTGATATGCATTGCTTGATAGTCATCATGAGAACGGATAGCTCCTTTTGGTTTTAAGTTTTTCAGCTTCTCTTCGCCTTTCCTTTCAGTCAAATATCTGAGAGAATCTGGTACACATATGCCAAGCGTGGTCTTTCTCAGCGCTTCAGGAATCGAGCGCTCTCTTGTAGACTCTGTGTAATGCAATGGACTAAGTGGTTCACCAACTCCGCAAAGTCCCCTGTCACTCTGTCCTTCCAGCTGATCTCCAGCATTCTACAACAACACTAGGTTCCCAGAGTTTCAAACTTTCTTTTCTCCTCAGCATCCATTGGCCATGTCTCACATGCATTCAAGCCGACATTTCAAATATTAACTTTCATTAGTCTTTTCCTACTGTTTAAGTTGATTCATTTAAGACATAGTATGCCCTATATGTTTTCCTTACTTCTGCCATCTCTATTTATTTACATCACAAACATGTCAATTGAGACACGTCTTCCCATATTCAGATTTCATAACCACTCGTTGAAGTATTCGCAGCTTTCTATAACGCTACATGTAAGTCTTTTGATTTTAAAATTGTAATGTCTGCTGAGAAATTTTTCCATCATGTTCAGCACTCTTTCTAGTTCTTCTCTTTCCTCTATGGCGAAAACATTGTCGTCCGAAACCGTAACCTGTCAATGTATTATTTGTTCACCTTCATGCCAACTTCTACCATATCCCTCACCTAATCCACAATTTCCTATAAATATACATTAAATGTGCTGGATGACTTAGAGAAATCTTGTATTACGTCCTTTTTTATCTCTACTTCCTTCTCGTATGTCCCATTACTAACAGTGGTATTGTCTTCAAATTTCATATTCATAAATTTCATCTGTGATCACTGTTTATATATATATATAACACTTAAACGATCTCTAATCTACCAGTATAGTTTAATGCAATAACTCTATACATCATTGAAAATTTGTCCACATTACCTGTGCGTATGTCTTGAATGCTCATTCTGAAGTCAGCTAAAATGTATTTTATATATACATGCCTGGAAAAAAAAAAACCCCCGAAACTTCCAGAAGCGAAGGAGGAAGCGGAATGAAACTTCACGTGTTGAGAGAGTATGTCATGTTACTTCAGTAATTATAAAATGGAATCAAATTTACAACTACAAAAATTGACAGTATGAGCCCACTTATCAATAAGGCATTGCACCACTTATTCCGTTTTGGAAGGGCGTCATAAAACAGTTGTATCCTCTCCTGCGGCAAGCTGGCCCACAACTGTTGTAGCTGATCCTTGATATCCTGGATACAGGCACTGGGATTGAGTTCAAGTCCGAACAGACCCCACACATGTTTTATCTGGGAAAGATCTGGGGATCTTGCTGGCCACGGGAGTGCCTCAACATCAAGTAGACTGTTGTTCATGGAGACAAGTATCAAGATAAATAATGAATATTTGCCAAAATCGCTGAAATAATTTAAAATTGAAATTCGTAGAGGGCAAAAATAAGCGGTTACAGGAAAAGAGAAAAATGGGTATGTAGCGAAATTGTCACAGGGGCGTGTGCTCCATTGCAATTACATAAAATATATGACATTTCAGAAAAAAAATACTCAACTGAAACTAAAATCTTATTGGTTCGTACCTCTATTGGCCAAATTTCATCGTTATGACAAGAACATCAAAAATAATCTCCACAAATATGCTCTACCAAACAAGTGTGAAACCATAAGGGGAAAATACACAAAGAAACCCAACTTAAAACTATATAACGCTATGGCATTTCGGATTTTATGGTTTTTCTTTTGTGTGGACTGAATCAAGGGTATTAACTAAAAAAACATAATTGTCATATCCGGCAACAGAAATGAAGTTCTTACGATCACTCAGGGGACGCACGAGAAAATAGGAAACAAAGATATCACGGAGGAACTTAAAATATTTTTAATAATTGAAAGGATCCAGAGAAACAAAAACAAAATATGGAAACACCATCTAAGTAGAATGGATGAAAATAGAATTCCGAAAATGTTATATGTACAGTACATAAGGTAAACTGTAAGAAGACCCGTCAAACATTCGATAGACGAATCCGGGACAGGCCAAGATCCTAGTATGCATGATAGGGAAGAACAAATGTCGTTCAATCGAAATGACCGCCTGAAAATTAAGTGCTGGTGTTTGGTTTTAGTGTTCATATAACTCAGGAGGGGAAACTCGTTTACCATACTTTGATTTGATGATACTTATGTCCAACTTTGGACGCGTTTAGAGACAAGTAATTTTTCCTCATTTTTGTCAGTTGACACAGATGAAATATTTTCAAGACTTATTATTATTATTACTCCGCGATTCACTGTAAGTGCGTGGCGGAGGGTACATTGTACCAATCCTAATGTGTAACCATTTGTGCATAGGAAGATATATACGGGATATGGCAGGAGGCGCCCATGGGTTATTTTTAGGAACCGTCTGGGAAATCCATGGAAAACCCAGATCAGGATGGCCGAAATGATTTATCGAGAACTACCCCTGTCAGATTTTAAGTTTACACGCCCAGTAAATCCTTCCTATTCTAGTCGCTCGAGGAAAAAAAAAGAGTATAGAATTGAATCGGTTCTGGCCCTGATTTCTCTTATCATATTTTCGCGGTCATTCCTAGATATGAATGATGTTGGCAGTAATGTTTGTTTGCTGTCATTCCGAAATAAGTCAGTCGCGAACTTTTCAATTAACTTCTGTCGAGAGCAACGCCTTCGGTGTTCCAGGTCTTCCAACCTAACTCCTTCAACATCTCACGTACGCTTTCCCTCCAACTATATATACCTGTCACGAATCGGGCGGCTCTTCTTTGGATCTTCTCCAAAGCCTCCATTAACCCCTTTTGATGGGGACCCCATACAGAGCAATAATATTATAAGTGAGGACGCACTAGTGACTTACATGCAATCGATTTAATTTCCGGTGTGCACTGTTTTAAATTACGACCTAGAAATCGGAGCATACGATTTTCTTTCCCAATTATCTTCTCAATATCCTCATTCCACGACATGTTTTTTACGAATTGTTACCCCTAGGTATTTAGCGGAATCTACCGTTCTAAGGACAGTGCCAATTAATTGTATATTCAGAGTTGAATGGTGTCACCTTTTTACTTATACGCATGACTTGACACTTTTTAACATTTAACTCCAACTGCCAGTCTTTACACTACACAATTATTTTCTTAATATCGTTTTGTTACAAAGCGCAGTCGTCCTGGGTTTTGAGTACACGATAAATAATAGCATCATCGGCAAATAGTATTTTCTTACCCCTTATTACGTCACATACATAATTAATGTATACTGGTATAAGAAACAATAGAGGTCCTATAACGCCTCCCTGGGAAACCTCGTACCTCACTTCGGTAAGTGATGAACTCTCACCAACGAGAAGTACACACTGTGTATGACGGGGAAGTGCTATATGATTGTTGGAGCATGTTTTTTTTGTGTTCGTGCGCCGTGATAGAGGCGGCAGTGAAAGTAGTCCTGCCGCTGGACTGCAGTCTCCCAGGTAGCACAGCCGGGACTGTAGAGACGCCATTTTGGAGGCCGAATTCCAGTCTGTCAGTCCACCGGCGGCTTCTTCAGACCACGCGTAATGACTCTAGGCACAGTTCAACATGAAACACCATTTATACTGACAACGCTAAACAAAATCACGTATTTAGAGATGAAAAAAACTTCGTGTCCTGAGACAGCTGATTGGTAGTGAGCTTCGGTTGTTTAATGTCTGTTTTCAGAAACAAGTTTCCTGTTAAATGATTCATAAAACTACCGCGGCCATCTTTGTTCATGATTAATAAACTTTCGGGTTATGCTGCGTTGTTTATTCCATTACCTGACCAAGGTAAAAGACAGATTACATCCAAACCAGCTTATGGGTGTTTACGAAATCCCCTGCAGCTGTGGCAGTGTTTATATGGGCGAGACAGGTCGCACTGTGGCGGAGAGACTTAAAGAACATATCCGCCACTACAAATATAACAACAGCGACAAATCCGCCGTGGTCCGCCATGCTATTAATACCGGGCATGAAATAAAATTTCAAGAAACGAGGATAATGTGGAGAGAAGACCAGCGGTGGCCCCGACGGGTGAAAGAGGCAGCAGAATTTTAAAGAATACCAACAACATCAACGAAGATAGCGGCCTTTTACTCTCCAATGCTTGGCGCTCGTTGCTATGTCAACATAAACAGTATCTCTGACGAAGGCTTTAGGATACCAGCCGAAAGCTCAGGTAATGAAATAAACAACGTGGCATAACCCGAAAGTCTATTAATCAAGTTTCCTGTTATTAGTACCAACGAGAAAATCTGTATGTTGTTATTGAGTAAACTACAGATTGCTGTTACTCGTATTGTAATGCTTTAATTATCTACGCGTTAATATGAATTTACACGAAAACGGGAGAGATAACCACAAGTTAACACATTATTTAGGTGTAAGGGAATGGAAAAATTTTCATTTTTAAGTAAGAAAAATTTTCATTTTTAAGTAAGAAAAATATAAATTACTAAGGAAAATGATAAACAATTTTGTGAAAACATTGGAAGAATTGAATATTAAAATTCGTAAAGGGCAAAGGTAAGTTGTGGTGATACTGCACTTAAATAATTTAACATTTAAAAAATCATGAAATAGTGTAGAAGGTATAAAGGTAAGTTGCCAGCGGTGCATTTGCTC
>CM061918.1:64224104-64549248 GCA_031002005.1 Vandiemenella viatica | reverse complement strand
ATATTCACGTATAAACCTATTATACATGGACAAACAGTGAAGTTCACATGCGTTGACTCTTATGATTCCATTTTGGTTTCCTCCTGAGCAGGGGCGGATCCAGGATTTTGTTTTTTTTTGGGGGGGGGGGGGCTTGGCTTGAGTGAATTTTGGTCCAGAGGGCTTGCGTTCAGTGGATTTTGGTTTTGGGGGGGCTTGAGTCGGGAAAAAGGTAGTATTTATATTATCCTCGGGCCTCAAATCCGTAGAGCTAAAAAAATACAACTACAGGGGTGGACCTAGATACGTTTGGGGGGGCTTGAGCCCCCTAACCCCTCCCCCTGGATCCGCCCCTGCTCTTGAGTAACGAGACAGCCACGACACAGTGTATGGGTCGTTTCTCAGCAGAGACGGCAAAGTTAGTGGACGATCCTGGCGGGGCTAATTAGTACTTAGTAGGGACTCGGCGCTTGGAGTGCGGTCGATACTGCGCGGTGATGAGCGAGCGGGCAGTTCGCAGAACTCTGCTGGACAGCGGACTCAAAGCCACGGGACGCAATTACCTGTCTGGGAGGCACAAAGGCCGGGCGAGTTGTGACAGGCGCGGAGAATCCGACTGTAGTGCCGCCTCGCAGCCAACTGCGAGGATCCTCTTAACAGGCAGGTCAGCTGGAAGGGCTTGGCTCAAAAATCTGTGCTTGATATATATCTGGGCTAGGAACAACTCCGCTCTCTGTCTATCTGCAGCATTGCAGTTCGTGTCCATAGACCACGTAACTCCATTTTGGCCTCCTGTGAACCCCCCCCCCCCATGTATCCCGACGTAGTTTTTGTCTCTACCCCCTTCCCCCCACCCACGAAGCACGTAGCTTTTTTCCCTATTGATCCCAGAAGACATTTTGTACTGTTTTATCTTGTCAGACTATCGTGAATTACATAAATATTTACATTTTAACTGTGACAAATATTATGAATGAAAATCTACATGGCCTGGCTCGGAACCCACCCCCCCCCCCCGCACGAAGTATTCCATCGTAGCTTTCCAGCCAACCCCTCACCCCCATAGACCAAGCCTCGTAGTTTGTGGACTCTCCCTAACGCAATCGTTAAGTACAGTAAAAGTCCGGTTATCCGAGTTCCGACTATCCGAACCGCCAGACTAACCGAGGCAAATTTTTAAAAATATAATAGGGAGCTTTTATGAAGATATGGAATATTTTTCCAACTAGATTGTGTACGATATTAAGCGTGCTACTGTAACACAGAAGACAATTAAAGACTTTTTTGGTAAGTGATCGTAATTAATGTACAAAAGACAACTTTATTGCTTCACAAATTAGTTTTACACTATAAATAAATTGTATTAGGTATTTCAGTTTCAATATGTTTTTTGATTCATTGTAACCTCTCTCCTTGACCTCCGGTTATCAGAGTTTTTCGTTATCCGAGGTGGTCCCGGTCCCGTTTACCTCGGATAATCGAACTTCTACTGTACTAAACAATCTTATCTTATATATACGAGTATATATATAAAATACACGTGTGTGTACCTATATTTCAATCTGCTGCCTCCACTACCTAGCGCAGATCACTGGTGTTTGTGTGTGGTAGTAGCATGGAGTTTCCCATCGTGCACAACGTTGACCGAATTACGGTAGCTGTGGGGGAGATATAGACTGAAAGTGGTCGATCTGTAACATTTTCATATTTCGACCATATGCTTTACATTGCTGCCACAACTACATAGTGCAAACCACTGGTGTTTGTGTGTGGTAGTGACCCCGAGTCTCCCACCGCGCACTATGGTGGTTACATGTCGGTAGCTATAAGGGTGTGGCAGATATGGTGGTTGAAAGTGGTCGACGTAAGACATTTCCCTATTTCTACCAAAGTACCTGTATTTCATCTTGCAGCCAGAACTAACAAGCACAGAGACCACTGGCGTTTGTATCGTGTACTGTGGTGATTGCATGTCGGTAGCTGTGGGGGTGTGGTAGATACGGTGTTTGAAAAGGGTCGACCCGATATAAAAGCAGACATGTGTGTCCCTGTATTTCACTCTGAAGCCAAAACTACTTAGCGCAGTCCACTGGTGTTTATGCGTGGTAGTAACCTCGAGTCTCCAAACGTACACCATGGTGGTTGCATTTCGGTAGCTATTTGAGTGTGAGATATGGTGGTTGATATTGGTTGACGGAGGGCATCTTCATATTTCAACCAAAGACATGTATGTCCCTATATTTCACTTTCCAGCCACAACTATCTAGCGCAGACCACTGATGTTTGTGTGTGGCAGTAGGCTCGAGTCTCCCATCGTGCACTATGGTGGTTGCATGTTGGTGGCTGTGGGAGTGTGAAGATATGGTGGTTCAAAGTGGTAGACGAGAGGTTTTTTTTATTTCGACCAAATACGTATGTGTCCTTATATTTCACATTGTAAACACAACTAAATATCACAGATCACTGGTATTTGTGTGTGGTAGCCTAGTAGCCTCGATTCTCCCATCATGCACTATGGTAGTTGCATATCTGTAGCTGTGGGGGTGTGGGAGATATTCATAAACGACTGCTATAAATAACCTGCGCAGATCACTGATGTTTACGTGTGGTAATGGCCTCGAGTCTTCTATCGTGCACTATGGTGGTTGCATGTCGGTAGCTATCAATCGAAATTCTTTACAAACACGAACGAAGTCGTGGGCACCATCTAGTATACTAATATAACAGGTAGTCCCTAACCCATGTATTAGGATACAGTAGACTCTGGGCAGTACGCATCAGGCAGGTGTTAGAAAAATGTTACAAAATCCTTCATTTACTGGAGAGGATGTGCTAAAGAAGTGAGGGAACTGGGTTACAAAAAATTCTGTCAGACCATTGCTTGAATATGGTGGTCTGTGTATCAAATACATGAGATGGATGGCGTGCAAAGGAGAGCACCTATATTTATTTGTGTAAATTACCGCAGGAACCAGTCAGTAACTGACACGATAAAGGAGCTTAATTGGGAGTCATTGTAAGACAGGAACGGGGTGAAGAGAGTGCTGGGCAGGTGATATGAAAGGGTTACAAAATGCTTCATGATTAGAGAGTGAAGTGGGGGAACTGAGTTACCAAACTTTGGTAAGACCGTTGTTTAAGTATGGAGGTGTGGTTTGGGATCCACATTTTGGGTATTAAATATATGTAGGAGTTGCAGGGCATGCAAAGGAGAACATTTGTTTGTGGAAATTACTGCAGGACCCAATCAGTAACTGATACGATAAAGGAGCTTGATTGGGAGCCATTAGCACAGAGAGTGCTGGGGTTGCGCAATGGGTATGTTGGTGATGAGTCTTGGAATGATATTGGTCAAAGGGATGCAATACACTCTGGGCAGCATACATTGGGCAGGTGGTAGGTAAAGGTCACAAAATCCTTAATTTACTGAAAGCGTGATGACAGGATAAACCTGAGAAATATGAGTATTGGGCTACAAAACTTCGGTCATACCATTGCTTGCATATGGTGGTGTGGTTTGGGACACACTTTTTGGGTGTTAAATATAGGAGTTGTAGGGCGTGCAAGGGTGAGCAGCTAGATGTGTTTGTGGAAAATACAGCAGGACTCAGTCAGTAAATGCTAAAGGAGCTGGTTTCAGAGGCGTTTGTAGACAGGAGGAGAGTAAAGAGAGTCCTGTCGATGTGCAATGGTATGCTGGTGATGAAGCTTGGAATGATATTGTTTTAAGAATTAGGACTAATGCATGAAAGGGAAAAGATGACCAAGAGCACAAGGTGGCACTAGTTTACATGCACAAGAGAGTGGTAAAATTTTCTTTTGTGGGGAAGGGAGTCAAGGTCTGGAAACAATTACCACGGGAGGTGATGAATACCGCTGGAGGAATTTAAAACTCCTGAACTTATGGTTCCTAAATGGCAAAAGTAGGTGGGTATGGAATAATAAAAAGCCAATTACTTCAGATCTACTACCGAAAGAAATAAAAAAGAGGGACAAAGTTAGCATAGCATCGAGATATGCGACAGCAATTAAAGTGATAATAATAAGCGTGCATGACTTCACTGTCCCGGAAGGAAGAGCGCAGTTCTCCTAGCTAAGCCAAATGGTCGCGCATACCGCCTCCCTTATCATGCTCTAAACTAACATGGTAATCTTACGGATTCATATCTAACTAAGCGGTGTTAACACTGGGACCTATCATGCGGGAGGAGGCAGGTTCATATCCCCAACAGACTATCCGGAATTCGACTTGTCACGGTGTCCCGAAATAACACCTGGCGAAAATTCCTTCGGTAGGCCATGGCCGAGTTTCTTCCGTTTCATTGTCCTCTGTCGGTACTGTCTGCTCTAATGAATCATGCGAGCCGTAATGCTCCACTTAAAAAAAAAAAAAAAAAAAAACCGTGAATTATGCTCTAGCTTGAGGCTAAACACTGTCTTCAGAAAAATTTGTCAGACACAAGTACTCAGATACTAAATATGATTTCTAAGCGCTAGTGAGCTTGAGTCAAGTATATCAATAGGCTGGAACCACTGGAATTACTCACGTTAAAACAAGTTATTGGTAGTTAACATCTGTAGTCCTTAGCGTATATTAAGGAAATTTGGTGTTGCTGATTTCTTGAGATCCTTATTGTGTTAACAGTATAAGAAGAAATGCTGTCTTAAATAAAGTTGCTTATGTTTCTTACCAATATTAAAGATAGCCGATGGAAAATGTTTGTCGAATGTATTAATTTTCTTCCTTGTTTTAATGAATAATCCCTTTCAGTGTCTGAACTGCTTCAGATCAACTCTCCCAGGAATTTTTTCGTGGATTTCACCGCAGAATACACCGAGTAATCTGGTTTGGAAATGACTGGAATTCAGGGGACGTTTAAAGAGAGTGCCGGGGGGGGGGGGCGCAATAGTAGCTATATAGCCAATGGATATTGGGAGAAGAATTAGCGGTAATATTTTGAATGGAAATTGGGACCACGACTATAAATAAATGATTTCTCACATGCAACTATTCAGATTAGAATTTTTACCAAATGAAGAAATAAAATGTGAATCTAGCAGTTCTTGAGACCTTCCGGCTTATGTAACATGGACATGTCAGTGATAGATCAGAAAACTATAGGAGTAATAACCAATGGTCAAAGAATGAGTCGATAGAGATATTCACAGCAGAATATTATAATAAAGTAGGTGGAAAGATAAATAGACGTTGCGTTTAGGATGCGAGAAATGGTCAATATACATATATATTTCTGTTGTCATCAGTATCTCGATTGATTTGATGCAATCCTCCATCCCTTCCATCTTGCCCTAACCTCTTCATCTCAATATAGGCTACCCCTTACAACCCACATCCTCAATTTTCTGTCTTCCTATACAGTGCTTACCTTCCACTGTCACCCCACTAAAAAATTAACAGATCCCTCATATCTCAAAATATGACTTACTATACTGTCTCCTCTTTCAGTTAGACTCTTCCACAAACTTCTTTCCTCACCCAACATTTCCAAAACACATTAATTTCGTACTTTATGTGTACTTAATTGTCAATATCCTTCTATAGCACCATATTTCAAACGCTTCAATTTTCCTTCTTTCTGGATTCTTAAAGTCTATGCTTTGCAGCCACGAAATGCTGTGCTTGTAACATATGCTACCAACCCAATTACGAAATTAATTAATTTGTAAATATTATTTAGTCAAGCGTAGTTAATTATGATGTAAATATTGATTGTAATAATGTATATAATGTAATTACGAAGTTAGAGAAATCCACAGATTACCAAACACATTGTCAGTGAGTAGTGTAAGTACATCTTTAAAAGAATAAGATAGAAATCTTTGATCTGGTTTGGCGGAAGGTTTTTTTTTGGGCGATAAAGAGCTGTCAGTTTCACACTGCGAGTGCTGCAGCAGCAGTATATGAATGTATTAGTAGTTATTCGGAAAGTGATATATTGTAGTTGTGTTTTGTTTTATCGAGTGTCTGCGAGCTTTGGTTTGATTTTTAAAACAGTTGACAGTATATGCTAACAACTGCGCGTTGTAATTTTCTGTAGAATTAGCGACCAGTTGATTGAGCTATTTTATGACGATTGAATATTATAATATTTAAAGAAGTGACCTCTACTCTGTTTACTTGGGTCAAAGGACGACATATTTAGGGCCACGTCGCCATAAGACCTGCAGAGTTACCAGCAAGTTAATTAGTGGAGTTTGCTCGTCTTCGACTGGATAAATTTTAATTGTATGGAGGTTACATGCTGCACACATAGAGTTTTAAAAAGTTCTTTCTAGATGAATATATGAAACTAAAAGATTTCTCTTTTTCATGAAGGCTCCTTTAGCTAGTGCTATTCTGATTTAACTAACTATAATATAAAACTCGTTTTAATTTTTTTTTCCAAGCCTTTTATTAGGAAGTAGGGGACTAGAATAATTTACTAAGGGAGGTACTGTACGTTATATTTCTTACAGTGAAAACTTAAAGTTAACTTACATAGGTATGCGTAGTTTCCACCACTCCATAAGCTCCGTCGCGCCAATCCTTTATCGCCTGTTAATTGGTGGTGGGATTCCTCTCGTGGGCTGAATGGAGCGGTCCCGAGGCTGAGCCTTGCGGTACTCCAGGCCAGGGCGTCCCACGGAGCTCCCGTGGGAAAAGCCAACATTCCTGGCCGGTGCGGTGGGCCCTGTTTGTCTCGAGGGCCTGCGCCTTTTGACACTGAATGTCAAATGAAGCCGCAAGGACGCCTTCCGGCTGGGCCGCAACCTGTCATCCGGAAACGGAAAGGGTGACCACACTAAGGCTGCCACTTCCAGCTTCATTAATAGTGTTTTACGCTTTGCTTTTGTAGAGAACTGTAGTTATTAATTGAAAGGCGCTAACCCATAAACTTGTTAACCCAAATTACTGTGTTACGTTAACTACGAGCATGCGAAATAAAAGTTAAGGGTGGAGAATTCTAAATTTTTATCATAGCCATCAAGACTTAGGAAAAGACAGTCCAGTCCACTTTATGGAAATTGAGGGAGTGGAGATTTCCGATTACGGAGAGCAGTAATTCGTCTTTGAGAGATCGAGGACTAGATATAGAGGTGAGTGTCACAATATGGCCGCTATACTCAAGGAGTTTCCTCTTCGGTAGTCACTTTACAACAGGCTGAGTATCCTCTATTATCTTCTGGACTTGGATCATCGAGTGCCAATCGCTCGATCGACTGAGAACACTTTGCTGTAAAGACATGGGTTTAGTGACAAGGAGACCTCTAAAAATACTTTGGCTGGCTTAGAAACACTTTCCCTGTTGGCCGCAGAAACCACCTCTGTAACCATTGTCTAGGCCGGTATTACTACCAAGTTGCACTAACAGCGAAAGTATGACGATGACCACATGTCGGCACTCAATTTCAGGCGTAAGGGAGTGCGAAAAATTTTCTTTTGTAACTAAGGAAGTAAAGCATTGCAATAAATTACCAAGGGAACTGATTAATAATTTACCAAAAACGATAAAATAACATAAAATTCTTTAAGGGCAAAAGTAAGCTTGTACAAGAAAGGGAAAAAAAGGTGTGAAGGAAAATTGCCACTGCAACCGGTGCTGAATCGCAATTAAATTAAATTAAATTATGAGTAACATTTATTTAAGTAGTGATAAATGTATTGCACGATTATCTACCATTTAGTTCCCCAGTAAACACATCACATAATTAAATCTTTAATCCCAATGAAGAATTCACTTTGTTTGTGAATGTTGCATAAACTTAAATGCAGCCGGGCATTACTTTATCTATAAAATTTAAATAGATCTTTTGTTGTAATAAAGAAGTTCCTAATAATTTGCCACCTAGTTTACCTGTTCTCACTACGCTTACTGCTGACCGATGGAAGTTACTATGAATTCACCAATCAATTTCAGTATTAACCCATGTTATCCTTGATAACATACAGCTGCCACTTGTTAGATGTTCTCAATGATTATTTTAGCTATGACAAATTTCACTTGAGTAACATCCTCCACAAAACTTGCAATGTTTGAGTTCTACTGTTGGTGGAAAACACTGTCAGAGTGCAGACCAAGAGATCATCAAGAGGAAGACCGCCAGACCGCTTGGACAAGGCATACGCAGGTTGTTGGAGATAAATGGCAGAACATAGACCTAGATCGTTCGAGCTGGTGAAGACTGTAATTTTTAAATCCTGTATTCTTTCATAAGCAGCAAATTTCCAGACAAAAAAAATTAAATCCACCCAACCAAAACATGCGTTCGTATTGGTGTAAATATTTCTTTCTTTATATTAATTTACAGTTGGAATTCTGTAATACAAGGAAGTCTCAGTAAAGTCTCGTGAAGAGTCTTCACGTCTAGTAACTTCCATGACAAATTTACGCTCACCCGAGGATACCCAAGTCCGCTCACTCAGTTATGAATGAATTTTTGGTTCGCGCCGCCATTTTTCTTTTCTTTCCCGCCGTTTAGTGACGGTGTTTCTGAAATACGGCCACGCGTCGAGTTTCTCTTTTCCCACATTTGTCGCACGGCGCGCGTCTTTTGTTGTCGGACCGACCGCCACGCCGCCTGGTGACAACAAAGGAGAATTAGCAGTACACAAGGCGTTTCCGAAACAGATTCGTCCTGCTGGCCGAGCAACCTGAGTTGGACGACACAGGCACTAAAAAAAAAAAATTAAATAACACGTACACAAATTATGCTGAAAATCGTAAAGTATATAGATATATCTGGATATTGTGGGCCATTTCCTCAATTGCGATAGGATCAATTTTATGAATAATTGTAACGCCAATGCAATTGAAATTGTTGTTTTATTTTCCGAACGCGTTTCGCTTTACAAATGAAGCGAAACGCGTTCGGAAAATAAAACAACAATTTCAATTGCATTGGCGTTACAATTATATATAGAGATAATTTATGCAAAGTAGCCATGTTTGAGAGATTGGTAACCCACATTTGGATATCAAATCCAGGCGTCGGAGAGGGTTGCAATGGAGGGCAGCTAGAGTTGTTTGTGGAACACAATCAGTAACTATTACGATAAAGCAGCAGGGTTGGGAGTCATTGAAAAATGATGGCAGTTTATCATAGTGCTGGGCTTGATGAGGCCTAGATGCATAATTGGGTCAAGAATTAAAAGCAGTATGTGAGGAAGATATGATTATGATCACAAACTGGCCCTCCTTTTCAGGATTGAGGCAGAAGAATAGGTACTAAAGGTGTCAGGAAATAAGCTATCGGTGGTTGTACTGAATAATTTACCCCCAAAAGTGAACAAAAAGTTGAAAGTAAGACCTAAAAAACTAGATGTGTATGGAAATTGCTACCAGTGCTACAATTCATCACAATTATTAGTATTAACTATACTAAAACCTTCAGTGATAATCTAAGCGTTTCGTTATACGTAACTTAGTCGATAGACCTCACGATCAAAATAATTCTTATAATCGTTTCCGGCCCGATATTTTCTCACGGCCATTAGAGAAGTAATATCGTGTTTTAAGTCAGGGAAGATTATTGATGTTTGAGCCAGGTACGTCGCTGTTGGTATGCAGATAGATTAAATTTTAAATGAACCAAATATTTATATCGGTGCATGAAACTGAAATATTAATTAAAAAGATTCATATTGATTTTCATTATCTGATTGTATTTGAAGACCTCTCTTCTTCCTCTGCTGTGACTTCTCTGTTTACTTCTTAACATTATAACCGGTATTCGAACCAGAGACCTGTCTAAATAGATTGACTTATCTTGCAGGTATTCAATTAGCTAACAGTTTGATTCGATATTGGATGGATATGCTGCAATAAACAACAACGTCATTATGAGCCAAATAATCTGTTGGTTTAACGGTTAAAGCTCGGGCCTTGTATTCGGAAGGAAATTTCAACATTTTGTTTCTTGAATATGCCATGATCGAATTATTCCCCATTTCTTGTCCCTATTTCTTTCTCGGCCATACAGGCGCAATCTAAAAGAAGATCTACAAATAGCTCATTACGCTGAGAAGCTTACATTAAGTGATCATGTCTGTTAGCCAACTCTGTGGATGTGAAATCTGCGTTTCGAAAAAAAATAAAAGCCAAAAGACATAAAATCGTAGTATTTGAAACATGGTGCTAAAGAAGAAGCAGAAAATTTCGTGGACATCTAAAAGAAAGAAACGACAATGTCTACATGAACGAGTGTTGAAGAAAGAGCTAAAAGAAAGAAGGGGCCTTATAATGGGCCACATCACTTTAAGAAAATGGATGTGAAATCGAGATAGCTCATCAGCTTGACAACCCGAAATGTTAGACCGGTGGCCACCAAGGCTTCTTGGCTAATCAGGAAATTTCAAATAAATAACGCGATTAGATTTTATTTCCACTTATATTTTTAAAAGTAACAGTAGCAGCGATACCAAATAAAGTGCAGTTGTCTGTTGTGGAAGAACTGCTTACAAATTACGGTTGTAACGGATCTCCGCATCCGCAAGTGCGGAACTTTCGCCTGAAATCCCACATCCGCTTTCGCATGTATAGCGGATGTTTGTTTACATTGCAATATATGTTATTCTTTTCTCTTTATGAGAGATTCTGCCCATCGTCTCTTAGCTAACAACAATGTGGCCTTTTTTTGTGATGATCTTGCATTAAAAAAATATTGAACTAAATGGTGTTATTACCTAAACGACGAATTTACAAGGTTAAACTTGCATGTAAAGCAAAGCGCCTTCTTCACGGTCCAACCTAAGGACATCCGTGTAGAACTACAATAGGATGCGCTCACCCATTAACACTACCAGAAGGAGTCCAACAAAATGTTTCAAGCAATCCTTCCCAATCGTACTTTCTCGCTGCACGCCATGTGTTCTTATCGCACACTCACAGGATTTTTCCTCCAATCTGATCTAACACCATAGCTTGTTGGACAGCAAGGACTCGTGTTGGTTGTTTGGGAGTCTCAACATCCTACACGTCCTGCATGTAGTTCTCTAACCCCTTTCATGGCCCATCATGAGGTCTTTATTGAAAATCGGATCAACGTAGGTCCTACAAGTTGTACTGTGAATGGGTCGTTAGAGCCGTGGAAAGGCGGGTGGTGGGCACGGAGATGTGCGGTGGCGAGGCCTTGTGCCTGACGCTTGAATTAGTCGAGCCGCGAACTCCGCAAAGTTCACATGAGACCGACTGGTTTTTAGACGCTTGTGTGGTTATGTAAATAATTTAATTCACTTGCGAAATCATCCCATGGTTTTTGTTGTTGAAAGATAAGGCAAAAAATAAATCAATCTGGTAGTATTTTTTTTGAAGTAGACGTTACTTACGAAAAGTGTAGAATTTGGCATAAAAATATACTTATTTTGATTTTAAGTTTATTTGTGATAAAATATTAAAATCTAAATAATTATAAATTTATTTTTCCACTTCCGCATCCGCAAAACATCCGCATCCGCGCATCTCAAGCATTAAACATCCACATCAGCATCCGCATAGATGACTTCCGTTACAACCCTAGTAGACCTAAAAATACAAAGGGAAGAGATACAAAGTTATAAGCTTGGCAAAGATATATGTGACGTTCGTTTGAATCTATGCTACTATTTGTTTATTTACGACTATTGAATGCATAAATTCATGTAAGGAGAACTGCATGGGATGTTTACTATATATTCTATCTAACTAGTCAGAACATAACTTAAGATTTTTTTTTTTTTTTTTTTTTTTTTTTTTTTTTTGCAGAAACTAAGAAACAGGAAATTTTGTTAAAAACTCAGAGAAAGTTTATTCTAAACTTAAAAAAAAATTACGAAATATATCAGTTAAATCTATAATCGTTATTCCTTTTTTAAATTATGCTTTCCTTTATGATATTTTTCATAACAATAAAAATGTACGTCTTTTTTGTGTACAATAACAGAGATATAAAATATTATAACGCGAGGCATATATGCGATGTTCATTTTCTCACTGAGAGTGTATACTGTTTACCACTCATCGCCTGTTGTGGAAGAAATAGCGAAAAAAGGAAGAGCAGAGCGGGATTTTACTATGTAAAAATTTACTTTTTTTATCATAAAATATGAGGCGATTATAATTATGCACTTAAAAAAATTTTCAGTTGCCACGCACGTTGCCATTACCCTAGTTCTATAATATGAGGGATGGGTTAATGTGTTTATTTGTAGTATAATGCATGACTCAACAACGCGTTAATGTGCTGCTGAGGTTTATTTGGATTGAGCGTGGTGGGTGAGTGGTAACTATCTTAGGCCTGTAATCCGGGAGCATGCGGGTTCGAATATCCTTTCATCCATCCAGATTTGGCAATTCCAGGGATACCCTAAATCATTCCAGGCGAGTGGCGGGATTGTTCCTTTAAAAGCCCGTGGCGGGATTCCTTGTTCCCAATCATCTACCACCTCCAATGAACTCGTCGTAGACCAGGCATAAAGCCATATACGAACAAAACTTTCCCTCTGTAATGCCAGTTACGCAATTTTCAGGCCAAAGAAATGCAGGTGTCGTTTCGCAATAATCTACACTCCTGGAAATTGAAATAAGAACACATTGACGCCGGTGTGTAAGACCCACCATACTTGCTCCGGACACTACGAGAGGGCTGTACAAGCAATGATCAAACGCACGGCACAGCGGACACACCAGGAACAGCAGAGTTGGCCGTCAAAGGGCGCTAGCTGCGCAGCGGTTGGGCAACGCTGCAGTCAGTGTCAGCCAGTTTGCCGTGGCATACGGAGCTCCATCTCAGTCTTTAACACTGGTAGCATGCCGCGACAGCGTGTACGTGAACCGTGTGTGCAGTTGACGGACTTTGAACGAGGGCGTATAGTGGGCATGCGGGAGGCCGGGTGGACGTACCGCCGAATTGCTCAACATGTGGGGCGCGAGGTCTCCACAGTACATCGATGTTGTCGCCAGTGGTCGCGGAAGGTGCACGTGCCCGTCGACCTGGGTCCGGACAGCAGCGACGCACGGACGCACGCCAAGACCGTCGCATCCTACGCAGTGCCGTAGGGGACCGCACCGCCACTTCCCGGCAAATTAGGGACACTGTTGCTCCTGGGGTATCAGAGAGGACCATTCGCAACCGTCTCCATGAAGCTGGGCTACGGTCCCGCGCACCGTTAGGTCGTCTTACGCTCACGCCCCAACATTGTGCAGCTCGTCTCCAGTGGTGTCGCGACAGGCGTGTATGGAGGGACGAATGGAGACGTGTCGTCTTCAGTGATGAGAGTCGCTTCTGCCTTGGTGCCAATGATGGTCGTATGCGTGTTTGGCGCCGTGCAGGTGAGCGCCACAATCAGGACTGCATACGACCGAGGCTCACAGGGCCAACACCCGGCATAATGGTGTGGGGAGCGATCTCCTACGCTGGCCGTACACCTCTGGTGATCGTCGAGGGGACACTGAACAGTGCACGGTACATTCAAACCGTCATCGAACCCATCATTCTACCATTCCTAGACCGGCAAGGGAACATGCTGTTCCAACAGGACAATGCACGTCCACATGTATCCCGTGCCACCCAACGTGCTCTAGAAGGTGTAAGTCAACTACCCTGGCCAGCGAGATCTCCGTATCTGTCCCCCATTGAGCATGTTTCGGACTGGATGAAACGTCGTCTCACGCGGTCTGCACGTCCAGCACGAACGCTGGTCCAGCTGAGGCGCCAGGTGGAAATGGCTTGGCATGCCGTTCCACAGGACTACATCCAGCACCTCTACGATCGTCTCCATGGGAGAATTGCAGCCTGCATTGCTGCGAAAGGAGGATATACACGGTACTAGTGCCGACATTGTGCATGCTCTGTTGCCTGTGTCTATGTGCCTATGGTTCTGTCTGTGTGATCATGCGTTGTATCTGACCCCAGGAATGGGTATATAAAGTTTCCCATTCCTGGGACAATGAATTCACGGTGTTCTTATTTCAATTTCCAGGAGTATATTAATCAGAGCGATAGAAATACTAGTTCAGTATTACCGACACACTAATTTATTATTATTATTAATTCTCCAAGAGACACTAAAAGTGTGTGGGGGATGGTGCATTTCACCGATACGATAGTGTAATAGTTTGGAAGGGATATACGGGATATGGCAGGAGGCATCCATGGTGTATTGTTAGGAACAATCCCCGCATTCGACTGGAGTGATCTGGGAAAACCTCGGAAAACCCAGATCGGGATGGCCGTAGTGATTTTTCACTCCTTTCGGATTTTAAGTTTACTCGTCCGGTAAATCCTTTCTCGTGGAAAAAATAAGCACAGAAATGAATCGGTTCTGGCCCTGATTTCTGTTATCTTATTTTCGTGGTCATTCCTAGATATGAATGTTGTGGTAGTAATATTTGTTTGCTGTCATTCCGAAATAAGTCAGTCGTGAATTTTTCAATTAGCTTCTGTCGAGAGCAACGCCTTCGGTGTTCCAGGTCTTCCCAACCTAACTCCTTCGACATCGCACTTACGCTTTCCTTTCATCTATATATACCTGTCACGAATCGGGTGGCTCTTCTTTGGACCATCTCTAATGCATCCATTAATCCCTTTTGATGGGGACCCCACACAGAGCAACAATATTCCAAGTGAGGCCGCACTAGTGACTTGTATGCAATCGATTTAACTTCCGGAGTGCATTGTTTTATTAAGACCTAGAAATAGGAGCATACGATTTGCTTTCCCAATTACCTTCTCGATATGCTCATTCCACGACAAATTATTACGAATTGTTACCCCTAGGTTTTTTGCGGAATCTACCGTTCTAAGGACAGAACCATTAATTTTATATTCAGAGCTAAAACGGTGTCACCTTTTTACTTACACGCATGATTTGGCACTTTTTAGCGCTTAGCTCCAATTGCCAGTCTTTACACCACGCAATTATTTTCATAATATCGTCTTGTAACAAAGGGCATTCGTCCTGGGTTTTGATATCACGACAAATAATAGCATCATTGGCAAATAATCTTTTCGTCCCCCTTATTATGTCGCACAAATCATTAATGTATATGAGAAACAACAGAGGCCATATCACGCTTCCCTGGAGAACCCCGAACGTCACCTCGGTAAGTGATGAACACTCACCGTCGAGAACTACACACTATTCTGCCCTCCAGAAAGTCTGCAACCCAGTCGCATATTTGTCTGGATATGACATAAACACGAAGTTTCCTAAGTAACCTAGATTGAGGCACAGTGTAGAAAGCTTTTTTAAAATCTAATAGAAATAAGTCAACCTGGGATTGCTCATCTATAATACGGCTCAAGTCGTGAATTAAAAGAGCAAGTTGTGTTTCGCCGCATCGGCCTTTTCTGAATCCATGTTGATTTCGGTTTTAAAGCTCACCTAAATCCAAAAACTGCATGACATTTGAATAAATGATGTGTTTCAAAATCCTGCAAAATATCGAGGTTAACGAGATGGGCAATAATATTGAGGATAATTAACATTCCCATTTTTAAACACTGGACTTATGATGGCGGTCTTCCATTCAGCTGGTATTTTTCCTTGATCCTAGGCGGCGGTATATAATTTCATCAATTACGGCGCAATTTCCTTTGCTTACCTAGAGTAGAATCTTGTAGGAATACGGCCTGGTCCGGGACCCTTTATAAGCAGTTTAGTTATTCCCTCGACATCAAGAACGAGATCTTTCATAATTTTGTTGGTTTTTTGGCCCAGTAAGACCATTGAAAAAATTTGATACTCACGAAAATCTGATTCTTTTTCTACCAAAGACGGCTTCTCGCTTTGTTTATTGAGCAGCAGTAAACTGTTTACTGATGAAGGTGATGTATCATTCGTCACCGGTACAGTTCTTCCGCTGGTTGGAACAATATTTGATGTTCTGGAATGCGGCGTCGTATTTGTTTGCCTTCCGGTTTCACGTGCCGACGAATTGTTTCCGTCAGTCAATTTACAAGTCCGCGCGGTAAACTGAATGTGAACGAATGTTTGTTTCCACTCCGCTTTGATTCGGGGGAGCACGTGTGAGCGGTTCTATGAAACGGATAGTAACAGATGTGAGGTGACCAATTTTAAGGAGGCCGGCCTTGGAAGCGTAGTGGCTCGATACTGGCTCCGCGAGCCGAAGGTCGCCGGTTCGAGTCCGGCTTAGGGTATGGGTGTTTAAGTGTTGTGTCTGTGAATGTCATGACCATCCTGTGGTGGGTCTAATTAGCTGGGAAAAATTATTATCGAGCATGCTGTATGGT
Source organism: Vandiemenella viatica (assembly GCA_031002005.1). Classification (NCBI taxonomy): domain Eukaryota; kingdom Metazoa; phylum Arthropoda; class Insecta; order Orthoptera; family Morabidae; genus Vandiemenella; species Vandiemenella viatica. The sequence goes on along the minus strand of CM061918.1, from coordinate 64,533,039 downwards.
CTAGATGCCGAAAGCTATTGATATTTTTTTTTAAGGAGACTGATTATGTGAGGTTGTCAAAGGTACTGATATTATGGAAGCCATGTGCAAATAGTGGTAGTCTGATGAGGTCTCACATCAACGTATTTATCCACTTTAATAAAATGCATTACTAATTCTATTTGATTAATTGTTAATTGAGATGGAGCTAATGGTCCGGTGGAAATTCCCATGGTCATCTAATTACGCCTTTATATATATATTTAAAAAAATTCTTTTATAATTGGAATATTAAATTCCTCCCCAATTTCCTTTTCTGATTTACAAATTTTAATTTTAAATTCGTTAAGTGTTTTGGGTAAATTATTCATCACTTCTCTTGGTAATTTGTTCCAATCCCTGACACCAACAAAAGAAAATTTTCCCACTCCCTTATGCATGAAATCGAGCAAAAACTTGTGGTCACGGTCGCCTTACCAGTTCCATGCACTATTCCTAATTCTTTGACCAATATCCCTCCAAGCTCCATCACCAACATATGCCCTGAACATTCCCAGCACTCTCTTCACCCTCCTCATTTCTTCCAATGAGTCCCAATCCAGCTCCTTTATCATATCAGTTACTGACTGGGTCCTGCGGTAATTTCCACAAATGGACGAGAACATGATAGTTCCGCAATCCTTTTATTTGAATTTATGTTTTTTAAAAGGGAATTTAACTGCGATGCCAACTAAAAGGCAATTGCTTGTTATGGAACTAACTGCATAAAAATGCCATGTGGAGAGATAAAATATTATAATGCGGGACAGAGATTAAAAAAATTGGACCGAGCGTGTTGCGTTTTGCTTATTTAGGACGACTAGATGCAGAAATTCATGTAGGAGAAGAACATCAGACGTTTATGCCGCATTAGTAGAACTAAGTCACACTATAGCATAAGAAAGTAAAAAACAGAGAAATTTCTTAAAAACTCACGAAATGTATGTAATCGCGATATATATCAATCAAATAAATAATAGATTTTCGGATTTGAAATGATACTCTGTTGGGAACTTTTTTCATAACAACAAAAATGTATGTCATTTAAAATTAAATGCAGTTGTCATACTTGAAAACTTCCTAGCCAAATACCAGGAGATTCTAATGAATGAAATCACGGAAATTATCAATAATGATTAATCTTTATTGATTTTCCGTTAGCAACTTTTCCAGAACAAATTCATGCTACCACCATAGGTGACACGCTACGTTTTTGAGGACGTTTAAACAATTGCCAGTACAAAACTCTGTCACTTATTTTTATCATGTTGTGGAAAACATCGTTGGCCTTGTCTATTCTACGTAGAAATAAGCAAAGGACTGTTATTGATTATAATGTCTCCTGTAAATGACAACGGTCGCAGATAAGATAGATTGTTAGTATTGGCGTCATCTAAACAATCTTAAATTTTCGTTGTTCATACAGTATCTTAAGTTATAAAATCGTAAATATTTATGTTATGGAGAACGCAGGTATACTTCAGGTGATGAGTAGGTTAGAAAGTATGAAATGCCAGTTAAACATAATACTAGCGCAGACGCATAAAAGATATACTGATTATATGTATATAACGTGGTATACGAATGGAATGCAGAAGTGGGATAATAGTATCAGCGAGAGTGGTGGAAGGCTCTGGCCTCGCATTCGGGAGGACATGGGATAAATTTCCGTCCTGCCATCCAGATTCCGGGTTTCCATAGTTTGCCGAGATCACTCCAGCCAAAAGTCAGGATGGTTCCATTCCTTCCCGTTCCTTGGCCCCATCCCATTACCACCTCTAATGACCTCGACGTCGATTGGGCGTAAAGACATAAACAAATAATAAAAAATGATGATAATGGTAGTACCGGTAACCAACCCTACATCCAAAGTCAAGTTCAGAGGGGAATCTTTGAAATTAGAACAGGTGTTAGACAAGGAGACAGCTTGTCGCCAATCCTCTTTAACTGTCTATTGGAAAATATCACATTAACAGATGGCTTTGGGTTGAGAATCGGTTACATGAAGTACAAACTACTAGTCAACTGCCTGGCCTTCGCAAATGGCCTCACTTTCCTAGCATCTAGTAGGAGGAAGCTATTCACCAACTATCCTCTCTCAACAACATAGAAGCTAAAAATAAGGTTAAAGATTTCCATAAAAAAACTGAGTTCATCACCAACATCAGAAATGGAGCACACTTAATCCCACTGGGGAATACAATGATACGAAAGACTAATGCCTTCATATATCTTGGAGAATGGATTACTCCAAACATCAACGAGGTCTTAGCCATGAATAGCAGATGTGCCGGACTGGAGAGAACATACCACACTTGTAAGAACCTGTATGGATCTAAATCCCTTTCCATTAACTTCAAAGTGAGGCACTACAAACACTGTAATTTGACCATCGGTACTGTATGCATCAGTGTTTGAACATGGTTAGGAAGGGACAACTCAGAAAACTGGATCAAAAGGAACGTAAGATCTTGAGAAAAAGCATTGGCCCTATTAAAGAAGAAGGAGAGTACAGGCTCAGGCATAATAAGGACATATTCCAGCAACTGGAGAGCATTGCAACAGCCATGAGAAAAGTAGTGTTCTATGATCACATAGTTCGGATCGACAATCTCAGATTTTCCTCTAAAATCTTCAACACCGTATCTAGAAGGAAAGCGACTAATGCAAAATGGATAGGGCTAGTCAGAATAGATCTCGAACAAGTTGAAATTGACCTCAACGCAATTTACAACAGAAATAAGTACAAAACATTGATTAAAGCATCCGATTCTCCCCAGATACTAACAGCCAAAACACTGGACCCAAGAAAGAAAAGACAACCACGGTGTAAGTATGAAAGAATATCGGACCAACAAGAAAGCTCACTAGAGTTACGAACCAAGTGGTACAAATAGGCCAAAACGGAAAAGAAGAAGAAGTAGTGCCGGTACATAAAGGAGGACAGACAAATATGGTTGAGAGCTACAGATTAACCTCAGTGGTAAGTAAACTACAACCGCGTGAGATAGAGTTAATACTTTCAGAGTGGAGGAATTTTTAAGGGGTAGGAAGGAAAGAGGTTGAAACAAAATTCAGAATAAAAAAGTGAAAGGGTGGTGTATTGGGATCATTGCTGTAATGAATGATTAGTTTGGCAGTTTACAATCAGAACTTGTGTGGTTTGCAGATGACATAATATTACCTAAAACGACAGAGAACTATAACTATTTTCAGCCCCGTTATTTTTTCGATATTTATAGTATAGTCGCATCAGGGTTAGTAAGACTATTGCGTGTTTTTACCGAGCGTGGTGGGTGAAAGATTAACGTTCTGGCCTCGCATTCGGGAGGACGCCGGTTCGAATCCCCATCCGGGCATCCAGATTTGGGGTTTCCATGGTTTCTCCAAATCACTCCAGGCGAATGCCGGAATGCTTCCTTCAAAAGACCATGACCGAATTTCTTCCCGTTCTTTGTCATCAGTCCCTTCACGCCACTAATGACCTCGACGTCGACGAGGCGTAAAGCAATAAGTAAAAAAAAATCTATGTTAGAGGGTTAAAAAAGATGGTAGACGGATAAATGAACAAATTCATGAGGGTTCCATTTCTCACTCAAAACATACAAAACCTTAAAAATAGATTTTAACTGTAGCTTTCAATAATTTTTTTTTTTTTTTTAATATTTTTTTTACAGTTTTTGACTTACGACCATGTGCATCTTACTTTTTGATTTCTGTTAGTACTTCCCTGAGCCAATATGGCGGCGTTAAAGCCCGAACGGCCGAACTGCTGGGTGTAAAAATGTATCGTGCAGTTTTAACTGATTAGGCTGAGGTATCTGAGTGGTGGGGCTTATCCTCAGGCCAGCGCGGTCGGCCGTGTCGGCCAACGAGCTGTGACGGGCGACACAAAAACAGACGCGGCTCTAAGTAAAACGCCTCCAGCCGCGTCCAACTGGAAAACGAGCAAAGTGGCCCCACAGGTCAGTTCCTTCCCACTCTCTGCACGCCCAAGTGAGAACAGCTCGTCTCATTCCCAAACCAACAATTTGGCTAACAAGTATAAAAGATTTTGCTGTTTTCGCAGCCGTCATACTAACATGAATTGCTACCGAGATTAACGCTGCGTCGAAATGCTCCTCCTTCTTCTTATTCTTCTTCCCAAAGTTTCGACCTGTGCTTAGGTCGTCTTCAGGGGACTAGTCGCCTACTGAAACTACTAGAGACTGTATTTTACTAGAGACTGGCGTGGCTGATTGTTTTCATATTTGTTCTGTGGAGTCTGTCGATTCTCTGACAATATCGATTATCTGGAGATATGATGTTTACGTTTTAGTATCTGTGGGTTCAGAGTTATTATTATTATTTAATACACATTTCCAAGCCTGGCTAAGACCATAACCATCATTCTTGTTGAGTTTTTTTGCTGTTTGAATATCTCAATAGCCTCTCTTACTATTGGCTAACAAGTGATTGGTGGACGTCCATTAATTATGTGAGCTAAAAATAGGGGGGGGGGGGCAGGGGGACGTGAAGGGCTGGATACGGCAAATCGTATTTAAACGGAGGAGGTCAATGGAAATCTCACGTCAAATTTTACATCATTTTCCTCCTCTTATATCAATATCAACGCCATGAAGCAAAATAAATGAACATATCAAATAAACTTAATTATTAAAAATCAAAATTATAAGGTAAATCTCACGTGATGGGGTGGAGGGGGGATCCCCATCACATCTTACCAAATCTCACCAAGGGGAGGAGGGGGGTGGGTCAAAATAAGAATAAAACACTTCACTTGATTAATAGACGTGCCCTTGCAGGATACGTACTTGAATTTCAAAACAAGAGGCACAGTTTGCAACGTTATGTACGATACACAAACCTTCTCGTGTTAGTAAATTTGAATATAATTTCTGAACCATTCTTATTTTATTAATTGCTGCAGTGAAATTCATTTTCAAAATCGTACATCACATTAGGCATTATGAATGACTTTCTCTCTTTCATTTTTAGCCAAAAGCAAGCGTATTACTTCAGCCCTCTCCAGCTTACAAATTTAGAAGAGAAACTTCTTTCCTTCTGAAGCTGATACTGTTTCGTTTTAACTTCAAGTTGTCACTTTTTTGTTTCTTATTGCAGGACACCAAATAAAGAAATACTTGTACTATTGATAGTAACTTTTAAGGACTGTGCATGTTATATTTACCACGAAATATTTTACTTATTTATATCAGCGTTAAGACTGAAGTGTTCAGGATAGGGAAAGCTTCCTTCGGTCCAGTAACTGAAAATCGTGAATACTTCAGTCTTTGGTAAATATAAATAGATTACTACATGATGTACGATGGTTTATTCCACAATTGTCTGTCATATCACTTTAATAAGGGAGCATCCATAAACTATGTAGCTCCATTCATTTTGGCCTCTTTTGAAGGCCCTTCATCCCCCATTACGTAGCCTGACGTGGCTTTTGTTAGACACCCCTCACCCTGTGTGGCACGTAGCTTTTTTCTCTATTCATTCCAGAAGACATTTTGTATTCTACTGTTTCCTCTTATCAGACTATCGTTAAAATTATTGGGTACGATACTAGTGTAAGCCTGTGACCGGTTTCTGCGTATCGTCAGGGGACATCCATAAATTACGTGAGGTGAAATGGGGGAGGGGGGGGGGTCCAGCGAAATCTCACCAGATCTCACCAGGGGGAGGGGGGGTCTACGGAAATCTCACGTGAGATTTTGCGAAAAATTTGGGGACAGTAGAGCAAAAAAAAAGGTCTACAATTTGCGCCAAAGTCGATTTTAGGAGGGTATTTCGTCAAAAAAGTTAGGGTGTGACTTAAAAAAAAAGGTCTAAAAAAGTTTCCAGGGGAATTTGTAGGGGGGGTTCTCACGGACCAGATCTCACCAGAGGGGGGGGGGGGTCCTGCCAGATCTCACGAAATCTCACCAGGGGGGAGGGGGGGTCCAGAAATCCGGAAAAACACCTCACGCAATTTGTGGATGCCCCCTCACGGGTCTACAACAGTTCCAGTTTTTAGGGTCAAAGATTATAACAGGTCGACCTGATCTACAAATATGAACTTGACTGTGTTTCACCCTTGGGTGAATAAAATCTTTTGAGCTGGAAGAACTCAGAACTATTAAACACGGACAGAGACGTTCGCGTTACGTACGTGTCGTCTAATTGTTTCAAAGATCATAGATTCGAATTTGCTTAAATACAAACTTGTATTTGGCCCTCAAGGTTCACTCTGCAAAATTTGAAGAATTTCTGTTTGATTCGAAAGCATCACGTTTTTTTTTTTTTTTTTTTTTTTTTTTTTTTTTTTTTTTTTTTTTTTTTTTTTTTAATGAGCTGGGCATTCACAATATAATCTGTGGTTATAGTGTTTGTAACGGCCAGAGAACTCTATCGTAGATGCCATCTTATTAAACAGTTGAGCAACTCCCAAGAAATGAATAGCCAGAATACTTGATTCGGTAACATATTTGGTCTGATTTCTACTTTGAACATCCTAATAACTGACGTGCAGAGAATATGAATGAAGGCCATTAATGGAAGTGGTCAGTAAAATACGTTTGGTCAAGCATCAACATTAGCGAAAGTTTTAATTAAAGTGAAATTTAGCCTAGGCTGGAATTACAATTGTCTTTCATGGATACAGCAGAGACATGAGTAATTTAAATTTTTTTAAAGTTTTTTTTATGTTGCTTTCATCAGCAACATGTTACTGAAAAACAGTTCCATTTTTTTCAGCGTAAAGCTTATGCATATTTTTTTTTAACTATGAAATGCTAGTAAAGCAAACTTAATGAATGTATTATGGCAATTAATTTGATAGCTATTATATTGTGAACATAACCTCGAATTTCTTCTAATGATATCTCTGGTCGTTGTTAATTTGCGAGCGAAGGCTGACACGTGACACCGTTCTCCAGCCAATAGCTATCTAGGTGAGTGAGTGAATGAGTGAGCATACGAAATATATAGTGGTTTTGATGAACAGAACCGGTATTGTACTTTTCTATAATATAAATAACTTGAATGAAATGTTGACTCTAATTACTCCTGCAAATGATCAATTAATGGGAAAACATCTTTCTCAGGTACAGTCAGGGATCTATTTCTTCTTGAGGTGTTACTAAAAACATTCATCATTGCTCATTATCTGATAAATAGAAAAACTATATCTGCCGTGTAAAAAATCTAGAAGAAGAAATGCATTTTTTCTTTTCTTTTGCTGAAGTATTGTCACCTTTCTTTCTACATTATCAAGAATGATTCTTTGATATGCTTAAAAGATTTCTGTAGCTCATTGGATAATGTAAACTTGTTGGGAAATTTTTATCGATAAGCCCCGTAAGGTTTATTTTACAACACCAATTCACACCCCACTTTATTGAGCATTATGATTAAAGTTGCACTGAAATACACTTGACAGAAAAAATTTGCAACTCAACTCTCTGACATCTAGTCACACGCATTCGTTGCACTGTCAGTATAAAGGATATCTTAATTACATAGGGATATAATTAAATGACGGAAATAATTATCTAAATGTTGTTGTGTTTTCTGTACATTATTTTAACTGTGGACTAATAAAATGAATGAAAAGATTACGTAGCTTGGCTCGGAACCCCTTTTCCCCCCCCCCCCCCACCCCTCACGTAGCCCAGTGCAGCTTTCTTCCCAACAATTCTCTCCCCCCCCTTTTCCTCATACCAAGCCACGTAATTTATAAACACTCCCGAACTACACTGGAAAAGAATTTTACTGGAAGAAGACGTCTTAAAGCAGAGAGCAAAATATATTAAGTTCTGTTTTCAGAACAAAAGTTTTGCCTGTTATTGTTAATGAAACAGTTGCAGCGTGAGGTGTATTAACAGGAATAGAAACTCTCTGTTCGCAATTCCTGCTTAAACTGACCCTCATCTCCGGCCAAATCTTGTTTTTCTATATGTAAAGTGTGCTGCAAATGTTGACTGGTTAGGATTCTAAATTGTAGGTTGCCTTTTCGTTGTACCAGTACAGGCTTAGACAGACATATGGAAACTATGTCGCAGCTCCATAACACCTCACGAATTACGAGGGTCATTCTAGAAGTTCAAGCAATGACTAGAAAAGCTAATATGTGCAATATTACAATATACTTGCAAAAACTTTTATTTTGTAAAGGTATTTAAGATCGAATGAAATCTGAAATGAGGTCCAAGCATGATGGGTGAACGTTTAAAGTTCTGGCTTCGCATTCGGCAGGAGACGGGTTCGAATCCCCGTCCAGACATCCAGATTAGGGTTTTCCATGGTTTACCCAAATCACTCGAGACATATGCCGTGATGTTTCCTTTAAAAGGCCATGGCCGAAATACTTCGAGTTCCCTTCCTCCAGTCTATTTTAGCCTTTAATGACCTCGACGACGACATAAGCAAAAAAAAAAAAAAAATCTGAAATGGAATAAAGAATTGAAATATGTAGCGATAGAACACAGAAAGCGATGAAGTAAGAGTCACAAAACCATCTAACAAGACAAGGAAATGAATAATAGTCCTTGTTACAACATTAATATTTTTCTGATTTGCATTCATCTCATGAGTTCTCCCCGTCATCACCAGCCCCAAGTCCTTATCATAGTTATCTCCTATAGGTCCTATAGTCTTCCTCTACTTTTTACTCCACTAACGAACCAGTTCCCGGCGTCTCAATATGCCGTCGATTTTTCCAGCATCGTCTCTCTTCATTTTCTGTAACTCTTCGACAAACTCTATTATGCTAACAACAATGATTTCCAGGCTGCGGTTCAACCACGGAAGATTCCCCAGCCACCTCTATCGACTAGGTCTGAGAGAATCTCCTCTCTGTGATTGTTCAGATCAGACTATAGGAGACACCAACCACATTATATTTTCCTGTAGAAAATTTAAACGGGCCCAGGATACCATGATCAAGGATTTAGTCAACATAGGAATCCCTCTTCCTACCAACCTAATCCTACTCCTAGTTAGCGATGACAAAGCAGTGTACAACAGCCTTATTAGATTCCTAAAAAATGGAAATATAGAAATCTAAGAGCTCATCATCAAAAAATAAAAATGTCAATAAGCATAAAATGAATTGTATAAACGACTACAACGATTCTGTTTTATTCCTTAAAGATTACGAGTAGAAAAGTATGACTTAAAATTGTCATCAGTATAATAAAAATTGTAAGTAGCCTAAGTACAACTATAATTAGCATAAGCAAGATTGTAAATAGTATCAAACCTGTCAATAATTAAGCATAATGTATTATCTTACAATTCACGGATGTATGGTCATATAACCGAACGTGAACAAAAGAAAATAATAATTTAGACGCATGAATACCAATGTCGGTATTGCCTCACGTATACCTGCAATATGACTTGAAAACGAATTGTATCAACTGCTACTGCGATTCGGCTTTATACCTGAAAGTCTTTAATTACGTTTAGATAAATTCTATTTAAAATTGTAACCAATATAATCAAAATTGTAAGTAGCATAAGTATAACGATAATTAACAGATGCAATATAATAATGAGTATAATCAAACATGTTATTAGTTAACGATAATGAATCATGTTACAAGTGATGGCTGTATGGTTACATAACCGAATGTCAATAAATAAATAAATAAATAAATAAATAAATAAATAAACTCTATTATTTGAGAATATGCTGACAGTATACCTCACGCTTAATTTTTAACATCCTTTTATAATTTTTTCCCATTTTTCTGTCGTTTTCTATGTTAAAGGAGGTGATATATACTCGCTCGTTTAAAATGTTCTTTCTGCGTTTTCAACCAGTCTCACTCTGGTAATTATTCTTTTGACGAAGTCTGTGTCCGATAGTCTTTTATTTGTCTAATTCTATGTTCTTACTTGCAGTTCGCATATCAATCTACCGGATTTGAAAATTTAGTTCATAGATTTGATCACCGATTTCGGTGGAGGAATGATGTTTGTTTACAACATAGTTTATATATACTTCACGATACTAGACCATAGATAGTGTAAGTTTGTACTTATCTGTTGCCCTACACAGTGCTTGTTGGCAGGCAAACAATTCTCCAGCAATTTTTAATTAAGGACAATCCCAAGTGTATTGGATTAGTGGGGACTTCCAACCTGTACACTGTTATTATGCAGAATGCGCCACACTCACCATACCTCTATGACCTTTGTTACAACTGTCTTAATAACTACAGGTGATAAACTGAATATTTCGACAAACATTAAAAGACCATGAACATCAATGAAAAGCCAGCAGTGGAAGAAGAAAAGACGGACATAACATTTAGATTCTGCCAGAAGACCTACAAATACAAATTAAGTAAACACTTCTCACTTTCTTTATTCCCTAGGCGTCTGAAGTCAGGCTTGTACCACATTTCAGCGTTTATGGAAACAACTCTAACCATTTCCAAATTTGTGAAGTATTTTTTCCTGACCGTAATTTAATTAAACAACTGCAAAATGACCACTTTCTTGAAGAAACCTCGGTATATTGTCTCTTTCTCTGAGTTAAACAGAAGAACATTAATTTCTTTGCCCGTGACTTTTAGAAACCCTGTTATAGCCTTTTCTTCATACGTTTTCTAAATTTTCTTAAAGTTTTGGAATATAATTACAATGCATGTCTTATACAGCCTGCAGGATCAGCTTTGTGTTAGTATGTATTTGAAAGTCTAATAACTGTAGCAGGTTTTTTTTTTTTTACAGTAAAATTCATGTTTTGTATTGCCTCTATACGGACAAATGGGAATCGCTAAAAATATATGGATTTCTATTTTGAAAAAAAATACAACGTGTCAGAATTCTTATAAATAATAGTCAGAAAGGGAATTCGAGAAAGGAAGTCGTGTACGCAAGCTCTTGAAACCATCCAAGATTTCGAGAAATAAATTCAGTCTTCAACTAATATAAAATTAAAAATTATATGAAAAATGCGTGAAATACTCAATCTCGAGTAAAGAAAAAATGGATGGTTTTCTATGGGCCTAATAAGAATGACTTCTCTGATCTTTAATTTCTAGAAGAGTAGAAAGATACAGAAACCATGGGTGAATGTAGTACATCAAGATCTAAAAGAATGTTCCACAGGGAGGACGATATATCAAACTGAAATGTTCTTGGAGTGAGGATTGTGGGGGTAAAGGATCTGTCAGAATAGAAGGTAGAGGAAGTAAGAAGTGTACAACGGACACTTGTGAACAAAAGAAGGAAGCAATAGAGGTGAAAAAAACGGAGACACTTGGAAAAAGATGGAATCGCAGTAAACAGAAGGTTCAAATTAACATAATAATAATAGTGATAGGCAATAGTTGATAGTCGTCAAAATGTAAACAAATCAAGAGGGCTTACCGTTAGTTGCAAGTATTCGATTCCACGGAACACCGCATACTGGAAAACAGTGAAATAAGTTCAGGCGCACTTCCAAAGAAAAGTTCAGAAATTCCTTTCAAGAAGAGCAACGATGTTAGGTACGGCGAAACCAGAATTAGATTCTGCAGTGTGAAAGAAGGTTCTCGTTGGAAAGTGGCTGAAACTGAAATCATTAGAGATTAAATTAATTACTGAGAGCAGTATCGGAGCAACGTAACTGACAGTAAAGGAATTTAATAAATAAAACCACTATATGCAGATTTGCACGCAAACTTAAAGCATAAGCAATCGTATTTCTAAAATTTGTCACGTATACACGTTAAAATATCAAAAGGATTCAGCAATAAATCTTCCAGATGTCTATTATAATTCAGCTAGCTGATTTTTATTCGCCATCAAGTGCAGACAAGCTGCTGATTACAGAAATCATGAAATGTTAATTCCACAATCTTTAAGGAGATATACCGAGCGTCGTGGTGTAACGGGTAGCGTTCTGGCCTCGCATTCGGGAGGACGGCGGTTCGAATCCCCGTCCGGGCATCCAGATTTGGGTTTTCCATGGTTTCCCAAATCACTCCAGGCAAATCCCGCGATGCTCCCTTAAAAAGGCCATGGCTGAATTTCTTCCCATTCCTTGCCCCCCATCCTTTCCCGTCTCTAAAGACCTCGCTGTTGAGAGACGTAAAGCAATTAAAAAAAATATTAAGGAGATCTGATCTTTGGAATTAATTATTTCAATAATGATTTCCATTTTTTAAAGTTAATAAAGTCGGTGCATGTTTTATGCTATTATCATTTGACTTTCAAGATATCACACTCCCTTTGATTTATCTGAATGATCATTTCGGTTGAGAACCACACGCAAAATCATTTATTTCTTAATTAATTAATCAAATTTGTTTATTAAAGAAATATATAGCAAGAGGTACCCGATGGGACAGTTCATTATTGATCATGAACTGAATTAACAAAAATTGACGCAGGAAATATCCACTGACATAATTTTTTTTGATCGGTACAATTTTCATACACATTACGCACTATGGCTCTCGGTGATTCCGATTTGCGCGTTAAACTGCAGGTCCATTGTCGACAAGCGTAAAACGGAGGGCAACCAGGCCGTAAGACTACATGATTTAGCTTGGAGAAAAATCTAATTCACCTGTTTCGTTGATATCTGAAAGCACTATTCTTTGTATGTTTCAGCTGAAACCGACCTACGTTTGAGTAAAACTTAAAATGATTGACCGCCGAAGATGGCGTCCACGACGGAAGTTGTAGACGATGTTAGGTCATTCGTAAACATTTTCATCAATGTCAGTGTATGAGTGATTAGATCTGCCTGTAAGTCTAAACGGATCTTGTGCACATTCACCAAAGTGCCCATAGTGAAACACGCAAGGCAGGCAGTCTGTATCCCAGTACATACGACGGATGAATTGCTGAAGTTACAGAAAACAATGGAGAAGGGGAGAGTGCGTAATCCCTGCAGGAGCAATGGTTCCTTGGTGTTTTGATGAAGATTGCCACAAAGTCAAAGTTATCATGTACTGTAAACATTCATCCAAACATTCACAGACATATACCAAACACACACAGGTGCCATTAAGATCTCTCTCTCTCTCTCTCTCTCTCACACACACACACACACACACACATACACACACACTACACACATGAAGGAAAGGAACAGCATTTCATACATCTGTTATCGGGTCAAGGAGGATCCGATCAGACACCATAATTTCATAACAACGGTAAATGTTGTGAATCAGTGTCAGAATTTAGTAATTTCATAAAAAATGCCAAAATTTTCGAAAACCATAAAATTTATAACGTCATCAAAAATGGTAAAATCTAAATGTTTCCCAAAAAAATCATACAAATTACGTTGATTCCTTCATGAAATACAAAATCCGTATTAATTGTTTGTTTTGGCTGAGACAGCACACATCCCAGTATTATCCATACAAGGTGTTAAACACACCCAACTGACAACATCACAAATTCTGTGTACACTGCCCATCACTTGTTTACCGTTTAAGTCATGTGTGCTATTTGATCCACATGATGCCGTTATGTCTCTGAACCATAAATGTGCTTCAGCCTGCCGAGGCGGCGTGGGACCCCACCATGATACCAAATTTTACACAATTAATTACCGCCGATTTAGCTTGTTTTAAGTGCGTAATGCCACCGCCGGTTAATGTGTTAGGTCTTTTCGATGCCGTGTTTGGTGTGTGTGACTGTTGGGATGAATGCCGCCTGTCTTGTTCTGGGGTGGTTCAGTTAATGGAAACTTTGTGCCAATCACCGTCAGTACACTCTTGGGAGCACTGTTTATAGGGGGAGTATGCACTCTCCCCTTCCCTGTATCCTCTGCTGTCGCCTGTGTTGGAATACACATATCTGCCTGCCTCACGCTGGCCCTTCAATAGCCAAATATACAACTACACTGGTGTTCGTCGTCTCTACCCTTATTGAAGTCTCCCCCTATCTTAGTGTGACCCGACTTACTTTCTGGATGCATAGCGGTAAACGTCCAAACTTCTTACTCTGAAGTAATAACAATGTTTCTGCACTAGACTATTCAGCTGCCACTTTCTCGACTCACTTGTTGTTGTTGTTTTAGGCGCGTCGACATCGATGTGATTAGCGCCCTTCGACTCACTTAATGACATAATTTGATTTATTTAAAGATATTTGTATCATGTCACATCAGAAGCCATTATGGGCGCTCAGTTATGATGAAAAATCCTCGGTTTCAGGCGGTATCAAAACTTGGTCATCCAGCTTGCAGTCAGCTGCACTACCACTGCTTCCAAAAGCAGTTAAAGCGCTTCCTCCCGAAAGTTTCTCTCTCCGGGTCGTGGGTGCAAATACCATGGTCAGCAGAACATTTGAGAAGTTGTATTTGATTATATGAGTTAACCGATATCTTCCTTGGCCCCTGAGGAAAGGAATTTGCCTCTCTGCCTCTGACACAATAGCATGGTACATCTCCTTCGGAAAGATTGTACTAACTTTAGGGTTGTGGAGTAAGTTAGATTTTTAGTTTCTGATGTGAAGGCGCGTTGGAAGATATTTGGATGGATCCATTTCATTACAACCACACGGAATTATTATTATTCTATATACAGGGCGTTCGCCGGGAAACGCTACCCACTGTTAGCGCTACAAGGAAGAAACTGCTCCCGGCGAGCGAGCGGTCAGCTTCCGGCATTGTTCGACCGTCGGCCGCGGACTATTTCATAATAATTACGCTTCATAAATTGTATGTGCTAAGCATTTAAATGTGACGCCAGTTGCGGATCAACAGTGCCATCGTGGACACCCTGCAGGTACCAGTTGCAAAATCTAATCCTAGGCCCCTGGTCTATTTCTGTAATTTTATGCACCACAATTGTTTTGTACGGTTTTAAGTGAACTTACTTTTCAAGCTGACATCTTAGATACGCCTGCCTGCTGCCCTAACTGACTTAATGATTTTTTGGGTGACTGTTCTAGTCGAAAAGCGATATCATCAATTTTCTCCTCTGTGAGAATACGGTTGACCGACAGTCTCTTTTTGTTAAAAAATGAACCCGTTTCTCTTACTTTTTTAACCAGACGCAGAATTGTTGATTTAGCTGGCAGTAAAGCGCCAGGATATTCGCGACGAAATTTACTGCGACACTTTTTAAACGACTTCTTCTTCACATATGTATCGTAGAGAAATATTCTTTGTTGCAAACTGTAACGTACCATAATTTTACTCACACTCAAACACGGTACAGATTAGTAAGAGTATGAAGCCCCAAACCAGCCAAACCGCAAAGAAACGTTTATTCACAATACTGTTGGGGCAGCGGAGGTGTTAACCAGTGCGGTGATTCACGGCGCCGTGTGGCGGGAGTTGCTGGCGCCACTGTCCCAGCAAGTTGCCGACGGCAACAGACTGGGAGGGTAGCGTTTCCCGGCGAACGCCCTGTATCTGTAGATATAAGTGTGACGTGTTGCGCATATGATATTTATTGTTTTAAGTTTACACTTTTGTCGGCAGTACCCAGTAACTGCCAACTTTTTTTTTTCTTTTTCTTCTTTTGAACCAATAACACATATAATGTCCCTTTCCAAAAGATGAAGTGAAATATGCTGAGTCACTTATTCATTTGTGGGTTAATCGCAAGGTAAAATGCAGCAGATGCAAAAGAAAAATTAATTTAAATACAGAAACCAACGTTTGGGTTGAATACCAAGGTTAGCTTAGCTTAGCTTATTACAGACGATGGTCACATAAGATCCTCGAGCATATGTTGTTACATAATGAATTCCTTACAGTGTAGTCTGGCTGCTAAATAGTTCAGGTATATTTAGTTTTGCGTATACCTCCTTTCTGACTTCTCTATTTCAGTAATTGCACTCGAAATAACTGTACCCATTTCAATTTCACTGATCTGTAAGTGTCGTAATAGCTTCAATATTTCGATTTTTTCGGGAGGTTTTTTATAAAATCTCTCTAAGTGTGTTATCATCATAGATAGTTTTTGTTTATTTCACGAATTATTAACAAGTCATAAATCAAATCTTTCACTTAATGGGCTTTTTCCTTGTATAGATCATATGTTTATGTTTGAATTCTTATTTAAGAAGTTTATTTTATAACTAGTATGAAAAGTGTAAACCAAACTTAGCGTTCACAAGTTAAAGGTATGTGAAGAGTCTCTAATGCTGCTTAGTAACTTACATTTTAATTTTTTTTTTCTGAGATCTTACTGTATTGATCTGACACTTATCAAAGTTCACATTACTTAATTTAGCCTCATTTTTTGTACGTGAAATTTATTATGACAGACATAGGACCACTTTAATTCTGTTATGTTTATTTTCGTTAGTTAATAATTACTATATAAATTGAGTTTAATTTAATTGTGATGGAGCAAATGCACCGCTGGCAACTTACCTTTATACCTTCTACACTATTTCATGATTTTTTAAATGTTAAATTATTTAAGTGCAGTATCACCACAACTTACCTTTGCCCTTTACGAATTTTAATATTCAATTCTTCCAATGTTTTCACAAAATTGTTTATCATTTTCCTTAGTAATTTATATTTTTCTTACTTAAAAATGAAAATTTTTCCATTCCCTTACACCTAAATAATGTGTTAACTTGTGGTTATCTCTCCCGTTTTCGTGTAAATTCATATTAACGCGTAGATAATTAAAGCATTACAATACGAGTAACAGCAATCTGTAGTTTACTCAATAACAACATACAGATTTTCTCGTTGGTACTAATAACAGGAAACTTGATTAATAGACTTTCGGGTTATGCCACGTTGTTTATTTCATTACCTGAGCTTTCGGCTGGTATCCTAAAGCCTTCGTCAGAGATACTGTTTATGTTGACATAGCAACGAGCGCCAAGCATTGGAGAGTAAAAGGCCGCTATCTTCGTTGATGTTGTTGGTATTCTTTAAAAATTCTGCTGCCTCTTTCACCCGTCGGGGCCACCGCTGGTCTTCTCTCCACAGTATCCTCGTTTCTTGAAATTTTATTTCATGCCCGGTATTAATAGCATGGCGGACCACGGCGGATTTGTCGCTGTTGTTATATTTGTAGTGGCGGATATGTTCTTTAAGTCTCTCCGCCACAGTGCGACCTGTCTCGCCCATATAAACACTGCCACAGCTGCAGGGGATTTCGTAAACACCCATAAGCTGGTTTGGATGTAATCTGTCTTTTACCTTGGTCAGGTAATGGAATAAACAACGCAGCATAACCCGAAAGTTTATTAATCATGAACAAAGATGACCGCGGTAGTTTTATGAATCATTTAACAGGAAACTTGTTTCTGAAAACAGACATTAAACAACCGAAGCTCACTACCAATCAGCTGTCTCAGGACACGAATGTTTTTTTCATCTCTAAATACGTGATTTTGTTTAGCGTTGTCAGTATAAATGGTGTTTCATGTTGAACTGTGCCTAGAGTCATTACGCGTGGTCTGAAGAAGCCGCCGGTGGACTGACAGACTGGAATTCGGCCTCCAAAATGGCGTCTCTACAGTCCCGGCTGTGCTACCTGGGAGACTGCAGTCCAGCGGCAGGACTACTTTCACTGCCGCCTCTATCACGGCGCACGAACACAAAAAACATGCGCCAACAATCATATAACACTTCCCCGTCATACACAGTGTGTAGTTCTCGTTGGTGAAGTGAGGTCCGGAGTTCCCCAGGGAAGTGTTATAGGGCCTCTGTTGTTTCTCAAATACATTAATGATGTATGCGGCGTAATAAGGAGGAGGAAAAGATTATTTGCCGATGATGCTATTATTTATCGTGTACTCAAAACCCAGGACGTCTGCGCTTTGTTATAAGACGATATTATGAAAATAATTGCGTGGTTTAAAGACTGACAGTTGGAGTTAAACGTTTAAAAGTGCTAAGTCATGTATATAAGTAAAAAGCTGACACTATTTAGCTCTGATTATACAATTAATGGCATTGTCCTTAGAATGGTAGATTCCGCTACATACCCAGGGGTAACAATTCGTAGTAACTTGTCTTGGAATGAGCATATCGAGAAGGTAATTGGGAAAGCAAATCGTACTCTCCGATTTCTAGGTTGTAATTTAAAACAGTGCAATAAAACCGGAAGTTAAATTGATTGCATACAAAGCACTAGTGCCTCATCACGTAGAATATTGTTGCTCTGTATAGGGTCCATATCTATAAGGGTTAATGGAGGCTTTGGAGAAGGTCCAAAGAAGAGTCATAAGAGCAAGAACATATCTTGTCGCAGTTTGCAAAGCTGTGTTGTCGTCCTTAGTGCCAGGAATACCTATTACTAATGTTTTATTTTTGGGTGTTTGAAGTTGGATTTTTGCTTTTATCATAAGTTGTATTGCAAACTTTTTTCATAATCTAAATATTGAACTATTTTATGTTTTCTTTTTTTGGTGACGTAAGAACCTATCTTAATCTAATGGTGGTTTTATATTTGATGTGCTTATGACCCATCTTAGGGGTTCCCTATTTATTCTAATGGTAGATTAGTTTAATCTTTTTGCAAGGGGCCTACTTTAGGATGATTGGGCCTGTTTATATCAATTGGAATGGTGGAGGGAGTCGAGGACTGTTAGATTTAGAAGCAGAATGATCTGGTTAGGATCCGTTTTGGATGCCTCCCAGGTACCGATTCGTTACCCGTATGTATAGTTGGAGAGAAAGCGTAAGTACGATGTTGAAGGAGATAGGTTGGGAAGACCCGGAACACTGAAAGCGTTGCTCTCGATAGAAGTTAACTGAAAAATTCATGACTGACTTATTTCGGAATGACAGCAAACAAACATTACTACCGACAACATTCATATCTAGGAATGACCGCGAAAATAAGATAAGAGAAATCAGGGCCAGAACACATTTATTTCTGTACTCATTTTTTTCCATGATCTATTAGGGAATGGAATAGAAAGGATTTACCGGGCGAGTAAACTTAAAATGTGACAGGAGCAGTTCTCGATAAATCATTTCGGCCATCCTGATCTGGGTTTTCCATGGTTTTCCCAGATCACTCCAGGCGAATGCCGGGATGGTTCCTAAAAATAGTCCAAGGGAGTCTCCTGCAATATCCCGCATATCCCTTCCTATGCACAAATGGTTACACATTAAGATTCGTCAATGAACCCACCGCCACCCACTTTTAGGGAATCGCGGAGTAATAATAATAATAATAAGTCTTGAAAATGTTTTTTCTGTGTTAAATGACAAAAATGAGGAAAAATTACTTGTCTGTAAACGCGTTCAAAGTAGGCTATAAGTATCATCAAACCAAAGTATGGTAAACGAGTTTCCCTTCCTCAGTTAGAGATCTGTGGTCTATGAACCAACCACCAGAACTTAATTTTCAGGCGATCATTTCTTCTTTCCTACCATGCACTAGGATTGGTCTTCTTACACCTTACCGTCTTTTAGTTTTATGTACTGTACACACTTCATCATTATTCTTGGCCGCCGCTCATCAGTATTGCGTTACGTGATAAAGTGTGTCCATATAACATTTTTGGAATTCTATTTTCCTCCATTCTACTTAGAAGGTCTTTCCATATTCTGTTTTTGTTTCTCTGGATCCTTTCACTTATTAAAAATATTTTAAGTTCCTCCGTGATATCTTTGTTTCCTATTTTCTCGTGTGTCCCCTGAGTGATCGTAAGAACTTCATTTCTGTTGCCTGAATGTGACTATTATATTCTTTTAGTTAATACCCTTGATTCAGCCCACACAGAAGAAAAAACATAAAATCCGAAGGGCCATAGGTTTTAGTTCTAGTTGAGTATTTTTCTGAAATGTCATATATTTTATTTAATTGTGATGTAGCGCACGCTCCGGAAGCAATTTTGCTACATATCCATTTTTCTCATTTCCAGTAACCGCTTACTTCTGCCCTCTACGAATTTCAGGTTTAAATTATTTCAGCGATTTTGGCAAATATTCATTATTTATCTTGATACTTGTCTCCATGGACAACAGTCTGCTTGATGTTGAGGCAATCCCGTGACCAGCAAGATAGAACCGATAGAACATGTGTGGGACCAGTGAACTCCGTCCCAGTATCCAAGATATCTAGGGCCAGTAACAACAGTTGTGGGCCAGCTTGCCTCAGGAGAGAATACAACTGTTTTATGACGCCCTTCCAAATCGGAATAAGTGGTGCAATGTCTTATTGATAAGTGGGGCACATACTGTCAATTTTTGTAGTTGTAAATTTGATTCCATTTTATAATCACTGAAGTAACATGACATACCCTCTCATAAGTGTATAAAAAAACAGTGATCACAGATGAATTTTATGAATATGAAATTTGAAGACACTGTCCAAGATATGCTGACGAAGTTGAAAGAGAATTTAGTAGTAATGGGACAAAAGAGAAGGAAGTAGAGATAAAAAATGGACGTAATGCAAGATTTCTTCAAGTCATCCAACACATTTAATGCGTATTTACAGGAAACTTTAGATTAGGTGAGGGATTTGGTAGAAGTTGGCATAAACGTGAAAAGTGAATACATTGACAGGATACGGTTTGCAGATGACAATGTTGTCGCCATAGAGGAAAGAGAAGAACTATAAAGAATGCTGAACATGATGGAAAAATTTCTCAGCAGACATTACAATTTTAAAATCAAAAGACTTATATGTGACACTATAGGAAACTGGGAAGACTTCAACGTGTGTTTATCAAATCCTAATTACGGGAAGAAGTGTCTCAATTGACATGTTTGTGATATAAATAAATAGAGATGGCAGAAGTAAGGAAAACATATAGGGCATACTATGTCTTAAATGAATCAACTTAAACAGTAGGAAAAGACTAATGAAAGTTAATATTTGGAGTGTCGGCTTGTATGCATGTGAGACATGGCCAATGGATGCTGAGGAGAAAAGAAAGTTTGAAACTCTGCGAACCTAGTGTTGTTGTAGAATGCTAAATATCTGCTGAAAGGACAGAGGATTTTGCGGAGTTGGTGAACCACTTAGTCCATTGCATTACACAGAGTCTACAAGAGAGCGCTCGATTCCTGACAGCGATCTGAGGCCGGAAGCGCTGAGAAAGACCACGCTTGGCTGATGTGTACCAGATTCTCTCAGATATTTGAGTGAAAGGATAGACGAAGAGAAGCTGGGGTTTACAACTGAAAAACTTAAAACCAAAAGCAACTATCAGTTCTCATGATGACTATCAAGCAATGCATATCAAGCTGGGGGCTGTGCAACGTGAACTAGAGGAAGAGCAGATGTTATTGGCTCAGCTAAGACGGGACTCTGTTGGATTGTGTTAGGCTTATTTCAAACAAGCCCCGTTGGCTCAGTTGGCTGTGGCACGGTGTTGGTGTCCGGCGCTGAAACGGGGTTAGATAGTTCGAGTCTGGCAGTGGAAGACTTTTTCGTCATCAGGACTTGGCCGGCAGGGTAGGCGACAGTGGGGTACAATCCCTAATCATCAGATTGTGAATTAAGGTCTTGCGTTAAATCTCAAACCTTTCCGCAGTGTGTAGGGGGTGAGAGCATACGACACTCGTAACGGTGTTATGTTCATACATTAAACATCGCAGCGCTATTAGAGTTTCGGAAGAGTAGGCCTGAATTAGTCGGCGCCAGGCTTCACTCTCTCCTTTATCCATCTCTTATCCTCAACACAAACAACAGTCTACACTGAACGCATACACTATCAGTCATCCACACTTACGACAACACTTACGAGCACTGGTCAGACACGGGAAGGCAACAGGAAACTATCGCAGTTCATCTTCCCAGACGTTCCATAAGGCGCGTTCCCACGGCGCGTGGTAGGCAGTACGCGCCTTTCATCTTTTACCACCTGGTGGTGGGTCGAGGCGCGCCGTACCTGCTAACACATGCAGCAAAGATGAAAGAAGTTTCGTAGCACGCGCCGAAGGACCCGCTGTGGGAACGCTGCTTAAGGATGGGTAAACATCAACCCGGACACGGGAAAGACGTTCATAAGAAGAAGCATTTATCAGTTACGAGAAGCAGGTTACGCTTCATGGAGCTAGAATTAGGGCATAAGATGAACGATCAAATCTAGAATAGCAGAAATTCGCAAGAAACAGGACTTGGCATAGCAGAAGGCATAAGACCTAAATGTTCAGAGGACCGTTATGGCTCCTGCTAGTAGTATTTACAGGAGAACCTGCGCAATTTTGGGGATAGATATGATAAATGTGTAGACATCACATTTATAAAATAAAGAGAAAAACATTTTTCATAAACTGAGGAAGAAGAAATTCATCAGCTGCAAAATGACCACAAAATGTGCCAACAAAGGTATCTGGTTTTACTGGCAAAAGTCCAATGTGCCGAAAGAATACTATCATAAACTAGAAATTAAGTGATTGAAAAGGAAACTACACTCAATAAATAATGAAAATTAATGCATATGAGGGCCGAGAGAGCAAAAGGGAGTCTTGCTTAGAAAGAGAGACAGTTAGCAAAGCAATATGCTTTTTTCAGAGCTGCAATAGTTCCATTAAACAATTGTTGAAAGTTGCAGAACAACAAAAAGCTGAGAAGAAAAGACTAGAAGAAAAACAGTTCATTGTGCACAGGAAACTGAACTCAAGAAAAAGTCACATCCCAAGCAACAACTGAAACAAGTGGTTTGGAAGGTTGGGGAAATTGAAACGTCCGCAGCGGATACTGGAGAACTTAGATTATTGGTAGATGAGAAGAATTCTGCGATAGAAGACCTGAAAAGGAAGTTGAGTAAAGCAGACCATAAAAGACTGTAGGAGCGTTGTGAAGAGGTTACCAAATCTTTTAGACATGCAGCAGATATTTCACTAAAAATTAAAAAATCCCAACTACTGCTAGAAATGGCTGAATTAAAGGAACAAGAGCTCCATGAAAAATAAAAACAAACCATATATCAAGAGAAAAGAATACTGAAAGAAACTGTAGACAATATGACATGAGTTTCACTAACTGATTCTATCTCTGACTGTATATTTCGAATGAAAGGGTGTGTGAACATGACATTGAACGAATTGTATGAAAGATATTGCCTGTTGCTGAAGAAATTCAGAAAGGTGTTAAGTTAAAGCACTGCTACAATGAAAAAGGAAAGGTTGGCTTGTTGGAAATTACTTCAGAATATCATTGAAGTATTGGTGCACCGAAATCGAAAAAATGGATATTGTTAGTGTTTGATTGTGATCACCAGTAAGGTGAATAATAATAATTTCGTGTGGTCGTAATGACCTGGTGAATGGTTTCTATTGGCTGCGCACTCCGCTCCTGTCGAGGTCACCTTAACCTAACCTGGTAATTCTACCGGGTTCAGACGACCTACAGCGTAATTCGTACCACGAAAGTGTTCTGGTGTACTTCACATTACACAGCAAGCTGTGCCAGAAGGTCGGGTTAAGCACCTTTGAAAATCACCGCCAGACAGGGATTCGAACCGGGGACCTTTCGATCCCCAGTCAGACACCTCAGCCACTGAGTCAACAGAAAATAGTAAGGTGAATAAGAATGAATAAATAATGAAAGTGAGTGATAAAGAGTTTGTAAAAAAATGCCCCGCAATGTAATTAGTACAAAGAGGAGTTAAGTATTCTGGGATACATCTGTTTAATAAACTTCCCAAGAGTATAAAACAGTTTGCAGATAACAAAGATATATTTAAAGAAAAACTGAGAGATTATCTTATTGGCAACTCCTTCTACTCCATTCAAGAATTTGAACAAATTAATTAATTGTATTCAATATGACTTTTGCAAAATTCAGTTGTAAAAATTAATGTATATTGTTATTCTCTTTATTTGTCTTTGGAACGTATAATTGTTTTTACCTATGATTATGACTCATATTGTATGTATGTGTATTAACCATGACATGTTTCACATCCCAGAGGTGCTTCCTCAGCAGGGATCCACGAAACAAGATTGATAAATAAAATCAAAAAATAAAAATATTATTTTGTCTTGGAGATTTTGGTGAAATTTGTATTTTATTTTTAATGTCTATTAAACAACATGTGCCTTTCAATTTTTTTTAAAAAAGTTTTATTTTTTTATAAATAATATGGTATATATACGACACACCCATTTCTTTAAAATGTTTTAGTTTTGCGAAGGGCACACAACTATTGTTGTTCTCTGTGTGAGCTTCACTTATCTTTGTATGTCTGTTGTAATGTATCTTTATTTCGTTCTTTCTTGTTATTTTTTTGTAAAGAGCTTATACCCTCCTAAATTTTCTGGATGAGCAGTATACTGTTCTCAGTTAACAGTGACGTCTCAATATAACCTACTCTATCTCCAGTCTACTACTCTTACCCCTATGTGCCAAAGGAAAAGAAATCCCGCTGACAGATTTGCCTGAACACAGTGCTCTACTCGGAGGGGTAGTCGACGAGAGGGGTGGTGGAGTGAGGAGCGGGGCAAGGGGAATACGACCTTGAACCGCCAATTCAGCGTGAACAGGGTATAATAGTATTAATTTTATAGCTAGAAATAAACCGATTTAAACTGTAACTGTTCGACCGTTATGAGAGGAAGATCTTTCTAGCTTAGTTTTAATTATATTGCGAAATTAAATTTTAATTACTTATCAAGCTTCAACTAATTATATCTTAGCAGGGGATGTAATTCAAGATTACCTTCAGAATACTGAGTTTGTATCTTAGATCTGTAATGCATAGACGAACTGTTACCGGCCGAAAAACGCATAACGAATTGTTCTAAAAGGGCAAATACTCTTAACAATGTGTCGAATTCAATAATGTTTTCTGTATGCCCGGAAATAAGTTCACATATACAGATACTGTTAAATATAAGATATCTATAATACCAAAGACTCAACGGAAAATTATAAAGACAAGATCATATCGAATTCTGAAGGCACAATGGAAAATTTAACAGACACACATAGGAAATAATGATAGCAGTCCCAAATAGAAGCACACGAAATGCTCCACCGTTATTATCGCGGAAAATGTATATACTTCAGAAATATAGAAATGGAGGTTCGTTGTTGAATGACCTAAGTATCGGAGACATAATCCCCTTACCTAATATCACAGTTATTATTGATCAATTGAGAAAAGCTAGATCTTCTCAACTACCAATGTGGGCAGAGGATATTACCAGATACTTATGGATGAACCCGATCGAGAGAAAACTAACTTCACTTCAAATTGTGATTATTATGAACATAAACGAATACCTATGGATTTGATTGGAGCACCAGGATGTTTTGAAAAGCTAATGAACAGCCTGCTGACGGGATTAAAGGGCACAAAATGTTTACTCTACTTAGACGATATTATAATTTTCTCCTAGTCATTAAAGGAACATAATTAAAGGTTATGTAATTTTTTTCAGAGACTCGGGGCATATGAACTGTAACTAGAAAAACGCGAATATTTGCAAAAGGAAGTAGCCTATATAAGGTAAATCTGTACACCAGTAAAATAGACAAGACCAGAAGTTCCCTTAGACCGCAAACAAGGAAACAATTTAAAGGATTTTTAGAACTTTCAGGATAGTACCGAAGGGTCCTGACAATCCATTGTCGGTTATCTAAGTCATTACATAAGCTGTTGAAAATGGGTGTCAAATATGCATGGGGGTAAGAACAGAAAGAAGCAATCAATGTTTGATGGAATGTTGATTAATCCGCCTGTATTGTATAATCCAGATTTTGAACAGCTGTTCATCATTGCTACATAAGTAATTACGTTAGTCGTGTTGATTCAAGGAAAACTAGGGAGGGACTTCCCAATAACATATACATTCAAACCGAGCGTGGCGGTGTAACGGATAGTGTTCTCGCCTCGCATTCGGGAGGACGGCGGTTCGATCCCCGTCCGGGCATCCAGATTTGGGTTTTCCATGGTTTCCCAAATCACTC
This sequence comes from Vandiemenella viatica, assembly GCA_031002005.1. Taxonomy (NCBI): domain Eukaryota; kingdom Metazoa; phylum Arthropoda; class Insecta; order Orthoptera; family Morabidae; genus Vandiemenella; species Vandiemenella viatica. The sequence goes on along the minus strand of CM061918.1, from coordinate 64,507,210 downwards.
CAGGCAAATGCCGGGATGCTTCCTTCAAAAGGCCATGGCCGAATTCCTTCCCATTCCTTGCCCCTATCCTTGCCCCCCATCCTTTCCCGTCTCTAAAGACCTCGATGTTGAGAGACGTAAATACAATAAAAATAAAACAAAATTATACATTCAAACTTTAATCAAGCCTGAATTAAATTACTCGACTGTTAAAAAAGAAATCCTTGTGATTTTGTGGCCGGTAAAGTATTTCAGGTGTTATGCATACTATACGGAATTTACAACTAACAAATCGAAATATATTCCGATTGTTCATTGATCTCTGTAGTAATAAAATGTTTCATTTAAATGTTAGAAACGGCAAATGTGAACCCATCCAGAAGAGTACTGGTAGGCACATAAACAGAAAAAAAAAGAATTCAAAACTTAAAATATATGTTAATAAGACATGAGTCACGTAATAAATGTTGGCTAATCATTTATGTGGGAGGAATTGGCTTTTTTTTTTAATTGCTTATGGGTTTATGCTTCGTCGACGTCGAGGTCATCAGAAGTGGAACTAAGAACAGGAAGGAATTTTGCCATGGCATTTTGAAGGAAGCATCCCGGCATTCGACTGGAGTAATTTGGGGAAACCATGGAAAACCCAAATCTGGATGCCTGGAAAGGGATTTGAACCGCCGCCCTCTCGAATGCGAGGCCTGAGCGTTAACCACTCACCCACCACGCTCGGTGGGGAAATTGGGATGATTTTATGTGGTATCTTAACTGCGTCTGACGCAACATATTTGAGGGATAAAGTAGATGGTATAAGAACAAAGCAGATGAAATTACTAAAATTATCTGAGGTGCAGGTGGGGGTAATAAAATTCGCCTTGACGCGTGTTAATGGGACTCTAGAAAGAATCGCATGCAACGAAAATGTTCTAGCGTACGGAATGAAGAAGACAGATTGATATGTTGTCGAATATGTTAAAATAATTACATTACCTTGAGATGAATAGCGTCTATATTAGTCATTAATAAACTACTTGTACAATTAACAGCAATATTTAAAGGGACTATACATGAGTATGGTTTATTAATTACAGAGATTGCAAATGTTAAGAAGGGAATTGTGAATTCTTAAAGGATAATCAGAGACGATTTGAAACACATATCTTATTTTGCGACCTATGGTTAATTAATTCTAATATTATACATTTAAATGTTTTCAAGCGGGTAAAGTCGTTGGTTACCGTCATACACTTTTTTCTTGTTTTACAGAAATATTTATTATTTATAAAGTCATCCCTTTCCCAACAAACATAGAATTAGCATTTGGTAGTGTTTTATACATACAATATGAAAAGGAACTGTTACTCATAGATAACTCCAAAAGGCATTATGTGAAATCAAAAAGAAGTATTGATATGTAAATTAGTTCGAAATCAATCGTGTTATTATTATTATTTTAAAACTGTATTACTTCAACCTATGACCAAGCCTACAACTTGTCAGCGAAATTCATGATTACAGTGTGAAAAAAATGGTGCAGTTAAACCAAAACTTTTGGACACAATAAAAGTTTTTTTTTGGTTGGTAAGACGTAAGTTTGACAATGCTATATGGAAAGAGACATAGGCTAGTTTATTGAGACCATTGTTATTCATCTTTCTAATCAATGAACACTGAACCATATTCTCGAGTGTCCTATATGCTCTTCATCCTGCAACGAAGATGATCTTTTTCGAGAACACCTAACGCACTTGAGGTTGCAAAGTACTTGACGAAATGTGTTTAATGTTGTTAATTTGCACAATGTTTAAACTGTTTATTTGATGTTTGTGACTCCAGAATAATAATAATAATTAATGTTTTAAGTCAGAATTTTGACTATTTGTGGATAGTGGTACATAATAGGATAAGAACTGGAAGAGGCTGTGACCAGACTTGGATAGAATATCTAACTGGTTAGAACAACATGGAATGAAGCTAACTACCAAAAACAGTCAGGTTATTAGGTATACAGAAAAAAACTAAAAGTTACTTACAGGATGCGAACATAAATGTTTGTTGAAGGCTTGAAGTGTAAATATATTGGCTTAACGTTTGATAATAAACTCAACCGCGAGAGACAAGTTGCGCAGGTGGTAGGAGATTACAAAACTCTTTGTTTACTGGAGAGGATAATGAAAAGATTTACCAGAGATGTGAGGGAATTTAGTTACAAAACATTGGTCAAATCATTGCTAGAATATGGTGGTGTAGTTTGTTGGGTATCTAATACAGGAGTTGGAGAACATGCAAAGGAAAGAAGCATCTTTTGTTTGAATAAATTAATGTAGAGCCTAGTTACTAACTGATGTGATAAAGAAGCTGGACTGAGTGTCATTGGAAGACAGGTGGAAGGTAAAGAAAGTGCTGGTAGTGAACAAGGCGTTTGCTGGTGATAGGGTTTTGAGGGATATTTTTCAAAGAATTTTGGAATAGTGCATGGAGAGGAAAATATGACCATGGTCACAAGCTACACTCATTGTCATGCCTAAGGGTGTGAGAAAAAGTTATTTATGGGTAGGGTGTCAGGAATGGCATAAATTACCAAGGAAAGTGATGAATAATTTCAAAAAACGCTGAACGAATTTAGTATTAAAATTCGCAAATGTCACAGTAGATGGTTGGAGGAATTTAACACTCAGATTATATAATATGATAATAAAATATAAGAAAGAGGTAATTAGAAGACTAGAGAAATTTGCAACGAAGCATGTGCTCCATGGCAGTTAAATTAAATTCAGTAGAAAATGCACTGATGCTATCTTTAGGGAACCAGGAAAAGTTAAATTCCGAGATGGTCGCAAAGGTTGTGGCACAACAGTATATATACAATCTGAAAAAGTAATTAGAAACGATATCTACTAAGGAAGAATAAATATTGGTACATATTTTGCTATTATAAATAACGAGAGCGGAAATTGAAGAAACATTTTAACTAAAATGCTCCAAGAAAAGTTAGATGATTTAAAGATAGCACAAAAAAAATTAAGAAAATAAGAAATAAAAGTACAGTAACAATAAGAGGACATGATTCCCTTTCGATGTTTCGCTCAAGGCGTATGCTAGTTCCATTGTTAGAACCATAATTATAATTTGTTGCTGTTTAAAATTAGTGAGTTTAGATCTGTTATTTTGCTGATGACTGCTGCGTAAAGTTTTGTATAAGAAATACTATTGTCGATGAGTTTCAGAGCCGCTGCTCAAAAGAGCAACACCTTGTGTGTACGCCTAAAGAAGAAATAGGTCTTATCAAATATATTAATAAATTTGATAAAGTACTATATTAACAAAAAATGAAAAACGAATTACATCTACGTATACAACAATTAATGTAGTGCACTAATTATGAACAGGTGGAAATAAAAGCTGGAATGAATTAGGACAGGTAAAAAAATTAGCATATGATGAATTTTTCTCACCCAGATGTGACTAATTTTGATACTAAATTCACTATATTGCATTGAATTGTTTAGGATTAGTAAATTAGTTTATGTGAGGCTTGAAGCATAGAGAAATATTCAGTTGCTGCAACTAAGTGGTCTTTGTATCAGTTCATTGGAGATGGGAGGTGTAATGATACCGGCAATATTAGTTCAATTCTAAAAAGTATGTCAAGTATATATAGGCGACCTGGATAATGCTGTTGGAGTAGCTATGTAACGTTGACGAAAGAACCCGCATGTAGTCATGTAAATGTGGCTTACATGGCCCGTGACTTTGGCGGCGGCCACAGGCGAGCCCGCGCCACATCGGGCAGCCGGAGCGAGGTTCGTGGGACACGTTGCCTTGAGTCCCTTCAATAAACATTTAAACATGCTAAGTGAAGGAGAAAGCGCTGTTGTTTCTACAGTCGCTTTTGTGTTATTCAGCACGCACTGCCTACTGCACAAAGCGAAGAGGAAGAAGAAAAGACGCTAGTGGGTGTCGTCGTTCAATAAGAGCAGGTTGAGGTAAGTTACTGTACCTACAAAACAGAGATGTAATTTATCCGATTGATGGTACAAATTAACGCATTTTTTAAAGTTTGAGATAGAATGTATCGGATATATTAACTGATGATCCAATTTGACCACTAAAAATTAATCACGCCTAAGTCTATATCACGAGAATAGGGTTGTAAATGAAATGTCGTTACACGGTCGTCCACGCATAGGACAGTACAACTGTATGTCCCATTGCTCATCTTGCAACCTCACGCCACTTCACGCGCCTTTGAAGTTACCGACTGGCGAAGGGTCGAGGCGCGCTACCGATGGCCAGCACGGGCCTCTACGGACGGCTCTATTCCCACGGCCCGTCAGTGCGACCTGCCCCGGCGCGGCCCGCAAAATCACAGGCTGGAAGCCATCCCAACAGTAGTAATCAAAGCCACGATAGACGACCCTCGCATAAGAGAAAGACGAAAGAAATAATGTAAGCTCTAAAAGGTTGAAGAAGGACTGAAACACGAGGCGATACCATAAAAGCCGACCGCAGTAGCATTGGGGGGTGACCTCATCAGCCAGAGCAGAGCAGCACGATGAAGGTGTGGTACAGCCAAAGTACGCCGTTCGGAATCAGCTAGAAGTCCACAGTTATCGCAGCCATCACTCGAAATTCCTTCCAGATTTTGCAGTTCTAACTTTAATTAATTTTAATTAAATTGCAATGGAGCAAACGCTCCGTTGGCAACTTCCCTAATCACCCATCTTCCCCTTTTTCTGCACCCACCTACATTTGCCCTCTACAAATTTTAACTTTAAATTCTTTCAACGTTTTTGGTAAATTATTCCAATCCCTGACAACCTTACCCACAACTTTGTGCCTGTAATAGAGTGCCAGCTTGTGGTCATGGTCGTCTTTTCCCTTCCATGCACTACTTTTCATACACCAATATCTTTCCACGCCTCATCAACAATATACGCCTTGTACACTCCAATGACCCTCTTCACCCTCCTCCTGTCTTGAAATGAATCCCATTACAGTTCTTGTATTACATCTGTTACTGACTGCATTCTGCGATAATTTCCAGAAACAAATCCAGCAGCCATTTTTTGTGCCCAATGAGAAAGTGATTTTCTGAGTAGAAGAATTTTTAAAAGGTAGAAATCAGAAAGTTAGGGTAGGAAATGCAGTATCAAAAGAAGTGGAAGTAAAAATGGGAGTGTCGCAGGGTAGCGTATTGGGACCATTGCTATTCATTATTCTAATTAATAATTGTGTAACTTTACTAAGCTACAATAAGTAACAGCTTTGGTTCAGTGCTTGCTCTTCTGAATCAGTAATTCTAACGAAAGGTTCTTCGCTTTCTTCACCATCTTTTTCAATATTTTGGGGTAGGTTTATCTTCGATGAGTTTTACCTATCGTTAGCATCGTCAAATCTGGAGCCTGTGCATGCCCTTGCTTACGTCTAGCATTTTATGCTTACTGCTAGATCTTACTATGTACTAATGGAGAAGGTGAAGTGTTTCATCTTTCTTTGAAGCGTTTACTTTGTACTCTGTGTGACCAGTGTATTTCTTGTTTGCAGATATGTAGTTTATTACGTGGAAATAGGAGACATCCCAGGCATACTTCTTGATGGCTGCGGAAAACCACCTAACACTGCATCCAGGACGCTCTGGGCTCGTGCCCGGGTACTGTAGCAACGAGCGGTGTTTCGCACAGTCAAGATGGATTCGCCTCTGATCAACCACTCCCCGATCAGTTTCACCAAAGGTGTGTGATTATAGGATCAGAGAAATTATGTCCTGTCCTCTCTTAGTGCTAGTAATGAACAGGAATCAGTGATACAAGTGAAACATGTAGTTGAAAGAATGTAGTGACTTTAATAACTTCAATAAAAATAAGCACATAGAAATACACTGGATAAAACTGAAAAATACTGCATAAAATAGCTCCTCATGAATGAAAATTCTTACTAATAAAATCCTGTCACTCGGGACACTCTTTCTAAGCCAGCAGAAGGGTATAGATGCATAAGACCTCACATAATAAATTCTTCATGCCTACTGGCAACGTAGTCCATCCTGAGACTCGGCGAAGGGACTGCCTGGGGAGACCGAGCGTGGCGGTGTAACGGTTAGTGTTCTCGCCTCGCATTCGGGAGGACGGCGGTTCGAATCCCCGTCCGGGCATCCAGATTTGGGTTTTCCATGGTTTCCCAAATCAATCCAGGTAAATGCCGGGAGGCTTCCTTCAAAAGGCCATGGCCGAATTCCTTCCCATTCCTTGCCCCCATCCTTGCCCCCCCCCCATCCATGCCCCCCCCATCCTTGCCCCCCATCCTTTCCCGTCTCTAAATACCTCGCTGTTGAGAGACGTAAAGCAGTTAAAAAAAATATGCCTGGGGAAACAGCTCCAGACTGCGCTCTCCGGCGTAGGAGCGTGGTGGGAGAAGTCACGTGAAGTTAGATCTATTCGCTTAGAACATCTTACTAAGGGCTTTTTGAAATTACCATGGTGGGGAGGCCACTTCTCACGGGAAGAGAACGTTTTAACCTTGGACTATGCTGCGCCGGGAGGAATTAAGTTATGTGGCTGTAGCTTGAGAAAAATTATCCTGAGTAAAAATTACAATATTCAATAGCTAAAATCCCTCAATACACTACAGTACGTTGTATCTCTCCGACGCAGTGTGTGGAACCTCAGCGCACCGAGCTACACTGGCGCGTAATTCTGAGGAATAGTTGAAAAATCTGTAACATCACTCAAGTCTGCTACTGAACCTTTCGTGAGGCGAGGTTAGCCTAAGCTGTTTGTTTTCATTGTCTGTTACGTTGTCTTGCCAAAATCTTGTTTTCCAGGTGAGTTGCTGGCACATTTCCGTCGATTATATTACTTATCTCTGAGCACATTCGACGGCTTTCTCGAATCAACCATAAGTGGATAAGAAACTTTGTCCTCAATATCCTAAAAGAACTTGACAGTTTATAAGAATTCTCTTTCCTTCATATTTTTACTTCTCATATTTATATACTTTCTTTATTTACCATTCAATTAATAAATATTCAGTTTAACATTTTTATTTCTTGTCACTACAACTTAACAGAATATTCTCTCTTCCTCTATCTCCGCCAAAGATCTTCCTCTTGTACTGTTTATCGTCCAGAGATTTTCATGTGCTTTGTTCATCTGGTAATATCGACGCGTGGATTTCTTTGACACAATACAACTTAAGAAATAATAATAATAACACGATGTAAAGCACTTTTCAACAACATACATCTATAATCAGCTTCAGATAAATCAGAAACAAAATTGTGAATTGAAAATACCACTGTCAATAACCAATTACCACAGAAATAACCTAAAAAAAGAAACATTAATTACTAAACCTAAGAGGCTGTGTATCCTTACAAGTTTTCTTCAACACTTTGAAATAGGAAAAGTCTAATGTTATTTTTTTTAGCTACACTTAAGGACCTGAAAGGAGGATATTGAGAAATTACTGAATGGCGTGAACAAAATACTGAAGGAAGATTTTGGACTGAATATAAATCAAAGCCAGACAAAAGTGATGAAATGTAGCAGAAATGATACCAATCACAAAGGATTAAATATAAAAATAGGATCGGATGCAATAGGAGAAGTAAGTGAATTCTGTTACTTGGGAAGCAAAATTACAACCGGTGGCCGAAGCAGGAATGATGCTATAAGCAGGATAGCACTAGCAAAAAGAGCCTTCATGAAAAGAGAAATCGTTTAGTTTCAAATATTGATCTAGAAATTAGAAAAAAAAACTTTTTAAAACTCTATGTGTGGAGCACAGCACTTTACGGAAGCGAAAAATGGACTTCAGGAATACCGGAAAGAAGGAAAATTGAAGCATTTGAAATGTCGCGCTACAGAAGAATGCTGAAAATTAAGTGGACAGACAAAGTAAGAAATGAACGAGTTTTGGAAATGATGGATGTGGAAAGAAGTTTATGGAAGAAGCTTACAGAAAGAAGAGACAGGCTGGTAGGTCATATTTTGAGACATGCTGGATTGGTTAATTTGTTAGTGGAGGGAACAGTCAGAGGTAAGAACTGTAGAGGAAGACAGAGATTAGAATATATGAAGCAGATAATTGAGGACGTGTGTTGTAAGGGATATGTAGTGATGAAGAGGTGAGCACAAGATAGGAAGGGATGGAGGATTGCATCAAGCCAGTTGAAAGACTGATGACAAAAAAAAAGGAGCTATATCTTTATTTTGTTTCCATTTACTAGAAGTACTTTGTTCACGTCATTCCGTAATTTATCGAAATCTCTTACTTTCTGATAACACAGTACGGACAGTAGGTCGCAATACGACGATAGTTTCTACTTGAACCACGTTTAAATTTTACTATCAGTCAAGTGATTCCATGCTATATTCTGTAGTTAGACACATCTGACGTTCGTAGGCTACAAGAAAGTTTTTCATAGAGTAAATGTAAGTAAGGCCTTGTAAATCTTAGTTACTGATTGAACACCTAATCAGATAATACAAGTAATATACAATATTATATTATACATGCAAACTGGGAACAGAAACAACATACTGAAAGCCTATCAGCTGTAGTCTGGCTGGGTTTCTCTTTATATCTGTTACTATGAGTTATCTATATGAATTCATTAATCAGGAACTGGACATTAAACCATACATAGAAGTATAATGTCACAGAGAAATAACTTCCACGATACCTACATTATGCCGGTTATTCATTTATCGTATGATATTTAACAAGGTACACTGCAGGTGTGGACAAATCACAAGCTCGTACAGTAATATAAGAAACGTTAAAAAAAAAAAAAAAAAAAAAAAAGAGCTATAGTCTGGAATGTGACAGAATGGTAATATCATTGCGTCAGTAACAAAGAGAGTTTCCGACAAGAGCGCAGAAGTCCAAATGCCCGCCGCTGTCCGGTCACGAGTGCAAATCACGTGACTAAAAAGCTAGCAGGATCATGTATCAGTCGTTCAGCGCTCATTCGTGTTGTAAGCAGTGAAACGGAGGCGTCAAAAGAAGAGCGAAGAGGTGTTGTTCGATTTCTGACAGCTGAAGGAGTAAGGGGAACTGACTTTCATCGAAGGGTGTCACAAGTGTACGGTGCAAGGGTCAAGGCGTGGCACAAGCGCTTCAGGGAAGGACGAGTGTCGTTAGCCGATGATGCACGTTCTGAAACACATCGTACAGCTGGTTGATGGATTCGATTCGCAGGACCGCCGAGTTACAGTGAAAGCCGTAGCCGCCGAGGTCGGATTGAGCGTCGTAAGTGATCACACCATCATGACGGAAATACTGAACTGGCACAATGTGTGCGCCCAATGGGTGCCCCATAGTCTTCAACCACAACAGGAAGCTAGTCGAATGACCCACTGTCTTGATCATCTGCAGTGTTATGACAGGGAAGCGAATGGCATGAGTGGTGGCTGGAGATGAGTCTTGGTATTATTACTGCAAACCAGAATCGAATCGGTAAAGTCTCCAGTGGAAGCATCGAGGCCTCCACCACCAACAAAATTCAAGGTCATCCACACAAGTGCAGGAAAGGTTAAGCTGATGTTCTTATTTGACCATAGCCGCATTCCCACGACGTCTTGTAACGAAGGCGGGACGGGACGGGACGAATACTCAACAAAACGCCATGGGAACGGGGCCGCATCTGCTAGCGTAGACGAGACGCAGCTACCCACTCTGTGTCGGTAAACATCACAGGAGTGCGTAGTGGAGCGCTGTTGCCATCGGTTTGCAGCAGTGGTGCGCACCCCTTCTGTTGCTGTAAAGTGCTCTGTGCCAAACGACACTAGGCAACGTGGTGGGGAGGTGGCGGCGAGGTAGCGAGGGCTAACCTGCGGCGAGCGATCGTCCCTAGACTTCGTCTAATGAGGTCCCGTCCCGTCCCGCCTTCGTTACAAGACGTCGTGGGAATGCGGCTTAAGACGGCCCCCTTCTGATAGACTTCCAGCAGCATGGGACAACAGTGAATGCCCAGCGTTATACTCTCAAACCTTGACCACACTTCGCCAAATCAAAACGACCAAGCAAGCTCTCCCATGGGGTACATTCTGCTCCACGACAATGCAAGGCCTCACACGGCCAACACCCTAAAATAAGGGGCAAACGATTCACCTCGGATGACGACGTCAAGCAGGAACTTGTTCACATCGCAGCTCCAGGAAATTTACGAGACAGCCATTCACAGCTCTGTGTCGCAGCGAGACAAGTGCCTCAACAGCCAGAGCCAATAGTTCTGAAATACAGATACTGGTTTCTGTTCCTAGGCCTCCGGCTCGTTACTTTATGAATTCCACTATTGTTCCTTCGTAGATACGAAGAGGACACTCAGAAATGATGTGGTGGATTGACTGAAAAGTGGCTCAACAGTCACAATTTGCATAACTGACCAAACCCCATCGGTGTAACAAGTAGCCGCCTCTGCGTTGTTCTGTTCGTGTCCCATTGATGATTCTCCATTGCCGTCTAAGGATATCGAATCATTGTAACCGCACTGAATGATCTTGCCTATCAATGACTGCTGCCATTGAGTTATCCACAACTTGTTGAGGTTGAAAGAGGACAATGTAAGGTTGATTGTCGGTGACCAGCTATGTCTACGAAAGGGACCTACATTCTTTATTACGTGAACTTGACAGCCTCAAATTTTAATATGGAAATTACAACTAAGACATAAAGAATCATGGAATTTCAAAGATAGGAACAAATCCAAAGCAAAATAGAACAGCTTAATACATTGAAATATTTTGGATACCTCCTGACAAATTTGAAAGAGACATCCATTTCAAAATACCAAAGAACAACAGGAAACTGGAGATAATGAACCAAGTCTTTAATAGGAACAAAATACAAATGTGCGCCAGAATTAAAGCATATAAATTTATGGAAATAACAATTCTTAGCAGTACTTGGATTATAAAAGCACAAGATGAGTGACGAATCAATGCGTTGGAAATGAAATTAATGTTTTACTTATGGCTTTACGCCTCGTCGACGTCGAGGTCATTAGAGGCGCGATGGGACTGGGGACAAGGAACGGGAAGGAATTCGGCCATGGTCTTTTTGGATGAAGCATCCCGACATTCACCTGGAGTGATTTGGGGAAACCATCGAAAAACCCAAATCTGGATGCCCAAACGGGGATTCGAACCGGCGTCCTCCCGAATGTGAGGCCACCACGTTCAGTATGAACTTCATGAAAAGAACTACAGGACATACTCTTCTAGATCATGTCAAGAATAAAAACGCAACAGATAAATTAAAAATAATACCTGTGGTCGAACATATTCAGTATTATAGGAAAAAGTGGTTACAACATGTGAAAAGGATTGACAAAACCAGAATACCGTTACAACTTCTATATTGCATCTGTAGAGAAAAACGGTTGACTGTAAGACCAAATAAAAGGCAGAGTGATACTATAACACGCCATTATGCTTAGTGATTATATATTAATACATATAGAATGATTCAATATGAAGTATGATAATTTGCATAAGAAGACAAACGTTAAAAATAATTTACATGTTTGTCGAACATAATTCAGTGATTTTGGTACTTTCAGTTTCTATAAACTAAGTGTAACAAAAGTCATTTGAATATGGAAAGCGGTTTTGTTGTGTGGAGTCGCTAGATTACGATATTATATCAGATAGAGCAAACGACATTTTGAGGAAAGAGTTATTAAGTGGAGGGTTCCAGTGTTCAATACTCTTTCCTGAGCCAACGTTATGTAATTACGCCCGTAAACTGTAAAACATCAGGCATATATACGCGTCCCAGCAAGAAAAATATCAGCCTGGAGTCTGAAAAGTTTTCTATTTCTCGTTTGCTGAAAAATTATTAACAAGAAATATGAAATTACTTGAAAGTTTGTAACTTAGTATCTTTCTTCATTCTGATATTATTACGCGTTACAACACTAAAGATAAAAAGCATATCTCCTGGGACAATCTTTGTACGGCAGTGAAACTGTTAAAATGTGTACAAACTGGAATGTATCGTATATTTGCTAGATTATGTCGAAATAGTTAAGTGAAGACATCATCAAGCAATTTGTAGAAGGACGACACAGATGAAATCGACGTGATCCTCCTACGTGCTGGTTATGGCAACAAGGCACGCAGGACCTATTTCTTCGTTTTTTTGTCCCATTTGCCTCCCCTAAAGATTCCACCTCCCCGCTGCACCATACCTAGTTCCTCTCCTAATCTTCCTCGCCCCTTACACCATCTCCAGTTCCCATTTTATTTTTTTGTATTCCTCCTCGCCGGGAACTTTGTCGGCTGGCCATACCTCCCCGAGGAGTTATGGCCGGCAGCGTAAGCTTTCTGGGTGCCGATATAGGTCCCTAAATACCCCGCCGGCCGGAGACAAAAAGCCACGCGCGACATCGCCGCCGGAGGCAACACAGAAAAACCGGAGAGCCTTTTAATCTCTGGACGGGAATCTCTTTCTTGTGTTTCGCTCCTGGAAAGAGACAAAGAGCATTAGTTTTCGGCTCTCGTCCGGGCCACTTCCCCTCCCGCCCCTCCAGCGCCTGGGAAACCCGTTGTTCCTTTGCCGGCGGCCGCGCCGTAATATATTATAAAATCTTTTACCTGTGGACTGGATGCCAGCGTCGTCCCCCCACCCGGCAGCGCGGGTCGAGCAATGCGCATGCGCGGCCACGCCCCCCGCCGCCAACCGCGGCGCGCCGGCCGCCGTGACGTCATGCGCCGCGAGGCCAATGGGAGCTCGCGGCCGGGCGCGGGCCGGTCGCAGTTCGTGCGGGCGCATTCTGTGCTCGAACGCGGAGGAGCGCTGGTTTTTGTTTTGTGCGCGCGCGCGTGTGACAAGTCACGGGTTGTGGTCGTTAGGTGGTTGTGACACAAGAACCAAGTGACAGTGATTTGTGAAATCGGCTCCTACGAGACAACGCCTCGTTACATATTGCTCACATAAGCGAGGTAATTCACCATACTCCAATTTCGTCGATTTTTTCTTTTATACCAAGCCGAAGTCGTTCTGTTTTTCTAGAGCCACCGCTTCATTATATCTTCCATAGCTTCGAGAAATTACCTTTCTAGTATTTATTTTTCAAAATAAACTTCTACAGATTTATTTGTACTTTATTAAGTATGTAAACCAGAGACGTTTTTGGAGAGTTAAGAATGAAACGTTTGTGACGAATATTGGTATAGCGCTTTTCGCTATGTGTTGTGCGATTTCCAACTACGCAGCCGAAACGTGGGTGTTTTTCTTACCATGGTAACGTTACTACAAATGTACCGATTATCTTATAAGTGAATATTTGTAACAGTCTTATATCTGCAGCTTCTTAAACGCTTAAACAGCGCAACTACATAAGGACTGTTTGCATGCGGTGTTTGAGCGAATTTCTGAGTGGAACACTTATTGTATTATTGTATTCGCTTCATTATTCTTTGAAAATTCTGATAAGAAGCTTGTAGTGTTGGCATGTCGTTTCTTTGTTGTAGCTGATACTGTTCTAAATTCATTGTAATATGACCCAATCTGAAATGCAGGGATATACTGGTCTGATAATAGTCTTTCGATCTAGTCATAATGCTGCTTAAACTGTGATTGACAGATCGATACTGTTTTTTCGTAACTAAATAATTCGTATATATCCCAGAACGATAACATACAGCCGACTTGAGGTTGCCTGTGTAATTTTAATTATTTTTTGGTAACAAACGCAGGTACGTTCGTTCGTCTCTCGGTTTCCACTACAAATAGTGTAGAACGCCGACGAAATCTCGTATCGGTATCTCGCTGCCTTGGCACGTTTATACGAGTATCATGCGCGGCTTGAAAACTGTAGAAGTATTTTTTCCGAATATTTACCTGACGTTTACAAATCTCGTTCGTCTATATCTGTAGAAACAGATTTATAGTTTCGGCTTATTTACACTGTTCTTTTGTGTCATTTAATGAAGCAAATGCAATAAATTCTATTGTTGACAAAGTTCCTAATCTGCTGAATGCTGAAATAATCAACTTCTCTAATGTTTCCTATAGCATTTTTTTTCGAAACTTGACATTGATTTGAACTTTAAATACGACACTCAAAAAAAATTACTAGAGATACCTACTAAGGAAGTATTTTTTCAGTGTATATATTGACTGATATACCTTTACACCCCGATCTGATAAATTGTTGCATGACGAGCAAGCTTCAAACACATATCACAGTTCTTTGCCACTCTATGTTCCAGTGCTGCGGTCTTTACGCCCTTTCACTATTTTAATAGACCTCTATCGAGTAAACAGCGAGAAGCAAAATTGACATCTTATTAACTTAACAGCTTACTTACTTTGCAATTAACAAGAATACGCGTCGTTCAGGATGCGTTTTCCCCCAGTATTACATGTCGAACAGAGATTATCTTTGATAGATTCCCAGAGGTGAACAGAAATATCGTGGTGAATTTAATAAAATTCCCTTCTTGGAACCCTTCAACATTAAGATCGTTGGTACTTCGTGTTGGGTATGATGTTCAAGTAGCTTGTCAGCGCATCGGAATCACAGCGTACGGCAAGGGAAATATCGTCACCGGCATTGTCCGTCCGCTCAATAAGAATAACTCAGAAAAGGAAAAACTATTCTGTTGATTGTGAATACAGTACAATTTCGAATAATACAGCACCGTGAACTTCTTTCAAACCTGCAACTGTAGACAATGTTTGAGACAGTAAATATTTTAGCTTCATCTTATACAAAAAATAATCGAATCTAGTCTGACTGTGACCTCCGGTAACTCGATTAAAATTTTCAGTCGAATTTTTTAATCGCGAAAAAGTTGTTTATTGTTACGTAGGCCTGTTATTTTTTTTTGTTGATCTCTGGTATAAAACAATTTAGTTCCTCGGCATATGGACTTATCTACGCCAAGTATTTCTCCTTGGTTGATTGTTAAACATCTGATTAGGGCAATGAAGAAAAATAAACTGGAAAGTGCTGTGCGGTTTATTTCTAAGATCCGCTAAAAAAGTTTAACCTCCTGGTGTTAGCACTTAGCGCGCAGTGTAACTTACGGCATTAGCATCTTTTACGTAATCATCCAAGTCAGCACTATAACTGTCATCTTATTCTTCCAGAAAAATTATCTCTCCAAGAACAATTCGGCGGAAAAAAATGTTGGGAATGGAACAACACAAATTAATCCAAAACTTTCGGTCTCATAGTTCGTCTTTAACAATTTTTGCCGACAATGATGAAATGTCAGCATTCTTAATGATGTGCATTAGATAAAAGCAGTAAAAATGCTAGTAATAATATAGAACATTAATAAAAATCTATGTAAAGGTTAGATGGTGATGCTACCATTCGTTAGAAGTTGATAATTATCTTACTGTACTTCAAAATAATTACATATTACTATCAGTATGAATTAATATGTTGTTATCAACACTGCATAAACGGCTGTAATGAACCGAATATTTTTTTCTTTGGATCCAAGTTCGTATCCAGGTTCGTAGACAGTTGGCAACATTGACTTCACTCTTTAATTTACTTCGCCTTTAATGAGACCGATTTGTCGAAACCATGTAAATCTTTAAAAAGACAGTTAATGTTATTGCTTCAAACTTTGGCTTGAGTCTGAAGAATTTCTTTCTGCTCAGTGAAGTTGAGGAAGAAAAGAATTAAACGAACGTTTCACTACTGTAGGAGAAGAAGCAATATGTCACCGACATCCGATGTTTTATTAAAATCTGTCCATATCAGCCAGGTTATCTGTTATAAAGTCAGCCATTAATTTCGAACATCGTCCAGATCATCACCAGATACAGAAAATGAAAATCTTTCCAAATATTCCTATAAAAATTTAATATCAACATAATCATTTCTCGACACAACTACATAAGGAGCAACCAATACATGACTGCATTTAAATTTTAAAATAA
This sequence comes from Vandiemenella viatica, assembly GCA_031002005.1. Lineage (NCBI taxonomy): Eukaryota > Metazoa > Arthropoda > Insecta > Orthoptera > Morabidae > Vandiemenella > Vandiemenella viatica. The sequence continues at coordinate 64,491,319 of CM061918.1, read as the reverse complement.
ATTTATGTACACAAATTTCGTAGCTGAGGCGTTAATTTTTTGCTTGTGATCTCCACGAAGAAGAAAAGAGAGAAAAATGCTATTGTGCCTTGAATTTTCAATGTCGCTTTGAATTAATTTTGACAAGTACAATGTTTCAAATTCATCAGTCCCCCTATTATAGTTTCAGTACTAATAAGAAATTGATGTTTAGCATTCTAAGTCAAAGACACTCATTATTGTTTTGTTTAGGCAACTTATTTTATAGTCTCTTTATTTATGGTTTATTTTCGTATCTGTAAAAAGCAGTCTAAACTAGTTTGTTTGTATGAGACAAACGATTTGAGTTTATGGCCATTACTCTAGTGCTATGAACATAGCGTGGTACCAACTGTCGCGCAACAAACAGCGAGTCATATTTCACAGCCAGTGAGTGCTCTGTGAGTTGTAGGCGCTTTGTCCTTGTATTCGAGTTCAAAGTCCTGGCTGTCTGCCTCGCAGAATACCACCGTCCACTAGCTTAACGTGACTTACTAAGAACTAATACACAAGACATTAAACCCGGGAGAGGTCTGTAAGGCATCAACAGCGGCGCCAGTCACAAGCGACCAAAGTCACTTTATCAATTGCTGGTGTTAATTAACAGCGATTAAACACCCAGACATTCAACTTTAATTCTGCGCTTCTTATTATGCATTATCTTCTGTGCGGTTTGCATCTGTTAATGTACTTAAATATATTACAGTGTATGCGACCTATTTTTTTTTTTTTTTTTTTTTTTTTTGAGAATTGGAATATTAACCTTTAGATGAAAGTGTTTAAAGGAAACTTACAGTTATAACAATATGGGAGATAAATTTCTAACTGAAGCTAAAATTGAAGGAGATAAATATGTGATGCGGATAATATAGAACGCATGTAAGTATGGATATTACCATACATTTTTATCAAATCATTAAAAAATGACGAATTATTTATAAAAATTCTTCAACCCCATTGATCCCTTCCATAAATCCCGTATAATTATTATAAAACTCATGTTTTTTTTTTTTTTTTTTTAAATACACACAATAACATTGTTTAAAGTAGTAAGAACTAAAATCGTGCGTAGTTACAAACTTCTAACTTAAGGATTTAGAAGTTTCGAGACTTTAACAGAAGAACGAATGAATAATGAATGATATAGGGTTCGCTTCTTCTTTTTTTTTTCATTGGAAACGTTAAAAATTGTTACAATTTTCCGATATTGTTGTGTAAATTTTTTACTGCGTTCGTAGTCATAGCTCATCATTTATACTTGGAAGTAATTTGATAGTTTTGGTAGTTATCTAGAAAAATTGGTCAATTTCGTATTAATGTCCATACAAAATTACCTACGTTTTGAATAAAGAGCGAACGTTAATACTATAATCATGACATGAAACTCATTAAAGCGGTTGTCAATGTTTGGAATTGTGATGATGCAATATTTCGAAACGTGCTGATTCACGAAGCCAATATTTTCCGTTTATTCCTGTGTCAGATTTTTTTAATTGCTATATTTCATAGGATTTAATTTCAGCTTCGTACATTTGATGTAACTATGATTCAGCTTTAATAACGTTCGTCAATCCATATCTAATATTTTGATTTCTTTATAGTTGTTAACTTCTACTGCAACCACTATTGAATTCAGTCCCGCATGTCTAGAAGCGTCACCAACTGTACTGTGTCTTTTATCAATCATTCGTCCACAAAGTTCTTTCCTGAACCATCTATTACAGAAAATTTTCGATTCATACTTTATTTGTCAATTTAACTTTTATCATCCGTGTGGAATCAGTTTTCTAGTTCTTCGGTTTCCCTTTTTGATATTTCCAAAAAGTAAGCCTTACTTCCACTCCTTCCTACCTAGAAACCGCTTTAGAAATATCTAGGTCAGTTTTTCCTATTGTTTCTCTTCGACGGAAACTGATTTTGTTGAAGATGATCAGCTATTGATATATTACTGACTTTGACTATCAGCCGCGTTTCCCTCTGAAAAAACAGGTTACTTTTAGTTGTTCTATTACGTGTTATAGTTTTCATATTTAATCTGTAAGTAGTTTTCATTTTTTCTGCGCTTAACGAATATTTTCAAATATTTCGTCATGCCATTCATTGAATTTTCTTTTTCTAAACATCACAAGAAGTATATTGATGTTTTTTCCTCTTACCATGTAAAATCTTTCTTTAATTACTTTTACTAATTGGTTTACGAGAAAAATTGATCTTCAGAATGATGAATGTCAAAATTATTCGCTTGTACTACTGTCATATGATTTTTTTAAATATTATAAATAACTGTTAAATATCAGGCCCAAATATTTTTAAAGCTTTCGAAATAGTTTTCCCATGTAACGTTATAACAAGTATTTTTCCGTGTTGAGTGTATTTTGACTTTTAATATTAATGATTGTGCGGGTAGCCGTGTTCTGTGACTGCTTTCTAATTGTTGTTGCATATTCATTAAGTGGATGACGCTGGATTATTCCCAGCAACACACTCCCAATAAGAAGCGTATCAGGTAACCAGACTATATTAATTCCCCTCGAATATAAACATGATTCATCCGATCCGTGTAAGTAATTTCTCTTGCTTGTATCACGTACAAATAAAAAAGTGCAGATTGTGATCTCGCCACTGGTTCATGGAAGGTTGACTTGGATTATTATCCCAGTAAAACCAAAACATTTCGAATTGATTGAGGCCGCATCCGATTTCCTTCCTTACTCTACAATCTACAGTAATATTATGCGAGAGTAGTTCTGTCTCTCTGTTACTTTATCACGACTCAATGGCAAAACCGAACTTGATGTAATTTGACTAGGAAATACATTGTGTCATTAGGAAAGGCACAAAATACTTTTTAAGCGATAAATAACACATTTTGTCATTTTAAAACTAACCGAACTGTGACGGTCATAAGTGTAGTGTGAGTCTCTGTATTATTATATCGGACCGAGCGTGGTGGTGTAACGGCTAGCGTTCTGGCCTCGCATTCGGGAGGACAGCGGTTCGAATCCCCGTCCGGGCATCCAGATTTGGGTTTTCCATGGTTTCCCAAATCATTCCAGGCAAATGCCGGGATGCTTCCTTCAAAAGGCCATGGCCGAATTCCTTCTCATTCCTTGCCCCCCCCCCATCCTTTCCCGTCTCTAAAGACCTCGCTGTTAGAGACACGTAAAGCAGATAAAAAAATATATTATTATATCGGTCGCTCAACCTTTATTTCTCTCGCTGTTTGTGTATGATCGACTCATACATTTCATGTACAATCACCGCGAGTGTGTAACGGCACACGTGTACAAGTAACAGCGTAATAAGAGCTGTGATCATGACTGGAATGGCAAAAGGTGATGACATGTTGAGTCCTCAAATCATAATAATTCCGATAGGAATAGTTTTAAAAGACTTCCCACTAAAATTAGCCTTTGCGATGACTATCAGTAAAGTCTTGGGACAAATACTGAAAGCAGCAGGGATAAACTTAGAGAAGACATATAGATAGTTATATGTTGCTAACTTACGAATTTACAACCCGAAAGATTGTTTATCTTAGCAGAGCACGGCGAAACCAAATTTGTCCCAGATATTGAGTTCCTGTTTTCTTACCGAGCGTGGTGGTTGAGCGGCAATGCTCTGGCCTCGCAATCGATAGGACATGGGTTCGAATCCCTGCCCGGGTATCCGGATCTGAGTTTTCAATGGTTTCCCCAATTCATTCCAGGCAAATGCTGGGATGTTTCCTTCAAAATATCATAACTGAATTCCTTCTCGTTCCTTTCCCTCAGTCCTTTACCGCCTCTAATGACCTCGACGTCGACGAGGCGTAAAGCCATAAGCCAAGCTTTCCTTTATAGTGAGCAGCAGTTCTTTCTTCTTCTCCATCTGATGAAGTACTTCATCGGTTGTCATTTTAAGCATGAGAGACGATGGTACAGTAATATTTTAAGAGCATCAATTCTTTTCTATACATTTTGGCCAAGGGTCCAGATTTCAATTACTGGGAGTGTACAAGGCGTATATTGGTGATGAAGCGTGAAAAAGATATTGTAAAGTAGTGCATGGAAGGAAAGAGATGACCATGACCACAAGCTGGCACTCGATTTCAGGCACAAAGGTCTAGAAAGATTTTCTTTTGTAGGTAAAGGGGTCAGGGATTGAAATAAGTTACGGAGAGAGTTGATGAAAAATTTATCATAAACGGTGCAACAATTCAGAGTTTAAATTTGTAGAGTGCTAATGTGGGAACAGGAAAGGGGTAAAAATAATTGTGTAGGGAAATTGCCACCGGAGCGTGCGCTTCATCGCAATTAAATTAAATTAAAAATAGAGAAAAAGTGGAGAACGCAGCAACGAATCTGGTGTCCATGGAGTTCAGAGTGACTGTGTGTGTGTGAGAGAAAGAGAGAAAGTGGACACTAAAGTAGTAGATGAGGGGTAAACAATCTACTCTTCAGCAGCAACGTCGGTAAATTGGTTATTCATGGTGAAATATTCGCCGTGCTAGCTTTGTTGTGGTGCCAATTCGTAGCGGAGAGCCTAGGTCTGGTTTTCCAGTGTTAACACTCTCTGATAGCACTCATTGGCGTTGCGTCACTTTATCAGGCAGCCTGGCTCCCTCTGTTTACTGTCCTCACTCACTCACACGCGACAAGCAGCGGCCTAGCGTCCACACCGAAATCTGAGAGTAACAAGGGGAAACCGCGAAGAAATGCGGGCTAAGCTAATTCCGCGTAACTCCTATCGCTCCAGTAGTATTTACCCTATCAATCTACTGACGTTCCAATCTCGCTTTGTTTGGGTTTGGTTATGCAAAGCAACGAAGCCCTGTTGTTAACGTTCCACTGTCTATCTGCTTCTCATCTCTTCCATGGAGACTTCAAATTTGCACATTTAACTATAATTTCGTAAGCTCACCTCGATAGCTATTGGCTCGAGAACGGGGACGTCACGTGCTGGTTTTCGCTCGCAAATTAACAGCGACCACAGATTTATAGGTTATGTGCACAATTTAATAGCGAAGCAACTGCAATTAAATGGTATGTCAAAGTTAAGTTTGATTTTCGTAGCATTTAATTTTGAAATTAATGTCAATTTAGTTAAAAACATATAGTAAAAATATACGGCTGAGAAAACGTCGAATAAAATTTAATTTGATTGCGATGGAGTGCACGCTCTGGTGGCAGTTTCCCTACACATCCATTTTCCCCCTTTTCCTGTACCCACCTTGTTTTGCCCTCTACAGATTTCATCTTTAAATTGATTCACCATTTTGATAAATTACCCATCAGTTCTCTTAGTAACTTATTCCAATCCCTGACCCCCTTACCTACGAAAGAAAATCTTCTCACTCTCTTGTGTCTGAAATCAAGTGCCAGCTTGTGTTCATGGTCATCTCTTCTCTTCCATTACTTTTAATTCTTACACCAATATCGTTCAACGCCTTATCACCAATATACGTCTTGTACACAACTCTCACTCCAGGCGAATGCCGGGATGCTTCCTTCAAAAGGCCATGGCCGAAATCCTTCCAGTTCCTTGTCCCCCATCCTATCCCGCCTCTATTGACCACGCTGTCGACGAGGCGTAAAGCCAAAACAAAAAAACAAAAACAAAACAAACATAACTCTCTTCGCCCTCCTCCTGTCTTCTAATGAATACCATTCCAGCTCTTTTTACCATATCGATTACTGATTATGTTCTACAAATCTAGCTGTTCTTTGCACCCTCTCCCAAAATGTGGGTCCCATACTACACCACCATATTCAACGAATGGTGGTCTGACCAAAGTTTTGTAACCCAATTCCTTTACTTCCCTCGTGCATCCCCTCATCATTCTCTCTCTCCAACAAGTGCAGGATTTTGAAAGCTTTCCTTCTACCTGTCCAATGTGTGCTGCCCATTTGAGCTTGTCAAATGTTATGCCAAAATATTTACATTTCAAGTCTTCAAGAATAAATCTTTCCTCAGGTTATAATCATATGTACTTGTGTGTATCTCATAAGCTGACTTTTCTTTACATTTTTCTTTATGACATGTTTACCAACTCAGCAGATCACTCTGCAGCTGTTCAGTCCTTTTATATAGCATTATCTAATTTTTTATAGTAAACCATTAACATAATCATTCATTAGAATAATGAATAGCAATGGTCCCAATACGCTACCCTGTGGCACTCCCATTTTTATTTCCACTTCCTTTGATACTTCATTTACTACCCTAACTTTTTGTACTTTATCATTCAATAAAGTCCCATCGTTACCATTTTTCAATCACTACTCTTACGCTGATCGACCATCTTTAGGTTCATTGGTATTTGAATTTGCCATAAGACTTGAGGGTATTAATAGTAAAAACGAGGGTGATATTTTAATTGTGTTTTCTTTGATTTTTACGTTGGGTGCTTGTTCACCATAGTTAAGCCATTTGTTATTTATTTAAATTTTGCAGAAGGAATCTTTAGCCTGAAACACAGGTTAATTTCGTATCTTACTCAGATCGCATCAATAGGTTAACCCTAAAAATGGAACTGTTCTAGATCATACGCAAAACCTTGTCACCATCTTACGCTTGTTTTATGTACTTCGTTAACCCAAAATTGGATATAGTATTTAAAATTTTGTCAAATTATATTATGACGGGGTTACAAAAAAATTTAAGCAGTGGGGGAGTATGGTTACCGATGGTATTAAGCCTGCCGACTGTCAAGACATGGCTTAAAACCACCTGCATCCAAGCGAAACCTGATGGTGACAGTAAATCCAGCTATGGAAACGTTGTGTTCTCACAACGTTTGAAAACCCGAGAAGTTTACATTGCAGCAATGTGCCAAGAAATTCTCACACTTCTAAACTGCTGTTTTGAAGGATCATTTTACCTACGTTTCTATATTAGTCGATTTCTCGAGGAACAGTGAAGACTTCGCAATGAAACGCCATATTTATTAGCTTATTCTAATGTTAATGTATCTTGGGAGAAATTTATTTGTCAGAAAGAAATGTTTTCTCCTCTTTCTGAAACAAAGTTTTGGACTGAGATTGGGGACTATACAGGATTGAGGATGGTGGGTCAGCGACCTGGTATTCGGGAGGACGGGGGTTCGAATCCCCGTCCGGCCATTCAGATTTGGGTTTTCCATGGTTTCTCAAAATCATTCCAAGCGAATACAGGGATGGTTCCATCCAAAGTCCATTACCAACTTCCTTCCTGTTCCTTGCCCCTAGGCCTTTTGCGCCTCTAAAGACATCTACCTCAACAAGCGTAAAGTCATAAGCAGAAAAAAGATCTTGTCGCCTAACCCAGTAATCCTACCAGAGTGTACAGGCTTCGTGTAGATGGCGAAAGATGGCTCACCTAGAAAGAGCATATCAACAATGCACGTGCGAAAGCAATGAGCGGGATGAGACAGCTGTATCCTGCACTCAACCCTGAATCTCCACCCAGACGTAGCCATCACACTGAACGCAACTATGGTTATGCCAATACTCGAATATGCCGCTCCTGTATGGGGATTTAACCTCATACCGCTTCAGAGAATCCAAAACAAAGCAATCAGGTTTGCCTAAAAACTGCCGAGAGATACATCCACAGCACTACTACATCGCACCAGTGGACTCCTTCTTTAAGCCGCGTTCCCGCGACGTCTTGTAACAAAAGCGGGACGGGGCGGTACCTCATTAGCCGAAGTGTAGGGACGAGCCCTCGCTTACCTCGCCGCCACCTCCCCACCACGTTGCCTAGTGTCGTTTGGCACAGAGCACTTTACAGCAACAGAAGGGGTGCGCACCACTGCTGCAAACCGATGGCAACAGCGCTTCACTACGCACGCCTGTGATGTTTACCGACTGAGAGTGGGTAGCTGTTTCTCATCTCCGCTAGCAGAGGCGGCCCTGTTCCCATGGCGTGTTGTTGAGTATTCTTCCCGTCCCGCCTTCGTTACAAGACGTCGTTGGAACGCGGCTTTAAAGGACCGTTTCCGAGCTGCAGCGAAGAAACTATGTCAACAATCTGCGGACCACAACAACCCAGTCTTCAAACAGTTGGGCACCCACCCTCAGTTTAAAAATACCACTCGATCACCAGCAAAATGGAAAATGAAAAATTATAACTGAACCACCTTGTACCACAGGACGCGGCAAGTCCGATGACGACAGCTAGATAAATGACAACCGAACAAATAAATAAATGGAAGGAGATGCAGAAATGCATGAATTTCCCCACACTCCGGGGATGATAGAAATTCCGGACCGAGCTAGGTGGGTGAACGGTTAACGCTCTGGCCTCGCATTCGGGAGCACGCCGGTTCGAATCCCCGTCCGGGCATCCAGATTTGGGTTTTCATGTTTTCCCCAAATCACTCTAGGCGAATGCCAGGATGCTTCCTTCAAAAATGGCATAGCCGAATTCCTTCCCGTTCCTTGTCCCCTGTCCCATCCCGCCTCGATACCGACGAGGCGTAAAGCCATAAGTAATAAAAAAAGGAAAAAGAAATTCCGAAAGAAGAATGCCAAGGCAAGGCAATGGCGAAAGGTGAGTGTGATCATTGTGGTGGGGTGTTGTTGAAATGCATGTTCGTTTCGCGACCCCGTAACGCTCTGCCTGCGACAGTGCTGCGTGCATCGTACTGACACCAGGTTCCTGAGAATTATGCTGATAACGTCCACTTAGCTCCGGAGCTGCCGCCTCATCAGGTATTCCAGAGCCCGCCGCAGCGGATGACTCGAGCAGCTTTGTTTATGGGAGGTCAAATAAATGCAAAATGCCGAGCCGGCCGTAATGTATTCAGTACCAGGTGTGCCATTTAATCTCGAATCGTCAAGTCGCGCCGCCATTACCCACACAAAGTGTCCAACAGGCAGCGTGTTTAGTAATTCCCCCGTGGTAACTGCTGTGCTGGAATATGATTAACGCTGTCACTTCAGCCGCGCCGGTGATTTCAGATGTTCAGATATTCAGTACTTTGACCGTGCAGTTTCCGAAAACCGAACAGCTATCAAACGTTGCATGCTAACGTCATGCTAAACGTGTATAATGTATTGCAAACAACTTCTGTCATACCATCAGGTTATAAAAGGCAATAAGGTCCGTACGGTCATGGGACCATTTGGACAAATATCTTCAAACAAAAATTACAAAATGTTATCTAGAAAGCACCTTAGAGGACATTAATTATGGCATTCTCCTTTTAAACACTATAGTCCTCCACACCCTCCAAATCTTAGATAGTTATAAGTAAGCCTTATGTCCCTTGTTAATAGTAAGAATAGTATTCTAAGTAGGAATTCCCATTAGTTAGATCGTTAAAATGCACAAAACCCCCCAATAGCTTAAGGTAGGAAATTAGGTATCTCTTAGAATATATCCATAATATATATATATTTTTTAAATATCCTCACCTCCCAATTCATCAATACTGCACACACAAAGCTCCAAATAGACTACTAAAATCTAGGTATTGAACATGGAAGTTTAGTTAAGAACTGGTCTAAAATAACTTCAACATAGGCGAAGCATGGTGCGTTGAGTGGATCAGTTCCAATCCTGATAAACATGCGTTAATTCAAAACCCTACACGACAGCCTCCTGGATTCTTCCTAGGAAAACCTGGACGGTACTGAACCGAGTGAGAACAGGCCACGGTACATACAACAAGTGAGGAATGGTAGAGAACCCTTCTTGGACTTTGATAAATACCAGCAAACCATTCACCACATCGCCATGGAATGCCCTCTCAGGAGATTCAGTGATAAAATACATCATATTCAAGAAACAATTACCGAAGCAATTGAACGGTTGCAATCGTTGGGCATCAGTCTGTAGTAACGTCCATGTTTAGTTCTATTTATTGTAATTCACTGTGGTAACCGCTTTTGTATTTCTTCTTCCATACGAAATAAATTTTAAAAACCTACCATATCATTAGTTTGATAATATGATAGTTGTATAGTGTAAGAAACAAGTTATGAAAATAACTTACGTAAAAAATTAGAAAGTCATCCCCACAAAACAAATCAGACATTAGTAATAGGAATTCCTGGTGCTAAACATGACAATGCATCTTTATTGACTGCGACATGTTATGGCTCATGGTTCGTGACTGGAATCAAATCTGAAGAGCATGATACTGGAAAATCGAAGCAATTGACATGTTGTAGGTGAGCGGTAACGCTCAGGTCTTGTATTCCGGAGGACGCGGGTTCATATTCCCGTCAGGCAATTCAGATTTATGTTTTTCAATATTTCTCGAAATTAATCCAGGCAAATGTCGGAATGGTTTATTCAAAAAGCAATGGTCGAATTCCTTCCAGTTCTTTGCCTCGAGCCTCTGAATCTTAACAAGGCGCAAAGCCAGAAGCGAAAAAAACGTTTCAAGGAAAGATGGTGAAAATTAAATTTATTAATAAACTATGAAATTAATCTATTTTGGGAATGATGGGTGAAGAAAGAAGTTTGTGACAGATGGAATACAGGATGGTGCTTAACTTTCTGATGCACGTTTGATTACTTCATTTGTAGTCAAAGGAATAATCAAAGGTAAGAACTGTGAACTAAGAAAAAGATTGGAATATATGAACAAATAACTGAAGAAGTAGATTTTAATAGATTTGTTGATGTAAAGATATTTGCTCAAGATAACAAGAGATGCAACGTCGAATCTGTCAATAAACTGAACACAGAGAAAAATGGAAGATAAAATGAAATTCTTACAAGTAGTGCCTGTATAAAGTAATATGCTCTAGAAGTTACTATACTTATTTTTTCTCCACCCATCTTCGATGGCAGGATAGTTATAACTGTTAAGGAAATCGGTTGTAGCGTATTTTAAGGTTTCACATGGAATGATCTTTGTAAACCGTAGGAAAAAGGAATCTCTGACGACACCGATATTCGAACTGAAACCTTACAAAATGTCTGCTAAAAGAAAAACAGTTGCTCCACTCTCTTTAGTATGGCGCGTCAATTGAATGTTGTTATAAATTTATATACAAGGTATGCCTTAAGATTTTACATATTTTTGACCGTCTTCATCAAAACTGTCACTTGAAAAGCGCATATTTAAATCGCGACATGAATTATTCAAAAGCTTCAATAATTCATGTAATTGTAAATACAAATAAAGAGACAGCAAATAAACCGTGTTAAGATCACTTTTCATTATTTTACAGGAAATCGATTTGAATTCAGTATTGACCATATACCATACTTCCTATTTATGAAAAATTTTTGAGGGAAAATATTTCAAAGGCTGAACATGTTTTTTTCCACGAAAATTACACACCACATTCATTAATGACATCCACGACAACCGAAATACATCATAACCTCGGGTTTTTTTTGTGTGTTCTTAACAGGTTTCATTCGTTGCCCCTTCAATTTCATATCGAGTGACAAGTTTTTTACGATTTGCTGCGCTGGCGCTCACTTATCGTGGCCACCCTAACCTAATCCAGTAATCCTACCGGGTATAGAAGACCTACAGCTTAATGTGGAATTCCAAACACGGAAGTGTTCTGGCGTACTTCACACTCCACAGCAAGCTGTGCCAGAGTTGAGGGTCGGGTTAAGGTAGGGTTACCAGACGTCCCCGTTTCCCGGGGACAGTCCCCGTATTTAGCTCTCTGTCCCCGGACAGATTTTGTCCCCGCAATGTCCCCGGATTTTTACTGTTGACCCCAGAATTTTTTTAAAAATCTAGATGTCCTTATCTAAAAGCCCTGATTTACTAATGCTTTCGTTTAAAGAAAGAAATCAATGAAATTTCTTCTCTAAAGGAATTTGTGTCAAAAGATAAAGTAGAAGGATGGAATGAATCCAGTGTTGGTGTTTGCTCAAGAATCAAGTTGGAATTAACTTTATTTACATTTTTCCAACAAAATGGTCCCATATGTTCAGCTTCGCAACTTAGTAGAACTGTATTTGTGTCTTCCTGGGGGTAACACATCTGTAGAGAGAGTTTTATCCTCAATGAACATGATGGGGATATCACAGAGCGTCAGGATGAGTACAGAAACAGTTCAAGCTACTCTAACTAAATTAACGAACTTTTCCATGACTTGCCGACAATTTGCCGGTAGACAAGATCTTCTCAAGAAGGTTCATTCTTCTGAGAAATACCAGTGACAACAAGTTGGAGGTAAAATTAGATACCATATCTTTTAAAATACAAAATATATAACAATGGCAAACATGTTTCTTTTAAGTTAACCCAACCTTAAATCATCATATAACTTCTAAAAGTGCACCGCATCATTAGGACAAAAAATGCCAAAAGCGTCTCCGGATTTTGGTGAAAAAGTGCTGAAGCGTCCCCGGATTCGGAGAAAAAATTCTGGTAACCCTAGGTTAAGGGCCTTTGAAAATACCACCCGATAGCTGGGTTCGAGCCTAGGACCTTTAGATCTCGTCAGATGCCTTAACCACTGAACTACCATACCTCTCAAATAGTTTATTATACGTAACAACAGTGATAGCTATTACGCAAATTGAGTTGCAAACGTTTGTTCTGTGTTTTGAACGGCAATAAAATAAATCATGGATTACTGTTTTGTTCAGCTGAATCACGTTAAGTGTTGGTAATGTGAGACTGTATTATAAAGTTACGTTAATTGCTAATTTGCTTCCAGGACTGCCATAATGAGGCAGCTATTAAGTATTAATTAATTAACTATGATTACAGCTCCTGGAGGGGAGTGATTAGGGGAAAACCGAATTCTTGAAGGCCAGACCGCAGATCGAACCCACGATCTTCGAAATGCCAGACCCGAGAACTAAAGACTCATTCAGCAGAGCTCGGCGACGAAATTGCATTTAAGTTTTTTACACCCCTGTTCCCTTTTTCAAACGGAGGTTTTTCCTGCAATTAATTAAAGAGAAATGTATAGATACACGTAAAATGTTGTATGTTTTCCGTCACTTCCCTATGGGTTATAGAGGATTAAAAGCTGCAATCTCAGGTTATTGTTAACAAAAAGAAGAAGACTATTTTAACATTAATAAAGCTGTTTTTGATTCAATGGACTTGTGGAACTACTATAATTGGCAACAAAGTTTGAACTACAGTATTAAAGCTTTAGCAGGGAGAACAACTACAATATTAAAGCTTCGTAGTTACGAATGTGATAGATACGATTTTAACTGTTCAAGAATACATATTTTCAGTAATCAGGCGACTAGATTAAGATATTGAAATGTGCGTTATGATGTTATACTGAAAACAGTAAAACTTTGAAACACTTTTTACTTGATATTTTGTGTATGCTCCCTGTGTTGAAAGATGGAAATGATTGAATACATTCTCTATTCTATCAGTAACGCAATATGTATATTGAAAATTATTGAAGAGTCGGATGCCATCTGTTAAGTTCGATACGAAAAAGCTTATTAATTTTATAACTGCAGATCGAGCAAGGTCGGTGAACGGTTAACGTTCTGGCCTCGCATTCGGCAGGACGTGTGTTCGAATCCCCGTCCGGGCATCCAGATTTGGGTTTTCCATGGTTTCCCCAAATCATTCCAGGCGAATGCCGGGATGCTTCCTTCAAAAAGGTCATGGCCGAATTACTTCCCGTTCCTTGACACCCATCCCAGACCGCCTCTAATGACCACGCCATAGACGAGGCGTAAAGCCCAAGCAAAAAGAAATTAACGTATCTTTGAAGTTACAAGTTTATTGTAAATAAATGGGAATATTTTTAGAAACTTCATTTATCTACAACTTTTCATGGAAACTTTATTGAAAGTATTTGACCTAATGCAGCATATGGGACCATATGTGATGTTTCGTGGTTCATGTTATCGGAATTATGACTGTATTTCAGCATGTATCTGATGCTAGTAAATTTAATAATAAAGAATCTATATTTTTGATGCAATTTAGGCACCATGAAATGAGGACATATTAACTGATTTCATGATCATACAGATTTTCTGGAAATATTTGATAAATTCACTCATTTAGGATCGTTTCCCTTGTTCCTCTGTCATAACTGACGATACTTTCCTGCGCTTTGCTAACTTCTTTCTTCCCATATTGCAGCTGTTTGAGCGAATATCTGAAACTAGTTAGAGCGCTAGTAATTGTGTAAAATGGGTAATCAGCGAGTTCCTAGTGACACGACCGCAAGGCTGACGTCGTGCTCGCCTGTAATGCGCTGGTACACCTCAACAAAAGTCTTAACTAGTTATTATACTTTTTTTCACGTATATCATCAGATATTATTATTGCGTTTTTTATACGTGGGATATATTTACTTTTTCGTTTATGCCAGGTTATATATTACGAGGTAGAAGTTTGCAGTAATTTCACACCATGTTTGGTGGGTGAGTGAAAGGCCTCGCATTCGGGAGGACGCAGGTTCGAATCCAAATTTCGGTTTCGCAAATTTTCCAAAATTACTCCAGGCGAATGCCGGGATGTTTCCGCCAATAAGCCATAACCGCGTTCCTTCCCGTTACTTCTCCTCAATTGCCTCTGTATCAATAAGGCCTAAAGCCACAAGCAAGAAACAAAATTGTTGTAATTGCATTTTATATTTTCTTTAATTTCTTCTCAGAAAAAATTGTATGAATGAAGTGTGTTTATAGTTATTTATGATCAAGATAAAACATTGGACACCAGTCTCAATTATTAGAAGCTAAGGACTTTCTCGGCTGCTGAGTGTGAAAAGTGGAAAACAGATGATCATGCACCAAAGGTACAAAACTAATCTCTTCGTGGCAGATACAACACAACTGTGTTGTATACTAAATAGCATCACAGTCCATAGACGAGGCAAGGATACTATGGAAAACACATCGACATTAGCAGAAAAATCCTTCTTTGAAACACAGGAAAATGTAGTATCCGGTATCGACTATGAACTAATACTCCGTGTATGGATGACACTTTCCGGAAAAACAGACTGTTCTTTAGTGATTTAAGAAACAAAATTCTCGCGCTGATGGTTCCTCAAACAGATTATGAATATATAAAAACAATTTTATAAAAACTTTTTAAAAAGTTAAATAAAGTAAAATGAAAAAGTTAAAACAAAATTTTTTGGTTTTAAAAAATGTTTGGTAATTTTCTAAACATTATTTTCAGCACATAGTTATTATCAGATTCGTGAAACTTTTTACTGAATGATATACACTGTATGAGTTTTGCCGAAACATTGTTTGCCGAATTATCAAATTTACTAAATTTAGGCATTTAGCCGTCTTAAGAAAACCATACCCCTCAGAAAAATCGGTATTAGTTTTCCTGCAAACCTTTAGCAGCAGCATGTCACTGTAAATTTTGAGAGAGTTCTAGGATCAGTATTAGGAAATAAAGGGGAATTAGATTTTTAATGGCTCTCCACCTAAGTTCGCATAAATCGTTGACTAAAAAAATATGTAAACATTTAAAGAATGGTAGATTGCGAGTTCATTTTATAACAATGAATATCACATTAAGAAAGTTTCTTTCACCCAAGCACTAAGCCCCACATCGTCATTTTCAACGCCCACAATTTTTTTAAACTTAATTTTATTATATTGTTGATATTACTGACACCTAAAGAAGGGTGCAATTACAAATTTCTATGATAAAGCCTTCAGTATGACAGACCAACAAATGAGCGAATTTATAAGGTTTCATAATTCGTTCAGAAGAAGCGTAAGCCTTAGCCTAATGTTTGATGTCGACAGCTTAGGTTTGAAGATTTATTGAATGCCGTGGGAACTTAAAAGTTAGTAAACAATGTTCTGTTTTACATTCACCAACCTTACTACACGAATTAATTTAATGATACAAATATTTTCACCATTTAACGTATAATAAATATAGTACAAACCGGAATGACAGATTCGTTATTGTTTCTAAAACCTTGTTACATATAAGATTTTATATATGGTAGTGTATGACAACTTAACTTATCGAATGCCTGTGATGGATTTGTGTAAGATATGTAGATTAATAAATTTAGTCCTCTTACGTGGAATAACAATGAATCAGTTTTTCTGTTATCCAAGTGTATAATTGCAAGCAATTAGGACAACTCCAAATTGACAAAAGAAACACAGGCCTTGTTTCATTACAATGAGATCTTATTTACGGAATTTGGGGAGCATACACGCTCATTTTCACTAACCATATATAACTGCAGAAGCAATTAGATGGAGTTTCTCTGAACAATCATTTTTCCTCCTAGGTCATAACGTGTTTCCTTCTACAGAGAAATAACAAGAAGAAAAATACTGAATCACTGCAGCGCTCATTAATTGAAGTAAATGAATCTCCCCAATTAGTCACTCTGTATGATGTAGCGGCAGGCACTATTTAAATGGACTGTAATGATTCGTTTAATGTCACTCACAGTAAATGAAATTGATTACCTTTTCTCTTGCAGTCTTGAGTGTCTGACATGTTCGCCATATTGGCTTCGATGATGAGGCAAGTAACTCGTTACGTAGCGATATATCGATACGCACATCGATGCATCTGCAACAACAAGAGAACAAAGTATGGTATACAATACATTGCTGTGATATTTAATTTAATTGCGATGGAGCACAGGCTCTGGTGGCAATTTCCCTACACACCCATCTTCCCCCTATCCTGCACCCACCTACATTTGCCCTCTACAAATTTTATCTTTAAATTCTTTCAAAGTTTTCGGTAAATTATTCATCATTTCTCTTGGTAACTCATTCCAATCCCTGACACCTTACCTAAAAAAGAGAATCTATTTGGGATAGTTTAAGAGTGGTATCCACTAAACGTTAACATTGAACAATTAATTATGGTAGTGTTACCCATATTATTGTTTTTGAAAGAATTTTGACAGAGACAGACGAAAACCATTTTTCTGTCCATCTAAATCGAAATTAAAATAATTACAATCAATGAAATTTGATAGTAAAATGAAAATTACTTTTCCATATCTTTTTACCATCGATTTCCCGTGCAAAAGCACTTACAAAATGTTCCAAATGAAGATTTTCTTAATTCTTTTGCTGATTTGCTAACGGTCCCAGGATACAATATATGAAATATAAAAGCAAAACCTCAATCTCTTTATTCTGAAAATAACAATACTTCCACTTTTGGATGACTTCAGAGATTTTGAACTGGAAGTGTTGAATTCTGTGGTCACTTTTTTGTTATTATTTACAATTGAGCTTATTCTCTGATAGGAATTTCTCTAGACACTTTCTTGATAATCATGGGCATTTTCCTTTAAATTCTTTCACTATTTAAGATTATTTATTCAAAGCTTTCACCAGTAACTTACCTTAGCCTCTAATTCCTAAAGAACAAAGAAAAATTTTCTCGCTGTTTATTTCAAAATATAGGTTTAGTTTAAGGATTATTTCTAATTGTTGTCTTTGCTGATTGTTAGCTGTTAACAACACTTCAGTACATCTTTACTATTCCTCCTGTTATTTAATATTAATTTAGGTAATTTTCTTTACTTAGCTGACTGAACTTATATCATCGATTTTTTAAAAGTTTTTGGGTATGGTACCTTATTAGCCTGATATTGTGTGCTATATAATGCTGACATATTTAGGCCGCGTGTGGCATCTTTGTTGAGTCAGAGATCAGGTAACATTCTGGAATGAGGCCATACAACACGGCTATGTTCCTCATTAAGTTAAAACACTCTCCACACAAATACACTGCTCTATTAGGGAATTACTTACTTGATTAATAAGTTACTCGAAGCATATTTATCTGTCCAAAGCAACTGAATTCTTTTTACTAAAACGAGACATTAAAATTTTGCTTTGCATGAAATTATCGCTTATAAATATATTTCTATGTATGAACTAAACACACACAACACTATTTAATATGCTGATCAAATATTCAGACGTAACTATTCTTTCATTGCAGGAGACATTCAGGATAATTACTAAAATGTTTATACTATCTGTAAAGACATGACATGTTTTATGAAACCGATTATCTAGAACAATTACAAATCGTTTATTATTTATTTTCCATTCATTGAGATCTGTGAGTTAATTATTTCCTTCATGGATGGATTTTCGGTACTTACGAGAGAGTTCTAAAGATAGTATTTCACACTATCAAGAGAAGCTTTTTGTTTGATAACGAAACAAAACCACTTCTTTTCTAAATACTCTCAATGAAACCAATAAAATCTTGACACGGAACAAAACAAATTCAAAAAAAAAAAATTCCTCAACCACATATATATGAAATATTAAATTTACTGAGTTAACAGTAGAAACGGATTTTATTAAAACTCGGAGTAATGACTTCTGTTATTGCTCTGAGAAATACTTAATTATAAGTAGAAATATATTTTGTTGTTATTGTTGTGTATTTTTTTTTGCACAACGAGGTTTCAAACTATTATAAAATTTGAGCTATAACATTATTGGTAAAACTTTTTAGTCAAACGTGATACAAAAACTTTTTCATATCATTAAAAATGAAAATGTTATTCGAACCTCTGTAAAACTTAAGACGGAATAGTTTTGGGATTTGTAGGAGCTGTTATGGTTTCTTCCCACTCTTCTGAGAGGTAATATAATGTCAAACCTCTTAATTTGACTCAACCCTCTACCTCTTCATATCTTGAGTTAATCTCTTCATATCAACATATCCACTACAACCTACATCCTCAATTACCTGCCTAATAAATCCTAACCTTCGTATTATGTCCAACTGTTGCTCCATTATTCAGTTAACAAGATTCATCTGAAACAATATGGCCCGTTATATTGTCTCTTCTTGCTGTAACCCTCGTTTATACACTAATTTATCCAGTCTTCTTTTCCAGATGTGTTCATTTCGACTTTATAAGTCTATCGTTTTACAGCATTCTTATTTTTTTTTTTATCTTGTGCTAACCTCTTCATCTCTTCATATCCCTTACAACCCAAGTCTTCAATTATCTGCTTCATATATTCTAATCTCTGTCTTCCTCTACAGTTCTTACCTTCGACTGTTTCCTCCACCAGCAAATTAACCAATCCAGCATGTCTCAAAATATGACCTACCTGCCTGTCTCTTCTTTCTGTAAGCTTCTTGTACAAACTTATTTCCTCACCAATCATTTCCAAAACTCATTCATTTCTTACTTTGTCTGTCCACTTAATTTTCAGCATTCTTCTGTAACACCACATTTCAAATGCTTCAAATTTCTTTCTTTCCGGTATTCCTAAAGTCCATGTTTCGCTACCATAAAGTGCTGTTCTCCACACATAGAGTTTTAAAAAGTTTTTTCTAATTCCTAGATCAATATTTGAAACTAAAAGATTTCTCTTTTTTTTATGAAGGCTCGTTTTGCTAGTGCTATACTGCTTTTAACACCATTCCTGTTTCATACAGCATATCATTTCAAATAGTCTAATTTATTATCTGGATGTTATGGATCATTTTCCTCAATTGCTGATAATATTAATAAATAAATTACGCCAAAGCAATTGACTTTTTAGTATTTATTGGTCTCCAGTACGCGTTTCACTTCTTTTGCAGAAGCATCTTCAGCGGGTTTTTTATTGGTCTCCCGTACGCGTTTCACTTCTTTTGCACAAAATAAAAAAACCGCTGAAGATGCTTCTGCAAAAGAAGTGAAACGCGTACGGGAGACCAATAAATACTAAAAAGTCAATTGTTTTGGCGTAATTTATTTATTAATAAAAAAGTCTAATTTATATTTTTTCTAACCACCCAAAAGTAAGGGTCATTTCATAACATGCTGTTCTGTATACCTGGTACATAATTTCTTCAAAATTCTAAAGCAGTATATAAACCTAAAAGATTTCTTCTTGTTTAAAGCATCTTCCTTTCACTAGCGCTTACCTGCTTATAATCACAATTTTTGTATAGTTCGGTTGTATTTTTCATCTGCATCTCGTAGTTGTAATATTAATTATTATTTTTAATTGCTATGGAGCACATACACCAGTGGCAACTTCCCTACACCCCTAATTTTATATTACACTAATTTTCACTTTAAATTCTTTCACTGTTTCAATTAAATAGTTCTCCACATGCTACTACAAAAATTGCATCTCCTATTTCTAATACATACAAACAAAATGATTGCCTTTCCTTCGTGCCTTAAATCGCCTAAAAGATCATAGTTATGGACATTTATTTCCCTTCGAGATCTCACTTATAATTCTTCTCCCAACGTCCATCCAGGCCAGTCTATACCTTATTCACACTCTGCCTCCTGCCATCCGATGATTCTCAACCCAGCTTTTTAATGTTACTGAGAGTGTTTTACGAAAATGCAACTGTCACCATTTCTTGTGTTGTTTTACGAAAAGTATGATAGTACT
Organism: Vandiemenella viatica; assembly: GCA_031002005.1. Lineage (NCBI taxonomy): Eukaryota > Metazoa > Arthropoda > Insecta > Orthoptera > Morabidae > Vandiemenella > Vandiemenella viatica. The sequence continues at coordinate 64,471,030 of CM061918.1, read as the reverse complement.
GGCTTATACCTTCGACTTCGTACGCGAGGACTTTGTGTTTTATATTGCTAGAATGGGATATAGAAAGCTGTAAGTTACGTAATTCGTGTATCAAAAAGCAACGAGTAGGGATAATATGACGGGTAAGCTTTTCTAACTGTACCGCTGCCACTTTCAGAGTATGTCGACTGATAGTCATCGCATGCAGCGCAAATCCAGATCTGTACAATATAATAAATTGTTCCTGTATATGAAATTTATGAACAAATCATTCACAAACTGACTGCGAGAAAAACAAAGCCTGAGTGACCGATGTAACGTTACAGCGACACACGATATCCGTCTGTCAGTCACTTTTCGGTTAATTTTCAAAATTCCATGACAAATTACTTTATTTACCCCGAAAAAATATCCTATGTCATTCCTAATGAGACATAGTATTTCCCTGAGAAATTTCATTAAGATTTGTTTATCCGTTTAGTTGTGAAAACGTAACAAACAAACAGAGTTACTTTCGCATTTATAATTTTATTATAGGTATGTACCGGGAGCTAATATTTTGGTCTCAACTACAGAACCCCATTTTTATTTTATTTTTGAAATAGGTAAATAACTCTGCTTTCATCTTGAGAACAGCCTTATTTGATTGGTATTTATTTGTTTCAGATATTACTGGAGCGTGCAGAATTGCTTGGAGCACTTGACCATCAGTTGAAGTTTCGTTGTCCCAGAGGATTAACTGGAAATAAACTGCAACTGATTCAAGACACCTGGGGGAGAGAATCTGACTGTAGCACCTAGAGGTGTGCCGAGGTGATCGTGTGGCCGAGGCTTCCATTTTGGGAGTCGGGTGAGAGAGGTCGTTGCTGCTAGAAGCACTCACCTGTTGCCGGCGCAAGAAACCCGTCTGAGGTGCGCCTCTCGTGGTGCTCGTTTTGTGTTGGTTTCCTCGTTTTCTCCCCTCCCCTGGCCGGGCTATTATTTCGCCGTCCCTCTCGACCGGACTCGGTAGGCGTGGAGCCGCCGCTTCCTCCCACAAAGGATAAATAACCTGTGTGCGTGTGATTCCCCTTCCAAGGACGCGTCGGGCCTCGAAATCGCCTCTCCTTAACTGTTTGAAGGAGCCGACCCCAGCGCTACTACCTTCGACGAAAACGTCGACTGCAGCACGGTATTAATGAGCTGGACAGTTCGTCAGCTCACTGCTGGTAATCAACCCAATCCACAGCAACTTCGCACAGTGCTAACAGATTGACATACTGACAACTTGGACTTCCCACCAACCTTGTTGACAGCCAAAAATCGAATGTTTATCAATACCGTTGGATAGTTTACCTTCGGTTTTCCCATTGTGTGTGTTGTTTGTTACGAGCCGGTGTATTGGCTCTGGGGATATAAAACTGAACCAAACACAGGTGTGAATTGTGTGGCTGAGTGGTAGGTGAAGCTTACTGATTATCGTGGAAGCAGGGAAATCCCTCAACTCATTACAGTGACTCGGATGAACTGCATTATATCCGTCAGAGCTCTACAGATCAGCTCCTCACTGTTGGAGAATCGAACGGCGAGGAAGGTGTCACAAGTACTTCGTCTGCTGCCAATACATTCGAAAAATTCAACAGAACTATACCTCACACGTACTTGACATCTCGTAACTGAAACTAGTTTAAACTACAACGCGTGACAATAAGGATCCAAAAATACCATTATTTTTGGAAAGGACAAGAAGTGAATTCCACAACTTCCGGACAGTTTAATCTTCCAGCAAGAAATACACATTTCATCAGCTGATGCTGTGAAAGGATTTCTGACTTCCCTGGAGCAATTCACCTATTGGTAGAACATCAACGTCAACAACTTTACTGAGTGTGTCTTTTGACGCGGAGGATGATTGAAAAATTACTTTGTCCAACGTCGTGATAGCTTCTGATGTTACTAATAAATTTTTTGATGTGTGATCCGTTAAAAGACACCAGCTGCACTGAAAATCCGAAGGAAGATAGGCATACTGGTGGACATTGAACCATGGTTAACCACATCAATAACTATTGTTGAAGAATTACTGTGATCTATTTCAAGGAACGCGTTGTGCTCAAGCGTTAGGGACTATTGAGTGACGACGACAGGCTGGTGCTGATCAATTTCCAGTATTTTTCGGAATACAGTTGAAGGCAAAGGTTGTGGTGAAGCTCTTTAGGTACTTGTTAACGCGGCTGAAGGTTGTAGTGGACTTGCTGCTCCCCGAGATTGGTGGCTATCAGTGACGCTTTGACGAGGATTCCTGGGACTTGTGAGTGTTGCCGAGGACTGGAGGTTCCCAGTGACCAATTGGAGGATTTGGTGTCGAAGACTGGTAGATCCCACTGACTTGTCGACCTGAGTGGGTGCTGACTGGAGGTTCCCGGTGACCTGTTGGAGGATTTGGTGTTGAAGACTGGTAGTGACTTGTCGAGCTGAGCGGGTGCTGGCTGGAGGTTCCCAGTGACCTGTTGGAGGATTTGGTGTTGAAGACTGGTAGTGACTTGTCGAGCTGAGCGGGTGCTGGCTGGAGGTTCCCAGTGACCTGTTGGAGGATTTGGTGTTGAAGACTGGTAGTGACTTGTCGAGCTGAGCGGGTGCTGGCTGGAGGTTCCCAGTGACCTGTTGGAGGATTTGGTGTTGAAGACTGGTAGTGACTTGTCGAGCTGAGCGGGTGCTGGCTGGAGGTTCCCAGTGACCTGTTGGAGGATTTGGTGTTGAAGACTGGTAGTGACTTGTCGAGCTGAGCGGGTGCTGGCTGGAGGTTCCCAGTGACCTGTTGGAGGATTTGGTGTTGAAGACTGGTAGTGACTTGTCGAGCTGAGCGGGTGCTGGCTGGAGGTTCCCAGTGACCTGTTGGAGGATTTGGTGTTGAAGACTGGTAGTGACTTGTCGAGCTGAGCGGGTGCTGGCTGGAGGTTCCCAGTGACCTGTTGGAGGATTTGGTGTTGAAGACTGGTAGTGACTTGTCGAGCTGAGCGGGTGCTGGCTGGAGGTTCCCAGTGACCTGTTGGAGGATTTGGTGTTGAAGACTGGTAGTGACTTGTCGAGCTGAGCGGGTGCTGGCTGGAGGTTCCCAGTGACCTGTTGGAGGATTTGGTGTTGTAGACTGGTAGTGACTTGTCGAGCTGAGCGGGTGCTGGCTGGAGGTTCCCAGTGACCGGTTGGAGGATTTGGTGTTGAAGACTGGTAGTGACTTGTCGAGCTGAGCGGGTGCTGGCTGGAGGTTCCCAGTGACCTGTGGGCGCTGTCGGGGGGGCGGCGATGCGCTGGAGGGCGGCGGCCCTGCCGCGACCATGAGGCAGGTGTTGGCGGTGTTGCTGGCGGTGTGGTGTCGGCGTCTCTGGGCTGCGGTCCCGGCCGTGGTGCCGGTGGCCGTGGGCCCAGCCGCAAGAGGCTGACGCCGCTCGTCTTTAAGCAGCACGTGCCCAACGTCAACGAGGTGTCCATAGCGGCCGCCGGCAAGCCCGAGAAGAGGGTCACCCGCAACGACGAGCGCTTCAAGGACCTCGTCCCCAACTACAACGTCGACATCATCTTCCGCGACGAGGAAGGCACCGGCGCCGACCGACTCATGACACAGGTACCACAGCTTTCTACTGCACAGTCTACCGGCTGTCCATAATCGTAAAACCAAAGGCGAATGATCAAATAAATGTGTATCGCAGTAACGACGTATTAACCATAACTAAAGGTTGATTATGATTATAAGGTGGGGAAGGAATTGCTTGTTGAAGACTTGGAATAAAATTTGATAACAAACTTAGCTGGGCATGACACATTGGACAGGTAGTAGGAAAAATGTATGTAATCTTCACTTGGAAAAAGTGACGAGCGGTCAAGAGAGAAGTAAAGGAATTGGATTACAAAACTTTGATCAGACCATCAGACCATTGTTTGAATGTGGTGGCGAAGGGCCCACGTTTAGGGTATCAGATACAGGAGTTATAGGGGATGTGATGAATAGATGCTAGATTTTGTCTCTGGAAGTTGTAGGGAAAGGTTTCAAGTAGTTATATTGATGACTGGAATTGAGTAGGTCGCGGATTTGATCCCCGGCTTGGCCAGTCAGATTTCCTTATCAAATGCTTGGATGGTGCTTCATAAAGACCATGGTTGATTTGTATGTCGTCTCCCTGTAAACAGTCCGGGGAAAAAAGTTTACTCTTTTCCCACCATACCGAATACACCACTGATTCTTACATGACGATATGCGTCAAGTCCTCGATGTTGCTACCCTATTTTACACCAATGCAGAGGTCACCTTCAGTGGAGAACAAAATCCATTAATCTGACGGACCACCTTCACGAGGCGATTGCTTGTCATAAGACCCGCGATTTTCTGATACCTTGTTTTAGTCGTAACAGTCTTTCTCGAGTAATCGCTAGCTTCATCCAACCAAACCTTCTTCACAAAACTTTTCTCTCATAAATCCTGCAGCACTGATTTCGGATACTGCAAGGTAAGATGAATGTCTCGTACAGTTGTATCCTGAATCGGTTCGACAGGTCCGGTAGAGTGAGATTTGCGGTTTGTGTTCTCGGCTTTATTTCAGTTTCGTTTGATGCGTATTCTGTGAAGATTGCTGCCAAACACTTGAAGCTGCAGTATTATTTCAACTATTGGTTTCCAGTCGTAACTACCTGGAGTCATCTCCTTGCTTCACCTTGTATCTTTTATCCAAATAAAACTTGAGTACATGTATTTGAAGTCTGTTTCGCCTGTGGTGATGATAGAATGTGATCCTCCACGTAGTAACTGAACACGAGGACTGTAGTTGTGACGTCTGGTTTGTGGGTGCTGTGCTGGTATGTTTCTCTCACACCGGTTGAGACTCTGGAAGAGGCCGCCCTATCTCCCGGCCAGCCGTCAATATTTGTCAAGGAGACGAGTCAACAGACCACAAACCCTTGGCGCCTCCAGCCTCGAGACGCTCTGGAATTCGTTCCGTCGTCACATCTGGCAAAACTCGTAGCTGAGTCACTTTAAACGCTGGTTGAGGTGACTTACACTTATCTGTTCCAAATATTGCAAATAATAGGCCACTTTTGAAGAACTGCATTATCGTGTATAAAAAGTGACCGCGTTCATCTCTTTTTCCTCCTCATCCAGATCAATGTTGGACAGTTCAGTAGTTGAAAGAAGAACCGCGCTGTTTGTGACCGCTGGGCATAGTCATGACGGGTCCTTGACTTCATCGATACAATCGTTGACTCGGGATAGTGGACAAAAAACGTACTTTCCGCTTAAATTTATCCAGCGATCGTCTTCTGTTATTTACAACTGCGATAAATACTTCTTAAATATGCGTCGCGATCATGGATAGATAAGATCAGGGATGCCCATTCGTAATCTTCCTTCCCTCATCCCGATAGGCTCTGGAATGCACACACGAGATATTAGTTTTACTGCAAAGTATCGTCAGTTGGATTCGTATATTGAAGCCATAAACTGTAACAATGCCGGTTAATAATTTGTTAATTTAGTCATCTGGGCAAGTGGTAGGAAGAAGATTCAAATTTTTCCATTTATCAGCGAAATACGCATTTACCACGAGAAGAATGATTAGAATGAAGAATGATTAGAGACAACCTTGATCATAAACTACCACCTGACTTCAGGCATGTTATCTTTTTTAGATAAGGAAGCCACGGATTGGAATAAATTACCGAGGAATGCCTCGTAGAATTTGTTTTAAACTTAGTTTAATTTCGATGGAGCGTTCTGGTTACAATTTCACTGCACACTCATTTTCCCCCCTTTATTTTCTCCACCTACTTTTGCCCTCTACTAATTTAAACTTTAAATTCTTTCAGAGTTTTTGTTAAATTGTTCATCACTTGATAAATTATTTCAGTCCCTGACTTCCTTACATACGAAAGAAAATTATGCTTGAAACCAAGTGCCAGATTGTGCTAATGGTCATCTTTTCCCTTCCATGAGACACCTTCCACCAACATCTTTCCACGCATCAGAAATATACGCCTTGTACACTCCCAGCACTCTCTTCACCCTCCTCTGTCTTTCAGCAAATCACAGCTACTTTACCAAATCAGTTATTGATTGTGTTCTGCGATAATTTCGAGTGAAAAATCTAGCAGCCCATCTCTGTATCTCCTACAACTTGATTTAAATGAATTAATTAGTCCAAGAAGAAATACTTTCAAGTTTGTTTATTTTTTTTCCCAAAGACATCGCACTTCATACAAAGATACTATGCACAAATGTAAACAATTGCTCCGTCGATTATAACATGCAACACCTTCAAAACTAAGCTTTTAAAAACTAAAACTCAACTAACTATCTCGCCAATCGCTTATATAGGCGTCACAGAAAGGTCCAGAATAATTTAAAGACTTCCGACCGACGTTTCTCGCATTCTAAAAATAATTAAACAATTAAAATCACATTAAAACAATCAGAATGAATTAAAATCATTCAAATTTATTACGAAACGCACATAAATGAAAATTAAAGATATTTACACACACAATTATCTACATAATCGAGTCCAAATTTGTCCTCTAAACATTGTAGCTCACATCAATACCTAGAATTACAAACTTTTAATCAATGATTCGTGTATAATACTGTTTTTGAACATATTGAATAGTATTTACATAGTTTCTTTCCATAAACAATGTATTCATTTACACAAAATCACAGTTAATTACAAGAAAAATATACAAAACCATATTTACTGAACTCCAAGCTTGCTACAAATAATTCTTAAAATTTCATTCTGAGGGCCGTTATAAACACTTGTATTTGATATACAAAATGTGGGTCCCATATTACACCACCCAATTCAAGCAACAGTCTGATTAAAGTTTTGTAAACCAATTCTCTACATTTCTTCATCACTCTCTCCAAGAAATGAAGGAATTTGAAACCTTTTCCTTCTACCTTTCAAATTGAGTTTATTACCAAATGTTATGTCAAGGCATTTACATTTCAAGTCTTCAGTAATTCCTTCCCCACCCTACACATCAGCCAGTGAAAGAGTTTAAACTGAAAGTTCCTGGAAAACTAAGTGTGAAGGAAAACCTCCACCAAGCCATAAGTGTCACCGAAATTAGTAAAAACAATGTAGTAGATATGCCAGTTCCTAAATATTATGCAGCTTATAACTATGCAATAAACAGCTTCTAGTTGTCATTAATGGTAGATGTAATTTATCCCCTCCTGACTGAGAAAAATTAAATTCACAGCCAAGATGTCTTTTTTTTTTAAAGATTTTATGATAAAAATTACGACTTTAATTTATTTCATCTGCTTCTAACACAAAAGTTAAGAATTCTGAGTTTCTTTTCTTTTCCACCTCCGTAGCTGCACTATTTGTTTTATTAGTTATTTCCCTTCGTTGCGGCTCATTGTGGTCGAGATTGTTAGAATATAGAGATGAGGGAAGGAAACTAGAGTTGGGTTAATTTATGGAACATTGAGTGATTAGGAAAACCTGGACAACCGCGCCGAATTTCGAAACCGGATGTTAACAAATGGAAATTCAGGATGTTTCGAATCGATCGCAGTTTCCTTAAAATTGATCTAGAGAAGGAATTATCCAACCTGGCGGTGAACATTCATTCATAATCGAGATTCATCGATCATAAACAATTAGATATTGGCGGTTAGAAACTGATAAAGTGAAATCTCAACTAGAGATTGTACATTAAAAGCTGTTACAATTTTATTGGATCGACAAAATGACATGAAATTTCCTCCCCCCCCTTCCCCCCACGTAGCCCGACGTGGCTTTTTTTTGTCTATACCTCCCCCTCCCCCCACGTAGAACATAGCTTTTTTTCCTTATTGATTCCAGAAGACATTTTGTATTGTTTTTCTCTTGTCAGATTATCGTAAATTACACACGGAGATAATTAAATGACGGAAATAAATATTCACATGTTGTTGCGTGTTCTGAACCTCATTTTAACTGTGACAAAATGTTAAATGGCCTGGCTCGAAATCCCCCCACGTAGTTTATGGACGCTCCCTAAGTATACGAAATACTTGAAATTTGCTTCTAAAAGTGTATATAAGGAGGAGAAATTTTTCAGTTGTGATTATCAGGGCTCTTGTTCATTTCTGCGAAAGTTTTATTCTGTATGTGTGAAGAGGCTGGAATTTAACGTAAAATAGGCTTACTGGTTGCTTAGGCGAATGCGATAAAGGCCAACTGAACGTTTGCCTTTGCACGTATTGAGAGCTATGAGTACTGAATCAAGCCCATGGGTTAACCAAACAAGGGAGATAATTTGTGTGGACAAACCAAGGAAGCGTCAAGGTCGTTGGAGATGACCCCTAACCTTGAGTTGCGGTTGCTTTTGAGGACATCAACACGAGTGTAGTAGGAGGATTAAACCACTTGTTGATCCAGCATCTTCTAGTCTAGTGACACCTGCTAAAACGCAAAGTGTGTGACTAAGTTTACCGTTCGAGTCCGGCCGAGGGCATGGGTCTTTAGTGTTGTGTCTGTGAATGTCTTGTCCGTGTTGTAGTGTCCTTGTGTCAATACTTGATAGCAACAAATCACATTGAGCTGGCTGTATGGCACAGTAGCCGAAAGCCATTTACAAAAAAAAAAGTTTACCGTTTAATTTTTTCATCACAGCCTATTCAATAAAATTTTGCGGACCAACGCTTTGTACTATTATCCTGAACTATAGTAGCGTATTTACGTTACAACCATTATGATTTCGTTTCAGCGCATATTCGTGTTTGTGAAGCAATTTAGCTCTATTTGTCAAAAATTTTTTGAAGCTTGTTAAAAAGGTTAAAATGGAGCAATTTTTACTAAAATATCAACGGTTAGCGTTCTCGCCTCGCATTCGGGAGGACGCGGTTTCGAATCCCCGTCCGGGCATCCAGATTTGGGTTTTCCATGGTTTCCCCAGATCACTCTAGGCCAGTGGTTCCCAATTAGTGGTACGCGTACCTCCGGGGGTACGTGAGGTTGCTCCCGGGGGTACGCGAGGTTTTCTCTTGACTGAGGTATTCAATAAGACAATTGAAAAAAAAAAACAATTACGCAAACATTACTACCGCCAAAATATATTTTAAGACAGTCAAACGGTGTGTGTGTGAATTACATTTCTGTAATGCTGTGGCTGTGCGAAGCACTAGACTGGAATGAACGCAGAGGCAAATGTAGCTATAAGGGGGTACGCGAGGTTCAGCTCTTTCTTGAAGTGGTACTCGGGAAAAACTATTTGGGAACCACTGCTCTAGGCAAATGCCGGGATGCTTCCTTCAAAAAAAAAAAAAAAAAAAAAAAAAAAAAAAAAAAAAAAAAAAAAAAAATTCGGCTGCCTTATGCGTGAAAGTAATTTAGTTTATCCCTTGCACGCACTGCTCTTAATTCTTTTTCCAATATTGATTCAGGCTCCATTGACAGTGTATGCCTTATTCACCTTATTCACTCCCACTCGCTTGTAAGGGAGGTGAAATAAGGGGGGGGGGGGAGAGTCTGGCGAAATCTCACGAAACCTCACCGAGGGGGGAGGGTGGGTCAACGGAAATCTCACGTGAGGTTTCCGAAATTTTTTGGAACTTTAGAGATAAAAAAAAGTCTACAAATGACACGAAAGTCGATTTTAGGGGGGTATTTTGGTCCAAAAACCGACCTTAGAGGGGGAGGGTTAACCGCCTTTCGGAGCAGGAGACCTAAAAAAAGAGTAAAACAAGGTTTCAAAAAGTTGCGAGGTCGATTGGTAGGGGGAGGGGGTATGGGGCTAAATCTCACGTCATTTTACTGGGGGGGAGGTGTCCAACGTAATCTCACAAAGTCTCACCAGAGGAGGGGTGGGGGAAGGGGTTCCGGAAAAACACCTCACGTAATTAATAGTCGCCCCCTAATAACTCGAAACGGGCTCTATTATCATGTCTATTTTCTACCTTAATTTTTCCAGGCAAATCTAACTGTCCTCTTGTCTAACCCCCAAGCCCCTGCGTGTATTTGGGTCACATACTACACCACTATAGTCAAGGAAATGTCTGACCTAGGTTCGCTCATATCCCTGGTGCATCCCCTAATCACGCCGTGTATGCCCTGCCTGCTTGTTTACCCCGGTGTACAGTTATTAATCTGATTTGGATTGTGATAGTGTGTGTGTGGTACCTCGGACCGTCTCTCCTCTCCTCTTTTTTCCTCTCCGCCGAGCAACGCCGCTGTGGGTGATTTAGGCGCCATTACAACCGACCGGTTATCGCGCCTGAATAAATCGACCCTAGCTCCGTCTATCGAACGCCGCCATCGACAAATCGATTTTAATTGGAGAGCCGTTCCGAGTACCACACACTGCCACTGGGTGGTTAATGCGAGCAACAAAAATCGAGGCTCGCCCACGCTTGCCGGGTAATTGCAAAGTTAATTAGAAAAAAGTGGATTCGATCCCTTGTTCCACAGGAAAGTATTAGCGGTGGGCAGTTTTTTTTTTTTTTTTTCGTCCTGCTTCTGTGGAAATCGGCTTGTGGGCGAACACATTGACGAACATGGACTCTGCAGAATGCTTAATGCGCCAGCCAGTAATGAGAACTGTTATACGGAATAAATCTACATCTACATCCATACATTGGAAATCACAAACATTGTGGGCGGCAGAGGGTGCTAAGCATCAATCCTAAACCCGCGCATGCCAATCCCGAATAGCACGAGTAAAGTAGGAAAACATGAAAGCATCAGTACGGCATCTTATTTCTCGAATCTTATCCCTCCGGTCATTGCGACCAAAATAGGTTGGCGGAAGAAGTATTTCATTGCACTCGTAATTTAAAGATTTTCGCATATTCTCCAATAAATTCAAACGCAAACAGCGTCGTCTGTCTTCCAAACTATCCCAACCGAATCTATGTATCAATTCTGTGACGCTTTCATAAAGGCTGTAGCAACAAGTCACGAATTGAGCGGCTCTCCTCTGCACCCTCTCAACTGAGTCAATCAGAACCTTGCGATACGGATCCCAAACACCACAACAGTAATCCAGATGCGGACGCACTAGTGTTTTATACCATATCTCCATTGTATGAGCATTACAATTCATCAAAATACGACCTATGAATCGTAATTTAGAATTAGCTTTGCCTACGACGGAAGCTATGTGCAAATCCCAGTTAATGTTGCTTTGTACTATCACCCCCAGATACTTCAGGGAATCAACCGTGTCAACAGTTGAATTATTTTGTACTCGTGAGCAAACTGATTCTTTTTGTTACTTATTCGCATTGCCTTACAATTTTTTGCAATTAAGTGCAATTAATACATCCATTGGGATCTGGAGTTCATAGCAGATTCCTAGGTTGGTCTATACCTGCTATATGCATCGCACCAATTACGAAAAATTCTGTTTGGGGAACAATGCTTTCAAAAGAGCATGAGGAGAAAGTGAGGTCAGAATTATGCAAAACTTCTCTAAAGGTGGGTTACTACTCGTATATATAATTTCTTCCAAAGTCAATGGGATACACTCTACGACAAGACATCAAATACAGTGTTCGTAATTTGGAACGAGGTTCCTGAATATATGCATAATAAGCGTAAGTTTCTTTTCCAGACTTCATCGTTGTTCCTGAACGGATGACTAATATGATTATCTCGACACCTCGGTGGTCCAAGGAAGGGAGAGGGTTAAAGCTGGTGAAGCCACATTCAGCCCTATTCTGCCGAAAGACACTAGGGACCAACAAGTTTAACATCTCCATCCGACGGACGATTTACCATCAAGTGGTGTGTACCCTCAATTCATATACTCTTCGAACAGGTTTGGTGTACACCACCCTGCCGACAAAGTCAGGATGATGTATATTCCGTCTGATCCCGTGTCATCACCACTGTGCCAGAAACACCTGAGCTAACGGGGAGGGCACGAGTTAAATAGATTATGCTTAATTTGTTGCGGTTCTCTTGTGAGATTATGGAAGGTACTCCGTGGGATGAGTCTGGTTGTTCAAGTTGGTTTTAGACTCTTCTCATTTCTTCCCCTGTCTGTATCCCGTGTTATTATTGGCTCGTCAAGCCATCCTCTCAATATCTTCGCTCCTTTACTTTCAGAGTTGTCCATTCTGCGATTAATTTGTAACATATATCTCCCGGTCTCCTCATGATATCTCTCGTCCACTTCCAATTAAATAATTTCAGCAAAAAAAAAAAAAAAAAAAATCTTCTAAGTTGTTTTGAATCGGTCTTTACCAATCTCTTTAGTGTACCTTTTCCCATCGTTCTTTATGATATAGTTTTCTTCTTCTTTGATCATCAACGAATACAAGCTGTGGAATGCCAGTAGTAAAAATTCTTTCTTTCCTAAGAGAGCGTCCAAAAACTACGTGACTGGGTCTAGAAAGGGGGAGGGGTTGGCTGAAAAGCTACGCTGGTCTCATTGCGAGAGGGGTGGAAGGGGGGAGGGGGTTCTGAGCAAGGCCACGTAGCTTTTCATTTAAATTATTTGTCACAGTTAAAATGAGGTACGGAATACACAACAGCAAGTGGATATTTACAGGGTGTTACAAAAAGGTACGGCCAAACTTTCAGGAAACATTCCTCACACACAAACAAAGAAAATATGTTATGTGGACATGTGTCCGGAAACGCTTACTTTCCATGTTAGAGCTCATTTTATTACTTCTCTTCAAATCACACTAAACATGGAATGGAAACACACAGCAACAGAACGTACCAGCGTGACTTCAAACACTTTGTTACAGGAAATGTTCAAAATGTCCTCCGTTAGCGAGGATACATGCATCCACCCTCCGTCGCATGGAATCCCTGATGCGCTGATGCAGCCATTCTCCAGGGATTCCATGCGACGGAGGGTGGATGCATGTATCCTCGCTAACGGAGGACATTTTGAAAGTTTCCTGTAACAAAGTGTTTGAAGTCACGCTGGTACGTTCTGTTGCTGTGTGTTTCCATTCCATGTTTAGTGTGATTTGAAGAGAAGTAATAAAATGAGCTCTAACATGGAAAGTAAGCGTTTCCGGACACATGTCCACATAACATATTTTCTTTGTTTGTGTGTGAGGAATGTTTCCTGAAAGTTTGGCCGTACCTTTTTGTAACACCCTGTATATCCGTCATTTAATCATCTCCATATTTAATTTACGATAGTGTGATAGGAGATAACAGTACAAAATGTCTTCTTGAATTAACGGGGGGGGGGAGCAACGTGCTAAATTGGGGAGGGGGTAGATGCGAAAGTCATGTTGGGCTACGTGGGGAAGGAGGGGGGGTTCACAGGAGACCAAAGTAGTTTATGGACGTTCCCTATGTCCCATGGTAAGAAATGTAGAGAATCGATTCGGAGATCAAAGGACTTCCTGAACCTGTATGTAAGTTACGCTCCTCATAACCGAGATAGCTGGAGTGCAGTATCTGTGGCTCATTCAATACTAGAGTTTAAAATTTAAATATGGAGAGATCAAGGATCAAACCCAGTACTACCTCAGTAGCAGTCCTGGCTCAGTAGTTTGTGGGTATGTGAAGATATATTTGCCTTTATTTGATGGGTGAGCTGTAACGCTCTGGCCTTGCATTGGCGGGTCCGAATCGGCCATCCAGTTTTGGGTTTTTCATGGTTTTGCTGAAATCACACCAGACGAATGCAGAGTTCCTTGCCCCTAGTCTTTCTCGCCTCTAATGCCCTCGATGTCAACGATTCGTAAAGCCAGAAACAATCCAAGATAGCTTAAGTGCAGTAACTGCGATTCCCGCTATACGACTGTAAAAAATTTAAATATGATTGTAAAGACCATGGATCGAACCCAGGACTGTAACAGTAGCAGACCTGGCTCAGTAGTTGGTGGGTATGTGAAGATACATTTACTGAAATACAGTAAAGAGAGAGATGGAGGATAGTGTCATGACAAGTGACAGCCTGGCGACTAAAGGAAGCTGTAGCCACATCATTTAATTATCCGTAATAGGGGCAGGTAGGTGCCGATAAGAAATGCGTGAGCCGCGAGGTTTGTTTTGACACGACGGACGTATTAACATACAACACGGTCCACTAGAGTGAGACGTGTTAATCTGCTGTCGGGGAGATGTAAAGTGAGAGGCGCCGTGGATAATGAAACTCGCAGCTGTCAGCTTGATTTATCGGTCGCAGCTCATCGACGTATCGACTGTGGGTATCGACTCTTGAGCGACACCTGTACCATTGCGGGGTGCGGCCCCTTATAAAACGCCTTCAGTTCGTATACGGCACCAAAGACTGGATTTACATACAAAGGGCGGAGGAGATCGTTTCAGAAATTAGATGCCGGAAGTTGATGGCGGAGATCAATGGGCGTAGTTTACTCGAAGGCTTGTTAGCTCAATGGAGACACCCACGTTAGAAGATGTCAAGTGAGTTACGATCCGCTAAGTACTTCACCACACAACTCTGAATACACGCGAGGTACGATCATTCACAGAAGACACTAATACGTGGGGACACTTTCACACTGACGAAGGCAACAGAAAAACACTACGGTTAAAAATGTTTCGTGTGGTTGTGCTGAAGGGTTGACACCAGTACACTGGTACGGCACCATACTATGTAATTTTATTTCTAGATGGTTCCTGTTGCGACACAGTAATGGCATCCAAAGCCTGGTGGGTGAGTTCGGGCCTCGCATTTTCGGAGGACGTGGGTTGAAATCCAATCCCGGGCATCCAGATTTCAGTATTAAATCATTCCAGGCGAATGCAGGGTTAGTTCTTTCAAAATGTCTTGGTCGACTTTTTCCCTATCTTGCACCCGGTCCTAATCTATTTAAATTTGGCTACGCCGGAGCCGGTGGCCTAGTTGGAGCACCTCGATGTCATGTTGTAGTGGTTATGGCTGGCGATTTTGTCGTAGTGGCCTCATCATTTGCCAGCTGTGGGCCTTGTTAGCGGGAATATGTAATTTACTTTAGAAGAAATTTGTTCCAAAATTACAGTACAATATTTTTTTTTTTTAGTTTCTAAATGTCACTCAGCATCAAACACTGAATAAATAAACCATTCCACCTATCTTTTAATGACGAGGCAAAAATAGGGAGTTAACGCCGGTGGTGGAAGAAATTTTAGTGATTCAGGATTTGGCTAGTAGGATAGGAAAGATACTTTTTCTTTACATATGGCTTTACGCTTCGTCGACGTCGAGGTCATTAGAGGCGGGATGGGACTGGGGACAAGGAACGGGAAGGAATTCGGCCAGGGTCTTTTGAAGGAAGCATCCCGCCATTCGCGTGGAGTGGTATGAGGAACCATGGAAAATCAAAATGTGGATGCCCGGTCGTGGATTCGAACCGGCGTCCTCCCGAATGCGAGACCAGAGCGTTAACCGCTCACCTATCACGCTCGGTAAAGATACAGTTTCACGATTCTTAATCACCAATTCAAACTTCCCTCTGCAATGCGTTTGCGGTGAGGGCATACAACTCTGTTGATGGTGATCGACGTCCGATGTGGACGTTAAATTTGGTGGCTTTTGGAATCTTTCGGAAGAGTAGGCCTGATTGCGCCGACAGTAAGCTTCGACTGATCCGCCCTTTCTGTTACTGTTCCAGACTTTCTGGGTATACCGCGTTGTTTATTTGATAATCCATGTTTTCGGCTGTCATTCTACAGCCTTCGTCAGAGATACTATTTATGTCGACATAGCAACGAGCGCCAAGCATCGCAGAGTAAGGGGGCATCCATAAATTACGTGAGGTGAAATAGGGGGGGGGGGGTCCGACGAAATCTCACCAGATCTCACCAAGGGGGAGGAGGGGGGGGTCAACGGAAATCTCACGTGAGATTTTGCGAAAAATTTGGGGACAGTAGAGCCAAAGAATAGGTCTACAATTTGCGCCAAAGTCGATTTCGTCAAAAAAGTTAGGGTGTGACCTAAAAAGAAAGGGCTCAAAATGTTGCAAAGACGATCTGTAGGAGGGGGGGGGGGTCCGAGAATCCGGAAAAAAACACCTCACGTAATTTATGGATGTCCCCTAACAGGTCGCTTCGTTGAAGTGTTAACAGAGCAACGAGCGCCAAGTATTGTTAGTATTTTTAAAAAAAATTAAAAAAAAAAAAAACAACTTCAACGTATACAGCGACCTGTTAGGCTCGTTGCTATGTAAGGATAAATAGTATCTCTGACGAAGGCTGTAGAATTGCAGCCGAAAACTAGGATTATCAAATAAACAAATGGCATACCCCGAAAGTCGAGCAAAAGAAAAATATTTTGTTCTATAGATTTTTACAGAGAGTATGGTGATTATTATTATTAATATTAATTTACATTACTATTGTTTATTATCTTTCTATTTCCGTTGTATTTGGTGAATTTGTGTCGTAAACTTTTGTAATCAAAAGTTTATGGTTACTGAAATAGGAAATATATTTTACGTTTAATATGATCCACTGTTTAACATAATGAGTAGCTGCTTGCATCAAACAGACGTTATATGCGCATGCGTAGAACGTTGCTGCGCATGCCACTTCACGCGTAACGCTAACAAATTTTTCCCATGCCGTGGGCAAAAAAAGTTTCACTTTTTTGTTTAAAAAATACAACGACAAGCATCAACTGTTTCTTACGGTATATATCGTATACTTCAAAGCGAGAGTCACGTTGTGAATGTGAAATGCCGATCATCGCGGATCTCCCACGACTGAGGAACATCCAGAAAGGAGATGCCGATAGGTGGGCCCGATGTGCCGTGCAAGGCTTTGAAGTTGGGCCGCCAGGACCCGTCGTTAAGATAATGGAGCTACGTGAGCAGTCGGCTATATGCACTCCCGCTTCCGAGAAACGATTTTTCGCCGCCATTTTATCTGACGCGAATCGCTGCCATATTACTCTCTGATTGGTTGCACACTCGAGGTCGACCGCCAAATTGCAATCCCCTAAAATGGGACAGTTTTTTTATGCGACCGGTTTTTTTTGGTGAAAATTGAGATTGAATTTATTTTATTATATTGGTTTCTCTAGAGAACCCGGGTTTCTCCCACATCACCAGCGATCTTCTTTGCTGGATCTCCACTTCTACCAGTCCTGCATATCTTTATTTGTTTCTCGCCTCTTTGATTCCTGTTAACTTTCCAAACATTCTTCTCGCTTTTCATCCTTTTTGCTTTATTTCTCCTTCCATGAACCAGGGGCGTCCATTAATTAATAGGGGGGGGGGGGAGATCCCGCGAAATCTCACGTGAGGTTTTAAAATTGTTGGAGAATGGTAGAGCTAAAAAAAAAAAAAAAAAAAAAAAAGGATCTAGAAATGACGTCGTGAAAGTCGATCTACCCCACGTAATTAATGTACGCCCCCTAAACAGTATGTGAACTAAAATATAGACGAGTTCCTCTTATTTACTATCATCAGACCCGTCAGTGTGACTCAGGATGTTAAGGGGGCATCCATAAATTACGTGAGGTGAGGTGTTTTTCGGATTTCCGAACGCCCCCCTCTGGTGAGACTTCTTGAGACGTGGTCCGTGAGACCCCCATCCCCCCTCCCCCATTGAAATCGCCCTCGCAACTTTTTGAGACCTTTTTTTTTAAGTCTCCCCCCCCCCAATTTTCAACATACCCCTCAATGTTTTTTTTAGCTCTACAGTCCAACAAAAATTTACAAAACCTCACGTGAGTTTTCTGTTGAGTCCCCCTCCTCCGCCTTGGTGAGATCTGGTGAGATTTCGTCGGACCCTCCCCCTCCTTAGTGAGTTTTGGTGAGATTTCACCGGACCCCGCTCCCCCTATTTTCACCTCGCGTAATTTATGGACGCCCCCTAGGGCGCCACCACACTAGATCGGGGAGGTACAATGGGACCGTGTTCGAGCCCTGGTGCCCGCGGACCGACTGTTCTTATTGCAGTTTTAGTCGGTTTTCCGCAATCACCTAGGTGAATGCTTGGACGCTCCCCAATCTCTGTCTCATAAACTACACGTTCCACAAACAAAAATACATCTGTCACAGATAACATAAGTTACAGGAATTACAGATAGATGGCAACACTTAAGCTTCCCCCCGTTACAGTAGGTTCCTTACGGAAACCAGAGGAATCACTGAAACAGGCGTCGTGACTACGCTTCACATACTTAGAAGTTCATAATGATCAGCACGAAATGATGAGGCTCTTAAGGTGGGTTCCCACGGCACGTGGTTTTATATGCCGCGCCATGCAACCGAATGGTACGGATCATCACGCGCCACAGGCTATCCCTCGCCACCTAGCAGTCACGTTGCCTGTGTCGTTTCAGCCACCTGGGCGTTTGATGTTTACAGACTGAGCGACGGATAGAGGCGCGCCATCCCTGTCAGCAGAGGCGACTCCCTTCGCACGGCTCGCTATTGGTAGCTGAACTGGCCCGGCTGAAAATGGCTGATATTAGATCATCAATACGTTCCCTTCCCCTCCCAATCTCCTCATTCCTCACTCTGCCGATATCAATTTATTCATTCTTCTTCATCTTTAATCTTTCCCAAGTACTTTTCATCCCTCTTTACTTTTTTATAGATAACAGTTCTGACCCACTGCCACTATCCACAATACACCACTTTCCGCATAAGACATTTGGCAAATCTCCTTGTTAACTCCATCGGGATCTTTTAGTAATCCTTTTTTACTTTACCAAAAGATTTCTTATCCTTAGAAATTCTGTATCTTAGTTCCGCACAGCTTCCGTTTCAAGTAAAAAACTTCATGGATATTTGAATGATTTTTTTCTATTTCTGTGTGTAGCCCTGTACAAAATAAATAAATAATAAAAAATTGACAGTATATTATTCCTTTACAAACCTCTTTACTGTAATAATTCCTATGTTAAATTGCGTTCTGAACTCCTTTCCCACTCTTGTGATGCCTTCCATCTTATCGCCAGTCAATTAAAATATTAAAGTCGTTTGTTTGGCTGATGGGATTGTGGCAACGCCATACTGGACAATGAGAGGATCACGTAGCACGAACTGAAATCATGACGTCGGTGTAGCGGTCATTCTCGGGGTGTTTTTCTTAGAAATGCAAGTGAATTCTGGATGATTGAAATTCCGCTCTCACAAATGCAACAAATCGAAATAGTAGTCTTGCACAGCGTGAGTGGTTTAAGCCTCTCTCTTATTTCAGATCTCTGCTTAACAACACAGTACACTTAAGATATGTACCACACAGTAATATATAGATACAACTACAGTTAGTAAAAATACGAATTCCTGATGACATTGTCTTGTTAGCATAACAGGCTGAGGATATTGAGAAGTTACTGAATGGCATGAACAAAATACTGAAGGAAGATTTGTGACTGAATATAGATCAAAGCAAGACAAAAGTGATGAAATGTAGCAGAAACGATACCAATCATAATAGATTAAATTTGAAAATGGGGTCCGATAAAATAGTAGAAGTTAGTGAATACTGCTACTTGGGAAGCAAAATTACAACCGATGGCCGAAGCAAGAATGATGTTAAAAGCAGAATAGCACTAGCATAAAGAGCCTTCATGAAAAAGAGAAATCTTTTAGTTTCAAACATTGATCTAGGAATTTAGAAAAAACTTCTTAAAACTCTATGTGTGGAGCACAGCACTTTATGGTAGCGAAAAATGGACCTTAGGAATACCAGAAAGAATGCTGAAAATTAAGTGGACAGACAAAGTACGTAATGAACGAGTTTTGGAAATGATGGGTGAGGAAAGAAGTTTGTGGAAGAAGGTTACAGAAAGAAGAAACAGGCTGGTAGGTGATATTTTGAGACATGTTGGATTGGTTAATTTGTTAGTGGAGGGAACAGTCGAAGGTAAGAACTGTAGAGGAAGACAGAGATTAGAATATATGAAGCAGATAATTGAGGACGTGTGTTATAATGGATATGTAAAGATTAAGAAGTTAGCACAGGATAGGAATGGATGGAGGACTGTATCAAACCAGTCGAAAGACTGATGACAGTACAAAAAAAAGTAAAAATAATAATACTGGCGAAGACAGCGGGAAACTATCCGAAGCAAAATTTAGTGGGTAATTTGATATGCAGCTGCTGGACGCCGCATAAACAGGAAAATAACAAACATACACTGATTGTAGTGTTTACAATATTGCGATGTAGTGTTCCATCAACGAAAAGAAATTTACTGGGATCATACTGGGCTCTGCTGGTAAATCTTTCGTTAACTGCGTCACTGATTTGCAAACGAAAGGCCTCTCCGAGAAGATTTTAGGAATGCTTAGCGTAGGTTATGGAGTAAGAGGCGTTAATGCCAAAAAGCTGTCATGGAATGAGAGAAAATCAGTTGAAGCCATGCTTAAGTCTTCACATAAATAACTAAAATACTACATCAAAAGAGATAGAAGCAATTGGATGTGGCAGGTAGTACAAGAGAGATGTCCCTAGGGTGCACCGCAAGCTGTCATCTTACGTTTATCCGTTATTTAAACAGTTTACGTTCCTTTGCTTCAGGCCGACGGTTGCTTACAGATGAAATAAATACTTTAATATTGTACGCACTCTTTGTGCATACTTGTTGTAGCTTCTCAGACGAGTTCACTACCTGCTCCTCTTGCTTGGCTAGTTAAGAGTGTTTCCTGAAGTTGTTTTCCATTATATGGCACAAGGACAACGGAAATCAGCAAGGACGATGCGTCCCGTCCTCTTGGAAATTCGTCAGTTTGAAGTCAAACACTTGCTGAGGCACTGCGCGTGAAGGCTACAGGTGGTTCCTCTGCTCAGAGGTGCTAAGCGGTCCATACTGCTTCACCTCTAACTGGTTCAGCAACTGCGCTAACATACAAGGTGCCGCGTCACGAGAACTGACGAACACTCAGCCAAAAAGAAAAAAATATGTGTAAATATTTAATATCGCACTAATGAAACTGCGCTTTTTTTTGTTTGTTTTGATTTTCTCCCTACTTCACTTTCCGGAGCATGTGTATTTCTGTTTCACATGCGTTAGGAGTCAGCGTAACCGTTTCCTTCTGCTGGGTTGTTCTGATTTGGAATATGTTTGAAATGTTCCGTTAAAAATGAATTTAAACAAAGTGACACTCCACTGTCCTAATGTAGCAGAGTATTACCTGTAGGTTTTGTTAATATCTGCGTTTTGAATCTGCATGCAAGTACTGGAACACACTGGGTATTCAACTAGTCCAATTTTCGTTAGAAATAGTTCATAAATTGTAGGACCTGGCTTCGAATCCTTGTTGAGCCATACTCACTCGGGGTCCTACTATGTAATGGTGAGTCCGCCAGTCTTTTTATGTAGGGTTCTTTACAACAATTACTCTGACCTCGCATTCGGGAGGACGCCGGCTCGAATCGCCGTCAGGACATTCAGATTTGAGTTTTACATGGTTTCTTCAAATCACTTCAGGCGAATGCCGGGATGCTTCCTTTAAAAGGCCATGGCCGAATTCCTTCCCGTGCCTTGTCCCCATTCCCATCCCGTCTCTAATGACCTCGACACACACACATATATATTTACATAAAATAATTACTCCTTATTACTAAATCCTCAATATTCATCTGACACGTTTTTATTTTACTCTGTGGTATTCAAATTGTATGATTTTATAGACTTTTAGTTTTTCGAGGCCAGATTTATTAATTTTTTTCACAGTCTGTTATGATTCGACAGTTCGGCTTTATTAAGATTATTCGGACAACTGACGTCCACAAATCCCGGATTAAAAAAAAAAATCCATCCGCAAATTCCACTAATATTGCCGTTAAAAATCGTAGTACTATGCATGTATGAATGTAAATTCACTGTATCGCTATCTACATTGATCCATTGGAACTATTTACATACGGCTAATATGATGACATCAGTAATGAAAAGCTACTAATTAATACGTTGATTTAAACGAAAAACTAATTTCCTTTCAGTGTTTTGGCAATTCATTTCTTGGCAAATACTTAACAAAATAGAACTATTATAATATAAAGGTCATAACCTCTACTGTTTGTTAAACCAGAAACGAAGGCAAGCTGCCTGACGTCAGAGATTGACGGACATTGCTACACAATGACCAGGCTTAGGCTTTTATTAGTATAAATTGCAGTAACAAAAATTAAAACGTTGGAGCCGACTGTATGGCTTAAATGGGCAAGTATCATTATTGAGGGGGGGATGTAACTGAAAATGCACAACTAGCTTTAAAATATCTGTGATTCTACCATATACAACATAAATGACTGAAACTTTTTACACTTACTTTCATATGTTAACTCCTTTCTATGGAATAGTACACTGACCCATCTAAGAAACTGGCACGTGTACAGTCAATTCCAATACTTTTTCACCTCTCCCGATAGATGTATCCGTTTCAGAAAAATTATAAGAGCTATTGTTCTCATTATTTTTCACCATTAAATGTATATAAATATCTCTAATTATATGAAGAATTGAGAAAATACAAGTACAAATAGAATTTATAGCTTAATTTTAATTTTGGAACCGCAAAACTGTTGTAAAAACATCAATATCCCTAAAACTTCTAAATGAGTAAAAGGATCCACATTTTTCATAAATATTTGTTCCTGCAATCTATAAGTCCTCTCTGAAAATTTCACCTCTGAATTCATTATAGGAGATCAGAAAAAAAAATTTCTGCGTATAGGCATAAACTCAAAGTTTAGCAAAATTTTTTACTTCTATTTGTTGTACTTGGTAGCGACAGTAAAAAGCATTGTTTTTAAAATACTTCCAATTGAGTTATATCTCTAAAACTTTCGTACAGCACAGATTAATAATCATATAATCTGAAAACATTCGTATTTTTTTTTTAAAAAATCAATTTTTTTTAGTTCTGATCGTTTAAGAACAGCTTTCATGTAGGGCCGCGACTACAATCAGTTCTCACGATGAAACTTTCTTTTAGCGAAAGTAAAATCAAAATGATCTCAATTTGGGGAGAACATCTGGAAAACCTCAATGATTTTACAGACCCTAATAGACTTAAAAACGAATGAGCTAGAGCGTCAGTCTAGCCTCGCGTATTTAGAATCGGTGGGTCGGTAATCCGATAACCTTCCCAGATATGGATACGCTATGCTAGACGGCTTGTCACATGAAGCAATGCTTGACATAATTTCAGGTCAGGTAGTGGATTCCGCTCAAAGGTTCTACAACGCCGCGGCTCTTTCAGAAGACAGTTGGCAAATTCCTTCCAATTCTTCATCTGTCCTCTCCCGACTCTCATGACCAAGACGTTGACAATCCGCAAAGTTATAGCAAAAAGTAGGATTTTCATTTTCTAGCCTCGCCTACCGCGCTGAAAAAAGTTTTTGGAATGATTGCATGGCAGTCTATAGTCTACCGTGACGTAAGTTGTAACTGTACTGCCCAATGTCCAACCTCGCCCACAGCCAGAGGAAGTTCTTAGAAGGCGAGAAGGCTGCAGTCAGAGTCGTTAAGGGTCAAGACGCCTTAAAGACAACGCGGCGCTAGCGGCCTTATTAACACTACCTGCAGGACCGGCTCTTTTTATGCCTCGCCCCACTCTAACTGCTCCTTCGCCTGCTTCACTACATTCCTTTTCTCCTCTCGTTCCTTATACTCTCCCGCCCCCTTTCCTGCTTCTCTCGTCGTCGCCACTTTCTTTCGGCAGCGGCTTCTGTGGTTGAATCAACTCACACAGTAATCAGTGATATTCAGACTTAAATTATGACCTGAGCTTATTGCCTAGTGAGTAAGACAAGTACTAAGATGGTAACAATCACCGACAAGCATACACTGAGAAAGACTCCATTCATTCATCAAGTATTAACTTTTACCTGTAATGTGGCATAACAGGCGCTGATTCTGCAGCAATAATGTTTAGGGTGTGCGTCATCACATCTCCTTAAATGTGGACGTAGCAAAATGGTGAAGTGTGATCGAAACTGTAGAAAAGAAAAGTGGAGCCACACAGTGGGGCGAAATCTCAAAAAGCTGGTCAAAATATGGAAACGTTATCCAAGTTTAATGAAACTTTGTACAAAATCTGTTTTGAGCACGCTAATTACGATTCCAATGTCAAAATTGCAAAAAAAACCCAAAAAAACCAAAGGATCAAATATGGTGGATTAAACATTAAAAATGGTCTAAAAATGTTTCAATTGTAATACAAATTTGTATACAGGGTTTAATAAGCTCGCTGATATCGATTCCAATGTTAACAATGCAAAAAAGAACAAATGGCTGATTCAATATGGCAGATTAAAAATAAAAAGGGTTAGAATTTAAATAGGTTTCAAAAATTGAAAAGTGTTTG
This sequence comes from Vandiemenella viatica, assembly GCA_031002005.1. Classification (NCBI taxonomy): domain Eukaryota; kingdom Metazoa; phylum Arthropoda; class Insecta; order Orthoptera; family Morabidae; genus Vandiemenella; species Vandiemenella viatica. The sequence goes on along the minus strand of CM061918.1, from coordinate 64,446,843 downwards.
AATTATAAATTTTTGTGGATAAAAATGTGGTGTACTATACATTCCTATTTCCTTTCGTATGAAGCCAACTTTATCGTCGCTTTCGTTGGTTGGACCAGCAGATTCTGGAGCAATAAAATATAACTTGTATTAGCCTTTTATATCCCATAAAATCTATTTAAAAGTAACCCCATACATACAGGTATTATTAAAGATTATTTAAAAAGAGGAAGTTAATTTCGTCTGGTATTCTTCAGTATATCGTATTAATTAAGTTAATTTCGCCAATAACAGACTAAGTTATAACCAAAAATTTCGCACACCTATAGGTGTATCAAACTCTAGTGGACTTAGTTATGCAAGATTTGGAAGAATAATGTTTTAAACTGCTAAATTTTGAAATGATGTGTTATTTCAGATATGTAGATGATAGTTTTATAATAATACTAAAAAACAAAATTGATTATACTTTAAATATTTGTAATAACTATGACAATAACTTACAATTTACACATGAAATTGAAAAAGACCAAAATCAAATACCGGTAAACTGCAGATAAATTAAGCTGCACGAATTGTGGAATAGCAGTTTATAGCAAATTTTTTTGAGATTTCAATAGATAAATAGTAGAGAATGAAGTTAAAATAAGGTTTCGTTGTGGGACTCTGTGGAACTTATAGCTGTTTTCAGTTTTGAAAAAGAAAACTACAAATTAAGTGTTCAAATTTGTTTAAAAATTATTTATTAAATAAATAAATTTAAAATATTTTTTATGTATTTGTAATACATGTAAAAATTGTACTCACCATCACGATCTCTGTCCATTTTGAATGATGAAAATTGCTCAAAACTGAAAACTTTTACACCAGTTCAAAGTAACAGTTAATTTACTTCCTTTATATATCGCAATAGTTGCTCGCTCAACGGTCACTTTTCAAATGATATAGGCCTACAGCATCTGCGTCAAGCCTCGGACCTATTCTAACCATGAAGTTAGACACTTTGGGAGTCTGTCTACCTAGCTGTATACTTAAAATTCCCTAAATAAAAATTTTATTTTTCGACTTATGGCCAGCTTTTTGAGATTTCACCCCACTGTGCGCCACTTTAACGCTTAATGTATAAATTTTTTCTATAATTGTATATACAGGGTGTTTCAAAAATACCGGTATATTTGAAAAATCAATAAAAACCAAACGGACAGCGATAGAAATACACCATTTGTAGCAATATGCTTGGGACAACAGTAAATTTTCAGACAGACAAACTTTCGAAATTAGTTACAATTTTCAACAACAGATGTCGCTGCAGTCTGGAAGAATCTAAAGTACGATATTTTCCACATATCCACCATTTTTTCACAGCAAACTTGCAATCTGTGAACAGCACACGCTTACAGCAGAAAGACGACTTACAGAATGGCGAACTCACAGACTGCGTTTACTTCTAAATCTTTCGAATCGCCTGCAGCGCCATCTGTTGTTGAAAATTATAACTAATTTCGAAAGTTTGTCTGCCTGAAAATTTACTGTTGTCCCAAGCATATTGCAACAAACGGTGTATTTCTATCGCTGCCCGTTAAATTTTAATTGATTTTTCAAATATACCGGTCATTTTTTAAACACCGGGTACATATATATATAACGAAAACCGGGTATATGTGTGCCACAAAAACTCGAAATCTACTGGGAAGATTTCGATGAGGTTTTCATCGTTTTAAAGCTTAAAATCTCAACTCATTTGTTTGGTATGTGTAATGCTTCTACGTTACATAACGCCGTAACATTAAATGAAATTCTGAACGTATGATGAGGAATACCACAGATGGAAACACTAGATGCAGCATGCTTCCCACTAAACACACAATTAGAATGTCTCTGACTATAGCGTTTAATAAAAGCAATAAGATAACTTCAGTAATAACTATTTTGCACATTAAACAAACCTTGAAGTATTCTTTCCTTTAATGTGGGATATTCAATTTTTAGACGCCATAGATAGCCGTAAAAACAACAGAGATTTTCTCTGGCAGTAGGTCTACAACTACATTGTTTCTGGCCATCAGCATTAGTCTTCTATTCGAATAAAATCATTTATTTACGATAGTATTATTCTGAATTCACTTTTGATATTTGTAAAAAGGCTGAACCTGCGGAGTAGAAGTATCTGGCATTTCGAGCAAACAGATATCCATTCACTTCGCATTTGAATCAAATGTGAGTTTCTAACATAATCTAGCGTTGTTTGGTAATATAGTAACGCAATTTCTTAGCTAAATTAATGAAGCTTGATACACATGAATCTTTTTGGACGAATGAAAATAGTGTACGTGCATTTAAACTTAAACCCACCCGTTTCTTGGTAGAGGCCGTGTGAACCTAGGTTTGCTTAAATTCCGAAAAAAGTTGGCGCGAATTTTATGAATCTTTGTACAAATGTTTCTCATTTGCTGGAATAAAAATAGCGTACGCCTTAATCTATACCGGGCAACGCCGGGAGGACTGGGCGGTGTAGAAGTTTGCAGTTAGCAGTGAGAAATTAACACGCTGGCCTCGCATTCCAAGGGTTGCCGGTTCGAGTCCGGCCGAGGGCATGGGTGGTTTTAATTAAGTGTTTTGCTTGTCTTTTGTTGTCCTCATATAGTGTCCAACAATTTCATCAGTAAAGTCTGACACAATGCTAATAATAACATAAACTGGAGCTGACTAACTGGTCGTAAAGACCTGAAAGTCACACTTTATTTAAATAAAAACTGAATAACCCAATAGATGGCCGCAGGGCTGCTAAACGGCTGAGTTACATTGAAAAGTAACTTGTTGCTTCTTACAGAAGCTTTAGTATGCTGCGAGTTGTTGACAATTTCTAGCTGGGACACATTTTTTTTGTAATGATATAAACAGTGTAAAAAGTAATTAAAATTGAATATAAACTTCTCACGAATAAGTCTTTGCCTTTGGTCATAACGTAGCTGAGTCGTTTCTTCTGGCATCTATTGGTGAAGTTATTATTAATCGCTCGGGAAAGATTTTACTTCTTTTTTAATTGTTCACCGAAGCTGGTGCTAGAATTAATTTATACCAAGATACAATTTAGATCAGCGTAAATTTTCTAAAAGGAACAGGGGTATGAAATATATAAATTTGAATAATCGTAAAACATAAAACATCAATAACAAAAGAAAACGAAGAAAAAAAAACTTATTTTCAGTGGTTTCCTAATTAAAGTGAGCCATCAGAATTTTACTAAAAACGATGTGATGAACTGTCGTCAGAGAAGGCTTAGGTAGTGACCAGCTTTCTGGATGAACTAGTTGGCCTACTTTTTCAGACAGCACGAAAATGGTTCCTCGGGAAATATGTGACGTAGTGCATAGATGACGCCAACACATGAAATGGACGGAGACTATACCGAAAATTAATCTTATGTTTATTACTTGTCCAGTAAAAATAAATCAGTCATTTAATTTGTTGTTGTTGGGGCTTAAGGGCGGGTCGACGACGGGGTTGTTAGCGCCCAATTTAATTTGAGCGCACCTCTTAAATGGTTAGTTCTTTCTACTATGTGTGCCAATGTATCTTACTATTTTTTTAAATTAAATAAAGAATATTTTTTTATGTTGATTGTGTACTATTAGAAATATCACGCTGAATCTTTTTTTTGGTGTTGATTTTATATCGAAGTATATTAAAAATGTGACCTCTACATCTTACCAATGCTACATGCAAATGAATAAAAAATAAAGAGATTGCTTTGGTTATCAGGGTACTTGATATCGCGTTCATACCTGGATCATTTTATAAATGAGAATTTAGAAATAGGCGCCGGACATTTTTAATGCTCGTTAATCTGTTAATAGCGGGCAGTTTGTACGAGTGCTGAATGCTATACACTTGTTCCTACAGTCGTTTGTTAACTTTTTATCACGATAAGTTAAAAGGAGATTCAGGTGCCCAAAGAGCAAAGCAGTATTATTAAGTGTGAAACCTGTAGAAATTTTTCGTATATTGCGTGTATAATTCGGCAACAATACACTTTCGGAGTCACAGATATCACCACTGTTGTCACGGGCGCCTCCCCTCAATAGAAGCCATATCTTCAACATTATCTGTCTCATATTATTTAACCACTACATGGACCGTGCTAGATTTTTGCTAATGATATACGATGAATAGCGAGGTTGTAGGATGAAATAAGAGCCGTTACATTTGTTACAGTTGTTTATTTGTCAACTGAAACGGGGACGTAGCAACATTTATAACGTCTCGGGGGCATCCGTAAACTACGTAGATCCATTTTGATCACCTGGGAAGTCCCCCACCCCTCACGTAGCCCGACGTGGCATTTGCTTTGGCCCCCTCCCCCGGCCGTCCCCACGTAGCACGTAGCTTTTTCCCTTTTGATTCCAGAAGACATTTTGTACCGTTTTATCTTGTAAGATTATCGTAAAGTACATACGGAGATAATTAAATGACGGAAATAAATATTCACATTTTGTTGTGTGTTCTGAACCTCATTTTTACTGTGACAAATAATATGAATGGAGAGCTACGTAGCCTTGCTCAGAACCCACCCTCCTGCCCCCCATGTCGCTGAGCGTAGTTTTCCAGCCAATCCCTCCTCCCCCAGACCAATCCACGTAGTTTATGGACGCTCCCTTATGGAACAATTAGAAATGATTCCTTAACAAAAACAAAAATATTCTTAAAAAAGCTCCTTAATGTAAAATACGCACATAGTTTACTAGTATCTCTGTGATTAATGTTGCTGTTATGTAGTGGTAATGCGATCACTCCATAGTCCATACTGACGCCAGCGAGGCCTAGCGCCCTTACACTGAACTATGGCATACTTTTGGTTGTATGCAATTTTGCAATATACAGACTGAATTTAGAAAAATTACTTTCTTAATTAATAATGTTACCAAAGCGGAGAACTTGATCTATAAAATGATACCTCATTTATCGATTTTGGTTAAGTATGAAGGGAGAAAGATGGCTCGTGACAAAAATAAAAACAAAAAAACACATTTTAGAAATAATATCTATGATGGCACGAATTTCTCTCTCTTGCCCGTTTCACGCTGAACGTATATCAGCAATTGTTATATAACGGAGATTCATTCCAAGATATCTCTTTCTACAATCTTACTATATAATTTTCTAAGCTCACTCACTCACTCACTCACGTCGATAGCTATTGGCTGCAGAATGGTGTCACGTATCAGCCTTAGCTCGCAAATTGACAGCTACCAGAGATATCATTAGAAGAAATCCGATGTAATGTCCATAACTTAATAGCTAACCAACTGCTACCAAATTAATTGCATAATATATTAATTAAGTTTGCTTTCGTAGCATTCCATAGTTAAAAAAATATCTATAGACTTTACGGCTGGAAAAACGTGGAACTGCTTTTCAGTGATATGTTGCTAATGAAATCAACGTAATCTTAAATTACTCATGGTCTCTGCTGTAACCATTCCGGCCTAGGCTAAATTTCAATTTAATTACAACTTCCGCTAATGTTTTCGCTTGACCAAAGTTTATACATTATGATTTATTTAGTTTTTACATATTTTACTGCCCACTTTCGTTAGTGGTCTTTGTTCATGTTAGCTTTATGTTTAAAGTGGACATCAGAGAAAATATTTTACCGAATCGAGTATTCCGGCAATTCATTTCTACGGAGTTGCTCACCTGTTTAATAATCTGGAATCTGTATTAAGTTCTCTGGTCGTTACAAACACTATGACCAAAGATTACATTTTGAAATCCTCAATTAAAAAAAAAGTGATGCTTTCAAAGCAAACAGCAATTCTTTAAGTGTTGCATAGTGAGCTTTAATGGCCAAATACAAGTCTAGTTTGTACATCAGCATGTTCGAGTCTAAGACCTTTGAAACAATTATACGATAGCGCGATCGACCCTGTCTGTATTTAACACCTACCTCTATTAATATTTCTGAGTTTTTCAAGCTCATGAGATTTTATTCACTCCAAGGGTGAACACAGGTCAAATTCGTATTTGGTCAGATCAGGTCAACCTGTTATATAAACTTTAACCCTATAAACTGGAACTATTCTAAATCCGTGATGATACGTATAAAAACGGTCATGGGCCTACATTAGTGTTGTATAAACGATTAAGGAATTACACACAGTTTTATCAAAGTTTTCTGGTCAGGTCACAAATTCTCGTACCACCAATCAGGAGATAGAAGTTTCGCTTCCTGTGATACATACGTTCTCTGTGTGAGGACCGTGGTGTGGCACGAGGCGCCATGTGTCACCTGCAGGAAGGAGAAGCCCTGGAGGACGTCCGGCCAACTGTCAACCTGTCAGCTGCTCCGCTGCCGGCGACGTCACAGCGCCCAGTGATACTCCCAATACAAACGCCACGCGGGAGACACACATATAGCAAGCGGCCCGTAAAACTCCAGTCAAATATACATTTCTATGAAAGTCCTTTCTATATCCAATCAGCTATCGCAGACCTACTTAAGATGACACTAAAGTAATTCAGCGAAGTATCAGCTGTCCTCTCAGAGCTTCATTCAGGCAGCCCAGTTGCAGGATCATCCTCTGTGTCGAAGTTTCGCAGACATATTTTCTGTCCATTTTGAGACACATTCCTAACTCTGAACAAGAAGGTGGGGTCGCTTTGGCGACTTAGTTGGTGCAGAACCCCCTTTCCTTTTATCCTTAATAAACCTTCATCCACACACAACTACATATTCAACTAGTGTTTCACATGTTACTGTCTTTAATTTCCTCTGCAGTTCTTTCCTCCTATCGCTCTATTTGCTAAAGCAATAACTATCACCTATTCTTTCCAGAAGTAACCGGGTGCAACTTCTATTGTTTCTGAAAAAATTCGTTTCTTAACGCATAATTTCAACAACGTATTCATTTCTCTCTTTACTGTTCACTTAAATCAGTTCTGTATAACAGATTTAAAGTGGTTCTAATGCCCACTGATATTCTTGTAGTTCCGGCTTCCAGTCCATTTAGCTCTATCTTGCCTGTTCTTCAGTTCAAGGAAATTCCTTTCCTGTTATAGATCAATAAAAAAAACTTAGATCTCAACCCGAAGGTTGGTTGGGTCCTCCCGAAGGAGGCATACTAAGCCATAATATCAGAGGTTCCTTTCCTCTGGGACCTACAGTTTAACGTGTAATCCGAACCACGTAACAAGCTGGCATAGCTCATATGATCAAACACAGGTCTTTAATTGCTGCTAAGAAGTTAAAACAAATAGGTACATTTTGCTCAATTTCATATCATCCTTTTTGTCTGTTTGTTGCAATTTGCTTTAAGACTAATGCAATTGTCTTATATCTTGTGCTTGTGCTGCTATTTTATTTTAGTATCTATCTCAATCTATTTCAAGCACAAATTAGTGAGAAAATTTTCTTTTGGAGATAAGGGACTCAGGGTTACGAAAGAATTTAAATTATAAGTAAAACGATCCATTGCAATTAAAGTAAATTAAAAAATCTTGGAAGCTGTTCTACCTACAGTAGATACCGCATATGGGAAAATCAAACAATTTTTAAGATACAAGGAAAATACGTAGCAGCATTAAAGCTCTACATGGAAACTCAGAGGAAATACCTAACCGACAGAAGCAGTGCATAATGAATCAATTCTGGACAACAGTTTACTGGAAAGATAATAAGATGATTGACACATTCGCGAAGAAATATAAGCCTGCAAATATGAAGTATCGGGCACAGTAAGTTCTGATAGTATTTGCTTCAAAATCAGTAACTAGAGTAATATACAAGAGAACAGAGTGGAAAGTGAAAGAGACGTTATGAAGATCAGTTTCGGTTTATGAAAAGAGAAATCTTTCTAGTGTGAAGATTAGCCCTATTACCGAAAGATCGAATCAGAAAAAAACAGTTACACATTTATGACATTCGTGAAGTTAGAAAGAGCTTTTGATAATGTTAAATTTGACAATACATACAAAATTTTAAAGGAACCATTTCTAAAATATTGAGATAGAACAACGCTTTATAATAAAAGTAGTGAATCAAAATAGATTAGGGAACGTCCATAAACTACGTAGCTTCATTTTGGCTCCCTGTGAACCCCCCCCCTCCCCCCACTCCCTTTGCTTCGCGTGGCACGTAGCTATTTTCCCTTTTGATTCCAGAAGAGATTTTGTACTGATTTCTCTTGTCAGACTATCATAAATTACATACAGAGATAATTAAATGACGGAAATAAATATTCACATGTGTATTCTGCACCTTATTTTAACTGTGACAAATAATATGAATAGTCTGTTACAATTAATATTCATATTTTTGTTGTAGTATGAGAATAATAATAAAAAGAAATAATAGCAGATCAGTGTTCAAACAAAAAGAATCAGTATGCTTCGAAAATGCTAGAAAGATCACTACAGTCCCCGTAAAGTTCCCTGCAAATTATGAAACAATTTTAATCTAAGAAATAAAGGAATAGTGCGGAACAAAAAAAACAAAACAAAAACGCAAATAACTTGAAAGTCAGCAGGATGCCAAATTCCGTTTGACATCTAACGAAAAAACCTCCTTCAGACCTCCACTAAACCAACTATAATTATTTTCATCTCCCATATTTTTCCAAATTTTACTTTTTAATCGTATTACGGTTAGTAAATCCTATAGTCGCGCGCAATTACAAATTTCTAAGTTCAAGCATTGCGACGATATTAGGGTGTGATAGATGGACAAATGTGTGAGTCCATACTGGTTCTAAAATCAATTTGCTTGTGTTGAAATGAAGAGAAAGAAACATATCTGGATGCGTTAAGTTGAGTCTTGGTGTATACATCATGAATTCGATTAATTAAAGTGAAAGTGTTGGATCAAAGTTGGCTCTTAGAGAACTCAAACAGTGATTGCACTTTGCTGAGGTGTGTTGGTTTCCTCCTGTCCTCAATTTGAGTGTGTTAGGTTCCAAGGAGCTGTTTAAGCAGTGCGCCAACAAAGGGACAAAACGATTAAGCGCGGTGCGGTTTACACCCCCAATAAACAGGGAGCTCGTTAAGGCGGCCGGCCGTGTCACTGCCTAATGAATTGGCCTCGGGAGACCATAAAGACCGCCGCGGAGGCTTCCGCAAGGATCAGCTCTCAGCCCACCACTACTCTGGCCAGCATCAACCAACAATGCATTGCAAGTGCCATGGAATGAGATTTTTTTGCCGCATTAATTTAGTTAGTTCCGGTATTAAATCCAACTTCTCAACAATTTTTAATGCTGAACAACTAATCTCTAATATTTTTATGTCTTGATGTGATATGTCGTATCTGTCCTAAATATTTCAGTTTCATGACTTCTAATCAAAATAAAGTTAGCAAATTTAAAGGTAACTATTGCTAATAGTTGTGGTTAAAAAAAAATTAGAAAAAAATAAATAAATAGAAAACGATATCTCTGTTAGTAACAATATGCCATAAAATGTTTTCGCGCTTAGCACAATTTGATACATATAAAACAGTTCAAGGAAATAGTTCCCTTAACCTGTTCGCAAATTAAAAATTTCCTGTATTTTGTTTTTATAAAACAAATTGGGTTCTTATTTATAGGTAACCTCAATGAATCTGGGAAATACGAGTACAAGCCGTACTCTACTGAATAACATTATGCGAATGATTCGTTATCAATTAATCCAAAAAGGATTCATTTGGCCTTTCTTTTCTAGAAAAATTCTAAGTGCAGATTACCAAATTTTGTAACGCTAACTACTCTGTCTTCCTGCTGGTCCATTAAGTAATTGTCGTCACACATAAACAAAGGCTGTTTCGTTTAACAGGTTACGTTCTCCCTGGTCATGGCTTTGGCAGCCTTATCACTGATTCATAAACTTAAAAGCTCGCAGTTATAGAAAGGTAATTGCGATAAGTGTTTGGAAGTAAGAAGGAGAAGCTACGTATTTTTAATGAATTCATCCGTAACAAGCACTTCTTTTTCTTATCACATTTTTTTACGTGTGGCTTTACACTTTATTAAGCTCGAGGCAATCAGAGAAGGGAGTGGATTAGGGAGAAGGAACAGGAAGGAATTCGGCCACACCAAAATCTGGATTTCTGGACGGGGATTTGAACCCTCGTCCAGGCTTGATGGTTGCCGCTCATCTACTGAGATCTGTTTACCACACATAAAATTTGTATCTGTAAAAAAAAAAAAAAAAAAAAAAAAAAAAAAGTATGTACTACCACAAGGATTGATACCAGCACCACTGCTACCTCAGCAACAGCTTTTGTACATGAATAATGATTGAATATTATAATGTGATGGATATCTACAATTGTTCACAGGTTGCGAAACGTTATGGGTAGACATGCTTTACGATCGTTTGGTGTACTACAGCAGGTCCCTAGTTTAACTTTTTCCCCATTGGTTATTAGACCAATCTGCCTAAATTGCCAAAACATAGATTTAAGCATCAACTGATATGATTTAATTCGTTATTTCGCTTTATTTCCAAGCTTGAATCTCATCCCTCAAAATGTAATGATCCGAACGAGAGAGATTTTCTGAAGTTGATGCCGATGCTCGTAAGTCCGAATTTAGTGCGAGTTTGTGCCGAACCTTCAGAGGCGGCGAATCTGGCGAAGGATCCGTTTAAAAATAGCGGTGAACACCGGAGTTAAATGTCAAGTGCCTGCCCGCAAAGTGTCGGGGATGTGCTCCACGCTCATTTGCATAGCGGCACAAACGGTCCTCCACAGGCGGCCAAGGTCGCTGCCGGCGGCTTTCACAGCACCTGAGGACCTGTCAGAGGACTTCTTTCGTATACGTGTTTCACTACCAATAGATCTGTCCACAAAATCCGCGATGTTTCCAAAATTAGTATTTACACTCCTGCAAACCTTAGGCCCTCTTCATACTGCGTCATTCCGAACCGACGCTACTGAGAATCGAGTATCGTCTATTTGAGCCGCCTGCGAGTATGATACCCACAGGCGACCTGGTACCACACACTGTGGATACTGTGAAGCCATACAATCTCTTCAATCTGCCTATATCCGTGGTGAGCGTCGTTCTAGTAAACATCCCTAATGTGGCTTTAAAATGAGTTTTTCATCAAGGGGTGATGATGTTACTGTCACCTGTTCGTACTAAAATTATTATAGAAAAGGAAAAATCCGAAGAATGTGTTGCTATTCTTAGATGATACATACAAGAGAGAAAAAATGGAAAAACGTAGCGTAGGTAAATAAGTTTAATAAAAGATATAGATCACTTAGAAATTTTTAAGTTAATGCTAGTGGTAAGAAGTAATAAAAAGTAAATAAACTTGCAAAGTTTTTAACGTGGTATTAATTAGATAAGTTATTCTTGATGTTAAACCACACATGCCTAACAAGAGTCGATATTGAGCATTCTCTAACAATAGATAATTATAACTAACTGGATTTCCATCAAACGACATGTTGCAACTGTACAAATGATCGCAAAAATAAATTTATCTTCTATTTTTATTAAACTGCTCGTCGATTCTTTCATATATACACATGACTGATTACTACAAAAATTCTTGCTGTTGATTAATATTGCAGCTAGAGTTGTCTGTGGAAATTATCGCAGGACACAGTCAGTATATGATATGATAAAGGAGCTGGATTGAGAGTCACTGGAGGACAGGAGGAGGGTGAAGAGAGTGATGGAGTGGACAAGACGTATTTTAGTGATGGGACTTGGGAGAATATTGGTAGAAGAATTAGGAATGATGCATGGAAGGGAAGATATGACCGTGACCACAAGCTGGTATTCTATTTCTTGCATAAGGGCGTGGGAATGGTTTTTTTTTAAGGTGTCAGGGATTGGGATAAATTACCCAGTGAAGTGATGAATAATTGACCAAAAACTTTGAAGGAATTTACAATTAAAATTCGTGAATCGCATATGTAGGTGGGGAATTGACTTTTATAAAAGATAATTAAAAAGATAGGCTACCGCCTCTAGAGAGAAAGCGAATATTGCAAAATTGGCAAGGCTAGTCAGAAAAGATCTCGAGCAAATGGAAATCGACCCAATTGACATTTACAACAGAGATAAGTACAAAACGTTGATTAAAGCATCCGATTCTGTCCAGACACCAACAACCAAAACACTGCGCCGCGGATCTTTGCGCCCAAGAAAGAAAAGACAACCACAGTGCAAGAAAGCAAGAATATTTGACCAAAAGGAAAGCTCATCAGAGTTGCGAACCACATGGCCCATAGAAGCGAAAACGGAAAATAAGAAGAACAAATTGTGAAAGTGAAAACAGGATATCCGTTTAGAAATAATTTCATATATGAAATTCATGTAATTTGTAAAATCGTATTATAAATAAAAAATACACAGCGTTAGTAGTATTTATAGTCTTTGGAAGGAATAACGTTTAAGCTGGTACAGTAGAACTCCAATTATCCGAATCAATTGGGACCGGACCCCATTCGGATAGTAAAAAATTCGGATAATCGGATTTTTCCGAAATAGGATCTATTTTAATTAATTATTGTATGTATGTTGAAAATGCATTCTTTCCCAAGAGATTTTTGATTCTTTTCCACTTCAGAGATGAAAATTTCGCAAAGCAGCAGTCATCCGAACTTTGGGTTGGTTTTTATAAAAGAGGGGATGCCTTTTCGCAGTACGTTTCCGTCTTAGTTAAAAAGCGATTCTGATAATCGGTGATTCGAATAATCGGAGTTCGGATAGTTGGAGTTCTACTGTAGTTGCTAAGTTTCATACAGTTGGTAGAGATGTAAAGGTCATTGTGCGCTTGAATAGGCAAGAAGTAGTCGTGTTTTAAAATAATTGTAGGCCTATGAGCTAGCGTGATATTTCTTATAAGTTTATTTCATCTATGAAGATTTGTGATTGCGTTAATAAATGGAATCATTTAATAGCATGGTGTTTGTTGTGACTGTGTACTAACAACGCTTAAATTTTACGTAACTTCAAAAACGAAAGTAGCGATTTGTTATAAAGTGAGCGATAGCATTATCCGCGTATAACAACGTGAGGGCTTCTTTGTTCTCCACGGGCCCCCAGATCTATTATGGCAGTGAAATCAACGGAAATAGTATTGCCACGGCAGCTTCATAATTCGACCGTTAATAATCTCACCAATTACTTACCATTGCCAGAAGTAGATAGCTCATAAATTGGATATCTCTGCCATTAATTAGCCAAAGAACGATAGGCAGCTCTTATTAATGATTCTGTTTTTGCTTTATTGTTGGTAGTCAGTTTGATTGCAGAAGATATAACTTTTTTGACAGAAATAAATCAAAAGCGGATCGTTAACAGGTACAGTGGGATCAGTGTATGATTGCTTAACATCGAATAAATATAAATGCCAAGAAGAGTCAGCTTATTACTTACAGAAACACAAGAAAAGTTCTAAAACTGGGAGTTGATCTACGCCCAGTCAGACTGCCATATGTATTCTGGTAGTGAAATCAATGAAAATAGCATTAGCTACGACTGTTTAAGAATTTTAATAATAGCCGATTGCCAGAATTAGCAATTAGCTCTATTTAGATTACTTAACAATAATCTGAATGTTGAATGAGTGAAGGATTGCCCGGTGTAGTAACTGTAAACAGCGTTCTCAGACCTCCCAATGAAGGAGTTTTGAGAACGTCTTAAACAGTCCATAAGCTACTTATTTTTCTCAAAATACTAATTGAATGATTTTCATTGTTATTAGATTTAATTTAGAAGCTCTAAACACTACTTCAATCATTGCAAACTGTTCGTGACAACTCAAAATGTGTTGAAATTCGGTAGCTGATGCTGTCATCCCCTACAAATATCTTTAAATTAAAGATTCCTAACTAAGAAAAATTAATAACTAATTACTCATTATGAACTAAAAACCAATTTACGCAACGATAAAATCACATATGCTAATATTCCGATGATATAATCTCTCATAAACTTCAAACGAATCACAACTCACAGCAAGAAATTAATTAATTTAAATAATAGTTGAGCGGCATGTGAGGATTACCAATATAACTGTGAGTACAGTCTGTACATATACATATATGTATAAAGAGTTATACTGTAGATAATTATTGTAACAACACATGTAAAGACACTTTGCAGCCACTGAAGATGCCCTACACCACAGGGGCGAAACGTGTCTAGGGAATCAAATAAAACAAAATTCACCAAAACAGTTGTATTTGACGGAATTATTTATAAAATTAGGGTGAAAAAACATCGCTGGATTTCAACGCCTTCCACTGAATTTTATGGCTGAAACATTTGGTTCCGTGTGGATGCTCCGGACAGGACCAAAGAAGACAGTAATTAGAGATGGAGTGCGCGAACAGAACTCGTGGCTGTGGCTTCTTTGTTCAGTGGCTGTGTGAGTGGCCGCCGAGGACCTTGAGATCGCCACTGGTTGGTCCTTGGCAGCCAGACAAAACTCGTGACCCCTGAATTCGAACACTGTGTCTACGAGGGAGGTAGCCCACTACAGGAAACTACCCATTCCGTACGCGTGGACTTAGCATATTATTGTAATAAGTTGTATCTGTACATGAAATTTGTGAAAAGATCATACACAAACTGACTGCGAGTGAAACGAAGCCTGAGTAACCAATATAACATTACAGAGACTTACACACGCAATCCGTCTGTCTGTCACCGTTCAGTTTTCAAAATTTCATGACAAAATATGTTATTTATCATAATGATACTTAGTAATTCCTTGTAGAATTTTTTTTATGAAGCTCGTTTATTCGTGAAAACGTAGCAAGCAGACAAAGAGATAGAGCTACTTTCTTATTATTGTTTTTGTTTTATTTATTCTGTCTGAACCATAGAGATACAAAACAAATAATAAAAATGAACAAAAAATAAAATAGGCACTAAGAGAAAGTGGATGTTGCTGTGCTTGGAAGATCAGGCTTTAGACGTTGTTTCGACAAACCAAAGCATATTATTACTGTAGGAGTAGCCTAGGACAGGTCTCCCCCGGTCCACCTGCGTCGTACACGATTAAAATCACGGAGGCCTTCCTACATGGAAACAGCCAAGCCTAGAAATAACAACTTTGACTTACGTGTAGGATGGAGAAAGGAGTAGGAAGCCAACAGCCCACACAACTGTGGGCTTTTAAAAGATCCGACGACCTGTGTTCCGGGGTTTGACTTGCCTAGGCGTCTTTGGTGTCGACTGAATAGATTTTACACGGGTCATAGCGTGTGCAATGTAACCGCACATACAGTAAGCGGGGTCTCCGTGAAGATGCGCTGTGAGACCACAGTGTGATGGACTGTCCAGCAAGAAGACTATCTGGAGGCCTTCTCACACTGCATCAAGCTGGACCAGCTGCCAGAAGATGGCTTGACTCTCTAGATTTAGCTATCTGATTAATATATATTTTCTTTGTATTTGGCGTACAACAACAATAATAACTGAAGCTGTTGAAATGTGACGTGGTACAAGGATGATGAAAATTAAGTGAACGGATAAATTTCGAAACGAAAGTGCTTTTGGAGATGATGGATGAGGAGAGAAGTTTGTGGGGTATTCTCACTGAAAGAAGAGACAGTATGTAGGGTCATATTTTGAGACATGTGGGATTGGTTACTTTGCTAGTGGAGGACACGGTCGAAGGAAAGAGCTATAAAGGGAGGCAAAGATTGGAACACAAGAAAAAGATAATTGGAAACGTAGGTAGTGTTGTGAACGCTGAGATGAAGATAGAAGCTTTAGGATAGAGAGCGGACTGTATCGAACCGGTAGAGACACTGATGGAGAGGTTAAAAAAATTCTCCATCACCACATGGCATACCTGAATGAAAGGTCCTTATGCTTCAGCTCAAATCCATGGATAGAAAAATAAAGAAATCTGACGAACAGGTTCACGAAGAAAATATTTCTTCCCATCGATGATCAAGAAATCTGATGGGAGAAGTAAAGTTTAGGTGATGACATACCCCTGTTCACAGATTGTGCACTGCCGTAGCACTGTTGAATGGATCGCACACTCATTGGAACACAGCATATTGGATGTCACATTAATCACGCGTTGTGATTCACTGAAGTAGAGATCAGGTGAACAAAAGATCTGTCACGCTGTGTACCAGGAAACAGGCGTTGTGAACAGGAAAAGTTAGTTGCGCAAAACTTTGTGCGTCATTACCAAGAAACATCATGAGGCTTGACACTTCTACGTATCTGGGTCAGGAAAGACCAGCCGAACAATATACACACATTTCTTCCTCCATGCCAACAGTTTACTGCTGTTTCTTATAATAGTTCTTCTAAGGTATTTATCTTTCACTCTTTCCTTCGAAATCGCTTTTATACAGGGTGTTACAAAAAGGTACGGCCAAACTTTCAGGAAACATTCCTCACACACAAACAAAGAAAATATGTTATGTGGACATGTGTCCGGAAACGCTTACTTTCCATGTTAGAGCTCATATTATGGACGGCTGTGATACAATACGCCATTCTCCAGGGCTGCATCAGCACATCAGGGATTCCATGCGACGGAGGGTGGATGCATGTATCCTCGCTAACGGAGGATATTTTGAACATTTCCTGTAACAAAGTGTTTGAAGTCACGCTGGTACGTTCTGTTGCTGTGTGTTTCCATTCCATGTTTAATGTGATTTGAAGAGAAGTAATAAAATGAGCTCTAACATGGAAAGTAAGCGTTTCCGGACACATGTCCACATAACATATTTTCTTTGTTTGTGTGTGAGGAATGTTTCCTGAAAGTTTGGCCGTACCTTTTTGTAACACTCTGTATATATATATATCAGTTTGTTGCCATATTAAGACGTCCGAAAAGCTAATGTTGATACCTAGCATGTTTCCTTTGTAAGACTGACATGTCAAGTTCGTTTAACTTCAAAGTGTCTTCTCCTTCTTGTGATGCCATGCCCGTTTCAGGTGGGGGGGGGGGGGTGGTTGCCTTCCATTGGATCTCTCTTGTGAAAATGAATTGGGGTGGTTACTCGTTGACTTCCCCGGTGAGTGTTCATTTGTGTTATTGTAAGTTTGGATGACTGTCATGGTATGTGTGCTTAGAATTGAGTGTTGTTTGCGTTTTATGAAATGAGAGATGAAGAAAGTAGAGGATGAAAGACACCAAGAGGGCCGCCAAGTTTTAACTTCCCCAACCGACGTATGAAACACTATCACCATGCCCTCACTCCATACGCAATGCGGAGAGGTTTGGGATTAAACCCAAGACTTTGGTGCACAGTCTACTGATTAGGAATTGCGCGCCACCACCTCTGCTACCCTCATAGCCAAGTCATTATGGTAAAGATTACGCCATAATGACCTCACCCCTTAATTTTTTTATACAAACCACCTTTTTTTATCCCATGTTGATAAAACTTTGCACACATATACATTAAAAAAAAGAGAGAAGGACTGTCAACATTTGGTTTGCAAAAACTCTACCCCATTTTCCCTTTCAACCATCTTATTTTTTGTCAATGTTCTTTATACATACCCATAGTTTTTTTTCCCAATATCTATGGAACTTTGGACACGTTTAGTTTAAAACAAACAGAAAAATACTGTCCATATTTTGTTTTCAGAAACCCAACCCCTCTCCTCCTTTCTACTCTCTTAATTTTTTTTTCAATGTTCTTTATTAAAAGCTATAATCTCTATCCGATTTTGCACATGTACAGTTTAAAAAAACATAAAAATATTGTGTACCTAAAATCCCAACCCTTCTTCCCCCTTAACACTTAATTTCAAATATTGTTGATAGAAATCCATAGGTTTTATCAGCTATCGATGGAACGCTGCACACGTGTACTTTAAAACAAAGAGAAACATACTGTTTACAGTCTGCTTACAAAAACCCAACCCCTCACCCCTTTACCCCATTTAATTTTTGCAGATGTTCTTAATAGAAAGATAGTTTTTATCTGATTTTGATGGAAGTTTACACACGTATACTTTGAAGCAAAGAGAAAAATTCTGTGTACCTAAGATTTACGAAGCCCACCGACTCTCCCCTACTTAAACAAAATTTACATTTGAAAATATTCAGTTTTTTGCAAATATTTGGAAAATGGTAGCGAGATCGATCAGAGTGGATAGTGATTTTCTGAAAGACCATAACTTTTCCTATCAAACAGTGATGGAATGATTCCTATCGGACAATTGATGACCAACAAATTGGAACTTGAAATTTAAAAATTGTTTTCAAGTTTTTATGGCGATATACAAGTCTACAGATTTTATATTATCTCCAAGGCACTGAGTGCACATAAGCTTTAAAATAAGTTTAAAATGTTGTTTACATTTGTTTCACAAAACTGCAGCCGCTCTGCCCCTTTTCTGTTTTCTGTTTCATTTATATCTAAAACTGTAGATAAAAATCGGCCAAAGTGGATGGTGATGCAGAATGTTAACGATATTACGATCAAAAAGGATAAAACACCAGAACTTTCATACCCAACCCTTGAGCAGAAGACAAAAAGACTAAACAATTGTATATCCTAAAGCACTAGAATAAACGTTTTAAAATTTGTTTTATGCACAAAATTTCATTGTCTTTCACTTATTTTGTAAATGCAAATATGACTGATTTACGTATGTTTACCCACTTAGAAAGAAAAATAGGAATTGTAACACATGCCGGGCAAAGCTAATTTTTTTTTTTTTTTTTGTTAAGCTACTACCTCGGTACAGCTTTTTGACAAGATAGGTCACCGTTCATCATAATGATCATCGATTGGGCTATTCATTGTGTAGGATTAACTACTCTGCTTGTGTAACTATTATGAATGTTTTGGACTTTTGGCTAAGTGTCACGTCATCATGTTCGAGATCAACGCGGGTGTGCTGCTCTGGAGCTAAGATCGTAACTTTATTTGGTTTTTTCTGCTGCACACCCTTCGATCACGGGGACACGGTGCAGGTATTGCTAATTAGTGGCGGCTGATTGGACGGTGTTTATGGCACCTGGCGCTGTTTATCTAGCCAGCTGTAAACCCTTGTCGCGACCTCGCAGCGCCCTGGACCAATACCACACATCCTGAAGGTACCACAGCCAAAACAAAGAAGATGGTTTTCATGGCTTGTATAGGTTACTGTTGTTTCCCTTATAATTAAAGGACATTCAGTCAAAATAGTCTGTAGAACTAGTCACTTCATACCTACTGCGAGGAAATTTGGGATCTAAGCCACGACTCTCGTGCACAATCTGATTATTAGAAATCGTCCACACCTGTACCATGCTAGAATGATAGAAAATTCTTCACCCTCCCATCTATCCCGGACACTGTCATGGCAACGTCGCAGATGGTTGCAAGTTACTGTTTGCTTCTGTGCAAGAAGCCGATAGCATGCTGTTAATTGTGGGACTGGAGTAATAATTCACCATTTTCTGTGTTATTTGATTTTAGTTCTGTTTTGTAAATGCTGATATTTTCAGGATCATGCGAAGCTCTCGGTTAGTAATTATGTTTCGTTTCTCTAGTATACTTAAAATTCGGGTATTTAACCGCAAATTCTCCTAGCTGTGAACAGAGTTTGCTGCGTGATAGTGTATTCTTATACTACAAATCTTCTATTTATTAATACGTGAAGCGAAAATTTCGGATCCCTTTTTAAGAATACTGCGTACACTGAGGACTGAGATTTCGCATGGTTGAAGTTTGTATGCAGAAGAAGTGCAGGAAGGTAAAATTTATGTGTAATATGGGTTATAAATACATTAAATGAAATAAAAAATTCGTTGTTTACGTTCAATTGTTTTATTAATGGTAGCGATTCTGTCAACGTCTGTAGTGTTTGGTCAAAAGTAAAGAAAAACATGTAATAAGCATAGTTACAAATCCATTATTAAATAAAAAAATAAATTCGCGCTCGTGTGTGTACGTGGAATCGGATCGGATCGGATCGAAGCCAACTATCTGACGTGTATTCTTAGCATTGAGATATTTTGTGGTCTTTGGTGGAACAAAACAGTCGCATGATGTAGAGATTAATCTTTGAAATTATGAAAGGAAAATTTTGAAAAGAAATATAGCGATTCTGCCAGATACTATGTGGTCTTTGGTCAAGGAAAACAGTTGCGTGTAGTAGAAGTTAATCTTTGAACTTATAAAAGGAACATTTCCAAAAGGAATATTTTCTAGATAACAGAGAATTCGAGATCCTAACGGATAATTTGACTTGATTTTAGTCTTGCCTAAGGTTTCTTCGAAAAAGAAATTGGATTCGTAGTTAAAAAAGTGAGTTATTATTTAAAAGGTTAAACTATGGTTAAGGGCCTTATCATTTTTGAATTTAAGTAATTTCATTATATTTTGTGGATAAAAAAGTCAAAAAATTATTTTAAAAACGTTCGTAAATACATTTTTTTAAATAAAAACTTCTCGGGTTTCAAGCCGCGTCAAAATTGAGCGGGGGCTTGACAATGGAAGCAATGCAAGCTTCCGAAACGTCGCCAGACGGCTCAATTTTGACGCGGCTTGAACCCCGAGAAGTTTTTATAAAGCATTGCCGCCGCGAGAACATACATAGTTATCATTCGTAAATACAATTCATCATTTGCTATGGTTAGTTCAGAAGCTAAAATTTCGGATACAATCACGCGTGGTGTATATCACTTGAAGTTTATAGATATTGCAGGGAATTAAGGCAAACAACACAAGCTAATGATGTATCAGTACACGCTCACTGCCGAAGAAGTCAATGTATTCAGTATATAAAGTATCTATGCTCGCAGCAAACGCTATAGAACAAATTAAAAAAAAGTAATGATTATTACTCTTCTACAAAAGAAATTAAACACCTTAATGAATTACCGTCGAATTTCGACCCTTGGGCGTATCACTAGTACAAATAAATGAGCAATGGCTCTTTTCACTTATGATACAAACTTTTATTCCTACTTGTGGTACCTTCCACTTGCAACTGAGCAAATTGAAGAAACAATGCATATCATACGCCATCGCACATTCAAGAAAAAATGAAATGCTATATCCAAGTTTAGGTGTCGTCTGCACTCAATTCATGTGTCGCGGGCCTACATACCTCCTAGGAAGTCACAATGAGCAATTCACTTACAAATAATATCAATTACACACAGTTCTCACCACCTCAATACTGCTTTTATTCCGTGGGGTATACATTGTCATAGTTCCAGACCTAGTGATCGTTTGCATAACTCGTCCTATTAGATTAGATTCCAGTTTTCCGTTTTCCATTCAGCAAAAAGACAACAAATGTATACCGAAAGTTGGAGACTTAAACAAGAGGATTAAAATGGGAATTATCTAATTTGATACTCTGATGATAAATATACGGTCTGTATTTACTGCTTAACTGCCGCCAATACCTTACAATGGATTTCAGTTTTTTGGACTATATTTGTATACCCACAAAATTTGTATTGTCTTCAAATCTGTTAATTTTACAAACGACACCAACTATGACAGATGCGTGTGAACACAATACCTGGGATATTAATGAAAATGCACAGAAATCGTAAATAACTATTTGTACTTCTGACAATGTTCTAACAAAATTTTAATAGTCTACAGTGTACTCCGTAATTTTGAGTTCTTAGTTGCTAACTCAATAGAATGTGACGATTGCTACCCGTAACTGGACTAATTCAATTTTCCAGAGGAAATAGTGAGTAGAAGATGGAGAAACGACTTGGGAAAATCATGTTACCCATATAACATTAACTGGTAATGTACAGCAGTGTTTTTATCATCATCATTATCGGTGCTATGTCCTAAGGAAGGTTTTCGCATGGCTGCTTTCCATGCTCTTCTGTCTTCTGCCCTTCTCTTCATGACGATGTAGTTGCCGTCTTCCTTGATGTTATCTATATTTTCGTACCTCCTTCTTCCTCTTATTCTCCTCCCACAAACTAAACCTTCCAAGGCGTCTTTGATCAGGCACTCCCCTGTGAATAAGTGTCCCATTCAGTTCTTCTTTCTCTCTTTTATGACTTGGAATACTTTTCACCTTTCACTAATCCTATCTAGCACTTCAACATTACTTACTTCACCCACCCGGCTTAACCTCTCCATTCTTCTCCATATCCACATCTCAAACACTTCCAATCGTTTTTCATCTTCTCGCCTCAGTGCCCACGTCTTTGCCCCATAAAGAGCCACACAAATATTTGCAAAGTCTTTTCCTGAGCACTTTGTCTACTTTTCCAGTTAATAGTCACCTCTTCCTATTAAAAGCTTCCTTCTCTATCACAATGCAAATTTTTACCTCTTGGTGACATTTTAGGTACAGAAACAGAAGGGAATTTAAATGTGATATTTTGACCTTAATTACTTCCTGTGTATGTTAACTTCGTAAGGTACGCTTTTCTGACAAGTCTCTCTCTTTTCTGTGACTAGTTCTTTAGGCCTCTTCGAAATAGAGGTAACTGGAGTTAGGAAAGGACTGTGGGCACCGATTTGGAAAGAATTCGGCCATGGTCTTTTGAAGTAACCATACCGGCATTCTGTTGGAGCTCGTATTTCGAGAAACCATGGAAATCCGAAATCTGATTAATTACAACTGGATTTGCGGAAATGGTGCTTTATTTATACCACCGAAATCTGGTTTGCGGAACGAAAATTCGAACACGCTTCCTCCCAAATGCCATTACCCGAGCATTAAACACCATCCTTTCTCTATTCTTGGTATCGCAACATTATTGAAATTCCGCTATTGCCGAAAGAATGGCTGCTCCTCCAATTGCGGCATTCTTTTGCTGTCAAATAACAGCTTATTTATCTTACTTGGGAACCATCAGATATATTAAGAACGGATTTAGATATCCTGCATATATGTTAAAAGGTACACATCATATATATCTGTGGTACAGTCGTTTCTTAGAATGCGTACTAGTTTTGGAGATATTCTCACGCAAAGAAACAAAAACACACAATCTAAAGGTCTTCTAAATACCAAAATTATTACCGCATGTTATCCAATGGCAGCTTGGTCTATGTGATAAGTTGTTAGCTCCAAAATTTTCTGTTTCGGGTTCAGTTCCCCGCAGTATTAACTATTTTTATCTTCAGAAATTGTCAAGTATGACCTTATTTTATTTCAACTTCATTTTCACACTTTTATTGCGTGAAATAAAATTTAAAACAAATCACATTGCTTATAACAGATACAACAAACGCAATTTCGGCCAAGATATCAACAATGGCTTCGTAATTTACCTCGGCCATACCCAATGAAATTTTGTCACGAGGCGAATCTGGTAATAAACTGGAATCTGACATGTGCATTTTGCAATATTTTTAATCGTTTGTCACTTGTTCGTCCATTTCTTTTTTGAGCTCCATTTTTTGTCAAGGATATTATTTTATTTTCAACCGTTTGCACGCAACCGCTCTTGGAATGAGCCTAGGAAAAAAGAAAAAAAAAGACTCTCTATTCGCTGCTACGTATTTAGTTTAAAATAGCCTACTGCTTGACGATATACAAGTAAAGAAACGACGAAGATGAAATAAATAAAATAATAAAACCTATTTCAACTGAAAACCCACCAAAACAAACTTATTAACGAAAGTGAAAAAATAATCTGAGAATGGAGACTTTCCTGAGGTATGATGGCAATGAAGTATTTATTCAAGGTTTACGACCGGATTGTGTTGTGCATCCGGCGGTAGATCCATGAAGACTTCATTACGAAAAAACGATTTTCAGGATAAAATGAAGCTACATTGTAGGTAATATTTTTTAAAAATATTATTTCACCAAATAAAAGTATTAAATGAAGATAAAAAATCATACTTGAAAATTTCGAAAAAAAGAAAAATATTGATGTTGCAGGAATTTGAACCCAGGTCAGAAAATTATTAAGTGAACACCTTATCAAATGGCAGCGGGGTCTACGCGATAACGTGTAGTAGTAATTTTAGTATTTACAAGAGATTTAGATTTTGTTTTTGTTTCTTTGCTTGGGAATATCTAAAAAATTAGGGTGCATTTGAAGAAACGACTGTACCGCAGACTTGTATGGTGTGTACCCTTCAACATAAATGCAGAAGATTTAAATCCGTTCTTAACATGGCTGATGGTTCCCAAGTTAGAGATAAATGCCACTGGCTTTGGCGTGATGCAAATACGGCGGGCGGCAATGTCACACCTGTTAGAGTGCATTCTGTCGGCTGACTGGTGTCTAAGCCCGTCATACCTTTAATCTGGTAAGTAGTTAACAGTACTTATAAAATTAAATGCAGCTAGCTCAGTTATTTCTCGATGATCTAAATTTATACCGTATTGTCTTGGACGCGTTGACAGTGTTTAAATTGCTGAACATTCTGGCTCTGCCAAAACTGGAATACCAGCTGAAAATTAAAATATTGCAGTATCTGATTTGGCCAGCGCTCGCGGTGTTGTTGATAGTGTACTGATCGCCTGTGTTGTTGTTCCAGGTGAGTGGCAGAGCGGCACTCCAGTAAGCGGCAGGTAAGCAAGCCAGCGACTCGCGAAGCCTCGTCTCCGAACAGACCGGACGGTAATAAACAGGTGCGTTCTCCTCTCACAACTAAGCTCTCCTCAAAACTGTCGTCGCGTGATTAGTCTTTCCGTTTGAAAAGTCATTTTTACTCCGACAAGATGGTTCTCCGTACGTACCATATCAGATTTTAAAATGTTTACCGTAACCAGTCATTGCAAACTCTGCACATCTCTCTCTTGTCATATCTATGTTCATGTTACATCGTCGGTTTTCTCCTCTATCTGTTGTTCAGTTTCTCTGTCTACATTTCCAATTACGTAGTTTTCCTGCCATGCTTTCTTCTCTCTCAACAGTTTTGTCGTCATGATAGCCTTGGTCTCATTCTTCTTTTAATCTTACCCTGCTTCTCTCTCCTCTTCCTCTTCTAATGTCTATTTTTATTTCACTTTGCCGGTTCCTTTGTCTTCCAGATATCTCTGTGGAATGTGCAGCTCGACTTGTTGCCTGGCTGCTTCTGTGACCTCGGTCAGCACACCGAGCGTGGTGGTGTAACGGATAGCGTTCTGGCCTCGCATTCGGGAGGACGGCGGTTCGAATCCCCGTCCGGGCATCCAGATTTGGGTTTTCAATGGTTTCCCCAAATCACTCCAGGTGAATGCCGGGATGCTTCCTTCAAAAGGCCATGGCCGAATTCCTTCCCATTCCTTGCCCCCATCCTTTCCCGTCTCTAAAGACCACGTTGTTAAAAAGGGACGTTAAACTGTTAAAAAAAATTTAAAAAAATCGGTCAGCACAGTGCAATGTCTGCCCACAAACCGCATTTAGAAATAATATCCGAGTGCAATATATTTCGAGAGTCGGCAATCACTGAAGGAAGTAGTTCTCGGTGATACATATCTCCTACGTATTAGATAATACCCCGGAAAAAAGTAATCTGTCTCACGTATTTACTATTTTTTTCAAAATTCATCACTTCTGTAGCCATTAACACATAGATCAGAGGTCATTCTACAACTGGAAATACCTCCAAAAATCTCTTTTTTATAAGTGAGCGTTAGCACTGCCTTTAGTTGATGTTCTCTGTCCTGCACGGAAGAGTGGCCCCCGTAGAATGTTAGGTCACTGAGTCTTCCGGCTCGTCTTCGTAAGTGACGCTGGTGGTACCAGTCGATGGCGGGACGGGCTGAGAGGTTTTAGCTATAAGGCCAGGTTTCGAAGGATCTTCGGTCTGGTTCGTGGCGGACGTCGCGTCCGCGGCGCTCCCCTTGGGCTCGCTTAGTGGGTAGCGAAGCGCAACATCTCTGGAGTAATTGTGGGTAATTATTCAGATGGTCTATTTCCGTGGCGAAGCAGCTGCTGGGTGACTACACATTTTTGTGGCGGGATTATTTTTTGATGACCGAAAGATCGGGTCCTTACTCAGCATCATTGGGTCCGATAGGATCAAACAGAGGAAACATTGTCACACCTAGAGTACGTAGGCTGATTGACAGGATTAGATGTTCGGACACTTCGGTCGCAATCAAAATCGTCATCGATTTTCCACTCCAGAATACCCGGCATGTCAATAAACAAACCTCTTCCACAATATCCTTTCTTACCAACACTTTTCTTCCAGAACTATATTCTTCCACTCTGGATTGCGATTTGGATCCTTTTCTATTTGCTGCATCGAGCTATTTTGTGATCTTTCTCTTGGTGTGCTTTCACCTATTCATTTTTTTTTAAAATATGCTTTAGACAGTCGATTTGGCCAGTTTCCCATCGTGTAATCGAAACATTTCAGTCTTGATTTTTCTAAAAGTCTAGATTTTTTTTCTAGGACTCTTTCGTTTCTGTTTTTGTCTCATCTGTTCTTCTAGAATTTAGTCTGACGAATAGCTTTGTAGTAGCTCGAATCTAGCTATAGTTCCTCGCAGTTTCTAATCCATACGTTAGTATGGTGATCGGAGAGCTTTCGTATAAAGATACTTTTGCGGCAAGTGTAAATTTTTTCTCCATAATATACAGTATATGACACAGGCCAGTCGCATAGCTCAGATGGTAGAACGTCTGACTGCGGCCAGGACGATCGGAGATCGGTCCCCGACTAAGTCGAGGGTGTTTCTTTGAAGCTGAACGCAGCCTGCCATCCAATGAGTACCGTGGAGGAAACTCCGCGGAAAGGTAAAAGATGACCGGAACATGGCGCTGACGCCATCACATCCTTCTGATTCCAATGATTGTGAATGGGAATGCTCCACGAATCTTGGGAAACCGACAACTAGCTCAGAAACCGCGTGACCTCTACCTATTTTTGAATACTGTAGAAGTCGACCGACGCGACGTTATACCCCAATTACTTATTTCTGGAATTAAACTGTTATCCACAGACACAATGCTGCTGAGGTATATAAAGTTCGGCATCGACGGCTAGTTATCCGTAGCGCTGATGGTACGGCCGTGGCCTCTGTTTTGCATGGCATGGTCCACGCCGCTGGGGGATGCGGAAAGCCCGTTGTTTACGCTGTTGCTCGTGGTGTGTGCGTTTCCCGGCGGGAGGAATTGGGCGCGTTCAAACAGCGGCTCGTGTTACCGCCGCCCGGCCCACACCTTGACACAATATTTGCGCTGCTCTTCCGGACAGCGCTTTGAGTCCGGCGGCCCACGTTACGTCACCTACCTGACCCAAATCTCAGCGCAGCTCCGATTCTGCTTTAACCTTAGGAGCAAGTTTTTTTATTTTTAGAGCTTCATGTATCGTCGACGTCGAGATCATTAGAGGTGGTAGAAGATTGGCATTTTGAAGAAACCATACGTGATTTCGGAACGTCCTGGAAAAACAAAATCTGAATGGCCGATCGGAGATTTGAACCCGCTTTCTCCCGAATGCACAATAACTTGAGAAAGAGATTCCTCGTTAGAGAGATCACAGCTAACTGGTCCTTCCTACCATTGAATCCTGTGTTTGAAATGTACCGTATCTTTACGGAAGTGTTGATCCTAGATGCTGTCTGCACTGTACTCTAGTGGCAAATATTCAGCATTACCTGCGGGAAACTTGTTTTGTCGAGTCGATCGAGATCGGAAGTGAATTTAGGAATTTATATAAAAAAAATAATATTTTTTCCATTCACCAGAAGCTTGCCTCACTTGTTATCTTCTAACTGCGTTACGTTTTTAACGATACCCCTCTCTTTAGATGCTTTGTTTCCTCGTATATTTGTACGCTGTTTAGTGCTCCATTACAATTGCATTAAACTGGCCTGCAGTACGCTACGGCACTCTGTGGTTCAGATTCAAGTAAATCTTTGATCCCTTCACACTAAACCAATCTGAATCAGTCAGAAACAAGGCGAATCTCCAAACCTTCACGCCAGCCGAGTCAAATCAAGTCAATCCAAATCAAATACCCTCTCTCTTTTCCGATCTAGTATCAAAAGTTCCACATCTAACGTGTCTGGTTGTTAATTCATGACTGCTTGAACAAAGAAAATTCTGACTAGCTAAATCATGTAGGCCCTACGACTTTTTTTTTTTTAATGGCTTTTGGCAGCTGAGGCCATACAGCCAACTCAATGTGTTATATTAAAGCTTCCAGTGAATCAGTTAAATCCGGTGTTTATATAGTCTTCAAAGTGCGGACGCCACAGGACGGACAGGACACACACACAGACACACAACATTTAACATCCATGCCCGCGGCCGGATTCGAACCGGCGACCTTCGGCACGTGGAGCTAGCACTCTAGCCCCTACGCTACCGAGGCTGGCCGCCCCCTACGACTTTGAACAAAGGCAGA
This sequence comes from Vandiemenella viatica, assembly GCA_031002005.1. Taxonomy (NCBI): domain Eukaryota; kingdom Metazoa; phylum Arthropoda; class Insecta; order Orthoptera; family Morabidae; genus Vandiemenella; species Vandiemenella viatica. The sequence continues at coordinate 64,418,654 of CM061918.1, read as the reverse complement.
TAAAGCGGATTCAACTGGTATCAAGGCGGAAACTGAGACTTGGTGAATTTGACTGGTGGAACACTAACCCTGAGTCACATTCACCTTGATTCTGATTCATTAAGATTCGTTTAGTGTGAAGTGATCCTTAATATCACTGGGTTAGTTTAGTGTTGACATTGTACAGGCGGAATGTTAAGGGTCTCTCGGCCATTATTATCATACAGCTTTATTTATAACTGTTCGCTTCGACCACGCATTCTTTTTTCTCCTCTTATGTTGTTCCTGAACATCTTTAGATCATTTTAACGGCCTTCTCTTTTCTTCGTTAACAGTGACCGGAGTATCGTAACTTGCCTTGAAGAGCGTACTTAACCTAAAGGGGAGGGAAGGGGGATGGAAGTCGGCCGTGGCCTTGCAGGGTACTATCCCGCCATTCGCCTAAATTGACTGAGGAAAACCACGGAAAATCCCAGTCAGGATGGCCGAACGGGATTTGACCTCGGTGCTCCTAACTGTTGGGTAGGAGGGAAAATTTGCCCTCCTCCTAACTCGGTTACAGTGATCAGCTGCGAGAAAATGTGCCCACGCAATTATCTAGATCGTAAATATAAAAGTAGATAGGAAAGAAAGACATTTGGCATGCAGTGCAGAAGATTATCCATTAGAAGCATTTGAATCGTAGACCAGCCCCTGATTTAAAATAACCGGGCAAATACGAGACGAGACTCGCGCATTTAATACTCTAATGACCGAATGTGGTTGGCACTACATTAGTCTCTCGACACCTTTTCAGGGTAGGTAACGTATCCCGCTCCAAAGCAGCACAACATTATTATGGGTACTTTAGAGCGCACTCTAAATTTAGAGAACTTAAAATAAAATTATATTATTATACAGGAAATGTAACATCTCACCACCTTATCAACCATTTATCATACTACACACATGTGATTAATATTGTAACGAGAACTGTTTAGTATTTACGTTGTGTGTGAAAGATTCCACAAACGCATTACTACTGATTGTCTTGGGGTAGTTTTGTTTAGAAATAATCTTTGGCTGTGCAGAGAGCATCACTCTTGGGAAAGGTAGTGAAATAGAGGGACAGGGGGGTAGTAAAGTTATGCAGAGATTAAGCATGGTCATTATGTTTTGTCAACTGGCAATCAGTGAAAGATTTAAGGGAAATGTACGTTTTCACTTGTGTTTACTCAGTAGTTGTGACTTACATCCATTGCGCACCAATAATAAATGAATCTCAATATTGCTTTCTGTTATCGAGAAATTTTGTTTGTTATTAATTCAATCAATGACACCCTTAAGGCATATTTATTAATAAACACGTATTATTTCTCTAACAGATGCGTGTTTAAATTAGGGGAACTTAGTTTTGGCTTCATATGCCTATATTAAATTGTGAAATCTGCGTACGTGGAAAAATGCAACGTTAAAATAAAACTTTTGCTTATTTTACTCACAACTTGCAAAGTGTTTTTAGTATTTTTCATCTAAATGTAGGGTATAGTCCATACCAGAGACAAATTCTAAGTAAAATGATTTTTGAGATAGGCGCAACAGCAAAAATGGTCAAAACTTTGATGAAAAAAAATTGGAAAAAAATATCTTAGTCTGGAACTTAACGACCTCTGTAAATCTATATCTGATACGAAAAACAGAGCAAAAGTTCTACTCCTATTGTTTTTAGGAAAATCCCAGTAAAAATAATTTAAAGATCATATTCGAGTTTTGGGTAAACCAAATACTTCGCTTCTGAGAGCCTAGTAGTGAATCCCCCTGTGTCGGCGTGGTCAACTGAGTGACTTCGGTTTAGAAATCAAATTCCGCTGCTCAGATCGCCTCCAGAGCTGTTCGCGGTGAAAGCAGAGAAGCCATCGTGTTCGCTTTCACAGACACCTGACCAGCTTCCTCATGGAATAAGTGCCACAAATTGATCCGCTACTTAAGTAACCGGCGGCTTTTCTCCCTGCCTCACCACCGTAAAATTTGCGCAGGAAGATTTTAATTATATGACATTATTATTTTCACGGGTTTCAAGTCAATATTTGATACTAAAAAATTACAATTTTTCAGGAAGGCTTGCTTCTGGCATCAGTTGTCAATTTTCTTACTAAATAGCAGAATTTGCTTGCCTCTCCTACATGATGCTTTTTTCACATTTAATCTGCTCCTATTGCTATAATTTCTGCTACATTTCATGACTTTTTTCTTATTTTGATTTTTATATACACAGTCCAGTCACATTAATGTGACCACCTCTCAAAAACCAGAATAACAACCTTTGGCAGAACGGATCGCTGCGAGGCGTGCAGGAACAGAGTCAATTAGGTTTTTGAAGGTGTTCACTGGGATGTTCAGCCATGCCGACTCCAGTGCCGTGGCCAGGTGCGCTAGATTGCGCGGTTGAGGATCCATGGCGCGAACAACCCGATCGAGGTGGTCCCACAGATTCTCGATTGGGTTTAAATCCGGTGAGTTTGCTGGCCAGGGGAGTAAGGTAAACTCATCCTGGTGCTCTTTAAACCACTTACATACACTGCGAGCTGCATGACACCTCGCATTGTCCTTCTGGTAGATGCCATCATTCTGAGGAAAAATTATTCTCATGTAGGGGTGGATATGGTCCGCAAGGACAGATATGTACTTGTGCTGATCCATCGTGCCTTCCACAATGATGAGTTCACCCAGTGAATGCCAGGAAAACATTCCCCAGACCATAATGCTCTCTCCTCCACCCTGGGTGTTTGCCTTCAGACGTTTCACGCCGTATGTGCCAACGTCCATCTGTCCGATGGAGCATAAAACGTGATTCATCGGTAAAAGCCACCTGTCGCCATTCTTTGGACGTCCAGTTGCTGTACTGGCGTGCAAATTCCAGCCTTCGTCGCCGATGAACAACAGTTAGCGTAGGTGCATTAACTAGGCGTCTGCTGTGGAGGCCCATGCACAGCAACGTTCGCTGAACCGTTGTTGAGGATACACTCTTGGTAATCCCTTGGTTCATCTGGGCGGTCAGTTGCTCAACAGTTAAAGGTCTATTTACCGGAACGCATCTCCGTAGCCTTCGTTCGGCTCTGTCATCTATCGCCCGTGGTGCACCACATATTCCACGCCGCTGATTTTGAATAGTGCCATTTTGCCATGCACGGTATACTTTTACCACGGCGACACGTGAACAGTTCACAAAATTAGGCGTTTCCGAAATGATTCCACCCTTGGTCCTAAAGCCAATAATCATGTCCTTTTGGACGTCGGATAAATCGCTACGTTTCTGCATTACGCCAACGATTGAAATGCTTTCCGATGCCCTAGGACATCCTTTATATACACTCCACTGTATTGTGCTGCCACCTGCCTTCTGTGATTGGTTATCTCACGTTGACGTCGAAAGAAGGTGGTGGTCACATTAATGTGACTGGACTGTGTATATTTCAGTTAGTCCGTGATTATATTGTTCAGGTTATTCACGAATATCTTTTTATCCTAACCCTGTTCTGCTAAGAGAGCGTCCATGAACCACGTAGCTCCATTTTGGACTGAATATAAATCAAAGCAAGACAAAAGTTATGAAATGTAGCAGAAATGATACCAATACTACCAGGTTAAATATAAAAATAGGATCAGATGCAATTGGAGAAGTAAGTGAACTCTGTTACTTGGGAAGTAAAATTACAACTGAGGCCGAAGTGGGAATGATGTTAAAAGCAGAATAGCACTAGCAAAAAGAGCCTTTATGAAAGAGAGAAATCTTTTAGTTTCAAATATTGATCTACTGTAGGACTTAGAAAGACCTTTTAAAACTGTATGTGTGGAGCACAGCACTTTATGGTAGCCGAAGCATTGACTTTAGGAATACCAGGATGATAGAAGAATGCTGAAAATTAAGTGGACAGACAAGGTAAGAAATGAACGAGTATTGGAAATGCTGGGTGAGAAAAGAACTTTATGGAAGAAGCTTACAGAAAGAAGAGACAGGCTGGTAGGTCATATTTTGAGACATGCTGGATTGGTTAATTTGTTAGTGGAGAGAACAGTCGAAGATGTAAAGGAAGACAGAGATTAGAATATATGAAGCAGATAATTGAGGACGTGGGTTGGGAAGGGTACGTAGAGATGAAGAGGTTAGCACAAGATAGGAAGAGATGGAGGATTGCATCAAACCAGTCGAAAGACTGATGACAGCAAAAAAAAAAAAAAAAAAAAAAAAAAAAAAAAATATATATATATATATATATATATATATATATATATATATATATATATATATATATATATATATATATACAGGGTGTTACAAAAAGGTACGGCCAAACTTTCAGAGCTCATTTTATTACTTCTCTTCAAATCACATTAAACATGGAATGGAAACACACAGCAACAGAACGTACCAGCGTGACTTCAAACACTTTGTTACAGGAAATGTTCAAAATGTCCTCCGTTAGCGAGGATACATGCATCCACCCTCCGTCGCATGGAATCCCTGATGCGCTGATGCAGCCCTGGAGAATGGCGTATTGTATCACAGCCGTCCACAATACGAGCACGAAGAGTCTCTACATTTGGTACCGGGGTTGCGTAGACAAGGGCTTTCAAATGCCCCCATAAATGGAAGTCAAGAGGGTTGAGTTCAGGAGAGCGTACTAACATATTAACGAAACTTAAATGAGCTCTAACATGGAAAGTAAGCGTTTCCGGACACATGTCCACATAACATATTTTCTTTGTTTGTGTGTGAGGAATGTTTCCTGAAAGTTTGGCCGTACCTTTTTGTAACACCCTGTATATATATATATACTACGTGAATTTATTAAAATTTTGAACACGTTTGCCCTTCATACAATATCAGTCTTTATACAAAGCAACAAACGCGATAAAGGTTTCTAAGGGTTTCTTGATCCGCCTTTGCAATATTGAAGTGACTCGCGTGAGGTCACCCGCCCGCCGCAGACTCGATGCGCTGTCATCGGGCCGTGAAAGATCGCTCGCGCACCATGTCGGACACGTCCATTAAAATCGCATCTCGGCCCGACCACTCATCGATCACCTCACCCGACGTCTGATCGCGGCTCAGATGTGTTGTTAATGCGAGCCGACACCGACTAAACGCTGTAACATGGCTCGCCGTCATGGCCGACACTCCTGCGCCTATCACCGTGCACGGAAAATGACGAGTAACGCGTAATCGAACTAGTCCCGACTGCACGATGAAATCTGTATTCACATTTGTTTTTGTGATCGGAATTTGGTGTCAGCAAGACTTCGCGATTTTCTCCGTGCATCACCTATGATGGGCCGCCGCGTATGATTACGGCCCGGAAGCCGAAGAATTTTCGTCGCTATTGAACGCTATGGGGGCGTCCATTAATTACGTAGAGGTGAAATTGGAGGGGGGGTGGGTGGAAAAATGTCACCCACACACTATTCTCATCACTGATTTAGATTAAAATTTGTTACCAGGTGAGCGCACCCCCAAGATGATAACTCGCATTTCTATAAATAATATTCCCCGCATCTCCCACTATCACTACTCTATCGACCTTAGTGAAACTCCTACAAAGTGAACCTATATTCTCTATTACCTGAACTAATGTTGCACTAAGTTTGAAAAAACTTGTCACCTGGTAACCTGTACCTAACTGATCCTGCAGAAGAGGGCCTACACCCCTCCCATGGCTACTACCTAGCAGCAGAACCCTTTTTTCCCCCCTATTCTTGCCTTGCAATGTTGAACAAAATTTTTATATTTAAAGGTTATATTTAACCTTTCATCCCACATTGCCACAAACGCGTGTATTTAAGTTTTTTTAAACTGTAAAACTATACGAAAAAGCCCCGATCTAACTCTGCACCTGTACATATAGCTTTTCCGAGTTCTCATGGTGCTCTTCTTGCGCGAAACACGTCTGTTGCAACAATTTACCATAGGTGTCAATTGTGACATTGCGTCAAACGCACAATACACGAAACTTACTGTAAAAATCCTGAATAAAGCACTTACTACACAACCGTAGTGCTGCAGGTTGGAGAGGGAATTACGTAGCTGTTGTACCTCCCAGAACGAGGTCCTCTGCATCTGAACGCGACATTTGTCTTTTTACCGCTAGCGTCGAAGGCTTCCACTGAAAAACTAGGTGTGGATTATCTACATCTACATCTATACTCTGCAATTCACAATTACTGTGGGTGGCAGAAGGTGCTAAGCACCAATCCTATTTTAGAGTATTCCAATCCCGAACAGAACGAGGAAAGAAAGAATACATAAATGTATCAGTACGGCATCTTATCTCTCGAATCTTATCCCTCCTGTCATTGCGACCTAAATAGGTTGGCGGAAGAAGTATTTCGTTGCACTCGTAAATTAGAGATTTTCGCATATTCTCCAACAAATTTAAACGAAAACGACGTCGTCTGTCCGCCAAACAATCCCAGCCTAACCCACGTATCAACTCTGTGACACTTACATAAGGACTGTAACTAGCGGTCACGAATCGAGCGGCTCTCCTCTGTACTTTTTCTGACGTGTCAATCAATCCCTTGCGATTATCTCACCATTCACATGACACAGCTGCATCACCTTCCTTGGTGTTCTCCAAGTAAAATCCATTCGCAAATATCGTCACTTTGAATTTGCTGACACATTTAACTTTGCGACAGACGCGATTCCAAAAGTCACACTTCAGGGCGACGTATCAAAATGATACAGCCATTGTAAACTCACATTTTTTTGTACTTTAATGATCAATATCTATTGTATGTATAAGGGGCATTAAAGACAAACTTTGATTTCAACAAAAAAAGGGATTTTTTTATTTAACTAAAAGAAGAAAAAAATTAAAAAATCATTTTCTGAGAGATGTAAAAGTTTTAATCGTTATTAGCATCTTCTTCTTTACCAGATTCTCCACTTAACTCAGTTTCAGTATCTTCTTCCGTTTCTTCTATTTGTTCGCACCCACCAGTATCACTATCTTCATCATGTGAAGAATCTGGGGCACCATGTCTTCTGTCGTCAAATAAGAGTATGCTCGGCTTGCAAGTCGTCGGGATTGGTCAAATTATAAATTTTCTTCTCCGTAGACATCGAAAACTGAAAAAAGGGGAAAACCACTGATCACATACACGGAAGTATCAATTTAATACCAATGGTGTTTACAAACGGATAATTTGATATACTCGAGAATATGTTACTTACCAATAAAATAGTAAAAGGCTGGGTCGAAAAGAAGTTGTAATCTTGAACTAGCGAAAAATCATACTAACTGGCGCAAGTGTCAATTTGATATAAACAAATTTCTCCAGAGAAAACAAAACACAGGCCGTAGTCGGCAACGTCACTGGCAGGTTGAGGGTTAAAAGTCAAGAAGTTAGTGGGGAGGGGAACCCCACTCACCGATCAAATGCCTTCAAATACGCGAAAAACTGTTTCACATGTGTCATGTGCCCGTCGCTGGGTTAAGTAAAGTTCACACACGGAGTGTAACATAATTCCCATAGGATTACGTTTAATATGATGTAACTGCTTCGAACAAGAGAGGAGTGAATAATATCTTCTTGAATGAAAGGAAAGAAAAATGGACATGCCTGTGATGCGGGAACGACGAATAACTGTGATATCTGTACTTCACCATAAAACGCCCACAGTCATAGAATCACTATATTGCCTATTAAATCACTGACATGACGCGTTATGGACGAAATGACATTTCCATTGCGTCTAGTCTCCGCAGCAAATGCATTGCGACGTCGTTGATGCTTTTGGCAGGCGTCAAGTCGACTTTATTTCTTTCCCGATAGCGCTTAACTTTGACCATACTGTATTTTTCATTGGTATCACTGAATTGCTAGTGAGACGTTCCTTCAAACTGTACAGGAGGCTGTATTCCAATTTTAGCTTTTTCACATCCGACCATCCTCACTTCGGTTCTGCATGGTTTCCAGAAATCAATCCACACCAATACTGGGATGGTTCAATCAGATAGCTATGACCTGCTTCCTTCCCGTTACTTGACTCCAGTTGTTTCCTATAGCGAAAGACGTGACTAGGTGTAAAGCTTTGGAGAAAAATATATATATATACAGGGTGTTACAAAAAGGTACGGCCAAACTTTCAGGAAACATTCCTCACACACAAACAAAGAAAATATGTTATGTGGACATGTGTCCGGAAACGCTTACTTTCCATGTTAGAGCTCATTTTAGATTGGTAGAGGCGGACCAATTCCATGGCCCCCACGCTCTCCTGACCTCAACCCTCTTGACTTCCATTTATGGGGGCATTTGAAAGCCCTTGTCTACGCAACCCCGGTACCAAATGTAGAGACTCTTCGTGCTCGTATTGTGGACGGCTGTGATACAATAGGCCATTCTCCAGGGCTGCATCAGCGCATCAGGGATTCCATGCGACGGAGGGTGGATGCATGTATCCTCGCTAACGGAGGACATTTTGAACATTTCCTGTAACAAAGTGTTTGAAGTCACTCTGGTACGTTCTGTTGCTGTGTGTTTCCATTCCATGTTTAATGTGATTTGAAAAGAAGTAATAAAATGAGCTCTAACATGGAAAGTAAGCGTTTCCGGACACATGTCCACATAACATATTTTCTTTGTTTGTGTGTGAGGAATGTTTCCTGAAAGTTTGGCCGTACCTTTTTGTAACACCCTGTTTATATTTCCAACTTCACCCTTGACGAGAGATGTCGATTCAAGCCAAAACAAGCATTGCTGAGTCAAAATTAATAATGCGTGGGAACACAAATTTTGATCCTTGAATTATCGGTTGGTATAATCTGATTGTGGATGGAAACTATATATACGGAGCGGCAATGCATTTTCGTTCTATTTCGTTATCATCAGCTTTTCTGTATTGTACCACAAACCAATTTTAAGAGGTATATGTATATTTTCTACTGCATAAGGTCGCCATGAGAAGCCTAACAGCACGTGTTCGAAACTGATCTGTTGAGACAAGGTACCTGCTGTTGGAAGCCCGCAGACACAAGTCTTTGCACTGGCCATTAGTCCTGGACAAACAACGTGCGGGGCGTTAGAGCTCTGGAATTTCCAGACGGTAAATATCAAGCGGGATGCAACAACACTTCAGTAAATCTACTAATATAAGAAGACAACAAAGGGAAGCATCGGCAGCCGACTTGCGTCTAAACCGATGAGGCAAGGAAGTTAAAGGAAAAATACCTAACATCTTCCTCTAATGAATGCGTTGCCCGTAGGCGGCTTACCATGGTGGATGTTAACCCAGCTATGGTGACGTATTCTGCTTTGCGCAGTGTGACAGTGTTCATGACTGTGATAGTGTGAACGTTCAGCCTAGGGCGGGGGGATGAGAGATGAAAGAAGGGGAAAGATGAAGTCAGGCTTATTATTCCTCTAATAGTCAAATAAGGCAGCCAAGTCTAGCGTTTGCATCCGACGGATACACTACTCCATAAGTACTGCGGATAAAATTGGAATTAAACCCAGGACTCTGGTGCACAATCTGGTGATTTGGAGTCGAGCTCCCTACCTCTCCTACCCAGCCGGTCAAATCCCGATGAGAATTTCTTCCACCACCAGCGTACAAACCAGCTAACGTTGTTTCGGTGCCGGAAACCATCATGGTGCCGCAAACAACTGAGCCAATGGATCGGGCTTCAAATATCTGACTACACAAGAAATAGTCAAAGAGAGATAAGCAGTATGCTACGATTCTATGATGGAACCATCCTATTTGCAGAAAAATAGGCAATGTCACGATAACAGTATTAGATGAATTTGGACCAAGCATACGGAAAAGCTAAAGGAAATATATGCAAGTAAGGGAGCGTCCATAAACCACGTAGCTCCATTTTGGCCACCTATGAACTCCCCCCCCCCTTTTCCCTCACGTAGCCCGACGTAGCTTTTGCCTCTACCCCCCTCTCCCCATGTAGCACCTAACTTTTTTCCCTTTTCATTCCAGAAGACATTCTGTACTGTTTTCTCTGGTCAGACTATTGTAGATTACATACATAGATAATTAAATGATGGAAATAAATATTCACATGCTATTGTGTGTTCTGTACCTCATTGTAACTGTGAAAAATAATATGAATGGAATGCTACATGGCCTGGCTCGGAACCGCCCCCCCCCCCCCCCACGTAGCACAGCGTAACCTTCCAGCCCCCCCTCCCCCCCTAGACCGAGTCACTTAGTTTATGGATGCTCCCTAACAACAATTACAACAGTACTCGAATGCGAATACCAGAATATCGGCGGGTAATGATTTTTCTGTTTGTAAAGTAATATTACTAATGATGGTCGAAACAAGTATTTTACTAATTTTTCAGGAAGAGAAATGTTACCACCAGTCATCGACGTGTATATCGGAAACATTTCGTACTCGACTAAAACTAGTGAATCCACAATGTCGGTCAATCCAAAGCGAGAAATATTACGTGGTGGTAAGTCATTCCCAAATCCATTGTCATACCACGTAAAAGCATTGTACGTCGTTGCTGGCTGAATTAACATTGTAGATGTACTAGCTTTTGCTGATTACAAAATAGAACAGGTAAGAAGTAATAATTAAAACTTGGCTTAGTCCTAAACCCGATGGTTGGATACTTTATAGGGAGGCCTAGTAAGAAGTTTGTGGAAGAAGCTTACAGAAAGAACAGACAGGCTGGTAGGGTATATCTTGAGACATGCAAATTGAAATTCTGTTAAACCGGTGGCTGAACTAGCCTTCGGTGTCTGTCGGCCATTTATTTTCCTTTCATTCCTGAACAGGCAGTCCTATTTCTTACTCAATGACTTACTTTTTTTTTTTTGCTGTCGTCAGTCTTTCGACTGGTTTGATGCAATTCTCCATCCGATCCTATCTTGTACTAACCTCTTCATCTCTACATATCCCTTACAAACCAACGTCCTCAATTATCTGCTTCATATATTCTAATTTCTGTCTTCCTCTACAGTTCTTACCTTCGACTGTTCCCTCCACTAACAAATTAACCAATCCAGGATGTCTCCAAATATGACCTACCAACCTGTCTCTTCTTTCTGCAAGCTTCTTCCACAAGCTTCTTTCCTCACCCATCATTTCCAAAACTCGTTCATTTCGTACTTTGTCTGTCCACTTAATATTCAGCATTCTTCTGTAGCACCACATTTCAAATACTTCAATTTTCTTTCTGGTAAGTCCATGTTTCGCTACCATAAAGTGCTGTGCTCCACACGTAGAGTTTTAAAAAGTGCTTTCTAATTCTTAGATCAATATTTGGAACTAAAATATTTCCCTTTTTCATGAAGGCTCTATTTGCTAGTACTATTCTGCTTTTAACATCATTCTTGCTTCGGCCATCGGTTGTAATTTGGCTTCCCAAGTAGCAGAATTCAGTTACTTCTCCTATTGTATCCGATCCTACTTTTGTATTTAATCTACTGTGATTGGTATTATTTCTGATACATTTCATCATAATAACTAGCCGAGTTAAGGAAGTGTTATCACACGATATTTCGGCGATCACATGCACTGTCGCCATCGTTTGGTGAATGTGATCGCCGAAATATCGTTTGATAACACTTCGTTAACTCGACTAGTTATCCGAGAGCATTGCATAATTTCTCAAATCCAGAAAAACGTCGTTCTTTTGTATTTCATTATTATTTATTTCTTGTATGCAGATTTCATATGATTATAATCATTCACAACATTATTAATATTCACAACAAATATAACTATCACAGCTACAGGGTGACTTGGAGGGAGTCTGTCCATTCTGTTTTGCCTCCAATAGCAGTGTGGAGAGCAGATAGATCACCCAGTCAACACCTGGTGGGTCAATGTTCCACAATGAGTTCAACTATCTGCTATACACCACAGTCACAGTAGGGGTAGTTTTTAAGTATGAGCAGTACAGACTATGGCGTGTCCTGAAGCAGTTTAGTTAGCTCCAGTACTTGCTTGGCAGGTCAATACCCTGTAGCTTCTGCGTAGGATCGGTTATCAGATGACCGTTCCGTGGCAAATTTTGCTGACACCATCGCCTCCATTCCGCAGCGGGGCTAAAAGAACAGCAGATGGTTTTCTTGATTTAAGGCGTGCTAATGGAAAATTCTGCAAGTCATCCACTGAACTACCTGAACGCATGCTACTCCACTAACTTTTTTAGCTAAAAAATACTTGCGCTGAAAATTACGGATATCAAGAGTTGTTGAGCATTCGCTAGAACATTCGGTTGAGCACTTTTGTCGTCTGACATCAGACAGTGGCGCCACAGCGACTGCTGAATGCGTTCGATATTGCGGAAACTCGCGCTTGTCTGATAGCAGTACTGGTGAGTCACTGCGGTGCAGACGAATTTCCAGGAAAGTCGCCTGACAGGAAGGTGATTGCCACCGCCGGTCAGTTCGCAGCAGAAAGTTATCAGACAACAGCTAGGGGTGACTCACTTGCGACAGTTTCAACCCTGTCTGTCTAGACGACTTGCTTGGTTGTTGCGAACGAGGATTTTGATATCAGCCGTCTAGTTAAGAACTGCCGCTTGTTCGTGTTCTGTGTCCGTCCTTGTAGTGCAAGGGTTTACAGCGCTCACGCCATGTATTAAGGGCGACCGCTACAAGTGGTTTTAATTAAATTCTGTATTCATATTATTATTTATTATTGATGAAAGCCCACTAGGAAATGCTTACATCACTGGACAGAGAGTATAATGTAAATAAACAAAAAGAAACTAATAATTAAGATATTGATTTAAACGAAATATCTTCTTTCCTTTCAGTGTTTAGTCAATTAATTTCCTCGCGGATTCTTAACTATATAGAAGTGTTATTAAATAAAGCTCACAACTACTACTATGTAGCAATATCTCTGGCTGTTGTTAATCCAACAACGAAGGCTGGCTACGTGACGTCACAGCGTGCCGGACTTGGCTGCACAATGACCAAGCTTAGCGTTTTATTAGTACAATGTATTTTTTTTAAATACGAGCTCGTAGACTATACATCATATGGTGATGGCGCAGATCGTGTTCTGTAGTCTGCGATGTCTGCCTGTTGGACTCGCCACGATCGAATGCTTATCGCGTAACCATCGATAGGCGGAGTCGACACGATCACGATCTGGCTGGCCGCGGTTCGCACCCCGCCTTCGCCTTTTTTGTCGGTAATTGCAGTGTGGGCTACGTGCATCACCTCCAGGGCAGGTCTGAAACAATGGCCTCGGCGTCCAGCGTTTTATTTTGTTCGCCCACATCCAATGCAACAGCGCGAAACCGTGAACCGCGAATCACAAACGCTAGAGGAACCTCATACACTTTACTTTGGGGTCAAATTCGTGGTAGAATCTCAGCAGATACGTCTTAAATGATATCCTTTTTTAATAAACCTATTTTAATGAATAGTATTGCAAAGGAAGAGTGGAAAACATGTGAAACTTGAAACAAACTCAAAGTATTGATGAATCGTGATCAAAATATCATAAAACATTTTATGATATCCTTCTAATAGTGAACCAACTAATATTATCTCTTTTTACGGAATATTACTTACTGTTCTTTACTCAGAAATATTGTCACACACTACTGCAGGCTTCTAATGATGGCTCTCTCTTCCATCGGGATAGAACCTTCTCTGGCATTTATCTCATAATCCTGGGTACGTTAATAACGAACTCCACAACTCTCACCTCTGACTGGAGAAATGGGATGCAGTGCACTATTAATAGTGAATAGTCCAGACAGGGTCAATAGCGGTCAATAGTAATATTTGTTGCATATTGAGTTTAAAGAGAAATATGACGAATTCATCAAACCGGCAGACCACTACGTTGCCTGTAATGAATATCAAATATAGTTTGGACTTGTAGTCTTTCCCATTAGCTCACAAGTTGGAAGATCAGGGCTTCAATACATCACGCGAGGCAATCCACAAAAGCTATTTGCTTATTTAATGACCAAAATTTTATACAAAAATTGCAATAGTCCTAAATTTCTCTCAACATCTGTATCTAAAATGATGAAATGAAACAGAATGAAAGGGAATCGATGTTCCCAAAAATTCGTTTTTTTTTTCGAAAGGATATTGGGATTGGCGTAAGGGAACCTGATGAATGAAACAATACAGTCACGTCTTCATTTTTTTATGTTCTTTTTCCGGTTTTTGAATAGACTTCCTCGATGGATACATCAGTATTTTCAAATCGTGTGCTGAAAATAGAAAGCGAAAAATTTCACTCACCTTTATGCCCTGTTAAAGAACATCTTTAACATCATAAATTTCCTTCACACGTTTGATACTAAATCTCCCAGAAAATTAGGAATGATAGACAACAGGTTTTTGCGCCGCTTTATCCTATGCTAGTGAATTCTGCCTTCTTAAAGGAAACGCCAAACACTATCTTTGTCATTGGCCAGTTACAAATATTGTCAACGAAGAGACACTGTTAGATGAAGTCATGTAATGTGAAAATAGTTCCCTATCTGGCAGGTAGATAAGGGGGTCTCCATTAATTACGTGAAGTGAAATAGCGGGGGTGGGGGGGGGGGGTGGAGGCGACGAAATCTCACGAAACCTCACCAAAGGGGAGGGGTCAACGGAAATCTCACGTGAGGTTTTGAAATTCTTGTAGAATCGTAAAGCTAAAAAAAAGGTCTACAAATGACGTGAAAGTTGTCTTTAGGGGGGGGGAGGGGGTATAACCGCCCTTGGGAGCATGAGACCGAAAAAAAAGAGATCTCAAAAAGTTGCGAGGTAGATTGGTAGGGGGTGGGGGTCTCCGTAAAAATCTCACGTCATTTTACAGGGGGGGGGGGGTCCGATGAAATCTCACGAAGTCTCACCAGAAAGGGGGGGGGCTAGTCCGGAGTTCAGGAAAAAAAACCTCACGTAGCTAATGGACGCTCCCTAAATATGATTCACGAAGGGTACCCCTGCCCCCTTCTTGTACGGAAGCGTGGACCTTCGTTCGCTCGGGTAATTCTTCGCTTCACTCGCTACGTGCTTTTCCAGATTTCCTCGACAATTAGAGCTTATTGATACCCATTTTTTGCAATCTCCTGGCATGGTATCGTCAACATTACTGATTAGCTGAGCGGTCCCTCAAACTGACCAAATCATCTTCATGGAAGTGCACCTTGTGGTCAGTATGATCTTACGACCGAGTGAAAGAGTTTCGATTTGCGATTAGTCCACGTCTGTCGTTGCAGGACCTGCAGTTTAACGTGAAATGCGAACCACGGAACGTCCTGACGTACTCATATCACCAGCAAATGTAACAGACATATCCTATCACACCGGATTCGAACCCCGGATCATTAGCTGCAACACCGTTCAGAGTATGCCGTAAGGGAGGCTATGCAGAGCCTCATACGGTTAGTGCAATTTTCCTTCTGCAACACTCCTCAACAAGCATCAACTAATACGTGGCTCGCCGACCCCGGTAGCGCGGGGCTAGCGAGCTGGCTTCACGTTGCAGGGGTCGCCGGTTCGAGTCCGGCCCAGGGCATGGGTGGTTTTAATTAAGTGTTGTGTTTGTCCTGTGTTGTCCTGTCACTTGTAATCGTCAATAACACAAGAAGAATGTACAGACACAATTGAGAAACAAAGAAAAAAAGAAACACAGTTGCTGGCTGAATGGCTAAAAAGCCGAATGCCATTTAAAGAAAAAAAAAAGAAATAATACGTGGCTCGGCCTAGGGAGGGGTTGACTGGAAAGCTACGTTTGGCTACGTGAGGGGGGGGGGGGGGGGGGGAAGAGGTTCCGAGCCAAAGCCACGTAGCGTTTCATTCATATTATTTGTCAAAGTTTTTACAGAACACACAACAGCATACGATTATTTATTTCTGTCATTTAATAATATCTCCGTGTGTAATTTACGATAGTCTGACAAGAGTAAACAGTATAAAATGTCTTCTGTAATCTATAGGGAATAAAGCTACGTGCTACGAGGGATGCTGGGGGGGGGGGGAGGGGGTAGGGGATTGAGGCAAAAGCCGCGTCGGACTGCGTGGGGAGGGGGGGGCGGAAGGGGGGTTCACAGGAGGCCAAAATGGAGTTAGGTGGCTTACGGATGGTCCTTAAGCACTTGTATCCGGTAGCATTTATACAACAGTGTTTTTCCCAGTTGCTAAGTGCCTTTTAAACTTTTTCTTTTCCCTTTCGGCTTGAAATAGAACCCGACAACTCTCATGATAACCTATCACAAGCTGCTACAGTGGCGGGGTAGCCTAATGGATATAGCACCTGAGTACAAAGTACGGTGTGAATTTTTACGGGCTTTCTTTTTTCATATACGGTGTGCTCTAGGATACCCAATGGTTGGGATTCCATGTCTGATTTTTTTTAAATATTTTTTTCTTTTACTTGTGGCTTCACGCCAAGTCGACGTCGGGAGTGATCAGAAACGAGAAGGAATTCGGTCATGGCCTTTTGAATGAAGCATCCCGCCATTCGCCTGGAGTGATTTGGGGAAACCATGGAAAACCCAAATTTTGATGCTCGGACGGGGATTCGAACCAACGTCCTCCCGAATGCGATGCCAGAACGCTAACCACTCATCCACCAAGCTCGGTATTTCCATGTTGCTAGTTAACCGTATTTGTTGATGAGTATCGGCTTCTAATATTCTATGAACTAAGTCTGCATATTCGATACCTTACGAGAATTAACACAAATCTTCTTTTATTTATAACTGAATTACAAACTGACTTGGGGGTCGGACCATCTCTTTGAATTAACATAAGCATTAAGTACAAAATCCAGAATTTGTTTCTTTCTTTCTCAGATCGGCAACATTTCTGCTAATCGTCTTGTTCCATTGTTGTGATCAAAGATACTCTGTCTCCTGAGCCAGCGCTGCCAACTTAACTTTAGTGTTCATAGAGATTCTCAGCTCTATACCTCAGACAAAAACGTTCATTATACAAGGATTATAAAAAAAAATCTATATATATTTAAGGTACAGCCACGACAGAAGTGAAATGCATTGCAAATAGGAAATCGTTACTCGAAGGCCGAATAACCCTTATAATGGCACAAATATTTAGCTTTTACCAACTGCTTGACCCTATTTATGAGGGAAATTCAACGAGTTTCATTTGCCAATCATTTACACTTCAAAGCTTTAAAAAAATTGTGATAGCTTTGATGCTGCTTCTCCTAAGTCATATATTACAGTGGCGTTTTACGTGTAGGAATCTGTACGTTTGACGCAGTGAAGTGAAAATTTGTCATCGTGCGTACCATGCGGCTTGTTTGTCGTGATTATCGCCGTATCCCCGTGTTTGTTTGCTTCACAGATATCCCTTATCGCCGCCCTATACCTAGCAGTCATCTGCCACTGTCGCCCTTCGAGGAATACATTTTTCCATTGACTAAGGAGAAATAAAAAAATAGAAAGTACGTATCTTGCATTAGTATGAGTTTTTTTTGTGTGCCTGCTGGTGTTTGTTGTATTCTTACTTTGAGTACTTCGAGTGCGATTTTAGTATCTTTCGTGTGTCCTGGATTGCTGTGAATTTTTTCTTTTTTTGGCGGATATGTGTGTATTTTTTGATTGTGACGTGTATTTCTTGTTTGTGACACATACAGTATGTAGGTCTATGTGTAAATGGATTTGAGTTTATTTTTTGTTTCTGATATGTATTTCCTGTTAAGTATGTGGGGATATTTTCCGTTTGTGCAATGTTTGAGCAGCTCCTTAAAATTAAAATATTGTTAGAAATATATATCACTACATAGTTTCTTTTACGCCGTCTACGTCTTGACAACTGTAATGCTCATTGCCTTCATTCATCACGTCTACAGGTTTCTTCTTACATTGCTTTAGTCTTAGAAGTACTTTAGTCACGCTACGAGGCTTTCATGCAGTCCAGAATATCAGCTTAGCAACGTTGATTCGGTTCATGTTTACTAAGTGTATGTTCATGCGGTATATTGCAGAAAGCGCTTCACTAATTGCCATAAAAAAATTGTTGAAGTTTATCGGTTAGTAACATACCAGAAACGTCATTAAAGGAGAACCAAGAAGATAAGCTGCGTATTTCTAAAATCCACTTGTGTTAATTAATATTATTTGTCACAGTTAAAATAAGGTACAGATCACACAACAGCATGTGAATTTTTATTTCTGTCGTTTAAATATCTCTGTATGTAATCTACGATAGTCTGACAACAGAAAACAGTAAAAAATGTCTTGTGGAATCAATAAGGAAAAAAGCTATGTGCCACGTGGGTTTGGGGGGGGGGGGTAGTGAGGGGTGGGGGTAGAGGAAAAAGTCGCGTCAGGCTACGTGGAAAAGAGGGGGGGGGGGTTCAGAGGAGGTCTAAATGGGTCTGCGTGGTTTATGGACGCTCCCAAAGGATGGAAACCCTAAAAAATCAATTTAAACTAGACTGCTAGGGACTGTATAGAAAGAAGGAAGTAGTACCATTCAAACTAATTGATTGCGAAGGAAATCGGCCTGATGTTACACGATGTGTCGGGTTGCCAACCGACTGTCGGAGAAAAAGTACTGAAATTGGTAGCAGATCGCAGTAGACAGTATCAGTTACATTATGTTCACATGTCCAAAACGCAAATAAAATTCACCATCATACCAGTTATTTTTTTTATCAGCCATTTTATATCACAAGCTGATGATGTCTTTTTACTCTCATGAGCATTGTTCATCATGAATCTAGTGTTGAGAAGTGCAGTTAGCGGGCCCCAATTAATTACGTGAGATCAAATTGGGGGGGGGGGGGTCCGGCGAATTCTCACCACAGGGGGAGAGTCAAAATTTACGAAAATACATCTCGCATAATACCAGAGCTGCTTGAACCTGTTCTAATGGGGTGAGCTAAGTGTTCCTATCTATCTGCGAAATCTGTAACTTGTATTATATATGAAAAGTGTACATTTTGACGAGATATGTAGCTTATGACGTGGAAATTAGGGACTCTTCCACCATTCGTTTAGGTAATTGCGGGGAAACCGCCTAAAAACAGCAATTTGGATGATCGAAACTGGTTCTGTTGCACCTGACCAATCCAGTTAGGTGACGCCTCAAATCGTGCAGCCACCATAGCATGTTATTATGCGGGTAAATGGTATTGTCGTATCAAACCAGTTTCATTTATAGTTTCCGGATAGCGTTCTCTGGTGTAAACGTTAACATAGCTACTTGCATATTGCAATAAAACCTTAATAGGATGCCAAGTTGTAGAAAGATTTTAAACAATTCTAGTCCAGACCTATCAAGGAAAGTCGCGGTCCCAGTATTGTCCCGTGGGGTACTCCGTACAGCACCTCTGGAGCATGTCGCCCAGGAGCTCCTGTTTCCACTCTTTGACGTCACAGACACACAAAGGAGTTCCTGGAGCGAACACAGGTCACGTGTCTCAGATGGCGGACTGAGTCACCTACAACTACTTTGTCACTGTGCAGGCGTTGATAGTTCGACTGTGTAGACATTAGGCGTCTTACATCAGCACTGCTCAAGCTTTTTTCTTCTTGTAGAACAACAATTTGATTCAGATATTTTTACTTGCTTCCTTCCTGCATTGTTATTGGACACGAAGAACAATGTGGAGGTCTGAGACAGCACGCTGGTGCTGTAAACTAGCTATATCAATATTTTATAATTATTCAAATTTTTATCTCCCTACGTCAGATCCGATTTTTTTCGCTGACACTAAGCGACTGGTCAATAGCTAAGATGAGTAAAAATCTTTTACATTACCAATTGCAAGTTAAACAACCGTCTGTTTACAAACCATGAAAGTATTTACTAACGCACGTTATGAAATTCTGTTTATTGAAACTATATTACTCAGGTAGAAATCGGGGAAATTTACAATTGGCGTAGATAAATATCCAGTACACAGATAGTTGAGTTTTCTCCCATTGCTAATACGGTCGTAGCGAAGATAGTGAATACATGCCCAGTGTCTGAGAGGTAACGCCCGGAACTGGTATGTGGAAGGACTCGAGTTCAAATCCTCGTCCGGCCTCCAGACTTCGGTTTTCCATGGTTTCCAGCTGTATGCTAGAATTGTTTCTTCAGAAGGCCATTGCCCAGTTCCTTCGCCTCCCTTGTCCCCTCCCCCCAACTTTCTACTTCCATAAACAAAAAAAGAGAACATTTTCATCTTCAGGCATAGTGAAAAAATTCCTGTACATCTGTAGCTATCTTCTTATTGCTAATGTATGTTATCAACCATTTTTAGATTTAGAGTCTAACTGATAACTGAATGCTGTAGGTAAGCATCGGAATGTTAATGCCAACAAAATTAAACCTGTTGCTAAACACGAACAACATCACAGGCTACATTACCGACTGGAATCTCTATCGTCTGAACCAAATTGTGGAAGCCAGAGAATGTGCAATTATTGGGCAAAATAAAGGGCCAATTCTTAGTGAAAATGTTGAATACCGTGGTTATTAATTGGCCCATTCGAAAGAAGAGACAATGAAATATTTGTTTTACGAATTTCTGTGTTTGTTCAACTAGCATTGCATGCTGCTAACAAGGCCATCAAAAGACGATCTCACAACTGCAAAAATGCCAAATTTTGAGAGGTGGCTCCAGGAAGCAAAGTTTGGAGCTTGAAGCGGAAGCAGTTTCATCAACCGGACCAGCAACACCGTCCGTCGCGTTTGTTCAGCGCTTGAAACTCGGCAATGCGGATGATAGTGTAAATCAACTGCTATATTGTCAGCTCAAGCCGTCTCAATTACTCAAGTTGTATATAAAGCTGGCTGCACTTGCCGCTTTCCGTTGCTGCGGATTTTCCAATGGTGACTTCAATGCATGTATAGAACAGGAACTCACAGCTTCAACAGACTAAAGACGATATTAATATGAAGAATACTGGTGAAGTGCAATCACGTATATAAGTGATGAAACGACATGGTGCTGATGATTTCTGTACTCAGGCATGTCGATATCAACTTCATTGGAGTCATTTATTGGCATGTACTTTGCAATATATTTTTGTGAACGACTGTTGAGGAAGCATACGAATGTCTGCATAATGATACAATCCCGTCATTCTTCACTGCAGATTTCTGGAAAGGATAAAAAACTGAAACCTGTGTGGTCAGACGTGAATTCCTGACTGCCTCCGAGTTTGCCGTTACGCTCTTGCTCCGGTAAAGTAGATAGATGTGGTCTTTGGACCTGGTAATAAAGTTCCAATTTACTGCACTTCCCGCATCTGATGTGGCTGAACATACAATATAATACGCAATCCGAATCAAGAAACGACATGTCGTATTTCATCTGATTAAGCAGAAATCTTAAAAATTATTGTCCCCAGCGGGATTTGAACACGGAACCGTTAAATCCAGATAAAACTTCACTCCGATAAGAGAGTTGCACGTATAATAAATTAGTAAATCGTTTTATCGGTAATTGATACTAATGTTTACTAAAAATGTAGTTTTGGCTGTCATAATTTCACTTTGTTTTTGGAACTATTCGCTTTGTCGTCACAAACAAACGGCGATTCCAACATCGTCGAGGAACTCTACAGTTTCATGATTTGAAAAATCGACAGTCTTGTTGCAAAGATTAACTCCATTTGCCAGGTGTATTATCGGTGGCCTTTGTGAGAGCGACGGAGATTGGTCTGATATGTGAATTGGAGTTCTGCATTTTGAAAACAGTCGGAATTCTCTAAACGTATGTAATAACCATAATGAGACATTGGGAACACCTATTTCTATTCAGAACACTTTCTAACTTATAATGTAAGAAACATATAGAGAGCTCTCCCAATAAAAAAAACCCAACACAAAACGGTTGATCCAGCCATATGTCACTTGTTGCTTGTAGCTAAGGTAAGGTAAACGAATTTTTATAACGCGTCGTATAAATTAGGTACACATGTTGTAAATCAAAGACCTAGCCTTAATTTATGGCGAGTGCTGGGGGTTCCCCTCTGTAGCAACCGTCCCTCTACGCTTGTATCACCAATCGCGAGGCGATATCACCCTACGCTGAACCCGACATACTGCAGCAGTTCAGGTTCTTGGTATTGTCTGTTCGAAAAACTGCGACTAGGTATTCATAGCCTCAGAAAAGAGAATAGTGAGTTGGAGTTTGTTATTTGGAAATCTTCGTACCAACTTGAAAGGCAAAAACTCCAACGTCTGACTTTATTTTTCATTTTTTAACGGAGCTATTTTGCATACGTTATTTTCATGCGCGGTTTCCTGGATCAGAAGTGTTTGCCTCAGCGCGTGCTAACCTTATTTCTACTAAAGCTAACAGCGTTCACCATCACTGGAACCGCACGACATATTGACACACACACACACACACACACACACACACACACACACACACACACACGGAAGTACAGAATCAATAGTAGACCATGTCAAGTGGACAAGAAACAGGTGACACTTCCTGCCGACAGTGATATTCCGATTTGAAGAGGAAGGCTCTAAAGATCAGTGCCGTCTTACTCAACTTGTTTCGAGATATGATGACGTGACAAGGCATTTTACATGTTGAGCCTTTTTGCGTCAGGATAATATTTTTATCTTAATATATGAAAACACATTCAGCATGTTAGAATTACTACACACTGACCGCAGAACTATTTTACAATTTTAGCCTGCCACGTTGCCCTACGATGATGGTGTCCAGCGCCTTGTACGGTTTTAGCAGGCGCTAGTCGCACACCTTGTCAAGAGGAGAGGAAAGATAAGGGAGCACAATTCCTAACCACAAGCATTGATCCATCGGGGTGAAGACATGGTAAAATTGTCGTTGATGTTACTAGTTTCAAAGGACTATATATCTTGGGGGTGATTTCACTACAATCATCTTTACATTTAAACTGTATAAATGTTTTACCAAACGCTCTGGTCAGTTGGCTCTGCCAAGTGCCGTTGTTCAGTTTCATCTTCAGATGTTTCATGTTTTCGGTGCTACCAATTCCTTCATAGAATGGATGGAAGAACTGGTCATCAACTTGTGAACGCTACCAACGTTCTTGTCATTGTATATATTTATATGTATTATATTAGTTGCTTAACCATACAAAATATAAATAATTTTTTTTACCTTCTTCACCACCTCCAGCGATAAATTATTCCAGTCCCTCACTACCTTAATGTACGAATAAAACGTTTCCACTCTATTATGACAGAAATCGAGCACAAATTTAAAGTCGTGAGTCTCTCTTTCTTTGCAATCACTATTTCCAATATATGGCAGACATCATCACCAATGAATGAACTTTCTTCGCCCGCCTTAAATCTTCCCGTCAATCCCAACCCAAAGCTTTATCATATCAGTTACTAAATGTATAATTTCTGCAGTAAAATCTAGTTACCCTCCTTTGCAACTCTTTCAAATTCTGTATTTTATAGTATATTGTGGGTTCCATACTACCCCACCACACTCGAGCAATGGGGTGACCAAGGTTTAGCAGCCAAACTCCATAACTTCCCTCAACTCACTCACCAAATGTTTTCCGGGATATCTTTCATATACACACTGCTCAGCTGAGCTAGTTTCCAGTTGTCAGGCGCACGTGTTTACGTTTCGTAGACTTTGCTCCGATACAGCGCCTGTCTGCGAGGGCGGATGGTGGGAACACGAGTTGCCGACTGTTTATCGTCAGTCAGCTAACCAGTCAGCGGTCGTTGCCGCCCGCCTCAGGAGGTGGCGTGGAACCCACTCTCAAACATAATATCCATATAAATTTACAACGCAGCAGGTGCGGAGAAATCGCAAATTCCTTGATGAAGGAACGAAGGACTCTACGCTGTACGTGCTGGAAGTTGCAACTGAAGATACATTTCTAAACGTCGCATCTGGAAAACGTGATGTCTCAGAGAAGTCTACGTATGAAGGTCCTTTGGATTACCTTGAGTACCAAGCCAATTAGGAGTATCCGATTTTAACATTGAGACTGCAACTGACGATTCACTGTCAGGAAAATTACTAGAGTCTATAGCTAGGCAGCAGTGACGAAAGAACAAGATCGCATATACGAGATGTGAAGCTAGAACAAAGGCATTTGCGAGATATAATTGTGCGAAACGATGAAAAACTGGCTCTGTATACCATTACCAGGATCAGACATCTCGCCTTCCAGTAGAGAGTTTCATCCTCTAAATTGATATTCCAAGCTTCTATAACTATTATTATTACTGAAAGTGTGTGGCGGAGGGTGTATTGCACCTATCCGAAAGTGTAATCGTTTGGAAGGGGTATATCGGATATGGCAGGAAGCGCCCATGGGCTATACTAAGGAATGATCTGGGAAAACCATGTAAAACCCAGATCAGGATGAAATCTTTTGAAATGTTTAATTCCTTTGTTGTAATGTTTTATTTGTGTTTCAGCTTTTTTGTGTTGTAAAAAGTCACATGAAATGTCAGAAACGTATTGTTCGCCATGTTTGTCTATAGACGCAGTAAGAGACAATCGATTGAGTCCGTTGTAAACAAATGCAGCATTTTCGAGATGGCTGCCGCAGAACCAAATTTTCGGATTTTTTCTTCTTTTTGTCCATGCCGAATATTAACCTTACCACAACCTCTATCACAAAACTAAACTGATTAGGTTTATATAATCCCTGCACCCATAATTTTTTTGGCCAATTTTGCAGTGCCCGTACTTTGACATTTGTAATTTAATTTGTGCTAACTTTTCCGTAAAATGAGAGTGTGAAACACGAAGAGGATATTATTTGGAAACAATTAATCTAAATTTTAACAGGTTAGTCCCATTTTCGGGTAGGTGAGGAAATTCGTGCAATACCCTAATTCTCAAAGAAATTGTTGGGCATTTTCTTGAAGCCAGCGTTTTTGTGTACCTGCGTATATATATAACTATAGCCTTTAAAACAAGAGGAAATTTTACTAATTCTTCACGATTTGCTTAATGGAAAATTATCTCTGAAAGATATGAGGTGAATCTGGTAATTCTGTTTTCTGAACTTGGCACTAGTGTAGGAAGTGTAGTGAGCCCCTTTTCTACCTGACGGTTTTTATTTGATATTATCGCCTCTCTGCTTATCTCCGGAGTCACTTACCAACCAGTAGTCGCGTCTTCCTTGAGACAGATCTACTTGCCAAGCGGTGTGCCCATTGCCCTTCACATTCGTCCTCTTGTCACTACATCCAAGTGCCCGCCCGTCACGAACAAAAGATGACACGCATTGTGATTTACCGTCCAGCTCGCCCTCCGACAGTGACATAAATATGCATGTCTCCCGCCTTGACGTTCCCATTCTGTGACGCCGGGAAATATCCCCGACTCTTGTCACAGCCGGAATAAACCAGATTTACGACGCTCGCCGCAGTAAAGTCCGGTGCCGGCCATTTCATTGCCATCGAAGTCCTATCGTCATCTCCGCCTTCCTCCCGCGGTGCTTATAAATTGGAAATTTGACAGTTCACCCACGCATCGTTGTCAAACTCTTAATTAAGCAAATACACAAGTTCTGATGAGTGTAATTCCTGTCGTATGACGATATTCCTACCCGTATACTCACTGATCAACACCATGTACTTCAAAACTAGTGCAGTGATCCATTTAAAGTTTTGTATCATGGCAGTATTATGTTCTTGTAGAAGAACGAAGGTTAGTTAACTTTTGCACTATTCTTCCAACGACATAATTGATCTCTAGTTATGATGTCTGACTGCGTGTGACTTTCATCTATAATTACGTTGATTGTTCTAGCGATTTAATTGATGTACAGTTATGATATACACTGAAGAGCCAAAAAAACTGGTACACCGGCCTAATATCGTGTAGAGCCCCCGCGAACACGCAGAAGTGCCGCAACATGACGTGACATGAACTCGACTAATGTCTGAAGTAGTTCTGGAGGTATTGACACCATGCATCCTGCAGGGCTGTCCATAAATCCGTAAGAGTACGAGGGGGTGGAGATCTCCTATGATCGGCACGTTGGAAGGCATCCCAGATATGCTCAGTAATGTTCATGTCTGGGGAGTTTGATGGCCAGCGGAGGTGTTTAAACTCAGAAGAGTGTTCCTGGAGACACTCTGTAGCAATTCTGGGCTTGTGGGGTGTCGCATTGACCTTCTGGAATTTCCCAAGTCAGTCGGAATCCACTATGGACAAGAATAAATGGAGGTGATTACTGATCAGCCAGGATGCGTAGGTACGAGTCACCTGTCAGAGTCGTATCTAGACGTATCAGGTGTCCCATGTCACTCCAACAGCACACGCCCCACACCATTACAGAGCCTTCACCAGCTTGAACGGTTGTCTCCATACCCGTACACGTCCATCCACTCGATACAAATGGTTCTGTGTCGTGCACTCAGCAAGGGTACACGAGTGGGCCTTCTGCTCCGAAAGCTCATATGATGTTTCGTTGAATGGTTCGCACGCTGACACTTGTTGATGGCCCAGCATTGAAATCCGCAGCAATTTGCGGAAGGGTTGCACTTCTGTCACGTTGAACGATTCTCTTCGGTGGTCGTTGGTCCCGTTCTTGGAGGATCTTTTTCCGGCCGCAGCAATGTCGGAGATTAGATGTTTTACCGGATTCCCGATATTCACGGTGCACTCGTGAAATGGTCGTATGGGAAAATCCCCACCTCATCGCTACCTCGGAGATGCTGTGTCCCATCTCTCGTGCGCCGACTATAACACCACGTTCCAACTCACTTAAATCGTGATAACCTGCCATTTTAGCAGCAGTAACCGATCTAACGCCTGCAGAAGACACCTGCTGTCTTATATAGGAGTTGCCGACCGCAGCGCCGTACTCTGCGTGTTTGCATACCCCTGACTATACCAGTTTCTTTGGCTTTTCAGTGTATGACTATTGTATCTAGGCAGTATTATGTTCTTGTAAAATAACGTTCATCTATAACAACGTTGATTCTTCTAGCGATTTAATTGGTGTCGAGTTATGATATCTGACTGCGTGTAATGTTCAACTATATCTACGTTGATGAGCTTTATCCAGGATAACCATTTTATACATGAAGATTTCTTCCCCTTCACTGCAACATGATGAAAAAAGTGTAACATTATGAAAATTGTTTTTGAAGTGAAACTTTTTACGGCGCGGTAGGGAGAAATTTGTTAACAGTACGCATTAAGTGCACATGCTCCGAAAAGTTCTTTATACTTCAATGCAAGCAACTACTATATAGTACGTTGTCATGTAAGCTCATGTTAAACAAAATTCTTTCCTGAATTTACATCAATTCCTGAATTGTTGCCCTAATGGCCTCACTAAACCAGTTACTTAAAATCTCTGCCTTTTTCAAATCCTCAGAAACTTCTTCTCCATCCTTTTCCATAATTGCCTTAGCGCTCTCCCTTCCCCTCAGTTTTCCAACATAGCCATAGAAATTTATATACGCATTCTTCATCCGGTGTTCCCCCTGTATCAATAATGTCCCATCTTTAGCCATCATCTTTGCTATTATTCATTCCTTATTTAGTTGTTTGCTGCCTTGCTGTCTCTTAACTATGTTATGTTTTCTTCCATTCAACGTCTTTAACCGCCTCACCTCCCTATTATAGTACGTAGGTTCTGTACTTCTCTTTATTCTCTATTTTTTAATGTATATTTCTTCACACTTTTTTTATTATCTCCTTGAACTCTTCCCACTTCGACTCTACTACAATTGTACCTTCTTCCATTTACTGGAACCTTCCATGCAATAACTCTTCAATTTCGGGATCTGTGGCTTTTTATAATTGTATTTATTTCCCCGCTTGAATTTTGGTCATTGGTTTACTGAATCCTCTGATATCCATCAGAACAGCTTCATCATTCCATCAGTTACTTGACACCCTACAGGGTTATCATCTGGCTTTATTAGAAAGATATCCAACATGTTTGTTTCCCTTGTGTTCTGCTCTACCACATGTGTAAAGCAACCTTTCCTTATTAAGGTATTTGCAAAAATCTGCTCCCTTATGTTATTAATCTTATTTCCTACCCAGTTTACACCATGTAAATTTAAATCCCCACCAATAATGATCATTCTGCTCTCACCTCTGAATTGTGAGTATGAATTTAGTTTCCCCCAAGAGACTCATCTTCATCAGTCAATTTTCGTCTAGGGTAAGCAGCCAACACCCTGATGTGATAGTATAAAAGGATGTAGGAAATTACGGAATGGACGGATTATAGAAATTATGCACGAGAAAAGAAGTTTCTGGAAGAGTATCATAGAAATAAGAGACAAGATGATGGGGCATATCTTAAGGAATGAGTGATTGGTTGATATGTTATTGAAGCGAACAAATTAAAGAACGAATTTCAGAGGAAGATAAGAATTAGAACATATGAAGCCGATAGTTGAAGACGTAGGTTGTAAAGAGAATGGTCAGATAAAAGAGATAAAGAGATTAGCTTCAACAGGAAGAGATGGAAGTTGTATCAAACTTGTACAATAAGTAGTATAACTGCACCAAATTGAGCGATAGGTAGGCAATGCAGAAGGGTATAAAATTTCACACCTTATGCTGCCATAAAGATCGCCATTAAGCTTTCTGAAACCGTCCCATTTACTGTAATAAATGTTAATCTTTAGTCGAGTTTAGTTACAGGCGTTTGAGTCGCCAAATGACCAACCGTAATGACCGAACTGTTAGAAGCGTTCACGTCTAAAAGTAGTCTATAGGAAAAATCATAATATTTTGATTCGTTGCACTATGCGGACCTGTTCACGCTGTAGAAGGCGATCTGACTGTATATATTATCCTCCTGTGTGGTTATGTGTTTCAGTGTCCCGATTAGGCACGGAGACGGCCGACCGCGTTGGGCCGAGGCGGTGTCTATTGTGTTCGTAATTTCCGCGAACGCCATTCCGCTCGAAGGCGCCCTCGACGCGCCGCCATTTCTGCTTTTGCTACACACGGCGGGGGAAAAAAACGACCTGGAAATGTGAGTCGGACGCGTAGGAGGTGGAAGAGGGTAGGAAATAAAAAGCGGCGAGGCGAGATGGGCGGCGTGTGGGTCAGAGGTCAGCGAGAGCCAGCGGGGTGCCCGGCGCGGCCGCCATGCTCCCACGGCCCGCAAGGATCAGCTGCGGGTCCCTCAATACTCGCCGGGCCTAGCTGCAAGCTCAGTCGCGCTCAAAATATGTGGCATAACACGAAACATTGAACCGCACCGCCATGAGATGACCGTGTGTATAAAAAATTTACGAAAGTCCAGTTGTTTTACATGGTGACCAGCGTTACAAGTGATATTTCTTTTGTTTGAGATCTGCCGACCAAACTTTTTTCTTACTTTGCAGGAAACGCTTTAATAAAGCATGGGTTATTGGCAAAATCAAATTATAATGTTTATGTAATTCTAAGCATAAAACAAAATTTGAGATCTCAATTTACAAAATTACTAATTATTCTTTTCTACTTCGTTTAAGTATGCACCACAGAAAATTATTATTTTTTTGGTACGGGAATGGCGGCTTATCGACTTCGAGATACGATGGGGCTAGGGTGTTTTGAAGGAAACATCCCGCCACTTAGATTTGGGAAATAGATAACTGGACGGGGATGTGAACTAGCGTTATCTCATGCCTTCTTTCCTGTTCTTTAATCCCAATATCACGCCATCCTTTCACTGAGGTTTTTTTTTATCCATTGTGTATGTTTTGTCCTAACCATCTGCACTGTAAGTAGAAACCCTTCAAATTTTGCTATCTTTTTTTGACATACGGCACTACTTGAGATTTCGTCTTTCTTAAAATTCATTTCTGCAATGGCCATTTTTATTTTAGCAAACCAACGAATTTGTATTTTGCAATTTTTTATCAAATAATATTTTTGTCGATATTCCTTGATTTATTCACACTGAGCATTAAAGCAATTTTGTTTTTCCTGATGGTATTCATACATATTCTCATTACTTTTGAAAGTGATAAATAATTTGTCTACTTTTTAAAATACTTTATCTTCAATAAACCTTTACCTTTTAGTAAAATGATTAAAAAACGACTTATATAGGCCTACTAATTTATTCAGGAATCTTTGAAACGTAGCATCATTTGTTCTCTCTTTCTGTTGAATATTTTATTTCAATAATCAACCATAGCTAAATTTAGTATTTATCTAAAATCTGAAGTTCTTGACATCTTCAATAACTTTCCTAGGTAGTTCGTTTTTTAAATCCGTTTTGCAATTGATACTTTTCTTTCCAAATGCTTCTTTGAAGACATATTAAAATCTAATTCTACAGCGTAACATAAACAATGGGGTACTTGACTAATTTTGGGAAAGTAGTCAGTATTGTAGCTGGTCATCTACTATAAACAAAAAAAATATTATTTATTGAAATAACGAACGGAAAATAGCAAAATTTTGCATTTTTATGCGATGATTTGAATATTGGCGCCAAAACGCTCCCAGCTGTCAGTTGGTCTCTTGTGACGTCAGTTGTTGGCTCGTGCCATTGTAAACATATAGACGGTATGCTTATTTTATTAATAAAATGAGTTCTAGAGTTTACAAATGGTGTGTGGTGCCTCTGTGTGTAAACACGACCTTTAATGCACCAAACAAATTGTTTGTTTCCGTTCCACGCAACGAAGTAGTTGGAAAAAGTGGTTAATAGCTTGCACGACGCGATCCGGCTTATGTGTCTACAACACCCTCAATATATTTTTGTGAAGAACATTTTGACGAAAGTTTGTGCTTAATATTTTATTATGTTTAATAAGCTATGTACGTCAATATTTTGTGCTATGATAAACTTAAATTATTACCGGTAAATAAATTACGACCCTGGAGGTTAAAATGCTGTTCGTTGTAAATGCATCAATTTTTTTTATTGATATAGTTGCCGAACGATTTGGAAAACTATATAGAGTATCATATAATGGGATCAGTATCAAAAGTACTAATGAATTTAAAAAAATATTCTTTACTTTTGATTTCTGTCTTCGAGTTACTGAAGAATCCATCATCGAATTTAGATTTGGAGAAATTTTTCTTCTGGTCGAGGCCGCATTTCGACCTAACCACTTTTGAGATAGTATATCTCGAGAACTAAGCGAGATATCAAAAAATGTTATTCCTTACAATCAATTTGTCACGTTACTTAAGAATCTACCACCAAATTGCGGCGCTACGATTATCGTAGAATCCCCGCTTCAACGAATATCGAAAAATATTTCGACCTGAATAGGACGATAGTTTAGAAAAAATGATCAAAATATTTTTCTAGCTATACAAAAACTTGTATAACCTCTAATATAGAAAGAAAAAGCTTTATATTCACAACATTACTTCCGAAAAAATAGCGTCGAACGAATGTGAACAGACTTATCTTTAACTAACCCAGCGCGGCAAAAAATAGTTGTAGAAATCACTCAAGGATTTTTTTAAATAGTAATTATACTAACAATTAAATACTGCACATGATTCTGCGAAGCAACAGTCATATTAAACACATTTTAAAAGATACTACAATGAAATACTCGAAATGTAGACCTGTTGATTAAAATCGCAAATTACCAATCTGTATTAAGTAAAACGCACCACTAACACACACGCTTCTAAAATACCTTATATTCTAACATTTTATCGTAATATGTATTATGTATAACATATAACAAGTAAGTATTTACTTGGACGTTTTGACATTCCGGAATTCTGGTGATCAGAAATCGGTGTTTGATGCAAAAACACTCCCAGCATCATCACGCCAATTCTGGGCAAATTAGAGCTATTTGCCCTGATAAAACCAACTTCCATTGCGAGTTTAAGAAGAACAAATGTTTTACAGCCAGCACTGAAACCTTAACAAACTTAAATAAGCGACGGAAAGGTGTTCTCCGCATGAGAATACACGGCAGCTAAACTGGCGCGGCCCAACAACTGACGTCATGCGCTCCGATTGGTGTTTCGTGTCACGTGACTAACAGCTGTCTTTTTACATTTTTATTTTATTAAAAATAGTAAGTTTTTAACTACTATCCAAAAAATGTAGTTGATTTTCGGTATCCTAACAACTTACTCTATCAGTGTAAATTAAGGTTTCATGGTTTCATAGTTAGTGTCAAGTACCCCATTGTTGGTAACCTAAATCTATAAGTTTGTCTGTAATTATCTGGCACTGAGTTATATACAAGTGCAGATAAATGTCGCTACTTTCGTACCGAATGTCACTAAAACGCATTGAAATAACTTCTCGGCGTATCAGCTAAATACGTAAAAGATGCTTAATTTAAAATATATTAACTTCTTAACACATACCGTACATTTATATGTGATTCCAAAATTGATCATTTAAAGAGTATTCAAAATATCGAAAAAATGAACTGTTGAGATCACATTTAACATGTCGTAGTAAATGTAGGTGAAAATCATCGAACGCATTTGACCTCTAGTTTACGTTTTCGTCATAATACGATGATAATTTCCTATTAATAATCATGATAACAAATATGGTCCACTTCAAAGGGGCCTTTTAAAAGATGTGCATTATTCTACATTTAGTTCAAAACGAGATTCTCCATAACATGGTTTTTATTCTTAATTTCTTATTTACGTTTATCATTACTGATCTGCACGTAAAATAAGCCATAATATAATTTGAATAAATCCGTTATTTCAATGTTCAAGTTCCGGGTTGTATTTCTGCATTACTTAAAGACGGCAATGATTAATTACGTCATCGGTACACGAGGAAAGTAGTCCCAGTGGGTCTACACCAAACACCGGCAACGTGGTGGCTAGCGCGCTCCCCTCTCCTTCACTTTTCGCTTGGGGTTGTTTTAACTAAGTCTTGTCCTTACCACAACAGGTCCTAAACAGTGGTGGAAAATATGCGGAATACAACAACCAGGTGTGTGGCTACATAAGGTCAAACGCCATTTAAAAAAATACAAGTGTCACATGTGTGAAAATTCCAAAAATTAAATTGAATCTATCGAGCAATTAAAACGCACAGTAGTAGTAATAAAGTTAGTGAAACCGTACCCATCAGAATTTAATGCGTTCTCAAATCTTTAATCATTTCGCCATTCGTTCTTTGAATAAAATTTACAAATGATTTTGTAGATTAATTTCAATTTTATAACTTCTTGAATTTCTTATCTCTTATTCCATTTGTTGTGACTCTTCTTCTTTCAGTAGGTTACCAATTCCAAGATCTTACTGCGAATATCCTGTCATTTATTCTTGTTAGATTATATATCTGCTGTATAATTTCGTAAGGTCACTCACTCACTCACCTCGACAGCTATTGGCTGGAGAACGGTGTCACGTGTCAGCCTTTGCTCGCAAAATAGCGACCAGAGATACCATTAGAAGAAATTCGTGGTTATCTCCACCATTTAAAGCTTAGCAACTGCTACTAAATTAATATGCAATAATACATTCATTAAGTTTGCGTTTCGTGGCGTTTCATAGTTTAAAAAATATCAATAAACGTGAAAAAACGTGGATCTGCTTTTGGGTAACATTTTGCTATTGAAAGAAACTTAAATTACTCACGGTCTCTGCTGTAACCACGAATGCCTATTGTCATTCCAGCTGGGATAAAATTTAATTTAATTAAAACTTTCACTAATGATGTTGCTAGACCAAAGTTTATGCATTACGGTTTATTTGCTTTTTAGGATATTTTACTGATAACTTTCGTTAAAGGTCTTTCTTCATGTTCACTGTACGTAAGTTATTAGGTTATTTTAAGTGTATATCAGACCAGATGTGTTACCGAATCAACTATTCTCGCAATTAATTTCTTCGGAGTTGCTCAACTGTTTAATAATATGGAATGTGTATTAAGCACTCTGGCCGTTACAGATACTATGACCAATGATTGCATTATGAGTGTTTGCCCCGTCTCAGTAAAAAAACGATGTGATGTTTTCGAAGCAAACAGGAAATTTTTAAATTAGCGGAGTGAACTTTAAGGATCAAAAACAAGTCAAGTTTGTATTTAAGCAAGTTCGAGTCTACGACCTTTGAAACGATTATACTATTGCACGATCTTACCTGTCCGTTTTTAATACCTACGGTTAATAATACATCTGAGTTCTTCAAGATCAAGAGATTTGTTCACCCTAAGTGTAAAACACAGGTCAAGTTCATATTTTGTCAGATCAGGTCAAGCTGTTATAATCTTTGACCCTAAAAACTGGAAGTATTCCAAATCCGTGACGATACGCAAAAAAACCGTCACGAGCTTATACTAGCATTATATAAAGACATTGAATATTACCGCCTCTCCTGTCCTGTTGGACTAGTATCGAATTGCGAAAAAATTTTCCACCTCCAGGAATTGAACCACTTAACACCGTGATAGGTGCAGGACATTGACATGATATCCCAAAGATCTAGACTAACCAGGCTCGGGTTATTATGCATACCTTCAGATAGCACTGTTTTTTAGGATGGAAAGTTCGTAAGTTAAATGCATTTCATCTCATTCCACAATTTCAGTTATTACACACATTTTACTTTGCACATTTTTGTTTCCTACAAGTTGTAATTGTTTTATTATGAGTGTTAATGCCATATTGCAGTTTTCTGATGTAATCTGCACGGTACAGAAATTGCACTACACTACACATAACCCTAAAACGAAGCTATGAGAGCTAAATGGCCTTCAAGAACTAGATCATTAACCTGATCAATAGTTTAAATGAAATTATATCATATTCCTCACATCTACGCGAACGTTCTGCCCTCGCATTCGGGAGGACGCGGGTTCGAATCCCCGTTCAGCCATCCAGATTTGGGTTTTCTATGGTTTCCCCAAATCGCTCCAGGCGAATGCCGGGATGCTTCCTTCAAGATGGACATGACCGAATTCCTTCCCATTCCTTCTCCAAATTCCATCCCGCCTCTAATGACCTCGCTGTTGACGAGGCGTAAAGCCCAAGCAAAAAAAAAACCACATCTACTCTATTATATATCTGTATCCGGGCTGTGTCTGTCTGTCCAGGCACCATGCAAAAACTACAGAAGCAATTTTGGATTTTCGCATTTAGAACGGTTAAAAAACTAACTTAATCCACAACCCGAAGTTTGGTTGGATCCTCCCGAAGGAGCCATACTAAGCCAGAGGTAGGACGGCCAGTTCCTTTCCTCTGGGAAATGTGGAGTCGGAACCACGGGACGTCCTGGCGTTGCTCATGTGATCAAACACAACAGTCAAAAATTCCTACCCCACCGGGATTTGAATAGCAAACTTTTGAAAGCAAGTATCTTAACCACTGACCTACCAGACCGCTGGTTATAGTAAAATCTGCTGTACATCTTATTGGCATCCATTAATGACGTGAGGTGCCCCTACTAATCGACCTTGAAACTTTTTGAGACCTTTTTTTTAGGTCTCATGCTTCCAATGGAGGTTATACCCCCCTAGGGTCAGGATTTGGTCCAAATACCCCCCCCCCCCACCAAAGTCGACTTTCACGTCATTTGTAAACTTTTTCTTTTTTCTTTCCTTATCATGCTACAAGAATTTGAAAACCTTACGTGAGACTTCCGTTGACCTCCCCCATCCCCCTTGGTGAGGTTACGTGAGATTTCCCCGGACTCCCCGCCCCCTATTTCACCTCACGTCATTAATGGACGACCTCAAAAAAGCAAGAAGCGACCATTCGTTCGCATCGGGAGCAGATAGGCGTCATAGATCACACTAAACCTCAAATGAACACTCCTTTTCAAGATACCCATCAAAGATAGGGAAACAATACAGATAAACACTACACCCTTTGGATTTTATTAACATCATTACGTGGCTACCTCACTCTCGTTATTTATTTCTTCAATCTTCTGAGATGGTACGTTAGAATATACGGAGATCGTTGATTAAACCACTATATTAAAGATTGGTTAATATTCGTAACGAAATTGTTGAATTTAACTAACGGAAAAGGTTAAAGATATACTACAACACGAAAGTTTATGATTTTCTGCTGGAAGAAAAACAAAAGGCAACCGCTGTACTACAGCGAAAAGTGCTAGTAAAATACAAAGTACTTTGTAAATAATAATTTAATCAGTTAAACTTTAGTGTCTTATGATGACGTATACACTGTCAGAATGCTTAATAACATTCAGAATTATCACTATAAGAAAGGCGACGGTTATAGGAAAGCAGGATCTAAGTCAAATTGATATCCTACAGAGTGAGGCCAATAACAGAGCTACCGAGCGTGGTGGTGTAACGGATAGCGTTCTGGCCTCGCATTCGGGAGGACGGCGGTTCGAATCCACGTCCGGGCATCCAGATTTGGGTTTTCCATGGTTTCCCAAATCACTCCAGGCAAATGCCGGGATGCTTCCTCCAAAAGGCCATGGCCGAATTCCTTCCCATTCCTTGCCCCCCATTCTTTCCCGTCTCTAAAGACCTCGCTGTTAAGAGACTTTAAGCAGTTAAAAAAAAACAACAGCAGAACTGAATCTAGATGGACGGATAGCAGCTATGACACTTTTGAAGTGAATGCAGGGAACGGATCTCTGTCTAAAAAAGGCATTAGGACGCACGGGTGGGATGCCAAAGTCGGGAGACGAACATAGTGGCTCAACTCGACAAAAATTTGAGCTCAGTAGGGGCGTCCATTAATTACGTGCGGTGTTTTTGCGTAAATCTGGACCTCCTCACTGTGGGGAGATCCTATGGGATCCCCGACTGCCTGATTTTGGAGACTTTTTTTTATTTCTAAGTTGACGTAAGATTTCCGTCGACTTCCCCTTCCCCTTTTATTTCGCCGGAGCCCCCTCCCCATTTGAGCTCACGTGATTAGTAGATTCCCCCTTATTTCCTTATACTACGACGGAACATGCAGAAAACACAGTGGGTGCGTCCGCCTAGGTGCTGAGTGATACATCCTCTTCCTGGGCTGTTGATGACTCTGACAGAACAGTTTTCCTGTCAACCAGACGGAAGCACCGGCAATGTAAAAGGCAGATCTTACACT
Organism: Vandiemenella viatica; assembly: GCA_031002005.1. Classification (NCBI taxonomy): domain Eukaryota; kingdom Metazoa; phylum Arthropoda; class Insecta; order Orthoptera; family Morabidae; genus Vandiemenella; species Vandiemenella viatica. Next base: position 64,381,786 of record CM061918.1, on the reverse strand, counting down.
ACCATGCACAGAAGAAATGCGGAGCGATTTATTCTGTTTTCAAAACGCGTACTTAGGAGACAGAAATAAACAATGTGAGATGAACAGGTAACTTCACCTTTTTTTCCGTCTAAGCATTTTATAAAACTACTTTGACGATAAATTTTACGTTTGCAAGGTTGTCGCTATGAGAGATGTATTTTTCCTATCTTGAACTAATCTCGACACACACATTCGAATTTATGTCCCCAGTTATCTGCTTAGCATATCGTCTTTGCTTTCAATCACCCACCCACAACTATACAAACAGATATGAAAATTCTAAAAATCAACAACTACAGGAAACAATTATTAACAGTGCAAGAAAGTTAGCAAATTCACAAAGCCATTACACAGGGAAAAACGGTCCTAAATGAATTCACAAATTTAACAAACAAAACGATATACAAAGCAACAGAAAACGCCACAACACATGAAAACCAACACAGTCACTCACAAATCACAAGTAATAGTTAAGGTAATCACAAAAATAAAAGATATAATTTAACATAGAGTGAACAAAGCAATAATCAACAGAAATAGGTTGGTATAACTGTACATACAAAACAAAAACATCGCTGTAGACACAATAACTAGTTTGGTGTAGTTAAAAGGGCAATTTAACAGAAAATTAAATAAATAGAGTGAAGTGAGCAATATTAAAGGATATAATGCTAAACTGTATGAAGGAACAACGGTGCAGAAAAATGCTCAAGGTGCTGTTCCGGACTGACATGTGCTAGCCGCTACAACTTTTAGTAAGTAGAGTTTACGTACATAAAGCTTGTAACCATACAGATAATTTAGTATTAAGAAGTGAATTTATGTTTGAACACAGATACTATGAAACAATATATAGAATAATTATAGCAGACTGAACCTACAAATGTTACAATACAATACTACAATATGAATATTTGTTTATAATTAATGTACTTAATTCGCATACACTTATATAATCATAATATTATGTTATTTATAGCCACTGACGATGCCCCACTCCAGAAGGGCGAAACGCGTCTGGTAGATGAAAGTGAATAATAAAAACAGTTGTTAAAAGACGGATTTTTATTCAAAAATATGACCTACAACAAAGTTACTGTTGTCAAGTAATATTCGTCTGGCTGGTACAGTATGGAATGCAACGAGGTGAGTGCGATGAACAGAATTAGCAGTTACGGCATTGTGGTATTCTGTTTACGGCCTACTGTCACACCTCGGTTACGGTTTCTCGTAAAAGTGGCGAAACCCGCAACACTGTCAGTGCTACCAACTCAAAATGCTTATTCTCCCATACATATGTGTAACTACTCTCTGTTAGTACGCTTATGAGTCAACTAACTGTTACCCGCGACTTCGTCCGCGTGTACTTAGAATTTTATTGCTAGAATTGTGTCCCAAAAACCACGCAGTTGGGATAATATGGCTGGGAAACCATCGCCATACATTCTACAATTAAATTTTTTCCAGGAAGAGGATCAGTTTACAACATGTTACAAACAGCAACGAACTAAGATAAGGGGAGGTAGGTTTAAATGGTAGAGACTATATACCACAGTTCCTCCGGTAGATTCAAAATTAACGTTTAAAATTATATTACTTTCTGGGGACATCTTATTCCAGGACCGTTATGTACAGAACGTTTTTATTTTGTTGTTCTTTGCTGAGATAAATGGCCAAAGTGACTGCGGGAGAAACAAAGCCTGAGCAACCGATATAACATTATAAAGACTTACACACGCTATACATCTGTTTGTCACCGTTTGGTCAGTTTTCAAAATTTCATGACAAAATATGTTATTTATCCCGAATGAAGTATCCTATGTCCTTTCTAATGATACATAGTGTTCCCTCGTCATATTCCATCAAGATTAGTTTAGCTGTGTAGTCACTAAATCGCAACAACAGATAGAGAGAAAGCATTCGTAATATTAGTGTAGATGTAGATAATCACTGATTCAGTTCTGTTTTTAAAAGTTACAGGTTCCTTATATGCTAGATAAAGTACATACTTGCTTTCTTTATTTTATGCAAGCAGCTAGTTAAAACCAGATATAATCACTGCAGCATTAGAGATATAACAACACAGAATAGCCTGTCACAATATTTCCTTAAATGCTAATGACTAATCAAAATGCTTAAGTGATCGATAAGTCAGGAAACGAGGTAAATATCGGCAGTGTAGATATTGCTAGGTAACTGCGTAAATGCTACAATACACTATCAGTAATAACAAAAGGCGGCTTTGGTGATATTGTCTGTCAGGCGATACACTGTCAATGTGAAATGTGCCTGATGGGGAGTTTAAACCTGGCAGCCAAAAAGAGCAGGCCAGAATAGGGCGGGTCCTGCTTTTACCCTTTCTTTGCTTTATAATCATATAAACAACACAAAGAAAACAGCAAACTTGACAACACTTAGACACAGAGGAAAGGAACTACCGAGCGTGCTGGTGTAACGGTTAGCGTTCTGGCGTCGCATTCGGGAGGACGGCGGTTCGAATCCCCGTCGGGGCATCCAGATTTCGGTTTTCCATGGTTTCCCAAATCACTCCAGGCAGATGCCGGGATGCTTCATTAAAAAGGCTATGGTCGAATTCCTTCCCTTTCCTTGCTCCCATCCTTTCCCGTCTCTAAAGACCTCGCTGTTGAGAGACGTAAAGCAAAAGGAAATGAACTGTCATAAATTACACCTTACCCACCCAACCCATAACTCCTGTCGCCTTTAATTTAATTTAATTGCAATGGAGCACAGGCTCCGGTGGCAATTTCCCTACACACCCATCTTCCCCCTATCCTGCACCCACCTACATTTGCCCTCTACAAATTTTATCTTTAAATTCTTTCAAAGGTTTCGGTAAATTATTCATTTCTCTTGGTAACTCATTCCAATCCCTGACACCCTTTCCTAAAAAAGAGAATCTTCCCACACCCTTGTGCCTGAAATCGAGTGCCAGCTTGTGGTCATGGTCATCCTTTCCCTTCCATACACTACTTTTCATACCTATTGCAATATCTTTCCATGTCTCATCGCCAGTATATGCCCTGTACACTCCCATGACCCTCCTCATCCTCCTCCTGTCTTGCAATGAATCTCATTTCAGCTCCTCAAACAATCAAAGGAAATGTTTGTGTAAAACTAATGTTTCACATGCAAACGCAGTTTTCCCAATGGTTGAATTTATTGTAAACAATGACTTTCCGAGAGTATTTTAGGTGGGGCTGAAAAACCTTTGAACTTAAATGTAGAGGTTAGATAATAAAGGGCATGGCTTTGTTGTCGATAGCTGCCTTAACAACGGAAATAATCCATGTGGTCTTAACATTCGGATGACGTAGTTTTAAGTTGCCACTCATTCCACCTTTGCTGCGTTTGAACATAGTGGTCATCGTAAAATTTCAACTAAGCAGCATTCAGAACATCTATACTAATATTATAAATGCAAAAGTAACTCTGTCTGTTTGTTACGTTTCTTGGGCTAAAAGGCTACTCCAGTCGTGATGAAATTTGACAAGGAGATGCTATTTGACATTAAGGTGGACATGGGATACCATATTCTGTGTAGATAAGAACATATTGTCATTAAATTATGAAACTATCTGAACTGTGAAAGACAAACGCATAATATCTATATGTCTTTGTAATGCGTAACGATAGAGAACAGTGGCAGCGTAGAGCATTGGTAACGTGCTTGCTTCTTAGGAAAACTCCCGTGTGGCTTCGAGTTCAAACCCCACTGGGAGTAAAAATTTTATGAATTGTTTTTCATAGTTTATTTTTATTTTTTTAACTGCTTAACATCTCTTAACAACGAGGTCTTTAGAGACGGGAAAGGATGAGGGGCAAGGAATGAGAAGGAATTCGGCCATGGCTTTTTGAAGGAAGTATCCCGGCATTTACCTGGAGTGATTTGAGAAACCATGGAAAACCCAAATCTGGATGCCCGAACGGGGAGACGAACCACCGTCCTCCCGAATGCGAGGCCAGAAAGCCTCGGTTTCATAGTTTAAGCCAAGCCTAGGGTTTTATAGTAAGGATACTTTTTTCCGATATGAATAAATGAGACAGGTTCGACGGTAGCGTTCCCGTCATATTCTGCCGACATATCTTAGGTAACTTTCAGCTTTGTGTATCCAATTCTAGCAATCAAATTCTAAATCCACGAGTACAAAGTCACGAGTAATATACACAAAGCAAGCTGTGTCGTTGTGGTAGCTATATGAATTGCCCGTGGAAAATTCCTGGCTGTTCCAATATTCGAACAGTATCGTCTTAAGAAACAGCTGCCAGACCAGCAATGACACATTATTACAGTATAGCATAACGTCTCCGTAGAAGAAAAGAGAGAGAGAGATAAAAACTGCTTTGTGTAAGTAGTAGACGAAACTTGTCGCTAGAGTGCAGTGCAAGTTGCATTCAGATATGTTAATCGGCTGCTGCTTAGCTTAAAGGTGAATAGTCTATGAACTTTCCAGCCGAGGTTCATACCGGGAGAAAATAAAAATTCTATATGCAGCGTGTTGCCTAAGTAGCACTGTACATTACCGCGGGGGTCCATACTGGGCCCGGTCCAAGTGACAGCGCGGCATGCCATTATGGTAATGCGCCAAGTGATGTATGACGGCGCGGCCTAATGATTACTCACCACACTCAACATACGATTTATTACGTCCACTTGGAGACGCTACTGACACCGCTCAGGTATCTACAAACACGCTCCCCGCTCCCAGGAATTCACACCAGGTACAAAGTGGCGGCAAGTAGCAGGTACGGAAAAACACATAGCAAAACTATAGGGTTTTACAAATTAAACTACAAAACCGGTGATGCCACAACAAGGTTTTGACTAGCAGGAATAAAACCTACAGCTACAGTTTTAAAGAAAAGGTTATTGATACAACAGGAAATGTCAAGGGATTCTCATTCATTTTTAACTTAGTCAAGAATCCCTGTCTAGGAAGCACCCATTAATTAGTTTGATACTCTCACAGTCTGCACGAGCCCATTAACTGATTGTTCTCGAGATTAAGTTACCGACAGATATTTAAATAGTGTAAAACTAACAGCATGTATACAACACAAAAGAAATAAATAACTTTCTGGTGTCACAGAAGATTATTGGCAGTGAACTAAGCAATTGCCGCTTATCCCGACTAGCATCTTCTCGCAAGGAGTAGTTATAGTCCGTTCATGTAATAGAGGCGATTCAAGGTCAATCTGCTCTGTCCCCACTCTACTCCCGCTTACCCCTGTGTGAACTTCTATATTAGCGGCTGATTGATGACGGTGATTTTACGTGCTGCGAAGTTAATAAGGGAATCAGAGGTGATAGTTGCCAGTCTGGATCGTATACATTCAGCACTGTAACTGACTTCGTTGGGATTAAGTTTGTAATTAGCGCTTCATAGCTAGTTGATGTCGTAGTCATTGAACCAGATCGAATATTGGGTAGAAGAAACGGTAAGGAATTCAGCCATATCCTTTAGAAGGAACCATGCCGGGACTCATTTCTGGAAACTGAATATCAGAAAACAAGAGGAACATACAAGGAGCTGAATGTAGTGTCATTTCATTAGATTTAAGTAGTGATAAAGTAGTGGGCATCCTGAAGTTTCGTGCCATGTATTGTGCAGTGAACATAGCATGCATGACGCATTGAGTAGCACCTCACTTAAAATTTCGTTCTGGAAACGTTATTAACTTATTTAAAGATTTCAAGTGAAAGCAGGGACGCATGTTTTGTTTCCACCACTGACCGATTTCTTTCCCTCTTTGGTTAGCCTTTTCCAGTTACGTCACGCGACATGATTTCTATCCACCACTGACTGATTTCTTTCCCCCTTTCGTTAGCCCCCTCCGATTATGTTTCGCATAATATCCACTCAAGTCCCTGAAATAGATCCCAATGACCTCGATGACGTAAAGCCCAAAGCAAAAAAAAGTATTCACGTAAATATTTTCGATATTAGCTTCAACTACTTCTTAACCCCAAATTTTTTACTGGTATATTGTTGATTCTGTCTCAATGCTGGGGATGATTACTCTGAATGGTTTAGTACAACCAAAGGAGTACAACAAGAAAGTGCCTTTCACATCTTCTGTTCATAGCGGTGATGGATAACATCTTAAAAGAACTAAAGAGAGCAATCAATAGAGACCTACAGGCATTGGTGTTTGCAGAATATGTGGCAGTATGGGATGAAACCGTAGAAGGAATACAAAACAAACTGAAAATGTGGAATAATAAATTTGAATCATATGGAATGAAATTCAATAAAAAATAAATAAAGACACCATACCACTAAAAATAAGCCGAAAGAATACAGACTGTCATATAAAATTACAAGACCACCAAGTTGAAGTTGTTGGCCAATTCAGCTACCTGGGGAGCATAATTGCTATCGATGGTACAAGTGAGTTAGAAATAATGAATGGAGTAACCAAAGGAGCCAACTTCTACAGTTCCGTGCGGGGTTTACTATGGGACACGAAGGTTCCCAGAAGAACAAAAACATTTCTGTTCTCACGTATGCTTTGGAAGCATGCACACTAACATCAAGGGACCTTAGCAAGATCCAAGCATGTGAAATGAAGTTTCTTAGAACGGCCCTCCAGAAAACTAGACTTGACTACATAAAGAATGATGAGATTAGATCAAACCTAGAGCTAAGGGAATCCATGGAAGAGAGACTTAGGTCATTAAGACTTAAGTGGTTTGGGCATGTCAGGAGAATGACTACTACAAGACTTGCAAAAACGTATTTAGAAAAAAGGGTAGCGGGCAAAAGACCAGTGGGAAGACCAAGAAGAAGATAGACCGACCAACTGAAGGAGGACGTAGAGAGAATGGGCTGGAACTGGCAATATATCACGGACCAAGAAACTTTTCTGGATAGGAGACAGTGGAAGACGATCGTATATAACAACTAAGGCTCGTAAACCACACCCGGAAAAATGGAGATGGTCCCCAACGATGATGATGATGATGATCGGAAGAGAATTATGTTCAGAGAGGTGGCTACCCTTCAGGGATAGCAGTCTTATTAGCTGGAAGTATAGATCCATATTTTACATTCATTACTGCGAAGAATTACTTCTCTCAGAAAAATATTTGGCTCTCAATGACAGGAGAGATAACATCGGGGAAATAAGGTGCCGCAATGACGTTTAAATGTCTGTTACAGACTGGGCTGCACAGACATGAAATTGATTTTGGTTTTTAGTACCTTCTGACACCCACACTTTTGTGAGTTGCACAGTATAAACGTAGGTGTAAACTAAACATTCCATACTAAGTGGGTTCAGAAGTTCAACGCACCACCACAACTATTTCTTCCCTCCCAGAGGAGTTTGCTTCTCAGTACTCATTGGACAACAGGCTAAATATGGCTGGGAAGTCGTTCTGGATGCCCAGGTTCAAAGAAAATTCTTACATTCATCGGGTATCGAATTCAGATTCCAGAGAGCAGTCAATTGCTCCACCGACTTGGACAAGTGGCTCCCATTGTGAACAAGGAACAAGTTTACGGCCTTAAGGCTTTACAATGGAGCGATGAAAACTGTGGATGGGTCACCCGTGGATCGAACCGACGACCTCTCTATTGCCGGCTTGGTGGTTTCTGCAGTTGCTCAGCGACCACACGTGTGGGCGTATACAGTGCGGGAGTTGTCTATTGTCGCCGCCGACAGCCCGAGTCGTATTGTTCCCAGTTGCGGCGACATAGGTCGGAGGTCGACGTGTATTAGCTTGTGATGTGCGGGCATTAGCACGTAACGGGTCCATGTTTGGGACGAACAATGAGTGGAGGGCATAAAGCAGGTAGTCCGTGCTCACCATACGGGGCGCCGCGCGGCTTCTCGGTTACACAAACGAATCCTGTTCAACCTACTCCTCCGCTGTATATGATACATTAGCTGTTACCCGCTACTTCGTACGCGTGAACTTCGAATTTTATCGCTAGAATTGGATACAGAAACGTAAAAGGTGTACAAAACAACATAGAAACTGTATAATATAACGGGGATACCATCCAACCACTGAATCTGACTCATGAAAAGAACCAGTTTGTAACATGTTTAAAAATAGCTACTACCCACTAAATGGGGTGGGCGGGGGGAGGGAGAGAGGTTAATTGTGGTAAACTTCCTGTCACAGTTCATCCAGCAGATTTTTGTATGTGGTTTAAAACTATGTCATATCTGGGGACACCTTATGTCAAACTCGTTTTTTACACTAATTTTTACGTTTTGTTGTTCAAGCTATGAGGGTTGAAACCCGTGAGCTATATACGAAACAACAAGTCTTCTCCAAGAGTCCCCTGCTACTTTCAGTGTCTGTCCCTGGGCTTTATTGATAGTCATCCCAAAGGACTGATAACGAGAGAAATTACAGAGATTAATACACGTTATAAGTTTATCTGTCGCCATTCGGCTACTTTTCAAAATTTTTATGACAAAATATGTTATTAAACGAACATTTCTCGGGCTTCCAGCCGCGTAAAAATGTCACACTTGTGGTACGTTTCTAAGGCGTCAATCTCAGCCCTCATTTACAGCCATAGGTATCACTGAATAACTGGTTTTAGTTACACGCTGTCACGGAAACGGTTTAAGACAAAAGCCAAACCAGTACGATGACGTCATCCACTCTTCTGCTCCTTACCGAGGCGAAGCCGTTTCAGCATTTTGAGCGCCGGGTTCCAGGCAGCACTGAGTTGGTACCCATTATCCATGTTAGCTAAAGAATCACTTGTTCTGATTTGTACAGCTTCTGTTATAATGACTATTTTACGCGGCTGGAAGCCCAAGAAGATTTTTTTTTTTTTTACAACTCCGTGTAAAACTTTGATCTTACAAAATATGTTATTTATCCCGAATAAGGTACCCTATGTCCTTCTTAAAGATACATAGTATATCCTTGTCAAACTTCATTAAGATCGTTTTAGTCCTGAAAAGGTATATATATACAGGGTGAGTTTTTTATCTTGAGACAACTAAATATCTCGAAAACTACAAATCCGATCAAAAAAAGTGGGTAATAAAAATTGTTCGTCTCGACGGGGGACATCCGATGATACCAAATTTGACTCCCCACCCCCACCCCCTAGGGGTGGGGGAAGGGGGAGAAAAAAAACTTAAATAGGAACCCCCATTTTTTATTGCAGATTCTGATTCCCCGGAAAAAACTACCCCTATTTCACCCCCAATTCGAGTCATTTTGGTCGATAGATGGCGCTGCAATCGACAAAAATCAAAATAAGCAAAAATTCATTTAAAAATGAGGATATCTCGTGAAATACACATCAGATCAGCAAAATACAAGTTAATGTGATTGATATTTTTCAAAAACTATTCAATAACACCACCCACCTCCAAACTTGAGGGATGGGAATGGACATTATTTCAAAATGCACTGATGCAAATTCTTTAGCAGATAGCGAAAGTCAAACATTACTTTTTGCGTTACCCAGGAACAACGACGTGGACGTAGTAATTTTCTGTTCCCTTTGGGGTGCTAGATTTAGGTGAGTCCCCTCGCCTCTCACCATCGGGGTGCTTGTTTTTGGTGAGTCCCCTCGCCTCTCACCATCGGGGTGCTTGTTTTTGGTGAGTCCCCTCGCCTCTCACCATCGGGGTGCTTGTTTTTGGTGAGTCCCCTCGCCTCTCACCATCGGGGTGCTTGTTTTTGGTGAGTCCCCTCGCCTCTCACCATCGGGGTGCTTGTTTTTGGTGAGTCCCCTCGCCTCTCACCATCGGGGTGCTTGTTTTTGGTGAGTCCCCTCGCCTCTCACGTGTTTGTTTCTAACAACAATTCTAAAGCAAGTGCTCGAAAATATCACCACCGACATCGATGCATTTATTTACCCGCTCTTGGAATGATTCGACGCAACTAAGAAGCATATCCGGCGTGATTTTTTGACAAGCGTTGGTAATTCGTTCAATCATGTTTTCAGGCGTTGTTGGCACTTCACTGTAAACTTCATTCTTCAAGTATCCCCATAAAAAAAAATCAGGCGAAGTGAGATCTGGTGATATTTTGAAATAATGTCCATTCCCATCCCTCAAGTTTGGAGGTGGGTGGTGTTATTGAATAGTTTTTGAAAAATATCAATCACATTAACTTGTATTTTGCTGATCTGATGTGTATTTCACGAGATATCCTCATTTTTAAATGAATTTTTGCTTATTTTGATTTTTGTCGATTGCAGCGCCATCTATCGACCAAAATGACTCGAATTGGGGGTGAAATAGGGGTAGTTTTTTCCGGGGAATCAGAATCTGCAATAAAAAATGGGGGTTCCTATTTAAGTTTTTTTTCTCCCCCTTCCCCCACCCCTAGGGGGTGGGGGTGGGGAGTCAAATTTGGTATCATCGGATGTCCCCCCGTCGAGACGAACAATTTTTATTACCCACTTTTTTTGATCGGATTTGTAGTTTTCGAGATATTTAGTTGTCTCAAGATAAAAAACTCACCCTGTATATATATATATATATATATATATATATATATATATATATATAAAACAGAGAGATATAGTTAGTTTCGGATTTATAATATTAGTGTAGATAACTGCGGTGATGAAGTAAGGGTGGTTGGTTCCCATGGCAGTTCCGGGACCCATATATGAGTAATACGAAATAATTTAATATTGGTGTCTGGTTTTGTTTAAGAGTTACCGGACTAATTACATTTAGTTGAAGTTTGATCTAAAATGTGTGTCGATGAGAACTTCGTTTGGTTCGTTTCCTGCGTAGCTCCTGCGTGTCGGTGCGTGAGAGCGTGCTATGCGTCCGCACGCATTAAGAACCTCTGTACGGGACATTTGCGACGTGGCACATTCCAGCCGGCAGACTGCGTTTACTGTCACCGCCTGTCTCTGATGCTACCTGTCTCAACGTTCCCTCTCGTTACTCTGTTTAAACGTCCCATTATCCTCTGCTGATAAAAACCGGCAAAGCTTGAAACCCTGCCGCATAATTATCGGCTACCCTAATTTCCATAATGAGCCCAGTTTGTGAGCTAGGAATTTTTTTATTTATTTACAAAGTATCTATTTATTTCAAATATCTGAAATTATTCAATTAAACAAATGATAATGACCCTAAGAAATTTTCGTTGCGTAAGGTACACAAAACTTATTCAAATTGTGGTTTTATACGCTTCAGTGTTCATATTTTATGTTTGATTCTTCATAGACCTTTACAGAATCAGACGCAATTCGTGTAAGTACTTAATTGTATTTTTGCCTGGGTCTATACCTTTTTGTGTAATCCTTTTTCCACCGTAGTCATTTCCCCTTTTCCATCATATTATTTGAAAGTGGTCTTTCCCATCTTATTACTGTATTGTTTAAAACATTATACTGGGAAAATCATGTTAATTATTTTTAAAATATTGTAATGTTATATGAACAATTTTCTCATCCTTTTTCCTGTTGTAATCTTTTTTTTTTTTTTTTTGCTTATGGCTTTACGCCTCGTCGATTTCAACGTCATTAAAGGCGAGAAAGAACGGGAGGATGGGGGCAAGGAACGGGAATGAATTCGGCAATGGCCTTTGGAGGAAGCATCCCTGCATTCGCCTGGAGTGATTTAGGGAAACCATGGAAAACCCAAATCTGGATGCCCGGACGGGGATTCGAACCCACGTCCTCCCAAATGCGAGGCAAGAGCGTTATCGCTCGCTCACCACGCTCGGTTAATCTTGGAAGGATGCGTGTTCGGTATCCGTCCCGCCCTCCAGATTTCGGTCTTTTCGTCATTTTCAGAAATTGGATCCGGGATGGTTTCTTCGTAAAGAGACCATGATTGAATTTCTTGCCGTTCTCTGACCCCTCCCTCCCTCCCCGACTCTCTCCCTCCAACCATCCTCTCCCGGTTCTCGACATCGAATAGTCCTAAAAACAAAAATTATTTCCGGCTTTATGATTAGCCGATAGCGAGGATATTGACACTGCCATTCAGCAGTGACTTTTAAGAAGGAACCTTTCTAGCATTTGGATGCAGTGATTTGAGGAAAATCGAAATCTTGATGCCCAGTCCGGTATTTGAACTCACATCTTCTTGAATACCAGCTCCGATGTTTAACCGCTCACCCACCAGGCTCGGTAATGTTGAACATACTTGGGCCTTGTTATACAAACCTAAAGGGGGCACTGAACAATGACACTCTAATGGTTGTGTACGTATTTATATCGCCCTAAATATACTTCGCTTTGAAACAAAAAACGTGATGCCTATCGGATTTTTAATTTTTCGGCTCATCAGTCTCTTGGTGGTTTGATGCAATCCTCTACTCGATAGGATTGCATGGTCTCAGGATGCTAATTGAGACTTTAATGCACTGGCTTCTCGCTGCATTCTGCAACACCATATCGTTGATCACTAAATCACCCGTATTTAAGAACCGTTTCCGGCTCAATGGCAACATAATGTCGTTGACCTCTGCACACAATTGGAGATTTCTGATTCATCGACCATTTCGAACACAAACCCAACAATGTACCCTGGACTTCTCCCATTTCAGAGGTCGTTGACAAGGAGTGGGTGACCATTTGTTATGGGAATAGCATAATCCCCCAAGACACTTCTATTCAAAAAGGGTGCACTACACGAAGGAGAGGTTGACATTTGGTTTGAAGGGGGTAACACAGTCAGTCCTATACTACAACAAATTATTTCACTAAATATTTCATTCCACCCAGGCAGTAGCGGATCTAGGATTTTTTCGAACCGGGCAAAAACTTCACGCTGCGCCCCCCCCCCCCCCGCCCCAATAATGAAAACACCACACTCAGTTGGGTACTATTAAACTAACGTGATAAAAAAGACAAAAGACATTTTATTGCTTGCATTATATATAATACCCATAATCATAATATGTAACGCACGAGCCAGACTGTACTCGCAATTGCAGTCCTTAGGCCCTAGCAAGATTTGCACTAAATGTTCCTACAACTTCACTCGTCGAGCTTTCATTTCCGCGAAAGAGTCTATAACTTCATCATTATTCGTCTCATAAGCTGTTCTGTTTTCGATTGATAAGATCGCGCGGCTGGAAAGACGTTCCTGGCTCATTGTTGATCGCAGGTAGGTTTTTATGATTTTTAGTTTACTAAAACTTCGCTGGCAGCTTGCGGACGTCGTAGGTAACGTGCAGTATATTCTCAGAGCTATACAAATATTAGTAAAGGCCTCCTGCAAAGTCATTTTTACACATGTGTTGCAACAATTGGAATGGACTAGTTGTTTCATCGATTCCAATTAAAAATGGCGCTTGTTGTTTAAACACGGCAAGTTCTTGACAAAAATCAATTGCGTTTAAGTCCTTGGAGTATCTGCTTGCTAGAACGGCTCCATTTTTTTGGAGATCTTCTGTGGACTTATTTACTAACGTGTGACCACCAAGGAAGGCAAAGTTTTCATTTAGTTTTATTGCACTTTCTACCCTTATTCCTATTTCTGTTAAAATTCTGTCAAATACAACTTTTATATCTTTGGAAAACAGCTGTGTGGGGTCTAATGCTCTTGATTCGTCCTCGCAGATTTCGTCGAGTTGCCTCTTTCGTTTGGAAATTCGTTTACTTTTGAGTATCCGAACGGTTCCCAATTTTTTTGCTACAGGCGTAGCTTCTTTGATCCAATATTCTGTCGGCTTTAGTCGCATTTCTTACAATATCTTAATAAGCCCTTTCATTAGTGACACAGATCGCGAAAGGATTATGTCCTCCTTTTGTATTTCCACGTTTACTTTATTAATTTCTCGAAGAAGGTTAGCCCAAATTGTTAATTTGAGAATAACTGCCCGCGATCAGTGTACCACGGCGCTTTACCCAACAAAAAAAAAGGGTTGGCAGCACATGAATATTTCGCCCTGGCGCTTATAAAAAGATGCCACCAACACATGATTTTAGCGCCCCCCCTGAAGTTGTCGCCCGGGGCAAGAGCCCCGGTTTGACCCCCCCCCCCCCCCCTAGATCCGGCACTGCACCCAGGTGAAGAACAGTAGGCGATCTACTGCAGGGTCTCAAGGATGCTTTTCAGCCAACTGAATCTACCCTATCTCTCCATGCAGGCTGACCAATTTTTGATAGTTCCAAAACATGCAAAATAAAAATACGGTTAATACACCGAGCGTGGTGGGTAAACGGTTAACGTTCTGGCCTCGCATGTAGGAGGATGCCGTTTCGAATACCCGTCCGGGCATCCTGATTTGGATTTTTCCAGGCGAATGCCGGGATGCTTCCTCCGAAAGGCCATTGCCGAATTCATTCCCGTTCCCTGTCCCCAATCCCATCCCGCCTTTAATTACCTCGACGTCGACGAGGCGTAAAGCCACAAGAAAAAAAAAAAAACTACAGTTAATACAACCAGTTACGAACTTGGAACTGCTCTGACTATCACTGTTGTCCTCGCCTTGTGTCAAAACGTGTCGAGTATCCCGATTTATCTCTTCTCTCGTTCCCTGCTGTCCAGTTAATTGCCGCTAACCTGACTGCCATCTCATTTGTCACGTCGCATTTCCTCCCCTCTCACACAGAGAGAGAGAAGAGAGAGGAGAGAGACATCCTAAGCAAACACGTATATCAATTTTAGCATCGTCTCACGAAAACTATGATATCTCAGAGGCAAGCGAAGTACTTAGTCACCTCTTTGGAAAATGATGTTTAACAGAAACGAACACGTTTTAGCTCGTTATGTTAAACTCTACCCCCGCTGACTGGAGGAGGTATCACCACCGGGGGAGCAAATAGAGGACACAGCATACCGGACATTCTTATCCGGAATTTTAGAGACTTTAGCATGAGCGAGTGCTGTGATCGTATCGTTTCGAAACTATACACATTCCACGAACACAGTAAAAATTGAAAACACCATCAAAAATCCTTGAGCGAGTATGTTTGTTGAGTTACGCTCAGTGTGGCCAATCAGAAGGATTCTGGTTCAAAGTTCGGTGTATACATCTGCTGTATTAGCCTGCTTAGACTCATCGCTGTTAATAGCGTGATGCTGATTTAAAATATCATTAAAACATTGTCAGCGGTAAACAGTTTGTTGTACCAAGACAATTCTAAAATTGTTCTAGGCCTCTTTAAAAGCCAGGGAGGAAATTTACTCTGGATATAAAGGTGTTCGAATGGAGATTTAACTTTCTGGGGGGGCAGTACATTCGCTTAGTGGCATAAATATGGATTTCAAAAGTTCCCAGTCATCGTATTATTAAAATAATGCGTAGAACGTGACAAAGGATGTGACTAAGAGTATAGAAATAATTGCTACAACCAAACCCAAAGCTCACTATATGACTCCCATGGGCTCAATGCATATATTGTTCAATGAAATAGTAGACCATAACACTAGAAATAAACTATAAGTGGAAACAAAACGGAATGAGAAAGTTTTGTCCAGTTATAACGATCTCCTTCCCCGATAATGCTGGGGATGTCGATTATTCCAAGAGGTAATGACAAATTTTCACCGAATTTTGTATAAATTTTACGATTCGTAGTTCGCGCCTATCTCCAGCAAGCTAAAGTTAAATACAGTGCAAACTTATGAATCGTGGTTCAAATGCTCTACAGTAGACATTTTTCGTTCAGTTGCTTTAGGAAACGGTAAACACTTGTAGTAGATTGCGTCTAATTACGAAGAATTCCGGTCCATTACAATTGTTTTACCGAAGTAAAGTAAAGATTGTTAAATTTATTGGTCATATACCGCAATTTGTTATGTATTAAATTTAAAATTCCTTTAAGAGTCCCTTATTCAAAATTTCCGATTCCTGAATACGGACTAACCTCTATGCTTTTATTGGTAACCAGCCTCTAGGACCGCCAGAAATGACGGTTTGAAAGGATTGTTCTGACAGGGCATTTACTTAATTAAATGTAAATGTTATAAATAAAATGCGCTTAATGCCATTCATTGTGCCCTACGCTATAGTCAAAATTTTAAGTTGTTATCCTGGCCCAGGTTACTTTTTAACCGAACCATAAACTGAAATAATGGCATGACCTCAGTGAAAGTAAAGGAAACTAAAAATAAATCTTAACAACTTATGCTATGCCGCTTAACATTAGTATATCCTGGCCCAGGCTACATTAGTCGCTAACATGGCGCTCATGAAAACAAAATATTTAAAAAATAAAGCTTAAATCACTGATACCCTTTGCTGTAATGTCAAATGCCTGTTGTCATTCTGACCCAGGTTAAATTTCAATCTAATCAATACTACCTCTAACATTGCTGCTCGAAAATTAAAGGTTTTGCCTTACATGTCTATGTGTAAACAATTTAATTAAATCATCTACATCGAACGATTATAAATAAATAAAAAGCGGTTAATAATTAATGAGTTAATTTAAACGGAATACATATTTTTCTTTCAATTTTTTTTGTCACTTTATTTCTTCACGAATGCTTAACTAAACAGAATTGTTATTAAGCTGTTATTAACCTATTCTACATTGTATCATCTCTGGCCGTTGTTAATCCAGCAATGAAGACTGTGTGCGTGACGTCACAGCTTTACGGACATGGCTACACAATGAAAAAACTTAAACTTTTATTAGTATTGATTATTTGGACGTCTTGGTATTCTGTAAGCAATTCGAGGAGGTACACTTTCCTTATGGAATCATTCCAGCATATTCTAGGCAGTCGTTCACAGATGACGGTAATGTTCTATGTCGCCTGGACGCCCGAGCGATAAGGCTATTAGTACACTGTCTGGTACATCTCCAGCCAGATGAACGTATGTTTTTGATACGCAGCTTTCTGATCGTCTTTTCTACAATTATTATTACTTCGCGATTTACTGAAAGCTTGTGGTGCAGGGTGCGTTGCACCTACGCTAATATGTAATCGTTTATGAATCGGAAGGGATATACGGGATATGGCAAGAGGCGCCCATGGGCTATTCTGAGGAACCAATCCACCATTCGCCTGGAACAACCTGGAACAACCTGGGAAAACTACAGAAAACCCAGATCAGGATGGCCGGGGTGGCTTCTCGAGATTTACTCTTGTCGGGTTCTAGGTACTTTTTGCTAGATAAATCCTTCCTATACCATTCCCTAACCGTTCGTGGAAAAAATAAGTATAGAAAGAACTGATTTCTCTTATCTTAATTTGTCGGCCATTCCTAGATATGAATGTAGATGATAGTAACGTGTTTACCGTCATCCTGAAGTAGGTATGTCGTAAATTTTTCAATTAGCTTCTGCCAAGAACAACGCCTTCGGTGTTACAGATCCTCCCAAACCTAGCCCCTTCAACATCGCACTTACGCTTTCGCTCCAGATATATAAACCTGTTACGAACCGGGTGGCTCTACATTGGACCTTCTCCATTCCCTCCATTAACCCCTTTTGATGCGCACCCTATACGGAAGAACAATATTCTTAGTGAGGTCGCATCGCACCAATGCTTTGTATGCAATCGATTTAACTTCCGGTGAACACTGTTTTAAAATGAAACCTACAAATCTATATATATAAAGATGAATGTATGTTTGTTTGTCTGTCTGTTTGTTGGTTGGCTTGTTTGGTCTTCATACAAATCCACAGTTTTCATACGATTTCGATGAAAGTTTGCACACTTATCCTTTGAAACAAGGTAAAGTACTGTCTACTTTTGGTCAAAAATTTTCTGTATAAATACTATTTGATGTCTTATAATTTCGAAAAATTACTGAACGGTGATAGACGCGTAGGATGTGTATGTCTCTGTACTGCCTTTACATATAGCGGTCTGGTAGCTCAGTGCTTAAAGCGCTTGCTTATTGCTGTTTGGATCGTGGTCTCCGGTTCAAATTTCCGTGCAGACAAAGATTTTTCAAAAATTGTTTTTGATCGTAAGAGTCACACCTGGACCGTCGGTTATTCGGATTGAATGTTAAACTGTAGAGATCACAAATTAGGGGTTCAATATGAGGCAAATCGTAGGTAATCTTGCAATGCTGTAAGTGTACACTTTTTTATGTTATAATGATCCCTCAGGGGTTGTTAGCTGTCAGAGTGTGTGTGTGAATGTGTGTGTGTGATCTGCAGTAATAATACTATAAATGCAGAAGTAAGTCTCTATCTTTTTGTTACGTTTTGACGACTAAATGGCTATATCAATATTGATGGAACTTGACAAGAAAATCTGTAGGAAGGGCACAGGATATTTTTTCCGGTATGATTAACAGTTGTAGTCACGAAATTTGAGAACTTATCGTATGGTGACAGAAATTGATTCTCTTCTAGAAACAGGTTCGACGATAGAATGATATAGTTATAGCTTTCCTGTCATATTACGCCGACTCGGTGTTGTTTGGGACCAATCCTTCGTTACCAACAACTTTCTGTATTCAATTTTGGCAAAGAAATTCTTAATCCACGCTTACGAAGTCGCGGGTATCAGCTGGTGGGAGAATATGGCTTTGTGATACTGTCACGTGTAGTGTTGCCCAAATGCAAGAACAAGACCAGACTTGGCCGGTCTTGGTCTTGCATCAATACACCTGGTCTTGGTCTTGGTCTTGCAAAAATGCAAGACCAAGACCGATTTTGGGCAACACTAGTGTTGCCCAAATGCAAGAACAAGACCAGACTTGGCCGGTCTTGGTCTTGCATCAATACACCTGGTCTTGGTCTTGGTCTTGCAAAAATGCAAGACCAAGACCGATTTTGGGCAACACTAGTCACGTGGCACATGCTCGACGTCGCTGGGCCTTGCCCGGGCGTCGATCCGGGAGAGTTCCGGCTGTGGTCGGGACAGGTGTGCCTGTTTTTGCCTGTTGCTAACAGGCGGCCGTCTGGTGCGGACACTTGTCGGCACGCTGTGCGGTGGAATGTCGACAGCGCGTCTCCTTTTTGCCGACGAGGCTGGGCGGGAGCGACAAGTAGCCCAACTGGACGAGGTGACGCCCGCCATGTCATTACCGCCGAATGGCTCGTCTCACGCAAGCCGGCATCACGTGTTGATCTCACCGCAATCACTTACCACCAAGCAACACGAGTTTTTAGGGTCCGACCTTGTCTGGTAGCTAAGTGGATGAGGGGCTCGTTATCAAAACTCAAGGTCCCCGGTTCGAAGACCGGTGTGTCGTGCAATTTTTACGAGCTTTGTTTTGTTTTATGAGCTACGCCATGACACTCCTTCATTTATACGAGTGTCTGGTTAAAAACTATTTAAAAAAATGTAATTCTTCCTCTTTAGTTCCGCAATCAATGAACTGAATATAGTTTAAAAATTTAGGAGGTTATATATGAATGCAACCGATAAAAGGGAAACTTTCTCAAGTTTATAGTTTTCAGAAGAAAAATAAATCTCTCATTTTAATCATTTCGATAACAAGCAAATAAAATTTATTGAGTAAAAATCGTATAAATATATATCATTTGATAAAGAATTTCACAATTCTAGTTTAAAATATATCGTTCAAAAAGTTTTTATTTAAAAAAAAATTAAAATTTTTCTAAGAGTAGGCCTAACTATAATTTATTCAACTTTTTTTGCGTGTGTTTGTTTATACCGAATATACTATTTGAATAACAATTTCGCAAAGCGAATAATGAACTGGATTTTAGTATGGTTTCTACCTGTTTACTCAAAGCCATGATTCTCATTGTGATTTGTAGTTAAGAACTTAGCAATAGGGGATTGTCAGCAATGGGAGCAGGTCAAGTGTTGCCATCTATCTGTGAGTCGTGTAACCATATGTTTTCTTTTAAGTAAGTAGTCTATATTTTTGTTTGTGAAATCTTTAATTTATGAAGCGTATATTGCATGTGTTTGTGCGAATGTAAATGGAATTTCCATTTTAAATTACGCATTTGGAAACTTTTTAATATCTTTCAAACAGCCTTAAAATTTGTGGTAGTGAGACTTCCTTAAATGTTCGTTTTGCAACGGTGCGTAAAAGTTGAAACAGTTCAAGCAGAATTATGTCCACGTCAAACACATTGCACATAAGTAGGAATAAACAACGTTGACCACCATTTAATTATGTTAGTCTTCAAGATATTTCCAATTTTTTGACATTTCTCTCCATCACATTACGTTACAACAAGATGTGTTACACAATGTTGATGATTTCAGCTTAGTTATATAGAAGGTGGTAACACTTATGCCCAATTTGGAGAAGTACAAAGTTCAAAACATCAGTAATAGCAAAATTAATTTATAGAGAGCGACCTCTTTACATTACGGGTCCCTGTATGAATCCTGCTGGAATTTAGGCTAATGAGTCTGATGACGAGGCTCAGGCGGGTTATAGAAGCGGGGAGCCAGTGGAAAGCGTGGGAGAGTACAGGGGGAGGTGCTCAGAGGGAACGACTCTGTGCCTAGGGGGACAATGGACACAAGGGGGAAGAGAGAGATGTGAGCGAGAAAAGGAGGAGTAGGATGGACACGGGAACTAAGAGCAAGAGAAAGAAGACGTGTGGAGCCTGAACGAGAAAAGATGGAGAAGGGAAACGAAGAGAAGAAAGAAGAGGAGGAAGATAAAGAGCAGACGAGGAGGAGGAAATGAAAGAAAGACTTGAGGAGGAAGACGGAGATGAGGGGGAAGAACAGAAAGTAGAGGAAAATGTGGTGGAGGAGTAGGAAGAAAGATTTTTCAAGAATCAGCCTGAAGAGAAGGAGGAAACGGAAAAGAGAAGCATAATTCGTGGAGGAAGAGCGGGATTAGGATGTGGGATACAAGGAGGAGGAGAACGGAGAAATATTTGAGGTGGAAGAGTGGAAGGAGGAGGAAGACGAGGCAGATGACGAGGAGGAGTAGAAAGAATAAGTAGATGAAGAACAGTGTGTGTGGAGGAAGAAGAAGAGAGAAAACAGGAAAAGTCGAAGGGAGAAAGACTTGAGAAGGAAGAGGGTGAGAGGGTCGGTAGAGAGAAGCCAGGAGGAGAAACATGGGAAGAAGAGAAAGAAGAATAAAAAAAGAAAGCGAAGGGCGAAGATAAATGGAGCCGAACAGGAGTCTATTGATAAAGAGAGAGATAGACGAATCTCTTGAAGATCAATAAAAAGAACGAAGCTTAATAGGAAAACGAATTGACAGAAAAAAACTTCGCTCCAATTCTGAAATTCCCGAAATCTTAATACATAAGCAAAAGAATAGAGGGTCCCTCACTATCCCAAACTAGCAAGAAATTATGGTTATATTTTTCTTTCATAGCATGACAAATGCTAATTACTTATAAAGTATGCCACACGTAATAATTTTTAATCAAATGATCTCTACAGTTTTTTACTAAGTCAGACAAAGTGCTACACTTAAAGACGTAAGTGTAGGAGCATGAAGTTTCACGTTTACAACGCTCGTACAGCGTGTCACTATTCGCATACGGGCAAAGTAAAAATAGAAAAAAATGCACTGGCATTCACGACGATTGAAATAGCTCTTTCATTGGCCAATGCCTCTATGTAATAAATAAATTAGATTTTTAAAATTCAACTGATTTTTCAAGTCTAAGAATTCCATCAAGGGAAGTGACTACTGTGGTGAAAGCTTATTTGAGTCGTCGTGAGGATAAAACGGAAAATACTATGCAAGTTTTGTTCAGGCTGCATTCTGCACGTTGCTGCTGGGGTAGCTATGAAGAATTCAAGCTTTTCTTTTAGAATATACGTTTCTTGACGAAGCCTTCTGATTTAATCCTCAAAAGTCTATGGGAGCAGAAATACAAGAATCGCAACAAGCGGAACAGATTTTGGGACATTTATGGGTTTCCTAATGTAAATTTATATCTGATATGTGTCACGAGAACTCAAGGTGTTGCTATATCTGAATTTGGTCTAGGAAGTGTATCGCCGAGTACACTGCTAAGTTCATTACGTTCTCATTTCTACTCTGAACAATGCAAATATTCTTCCATCAATATCGATACGGCTATCTTTGAAGCAGTTCCCAGCGTAGGGTTTTTTTTTTTTTTTTCCTGTCTTTTGTTTTTTTTTAAATACATTGGAAATATAGTTTTGTTTAGTGGGAAAATTGTTTGAAGTTTGCCATTGAAAAAGAGTAATTGGCAATAGTTGCAAAAAAATATTTGGTATGAATCTTCGATGATGTTGTGTCATTTTTAAAACGACTTCTAGTATACGGGAAGGAAACATTCAACAAGAAAAATGTTTCTTCTTGTTCAGTATAAACATCTTGCCTGTGCCCTAACGTAGGCGAATGTTTACCCTTCCATGGCAACTTCTGAGAAGATTAATTGGGGTAGTTTGCCCGTTGTGTTTCTCAGTGCGACAGTGTGGTTGACTGTGATAGTGTGTTTGTTCAGTGCAGAATGTTGTTTGGGTTATGAATGAGAGATGAACGAATGGAGAGGGTGAAATTGGTTGCCGGCACTAACAGGTGTACTCTTCCGAAAGACACTTACAGGCTTAACGCACCCATCCGACGAACGAATCACTATCAACAGTGTCGTATGCCGTCACTCCATACGCACTGCCGAGAGGTTTGGGATTTAACCCAGGACTTTTGTGCACAACCTGGTGATTAGGAATTGTGCGTCACCACCTCTCCTTCGCTGCCAGCCAAGTCCTGATGGTGAAAACTTCTTCTACCACCAGGACTGGAACCAGCTGTCACCGTCACGGTGTCCCAGTCAACTGAGACAACGGGCAGGCAAAAGTGTTTCACCTAATGTAAATGAACGGCATCGACGATAACTGCTAGTAGCTGTAATGTAATACTGGAACATTTGGGAGATAAAATTCTTTCGGTCAAGATGAACAAGGTGACAGTAGCTGTGAGTGTTTGCGTTGTAGAGAGAGAGAGAGAGAGAGAGAGAGAGTGAGTGAGTGTTACCCGGCCCCGTGACGTTAGCCTTGACATTCACCTTGCAGGAAATCACTAATAGAGTCGTCATACGCGTAATGGCTCTCGCATACATTTGCATTGCATCTCGACTCGCTGCACTGGCGGCGCGAGTAGATTCATCTGCGACAACCTGTTCGGCTTCCTATTGGCACCACAGGTTTAACATCTCTCTCAGCCTCCGTCGGATAATCTACATCTCCATCTGCGTCCGTACTATGCGACTAAGCGCTCTTGCAACGGTGAAGTTTTGCTTCGATATTACATGGTCGCTAGCATAAGAGTTTACGAGGTTTCCATTACTCTACAGGGGATTCATCATTCGTGACTGAAAATAGCTGGAAAAAAATTAGTCGAAAACTCGAGGAATAGAAGCGTTTAAATAAGGGGGCGTCCATTAATGACTTGAGGTGAATTAGGGGGGGGGTTCCGGCAAAATCTCACGAAACCTTACCAAGGGGTGTCAACGGAAATTTCACTTGAGTTTTTGAAATTCTTGTAAAATTGTGGAGCTAAAAATATCTTCAAACTACGCGAAAGTCGATTTTAAGAGGGTTTTTTGGTCCAAAAGCCGTCCTTGGGGGGGGGGGGGGGGAATATCCGCTTTTCGGACCATGAGGCCTTAAAAAAAAGTCTCCAAAAGTTGCAAGGTCGATTCGTAGGGGGGGGGGGTCTCCGTCAAAATCACGTAATTTTTTAGGGGGAGGGGGTCCGACGAAATCTCACATAGTCTCATCAGAGGAGGGGGGGGGGTGTCCGGTTGGACGCCCCCTAAGATGTTCGAAGTTTGCTTGGATAATAGAGCCTTTAAACTTGATAAATTAATCTTCTGGATTCAAATAATGGGTTTTCCTATCCATCCAGTGCAGCAAAAATACTTTGTTTTGGTTTACCCGTTTTGATTTTTTAGACCATCATCATTGGGGTTCGGATCTTTATAACCAAAAAATAGAGAAATATGCATGCAAAAATGACCTTAAAAACTGGTAAATATGTCCTAAAAATGACGAAATCTGACCAAAATTTTCTCCAAAAAGGCTTTGAATGTTCATTGTTCACTTTATTAAATGAGATGTTGTCGGAGCCATCAATTTGCATTTAAGAAAAAATTGACATTTTTGAAGATGACGAAGCTATCAAAAAAAGTCGCTGTCTGCTTTGTCGAGCATTGCCATGATTCATTGTTTTTGTGTCGTAATTAGAAGAGAAAGTGGCTGAGGTTCATGTGCGCCACACATTGGAGCTCCACATGAAATCTCTTTTTTGAAGTCACTCTAATTTCACATAATTTACAGTAGTGAATAACAATAATGTATAACTTTAATTCATGACTGGTAAATTCTGACCAATTCAGTTACAATCAGATTGGTTTTTTCCTCCAACATATAATGGGAGAACAATACCTTAATTTCTTCTCATCTGTAACTTCTAGATAATTTCTGGTGCTGTTAAATATGGCCATAAACATTGTAGTAATATGACCAAATCTAGAAAAATAGTCTGTCTCTGTATTTACATGCTATATAAAATACATTAAAATTAGAAACGTTCAATTAACGTTTGATTCAGCATTAGAGATCAAAAAGAAAGCAAGAAAAAAATATGACTTGTCATAAAGCTCCAAACTCTAATCATCATCATCATCATCATCATCATCATCATCATCATCATCATCATTATAAATCGGAAGCGTAAGTTATAATTTTAGCTGCAACAGACGGATAGAAAGAAAACAATTGAAAGCTACTATTAGTAAAACAACTAAGGCAAAGGACTTAAATATCAACATGCGTCCGGTTTTAGTTCATAGACAAATGTTTTCACATCAGGGGAAAATGTTAGTACTGACGGACTCGTAGGATTCGGATATTTTTTTTTTTTGTGGCTTTACGCCTTGTTGACGTCGAGGTCATTGGAAAGGACTGGGGAAAACTAACTGGAAGGAATTCGGCCATGGTTTTTTGAAGGAAGCATCCCGGTATTCACCTGGAATGATTTGGGGAATCCTTGGAAAATCCAAATCTGTGTACCCGAACGGGTATTCGAACCGGCGTCTTTCCGACTGCTAGGCCAGAGCCTTACCACTGTCTGGCACAGCGCTTGACTCTTATCTGCGCGTTTATGCGCGCAAACGGCTCGTAATTAGAAGAGAAAGTGGCTGAGGTTCATGTGCGCCAAGCAATAAGGACACACTACATTCACGTTGCGTAACTTCCCTCTGGGTGCTTCAAAGTATGAAGTCTTGATCATAAAACTGCAGTCTCTTGGTATCTCGTCAAAGAGTCAAATAGCCGAATGAGAAAATCGGACGTCAAACACAGAATCTAAATGCAGATTTTTCGAACACATTAGATAATGTGCCACTGAACCACTTGACAACCTGTCGATCTGTAAAAATAATTTTGTCTTCTCCGCAGGTATGAACAATTTAAATGAGGCAGTGTCTGCTTCTCATGCTGTTTTATAAACGAAGCCGTATCAGAAGATATTTTCTTACTCCTGCACCACGAAGAATTGATGATACGGCCAGTCGATACCTGCTGATCGAATCAATATAAAAGTTCTGTTTGTGATTCCTACCAAACTTTTATTTAATTTTTTTTTTTTTTGACTGAGTATGTACGTATTTAAAGCTGTATCAGAAGGCTCCACAGTTCACTAGAATGTATAATTTTTGGGGCTAGTTTAGACTAAGTTTTTTAGTTTTTGAAGTCAAAACTTCTTTAGGTGCATTGGGCTGAAGGTACCGTGTAGCTGATAGAACTATTGCTGTAACTTAGTAAGAGTATCTTTGGTGTGTAAGAGAGACTCTGTTATGACTTGAGAACTGAGTGTGTGATCGTTAAGGCCGAGAGCAAGCCGGGATTTGAATATATTAATCAGTATCCGTCAGCAGCTACATTTAATTGACTGAAGTATGTGCCAACGTGCAGTGAAGTTTAACAATCACTCAGTTTTACAAAATAAAGTGGATACAATGAAGTGCTGTTTTGTGAATAATTAATACCTATATTTTCCTTGATGTTAGATTACATCATGATTAACTGTATTCCTCAAAGAGATGAGTCCCGGCTTAAATCTGTTTGTGAGGGGAAGAGATTTTATTTACTCGTCCGTAACACCCTTTTAAGCGGTCTGGTAGCTCAGTGGGTAAGGCGCTTCTTTTCAAAACGTTCGTTGCTCTGGTCCCGGTTTCGAATCACGGCAGGCGCCGGAATTTTGAGAGTTGTGTTTGATCATATGAGCTACGCCAGGCCGCTCCGTGGTTCGTATTCCACGTTAAACTGTAGATCTCAGAGGAAAGGAACTGGCCATCCTAACTCTGAGGCTCTGACACAATGGCTTAGTATGCCTCCTTCGGGATGATCCAACCAACCTTCGGGTTAAATGCAATATTTCTTGGTGGTTGTTCGTGAGTCCACATATTAATCAAGTGACACAATTAATTAACCTCTCCACAGGTAGAAGATCATAATTTGCAACCTCAGCCACAATCATTAAGCCCTTGTATGTTTCACAAGCGAAAGCCATAACATGTCAAAGATGTAATGCATTGCATTCTGCTGAATTAGATTTTCTTCAGAGAAAATGGTTAGCATTTCCATCTTTATCATATAGTTACTTGATGGTATAGCAGTACTGGACAGCGTAAGTGACACTGTTTCAATTTGGCGCGCAGTTCACCTCTTTCTCGGATAAAAGACCTAAGTTAATGTTCCTACTAGATAAATGGGATCTATGTTGTAACGTGGTAATTAGAGCCACCCAGCGAACTAACCTAGTTCACATGAACAAAGAAAAGCTTGCAGAGGTGAATATCAGTTTAGGAACATTATAAATTCCGATCAAGATTTGGATTAGAACCGGAAACCTCTCGTTTCACAGATGTTCACCTTAACAAACTGAGTCTCCATCTAGAATATTCCGAGGCATCCTACTGGAAATATGTCGCAAATAAATAATATGTTTCACAACACAACGCTTTACATCGCTGGACGGGAGAAAAAGGTGACTGCTGAAAATAGACATGGCTGACCTCTGTGGCGCGCATAAAACGAACAAGTGTTGTGAGCCCCTTCTGTGCGGCGAGAGGGCACCGGCGTGTTTACAAATCACCATAACTCATATCGGCCGCGTAACGAGCAATAAACACGCCGGCGATGCAACCTGTTGCACGCCCGTCCATTCGTCTGTGTCGAGGCGACGGCGTGATTGGCACTATGTAACTGGGCGCAAGGACACGAATCAGCCACGGGTATTACAGGAGCCGTAGCACCTCCACATGCGGAATCACCCACCGAGTATAATGAGTCAGCTATAATCCTCTGGCCTCGTATTCGGAAGGGCGGGGGTTCGAATTCCCGTCCGGACATAAAGTTTTGGGTTTTCCATGGTAGCAATTCTGGCTTTAAGATTAATACTTCAAGGGCGGATCAAGAAAAACAAAGATACTTTTATGGCATTTGTTGATTTAGAAAAAGCGTTTGATAATGTTACATGGGACAAGATGTTCAAAATTTTAAAGAAGTCAGGTCTAAAGTATCGAGATAGAAGAGACCGAGCAAGGTGAGTGAATGGTTAACGTTCTGGCCTCACATTCGGGAGGACGAAGGTTCGAATCCCCGTTAGGGCATCCAGATTTGGGTTTTCCCCAAATCACTCCAGGCGAATGCTTCCTTCAAAAAGGTCATGGCCGAATTCCTTCCCGTTCTTTGTCCCCGGTCACATCCCGTCTCTAATGACCTTAGCCGTCGACGAGGCGTAAAGCAATAAGAAAAAAGGGAGCGTGCACAAACTACGTGGCTCCGTCCAGAGGAGAAAGGGGGGGGGTTGGCTGGAAGGCTACGCTGGGCTACGTGGGGGAAGGGGGGGTTCTGAGCCAGGCAACGTAGCTTCCCTTTCATAACATTTTTCACATTTAAAATGAGGAACAGAACACACAACAGCATGTGAATATTTATTTCCCTCAGTTAATTATCTTCGTATGTAATTTTCAACAGTCTCACAAGAGAAAACTGCATAAAATGTATAAAATGTATTTTGGAATCAAAAATGAAAAAAAGCTACATGCTACGTAGGGGAGGGGGGGGGGTTCAGAGGAGGCCAAAATGGAGCTACGTGGTTTAGGCAATCATCGGTTAATATGGGTGTGTGACAAGGTTGTAGTCTATCCCTGTTAATGTTCAACTTGTATGTAGAGGAAGCAATAAAGAAAGTAAAAGAAAAATTTCCATGTGGCATAAGTGTTCAGGGAAAAAATCAGTATGCTACGATTTGCTGATGACATTGTCTTGTTAGAAGAGAGGGCTCAGGATATTGAGAAATTACTAAACGGCATGAACAAGATACTGAAGGAAGATTTTGGGCTAAATATAAATCAAAGCAAGACCAAAGTGATGAAATGTAGCAGAAATGATCCCAATACTAGTAGATTAAATATAAAAATAGGATCGAATGCAATAGGAGAAGTAAGCGAATCCTGTTACTTGGGAAGCAAAATTACAACCGATGGCCGAAGCAAGAATGATGTTAAAAGCAGAATAGCTCTAGCAAAAAGAGCCTTCATGAAAAATAGAAATCTTTTAGTGTCAAATATTGATCTAGGAATTAGGGAAAAAAAATTAAAACATGGACTTTAGAAAAACCGGAAAGAAGGAAAATTAAAGCATTTGAAATGTGGTACTACAGAAGAAAATTAAAGTGGAAAGACAAAGTAAGAAATGAACTATTTTTGGAAATGCTGGGTGAGGAAAGAAGTTTGTACAAGAAGCTTATAGAAAGAAGAGACAGGCTGGTTGGTAAGTCATATTTTGAGACATGCTGGATTGGTTAATTTGCTGGTGTAGGGAACAGTCGAAGGTAAGAACTGTAGAGGAAGACAGAGATTAGAATATATGAAGCAGATAATTGAGGAAGTGGGTTGTAAAGGATACGTAGAGATGAAGAGGTTAGCACAAGATAGAAAGGGATGGAGGATTGCATCAAGCCAGTGGATAGATTGATGACAACACAAAAACATCGTCTCCTCAAATCACTCCAGGCGAATGCCAGGATTGTTCCTTCAAAAGGCCATGGCCGTATTGCTTCCCGTTTCTTGCCCCCACCCCCATAGTCCATTCCGGGAGAACGTGAGGTTGCTTCAACTTGTACGTGTGGTAGTCTCTTGACTAAGGATATCACTAAGATAATTGTTTTAAAAAATATGAAAACATTACTATCGCCAAAATATATGTTAAGACGGTCAAAATGTGGGTGTGTGACTTATATTACCGTAATTCTGTGGTTAACTAAAAGACGTTTACTACGGATTCGCAGGAGGCCTAAATGGAGCTACGTGGTTTATGGACGCTCCCAAGCTAGGGTATCGTCCACACGGGTGGTGGATGCGCCTCCCTCCCCTCCCCCCCCCCCCCCAACAACCATCAGGTTGGGAAACATTACTGCCTCGGTGGAATCCTCTATCTCTTTCATTCCAAACTTCATCTGTTCATCTCAATATGCTTACTGCAACATGCATTTTCAGTTACCTGTTTGACATGTTTCAAACTTCGTCATTTCCTTTGGCTGTTAGCTCCATCATGAATTCAATAATCCCGCATGTCTTAAATGTGGCCCTCCGTTTCTTCTTTCTGTTAGACACTCCCTCAAATTTCCTTCGCTATAATTTAAAACAAATGTTAAGGGGGTAGGTACACTTATCAGGTTTCAAAAAAATGATTTTCTTGTTTATTATTCACAAAAACAAATTATAGTTTTGGCTTCATTTTAGTGAAAAAATTATTTCAATATCTTTAACAATGTGGGAATTATGTGTGATTAAGCAATGCCCTGCACGATTGACAGCCATTTAAATCTTACTGCACTTGAAGGTGATCCAAATCTTTAACCTTAAATATCTCAAAACTGCAATTCATCAAATGGTTTTAAATATAACTTTTTTCCATATGCATATATCTTTTTCAAATTTGCAGGACATGTTCTACATACTAAGTATTACAGTCTGAACCATTATTGTTTATGCAGCTTTTTCCAAATGAAAAATATGCCTTTATATTTAAGCAAAAATTTAATTTCTTGACAAAAAAATTATTAATAAAAAATATAGAGTTAAATATGTTATATTATAGGTTCAACTTGTTGCCTTGATATTAGTTTACAATATTAAAAGAACGTTTCTGAAAAATTTCAAATACTATGCTTTTTA
Organism: Vandiemenella viatica; assembly: GCA_031002005.1. Lineage (NCBI taxonomy): Eukaryota > Metazoa > Arthropoda > Insecta > Orthoptera > Morabidae > Vandiemenella > Vandiemenella viatica. Next base: position 64,351,751 of record CM061918.1, on the reverse strand, counting down.
TCTTTAAAACCCTTTACATCAATTTGGATGGTACATTATCCTATTGTTAAACAATGTTTTTATTTTAAAAATCAATTTTTATATCTAGCTATAACAGTTCTTTGGAGCTATGAAATTTGAACCCTCAAATTTAAATAGATTTGGAGAAAATGATATCTCAACTTTATCAAATATTTGTATGTGTTAGGTGTACCTACCCCCTTAATTTGGAAACTTAATTCTTCATTTCTCCTCCTTTCTGGTACTCCTAAGGCCGGAGCGGCGTGTTCGGTGTTTTTGAGTGTGGTGTGTTAGGCACCTCGTGGGCTGTTTATCGGGCCACTTCCGGTGCGCCACCTCTCCAGACCTTCCACAACAACCTCCTCAACGACGCCGTGCGCTATTCCTGATACTCCCTGCACTCTTACCGAGAATGTCTGCCAGTAATTACTTCCGCAATTACCTTTTTATTAGAGAAGGAAATAATTAAAACTATCTCTCAATACCAGCTGATGTATTCGGAGTTGCTTGGAGCTGGGTAATAAATTTCTGATGTTTGCTTTTGTAAACCAAATGTAGACAGTTTTTTTCTCCTTGTTTTAAACTATACGTGTGCAAAGTTTCACCAAGATCGGATAAAAACTGTGGCTTCGTGTGTCACCACACCAACTTCAAAACAAGTTTCAATTTCAAATTCGACTTTATCGGTCACTTATTGTCCGACTGGAACCGGTCCAGCGACAATAAACAGAAAATTTTATGGGCCTTCAGAATATCGCCATCCACTTTCGTCGATTTCCCTACTTTTTTCGAGATTTTTGCAAAATAACTGAGCTATTGCACATATAAATTTTCTTTGAAGGACTGATTGGGAGAGGGACTAGGTTTATACAGGGCGTTCGCCGGAAAACGCTACCCTCCCAGTCTGTTGCCGTCGGCAACTTGCTCGGTCAGTCCCGCCAGCAGTTTCCGCCAACCGGCACCGTGAATCACCGCACTGTTTAACACCTCCGCTGCCCCAACAGTGCATTGCAGTGACCCTTACATTGTTAAGAACGGTTTCTTTGCATTGTAGATAGTTTGTGACTTCAGTCTCTTATTAATCAGTGTTGTGAATAAACGTTTCTTTGCGGTTTGGCTGGTTTGGGGCTTCATACTCTTATTAATCTGTACCGTGTTTGAGTGTGAGTAAAATTATGGTACGTTACAGTTTGCAACAAAGAATATTTCTCTACAATACATATGTGAAGAAGAAGTCGTTTAAAAAGTGTCGCAGTAAATTTCGTCGCGAATTTCCTGGCGCTTTACTGCCAGCTAAATCAACAATTCTGCGTCTGGTTAAAAAAGTAAGAGAAACGGGTTCATTTTTTAACAAAAAGAGACTGTCGGTCAACCGTATTCTCACAGAGGAGAAAATTAACGATATCGCTTTTCGACTAGAACAGTCACCCAAAAAATCATTAAGTCAGTTAGGGCAGCGTGTGTCTCGAAATATGTTCAGAAGATGTGAAATGTGCATTACACAAGAGGGTCAACACTTCCAGCATCTTTTATAAGGTAAGCTAATGAATTACGTCACATTTAAATGCTTAGCACACAAGTTTATGAAGTTTATGAAGCGTAATTATTATGAAATAGTCCGCGGCCGACGGTCGAACAATGCCGGAAACTGAGCGCTCGCTCGCCGGGAGCAGTTTCTTCCTTGTAGCGCTAACAGTGGGTTGCGTTTCCCGGCGAACGCCCTGTATAAACCAAATGTAGACAGTATTTTGTCCCTTGTTCTATAACGAATGTGTGCAGAATATAATTGAGATCTGATGCAAATGAGGATTTGTATAAAGAACACACACACATATGTATATAAATCCATTTTTTTACAGGAAATTTTACGAGCTTTCAGAATATCACCTTTCGTTGATTTCCCTAACGTTTTCGAGATAAAAAAAAACCTGAGCCATTGCACGTATAAATTTTTCTTAAATGAGTAATTTCTAGAGGGGCTAGGTATTTGTAAACCAAATGTAGACAGTATTATTTCCCTTGTTTTAAAATGTAAATTTAATCGAGATCGGATAAAAACTGTGGATTTGTATAAAGAACATACTAATGATTTTTTAAAAATGTCAAATGTGTTCAATATGTACATTTGGAGAAACGGGAGAAATCTGAATAAGTAAAATGTCCTAAACATTATCGTTAGCGGTACTAGGGCCTTACATTGCTGCACAAAGATTTTTTGTTTCCATCATTTTCTTAAATAGTCCAGAATGGTTCCAATAAAGAGAACATTACCAAATTCCTTCCAGTCTCTTGTCCCCAATCCTCAACCGTCTCTTTTTAAATGGACGTCAAAAGTTGTAAAAATCTAGGTAGATTAAATAAATAAATCAAAATGAAGATGAAAGCAATATTCATCACGTCCTCACCAAATCTGTCATGGCTTTTTGGGGAAAAAATATCAACTAACCAACTACCGCATTGTTGTGCAAAGTGGATCTCCGGTTCGATTCCGGCCTAGGGCATAGGTGATTTTGGTCTTGTGCTCTACACAGCGAAACTGTAATCTGCGGAGAAATAATTATCCATTTATGTTATATAAGCAGCCAAAATACTTCTTCAAAGGCTAAAAGTATGTCATCAATTTTAAAAAAAAAGTGGTTAATGTCTTTTAAACACTAGTTAAGGGCTTACATTTTCGGAAAGACATGAACTTTACGTCAATAATACAAAAAACGACTGATACAGTATTATTTGAAGGAACAACGATTGCTTCGTTCATCTAGTGAAACTAACATGTCTTAGAAACCATAGAGTCATTGATAAAGCCATGTAAAATCATAATATGGATGGAGGAAGTGGTAAGTCAACCGATTTCTAAAGCTTTCTGTTCACCGAGGAAACATGTTTTAATTCATTCTGACCAAGCGAGAAAGTTACCAGTCTGGAATCGAGTTATAGTTGTTGCAAAGCACTGTTTGGCCAAGCCGCCCTGCAAGAAAGCGATAAGGACTTGCGTACGAGTCCTCAGGACTCCGGGAAGGACTTGGGCGGTCTCTGAGAGATAACAGTTCCGAGGACATGGCGGAAACTGTCACTTCCTGCTCAGAAAAAAATAAACTATCATCCAGTGTGGTCCATACCACATGGCTCACGGACATATCTGGTATTCAAAACGTTCATCACATTTGTGACTACAGATGAGCCCTGGGCAGTGGCGGGTCCAGGATTTTGGTTTGGGGGGGGGGGCTAGGATTTGGTTTGGGGGGGGGGACTTGACTCGGGCGAGGAGGGGTGCCGACAGAAATCTCATTATTCCAGATTGGCGACCTCATACAAATAGTAGAGAAAAAAAAAGAAAAGGTCCCCAAAATCCATGTCGTTGGGGGTGACCTTGGTGCTTTGGGGGGGGGGGCTTTAGCCCCCTAGCCTCCCCCCTGGATCCGCCACTGGCCCTGGGTCCATCACTTTAGCACATAATCAATGCAACAGTCATCACATTGAAAACTCACCAGTTCTCCTCCTGCAAAGGAGTCATACAGCATGGATGTTGATGGTGACTGTTATTCGGGATGCTGAGGGTGAACTGCTTCTAAATATTTTGGAAAAATTTCAACCTTCATAAATTCAAACTATCGTGCGGCATTGTTGGCCGGGAGATCCCGAAGGATTGTTCTGCCACCTATTAATAGAGTTTCGATTTGCCGCGAACGGGTATCTGTTATTGATTTCTTAATCATACTGGGCATAGGGGACCTATAGTTAATGTGGAATCCGAACAACGGAAGTGTTCTGGCGTACTTCACATTACAGAGAAAGATGTGTGTGAGGTGTGGGACTTTTGAAAACCCCAGCCGAGACCGGGATTAAAACCGGGGACCATTCGATCACCAGTCAGATGCTATAATCACTGAACCACCAAGGCGCTCCTCAACTTCCACAGATAAATATAATGTTAGCCTTGTGAAGGAATGGGGAGTGATTGTTAACAAACAGAAAGAAATGCTCTTTTATGAGGACAATGCTTCCACTGACTAGTGGGTGAACGGTAACGTCCTGGCCTTGCATTCGGGAGGACGCGGTTACAAATCCTCGTCCGGTCATGCAGATTTCGGTTTTCTATAGTTTCTTCAGATAAATCGAGGCGAATGCCGGGATGGTTCCTCCAAAGAGCTATGGCCGAATTCCTTCAAGATCCTTGCCCCAATCCTCACCCTCCTCCAATTACCTCAGGTTCAAAGAGGTGTAAAGCACTAAGAAAAACTGTAATTGGTTAATGTAGATTTCAGCTGGAATCGCAACCTTCCCGAATCATCCCATCTGGCCAGCTGATTCAGAAGCTTTAAAAAGACTGTATGGCACCCATTTCAAGTGTGAGGATGACGTCTTGTTTGATCGCATTTCCTGTCGGGGCGCTAAATGTCATTGGATGAATCGTGTAGAGCTCAGAGGGGAGTATTTGGGAAAACAGACTACAAACCTTTCGGACGGCCCTCGCAAGATTTAAGGAGTGTAATATCACCGATAACTGTAAATAAAATTATAGTGACGTACAGTAGAGCTAACTGTAAATACCATAATATAGTTTGCCACTTGTTAGGAATTGTGAATGCTTGAAACCTACTTTCCGGTTTCCCTTCGATTTGTGTTTATCAGCAGAGTAGTCAGGGGTCGGCAGTCTGGGTACGAATTTTTAACCTGACCTTCACCTCCGGCCAGCGAAGCTATGCTTTGTTCGAATGACGGACCCCTTGAAGCTTCATGGTCTTGGTTCCACGTAAAACTGTAAGTCCACCATGTCAGACGCGGAGTCGAAACACTGTCAACAAGTCGTGCGACCAAGAATTTGCTACTATTTTATCAGTCATATATATTTTTCCCTAAGCTTTTTTTGGACAGTGTCTTCTTTCTCCCTTCATACTTAAAAAAAATCGATAAATGAGGCATTATTTTAAAGATTAATTTCTCATTTGGTAAAATCATTCTTTAAAAAAGGATTTTTTTTCGAAATTCAACCAGTAAAAGGAAAAATTATGAACTATCAAGGTCACGTGTATGCGATAGTTCAGAGTCTAGCTGCCAGGCTTCGCTGGTGTCGATAAGGAACGATCGCATACCGCTAGATAGCAGCATCATATAACACTGAACTATTGATAAACTGTGTGTGTTTTCTAGAGTAAGGAGCTTTCTGGAAATTTTAATTTCACTCAGGGAAACATATAATCATTTCTAATTTATTTCTTAAGACGTTTTAAGTGATTTTGATCGCGTACCTGTTTCAGTTGAAAAATAAACAATAATATGATAATATTTAATTAAATTGCGATGGAGCGCATGATCCGGTGGCAATTTTCCTAAACACCCATTTTCTCCCTTCCCGACACCCACTTACAATTATTGTCCTCTGCAAATTTTAGCGTGAAATTCTTTCAACGTTTTTGGTAAATTTTTCATCATTTCTCTTGCTAAATTATTCCAATCCTTGACAACCTTGCCTAAAGAAGAGAATCTTCGTACACCCTTGTGCCTGAAATCGAGTGCCAGCTTGTGGTCATTGTCATATTTTTCCTTCCATGCACTATTTTTCATACCTACTCCAATATCTTTCCATGCCTCATCGACAATATACGACTTGTACACTTCCATGACTCTCTTCACTCTCCTCCTGTCTTCCAATGAGTCCCATTCCAGCGTTTTTTTTTTTATCATATCTGCTACTGACTGCATTCTGCTGCAATTTCCAGAAACAAATCTAGCAGCCCTTTTTTGCACCCTCTCCAACTCCTGTATTTGATACGCAAAATGTGGGTCCCCTACTACACTACCATATTCGAGCAATGGGAAACCAATTCCTTTACTTCTCTCGTACATCCCCTCACTCTTTCCAACAAGTGCAGAATTTTGAAACCTTTTCCTACCTGTCCCACCGAACGTGGTGGTGTAACGGTTAGCGTTCTGACCTCGCATTCGGGAGGACGGCGGTTCGAATCCCAGTCCGGGCATCCAGATTTGGGTTTTCAATGGTTTCTCAGATCACTCCAGGCAAATGCCGGCATGCTTCCTTCAAAAGGTCCTGGCCGAATTCCTTCCCATTCTTTGCCCCCCCCCCCCATCCTTTCCCGTCTCTAAAGACCTCGCTGTTAAGAGACGTAAAGAGTTTAAAAAGAAACCTACCTGTCCAATGTGTTCTGCCCAGTTAAGCTTGTTATCAAATGTAATGCCAAGATATTTACATTTCAAGTCTTCAACAAGCAATTCTTTCCCCACCTTATAATCGTAATGAACCTTTAGTTTTTTATTTGTGTATTTAATAAGCCGACTCTTCTTTGCATTTATCTTCATCCCATGTTTACCAACCCAACTAGATATCCTGTCCAGATCACCCTGCAGCTGCTTACAGTGCTCTACCGTTTTGATCCTTTTATATAGCATTAAATCATCTGCAAACAACCTATTTCTGTTTGCTGCAAATGAGTTGATTCTTCTTTCATGGTACAACCACCCACCTCGCTATTCACCGAATATCATTCCTGAAATTTTCAGATGGCACACCTCGTCAAATGCATAGCCGATCAGTGGTTGATAGGCCTGTATTAGAATATACACCTTTCCAATTGCTAATCCGGAAGGAGATTCTTTATTAAGACATATGATGCCTGACAGAATGGATCCACACGCAGTTCTAGATGCACTCCGAAGCAATGGATATGTAGCGTGATCTGCATTAAGCCCCGTTCCCACGATCTCTTGTAACTGTGGCGGGACGGGGCGAATACTCAACAACACGCCATGGGAACAGTGCCGCCTCTGCTAGCGGGGACGAGACGCAGCTACCCACTCTATGTCGGTAAACATCACAAGCGTGCGTAGAGGTGCGCTGTTGCCATCGGTTTGCAGCAGCGGTGCGCACCCTTTCTGTTGCTGTAAAGTGCTCTGTGCCAAACGACACTAGGCAACGTGGTGGGGAGGTGGCGGCGAGATAAGCTAGGACTAACCTGCGGCGCGCGCTCGTCCCTATACTTCGGCTAATGAGGTCCCGTCCCGTCCCGCCTCCGTTACAAGAGATCGTGGGAACGCGGCTTTAGAGGTACGAGGTTTAAACGGTCACCCATCCGATTGTCGACAAAGTCGACTTTGCTTAAAGAGGTACCGTCTCTGTTCTTTCAGCTGTTATGTTACTCGTTCCTTCCGCCTAAGATATTTATCTAATCTAAATCTTACGATCAAACCGAAAAAATCACAAGAGAATCAGTGTCAAGGAGGTTCTGTAATTAAGAACCGTATGGTTTCATATAGCGCAAGGAAGCATAATTCGTATGAGTAATTATAAAATTGTAGATGAGTCATTCTAGTTTTTATAGTGTCATATGCAAATTCAGTTTAAGCGATTAGCAGTAATACTTTTTAAAACATCCATGCATAAGCTGTTTATGTTTGTTAACAAAAATGGATAAACAGTACTAATGGTTCAGAGTATCTATAGTATGACGTATAAGAAAAGGAAGAGAATGAATTGTTCCAGTCGCATAAGAGGATTTTCTCTCATTAAACATGTGATGGTTATATGGAATAAACCAGGGTTGAAGTACTAGTTTGTTTAGTGTAAATTGCACCCCGTGACCTGGAACTTTTACTAGTTCCTGTTACCTGAGTGACCCAGAAAGCCAACTTACGTGGAGTTAACACGTGTCTGTCAATTGCACTTTCCCGGAAACGATCCAACAAACTTTACAGCTGTCCGTTTCCGGTCCTGAGACCGACAGAGAAGCCAAAGTTTGTTTTACTGACGCAAGGTTGATTTATCCATTTGTCTGCTCACAGCAGAAACAGTTCATTTTCTTACATGTGCAGGCGATAATTTTCTTCGCAATGTTGGACATCTCATGCTTGGCAATTGCTTGAAGAGGTATTTTCGACTACACAATCGCTTATTATGAGAAAGCTACCTCTTCCTATCACAGTGCATAGGCAATAGCACAATTCTGGCTCATTCACTCATTTTCATCTAAATACTCTTCTGTCCATCACTAAGAGTGTGACTCACGCCAGCTTGTCAACACAGCAGGAAAACACTAAGACTTACAACAGATTTCTGACCTGTAATAGAACACACCTTACTCATACTGATTATCGTTCGAAGCACTCACAACGAATCAGCACTTTAAGCTTTTGAAATCAACGTTTATTTTTCTTCTTCATCAATGTAACATTGCCGGAATGCTTGCTTCAAAAAGGCCATGGCCCAATTCCTTCCCGTTCCTTGACCCCAGTTCCATCCTGCTTCTAGCCGTCAACGAGGCGTAAAGCAATAAGTAAAAATAAAATCAGTAAAAAAAAATCAATTTCAGCAGAACAACATTCGACTGTCTCTACGTTTTTTGACATCCGCCACGCTTATAATAACACTCACAGGCAGGGGCGAATCCAGGGGGCGGGGTGTTATGGGGCTCAACCCCCCCCCCCCAAAAAAAGTATCTAGGTCAACCTCCGACATATTGTAATTTTTAGACCTTTTTTTTTTTTTTACCTCTACGGTTTCGAGGCCTGAGCAGACTATAAATACTACCCTTTACCCGACTTAAGTCCCCCCCAAACCAAAATTCATTCAAGCCAAGCCTCCCGCCCCAAACCAAAGTCCGCTCAAGCCCCTCCCAAACCAAAATCCTGGATCCGCCTCTGCTCACAGGTAATACTATCTGCGTACATTCACTACAATACTTAATAACTATTACCATATGAATGGTAATTTGCTTGTATACTCATAACTTGATAACGTTTCCAGATCTTTGTTCAATTTTCAGAATCTTCACCTAGTCCGTTCCAGAACAGAACTTAACTTTGATAATTGCGCAGAAATTTGCCAGAGTTGTATCAAACTCTACATTAAAACATGAAAATGCCAACAGCAAAAATATTTTGGTAAGAGTGGTATGGCCCAATCCGTTGGTTCAATTGGTTGCGACACCGTGATGGTGTCTGAGCTAGACTCGGGGTCAGCTGGTTCGTATCCTGGTGATGGAAGAAATTTTCGTCGTCAGGAATTGGCTGAAAGCGTATGAGATGTGGTGGTGCCCTATTCATAGTCAACAGATTGTGCACCAAAGACCTGGGTTAGATCCGAAACTACTCCTCAGTGCGTATGGAGTGGAGGCACATGACACTGCTGATAGTGATTCGTCCGTAAGATAGGGACGTTAAGCCTGGCGGTTACCTCGGTGTCCTTCGGAAGAGTAGGCCTGAATGGCGAGGCACCCTCCCGTCTTTCATCTCACATCCACAACACAAGCAACAACAACGAACACGCACATCACTTTAGTAACACTTACGAGCACTGTCATACTGCGGAAGGCAACGAGAAACTAACCAAGTTCATCTTCTAGATGTTTCCATAGAGGAGTAAATATTCTCTACGGTAACAGCCTACCCCTGGAAGAGGGCAAGACGTTCATACAAGGATAAAAAATTTAAAAAATGACATTAGTCTGAATGGGGAAAATATTTAGCAGTTACAGAGAGTTGTCCATGAGTAATTACAGCATTTGACAAGTATAATGCAGCTCTAATAAACATTTGTCCCTGAAACTTATTGATGGTTATTGCAAAGGCAACTATTAGTGGGAACCACTGCCAACCACTGAAATTGTCAGTACCAAGTTGACTGGTGTGTATGGCAGATTGTGTTTCCTCAACTGCAGTGTAGAAAACTGTGTTTTATTCACAACCTAAAAGCATTTTTAAGGTAAAGGTCACTGGATTCCGATGGCTCCTGCCACGTACCGTAGAATCCACGGAGGTAGAGTTCCGCATTCCCATTGCAACCTTCGGCATTAGAATGGATGTGACGGGGTCAGCTCCTCGCTCCGGCCGTTCTTTAGCTTCCTGCGGAGTTTCATCCACGGTACGCATTGGATAGCAGGCTGAGTGGGCCTGGGAGCCGTGTCGGATATTCAGCTTAAAAAAAAAAAAAAAAGCATCGGCCTCGTCGGAAATCGAACTCGGATCATCCGGGCCGCAGTGAGACGCTGGACCACTTCAGTTACGCGGCCACCCAAAAGCCTTTTAATTACGTTTTAATTGTCCTAGTAATTGAAGTATTTACCTAATTTTCGTATTGCCGTAAATGAAATGGATGCAATAGAAACTTTTTATTTTTATTTCAATGGCATTTGGCTTCCTTAGGCCATACAGCCAGCTGAAGTACGTGTTTAGTTCATCCATTGTTTTTTCAGTTTCTCTGCGTGCATATATATCTTTCAAGTAATTCTAGACACACCACAGGACGGACACGACAAGCACACTCAGACACAACACTTAAACACCGATGCCCTCGGCCGGACTCGAACCGGCGACCTTCGGTACGTGGGGCCACTACTCTACCCCTACGCTACCGAGGCCGGCCAATAGAAACTTTGACGAGAATGAAATAACTTTACTGTCCCGACAGTTAAAGAGAGCCCAGTTCCCATTGAACTCTCTCCAGTGAATGTTGCCATAGAAGTCGCTGAAGGAATACTGTGTCCACAAATTGAAAGGAAAGTTCTGCTGGAGCGCTGCTTTTGTGATAGTGCGCTGCTGTGCATGTCGATTTCGCTTAATGACGTTACTGGAATCTAACCACGAACTCTATTACTAGCGGGCGGTATTATACAGAAACAACAGCAAAAGCAAGTGGAAAACAGCTGCTTGCGGCAGGCAGTACAAGAGATATCTAAATTGAGCACGCTGCAATATGTATTCATATACAGTCAGTGCTCGTTACGCAATACAATATTCCAGCCAACGTTTATGGTAGCACTACTGGTTTACTACCTTCTTGACAGTAGTAATTATAGCACCAAGTAACTCAGTGGTAAGGGTGTCGCTGCTGATACACCTGTCCCTATTTTGATTCTCGCTGTATCTTTTTTACAATTCCTTAACCTATCTTCAGTACTCTTTGTTGCTACGATTTGAACTCTCGGTGGGCTGGATACCATTTTAAACTTTAGGTCCCGGAAACAATCAGTACGCCAACTAGAGCAACACCTTTCGGAGCATACGACCATCCTTCAGACTGCACTAAATTAATTTAGAGTAATCTACTATATAATTTTGTAAGCTCATCGCTCACCTCGGTAGCTATTGGCTGGAGAACAGTGTCACGTGTCAGCCTCCGTTCGCAAAAACAGTGACCAGAGATACCATTAGAAGAAATTCGTGGTTATGTCCACAATTCAACAGATAAGCAACTGCTACCAAATTAATTGCCATAATACATTCATTAATTTGCTGTTTGTGGCGTTTCGTAGTTAAAAAATTATTGATAAATTTTTCGGCTGAAAAAACGTGGGCCCGCTTTTCAGTAACATGTTGCTAATGAAAGCAACTTAAAAAAAAAAAAAAAAAAAAAAAAAAAAAAAAAAAAAAAAAAAAAAATTAAATTATTCATGGTCTTTGCTGTAACAACGGTAGCCAGTTGTCATTCCGGTTTAGAATAAATTTCAATTTAATTAAAACTTTCATTAATGTTGTTGCTTGACAAAAGTTTATGCATTACGGTTTATTTGCTTTTTAGGTATTTTACTGACCACTTTCGTTAATGGTCTTTGTTCATGTTCGCTGTACGCGAATTATTAGGTTATTTTAAGAGGACATCAGGCCAAATATGTTACCGAATCGACTATTCTGACAGTATATATGTCCTCGGAGTTGCTCAACTGTTTAATAATATGGAATATGCAATGTTGTTGTAGGCCATTTTTCCGCAGTTGCTCAGTAAATTAATTAATAAATGACGCCAATGCAACTGTAATATGTATGTTTATTGTCGTACGCGTTTCGCCTCTCCTCGAGGCATCATCAGCGACGAATCTATTTTAAAATTTACATTGAGTTTACAAACTTATTTGACATAACGCTAAATTGATACATTTTCTTATTATTTACACTTACTATTTACATTAGGGGATTTCAGAATAGTAACCACACATCTTTGCTTTATCTCCAAAGCATGTTTCCATTACAGTCATTTGTCTTTGCTGTTGTGTACAGGATATAAACATTGCGTCTTCTTCAATTCGCTTGTTTTCGGTGGCCAGCAAAGACAAATGGCTGTAATGGAAACATGCTTTGGAGATAAAGCAAAGATGATTGGTTACTATCCTGAAATCCACTAATGTAAATAGTAAGTGTAAATAATAAGAAAATGTATCAATTTAGTGTTATGTCAAATAAGTTTCTAAACTTAATGTAAATTTTAAAATAGATTCGTCGCTGATGATGCCTCGAGGAGAGGCGAAACGCGTACTACAATAAACATACATATTACAGTTGCATTGGCGTCATTTTATTAATTAATAATATGGAATATGTATTAAGTTCTCTGGTCGTTACAGATACTATCATTATAAGTATTTGTCCAATGTCAAAAAAAAAAAAAACAAAAAAAAAAAAAAAAAAAAAAAAAAAAAAAAAAAAAAAAAACCTCGATGCTTTCGAAGCAATCAGGAATATTTTAAATTTTGCAGAGTGAACTTTATGGGTCAAATATAAGTATTTAAGCAAGTCAGTCTATGACCTTTGAAACAATTTTACGATTGTATTATCGTCCCTGTTTATGTTTAATACCTAACTCTATTAATGCTTCCGACTTCTTCAAGTTCAAGAGATTTCATTAACCCTAAAACACAGGTCAAGTTTATATTTGGTCAAATCAAGTCATCCTGTCATAATCTTTCATCCTAAAAACTGGAACTATTCTAGACCTGTGACGATACTAAAAAAAAAAAAGGTCACGGGCTTATACTAGTGAATTATAAAATTGTATCTAAGTAGCTTGTGCGAAAATTTTCAAATGGTAAACGAAGAATACCGAGACAGTAAGATGATTGTTGTAATTGTTGAGGTTGAGAATTCTTTTCGTTATTCTGTTGTTATTCATTCTGATAATGTAATTCGTCTTTTCCTGAAAGTTTTTCCGAATGCTGATATAGTTCATGTGATTTCCTTAACAGCTAAATCCCTCCTATCCGAACTGAACTATCTCATTTTGTAGCAACAGCTGTTTATTTGGCAACTGAAATGTATAGTGGTAATGAAATCACTGCTTACCGACGCCAGCAAAGCCCAGATTCTGAACTGACGCATATCTGTGACCTTTATTGATCATTAATTTTATAAATAATTCTGTCAAAAACAACTGTTTTTGTGAATTTTGTTTTTATTGATTCCCAGACGCGTTTATGGTGTAGTGCATCTTCAGTGGCTGTAAAGTGTGTTTACATGTGTTGTTATAATAATTATCTACAGTACAACTCTTTAAAAATATATATATTTATATACACTGTACTCACAGATACATTGGTATTCCTCACATGCCGGTCTGGAACAGCACACACTTTAACATCAATATTCATTGCAATTTCATTTGAGCATTATATACACCGGGTGTTTCAAAAATGACCAGTATATTTGAAAAATCAATTAAAACTAAACGGGCAGCGATAGAAATACACCGTTTGTTGCAATATGATTGGGACAACAGTAAATTTTCAGGCAGACAAACTTTCGAAATTAGTTACAATTTTCAACAACAGATGGCGCTACAGGCGATTTGAAAGATATAGAAGTAAACGCAGTCTGTGAGTTCGCCATTCTGTAAGTCGTCTTTCAGCTGTAAAAGTTTGCTGTTCACAGAGTGCAAGTTTGCTGTGAAAAAATGGTGGAAAATATCATACTTAAGATTTTTCCAGACTGCAGCGCCATCTGTTGTTGAAAATTGTAACTAATTTCAAAAGTTTGTCTGCCTGAAAATTTACTTTTGTCCCAAGCATATTGTAACAAACGGTGTATTTCTATCGCTGTCCGTTTAGTTTTTATTGATTTTTCAAATATACCGGTCAATTTTTAAACACCCCGTATATATTTATAAAGAGATGTACTGTAGATAATTATTGTAACAACACATGTAAAAACACTTTACAGTCACTGAAGATGCATTACACCGCAAGGGCGAAAATCGTCTAGGGAATCAAATAAAAAAAAAAATTCACAAAAACAATTGTTTTGACGGAATTATTTATAAATTATTGTTTAGCAACTGGGGAAATATGGCCTACCAGAAGATTAATATTGATTGTTCATAATTTTGCCATTTATGCGTTGAATTACTTTCCCAATTAATGATGTTACCATTTATCGATTTCGGTTAGGTATAACGGTTGAAAGGTAGCGTGACACCAAAAAAATAAATAATAAAGACGATGAAATTTTGTACGCTGAGGCTTTCAATGTTTGTAATACGAGAAATCACTTGGTGCAGCGGATATATTAACGATAACGACAAATTCTATTGGGAGAACCCCGCTTGGGTTGGTGTGTTTCCTGTCGGTGAGGTTGTCGAGTCTCTGTTTCCAGGAATTCAGCGTCCAGTTTCCCGAACTCCCCGCCCCTCAGTCGACAAATGAGGCCGCCTGTGTTGGACAGTTTGTGTCCGAAAAGACTCGGCGGGAGGGCCTTGTGCGAGTCACAGCACGCTGTCACAACCTGCGACACAGCGGAACAGGTGCCATTACTCACCACACTACAGCACAGCACTGAACCCGCATCGTGCAATAACGCCAGCCCCGTAGCACCGTGATCGTGTCCGACGCTCACTCGTGGTTAGGGGACGTCCATTAATTACGTGAGGTGCTTTCCGGAACCCGCCACTCCCTCTGGCGAGATCTGGTCGGACCCTCCCCCCCTAAGATGACTTGGGGCCATCCATAAATTACGTCACACCTTGTGTGAGGGGGAGGGGGTCAACAAGGGGTGGGGGACGTGTCATAAACTTTGTGACATCACATGCATAATTTGTATCACTTTTTGGCTCGTATTGCCCGAGTGTTGAGGTCAGTGTTGCCACCTTATGAAAATAAAAGTCACTAGACCTGGTCTATAAACTCACTACATTACGGGATATTTAGAACTAAAAGATTCGCTAGAAATATCTAAATAAAATAAGGAAAATGTTAAAGTAAGTAATATAAAAATATTTTAATAATTAGTAATTTCATCAAATTCGACATAATATTCTATTAAAAATCAACATAATTTTCTTCAGTCAGTATTTATTTTCCACTAGCTGGTACCCACAACTTCGTTCGTGATTGTGAAGAATTCATATTGACAGCTATAGACATCTAACCACCCTAGTGCACGATGGGAGACTCGATACTATTACCACACAAAAGTCCCAGTCTTCTGCGCTATGTAGTTCCGGCAGCAAGGTAAAGTTTACGGATACACACAAGTCTTTGGATGAAACACGAAAATATTCATGATTGACCAATTTCAAACACCATATCTCACACACTCCCACAGTTACCGAATTTCGGCCAACGTTGTGATCGATGGGAGACTCTGTGTTACTAACACACACAAACTCCAGTGATCTGCGATTGATAGTTTTCACTTAAAAGTGATACACCGTGACACATGCGTCTTTGGCCGAAATATGAAATTGCCCCCATATCTTCCACACCCCCATAGCTACAGACATCTAACAACCATAGTGCACGACAACTGACACGATTCTACTACCAAACACAAACACCAATGCTCTATGCTATGTAGTTGTGGCAGAAAAGTGACATATGCGGAGACAGTCGAAATGCGAAAATATCCTTGGTCGGCCACTTGCAACCATCATATCTACCACAGTTTCTGAAATTCGGCCGCTGTTGTGATCGAAAGGTGACTCTGTGCTACTACTACACACAAACGCCAGTTATCTGTGATCTGTAGTTTTCGCTGAAAAGTGATACACCATGACATTTTTGTCTTTGGCAGAAGTATGAAACTGCCACAGGTCGACTACTTTCAACCCCCATTTCTCCCACACCCCCATAGTTACCGACATCTAACAACCATAGTGCACTACATGAGATACGATTCTACTACCAAACACAAACACCAATGCTTTATGCTATGTAGTTGTGGCAGAAAAATGTCATATGCGGAGACAGTCGAAATACGAAAATATCCTTGGTCGGCCACTTACAACCACGATATCTACCACAGTACCAGAGTTTCTGAAATTCGGCCGCTGTTGTGATCGTAAGGTGACTCTGTGCTACTACTACACAGAAACGTCAGTTATCTGTGATCTATAGTTTTCGCTGAAAAGTGATTCACCATGACACTTTTGTCTTTGGCAGAAGTATGAAACTGCCACAGGTCGACCACTTTCAACCCCCATTTCTCCCACACCCCCATAGTTACCGACATCTAACAACCATAGTGCACTACATGAGATACGATTCCACTAGCAAACACAAACACCAATGCTCTATGCTTTGTAGTTGTGGCAGAAAAGTGACATATGCGGAGACAGTCGAAATGCGAAAATATCCTTGGTCGGCCACTTACAACCACCATATCTACCACAGTACCACAGTTTCTGAAATTCGGCCGCTGTTGTGATCGAAAGGTGACTCTGTGCTACTACTACACACAAACGCCAGTTATCTTTGATCTATAGTTTTCGCTGAAAAGTGATACACCATGACACTTTTGTCTTTGGCAGAAGTATGAAATTGCCACAGGTCGACCACTTTCAACCCCCATTTCTCCCACACCCCCATAGTTACCGACATCTAACAACCATAGTGCACTACATGAGATACGATTCTACTACCAAACACCAACACCAATGCTCTATGCTATGTAGTTGTGGCAGAAAAGTGACATATGCGGAGACAGTTGAAATACGAAAATATCCTTGGTCGGCCACTTACATCCACCATATCTACCACAGTATCACAGTTTCTGAAATTCGGCCGCTGTTATGATCGAAAGATGACTCTGTGCTACTACTACACAGAAACGCCAGTTATCTGTGATCTATAGTTTTCGCTGAAAAGTGATACACCATGACACTTTTGTCTTTGGCAGAAGTATGAAATTGCCACAGGTCGACCACTTTCAACCCCCATATCTCCCATACCCCCATATCTACCGACATCTAACAACCATAGTGCACGACAGGAAAGACGATTCTATTACCACACACAAACACCAAAGGTCTATGTTATGTAGTTGTGGCAGGAAAGAGAAGTATACGGAGATACGAATTTTTGGTCGAAATATGAAAACGCCCTGCACTGACCAACTTTAATCATTATATCTCCCACATCCCCACAGCTATCGGCATTCGGCCAACGTTGTGCACGACAGGAAACTCCATGCTACTTCCACCCACAAACATCAGTGATCTGTGCTAGGTAGTGGTGGCTGAAAAGTGAAATATAGGAAAAAACATGTCTATTTTTATATATATATAAGATTTTCTTGGTCCCGTTGGAGTTGTAGAACTTGCAGATGTCGATGAATGAGATGAATCGTCAGTCTTAGTTTTATGAAAATATTTAGCATCTTTACCAATTGCAGCTATCACATCAGCCGGAAGCTCGTAACTGTAGTGGTTTTCCACAAGTTGTAAATTGTTCCTTACAAAAAAGATTGCTGTTAAGAATATTTACAGCCATCATATTCCTCAATTTGTTTTTAACAATGTTCATTGTACTAAAAATCCTCTCTACTGCGGCATTCGAGTGAGGAAGTGATAAAGCGGATACGGATAAATCAGATAACTCCAAAAAAGTATTTATTCCAGCAGCATAATATTCAGCTCAAAATTATCGAGTTATAGAGTGAGCCCAAAATTCAATGAAATTGTTTTTAGCGTTCCATTGAACATGATTAGTACAATGTCATAGCTGTAGGGGTTTGTCAATTTTTTCATCATCAAATCTGAGTTCTGAGGCAAGATCTACTATTTTGTTACATATGCCCTGGCGAATTTCATACTCAAAAGACACCTTTTCTCCCAAATAATGTAGTTGAAAGATGGCGAGTATTTTTTTCTAAACTGCAAGTTTGAATATCACTAAAAATCACCAAATAATTTTTTAGCGGTAACACATTTAAGAATATCGCTGTCGAACTTCAAAATTCACTAAATCTAGCGACAAAATCGCTAACGTGGCAACATTGGTTGAGATATACTTATTTAAACGATCATGTGACATCTGTGGCCTATATTTTTCATCATACAAAGCCACTAACCAACATAAGCAATTAAATAAGAAGCGACTAGAGGTTTTCCCCATCATGAAGATTCGTCCAAAAAGCATTGCCGCTATACGGAACAGGGAAGTTCTTTGCTTATTAAACGATGACGATGCTTTATGGTTCAATGAAGATGATGATGACACATCGAATGTTCCCAACACTATCGAAATCAAGAATGAAGTAACCATTATGCCAATAATAAACTGTATCAAGGAATGGGTTCAAAATCCATGGACACATGATGGCTCAATTTTGTATCATTAATTCGATTTTTTATGTTCTTCTTTATATATTCTTAAATGTTTGATTTAATGTTGATACGATATTTTAACTAGAAATACATAAATCATTTTGGAAGTGCTGTTTTAATTTATAAATTTAAAATGCAAAATATGTGACGTCACACCAGGGTAGGGTGACAGCCTGTGACATGGGAAGGGTCCAAAAATCATGAAATTCGTGTGACGTCATTTGTGGATGGCCCGTTGAGATTTTGACGCAACCCCCCCTGGAAGTTTTTTGACCTTTTATATATATATATTTATTTCTGCAGCTTCCGAGGTCGGTTGCACCCACTCTAAGGTCGGTTTCCGCGTTGTTTATAGACCTTATACCCCCACCCTTATAGTCGATAACCGCGTCGTTGGTAGACTTTTTTTAGCTCGACTGTCCTTCAAGAATTTCAAAACCTCGCGTGAGATTTCCGTCGACCCCCTCCTCCACCACGAGATTCGGTGAGATTTCGCCGGATCCCCCCCCCCTCACCCCGTATTTCACCCCACGTAATTAATGGACGCACCCTTAGCTGGTTGGAGTCCTGGCTATGGAAGAATGTTTCACTATCAGTGCCTGGCCGGCATGGTCAGAGCGGTGTTGGTACACGATTCATAATCACGAGAGTGTTCAGCAAAGTGCTGGGTTAAACCCTAATCCCTCCACAGTATGTGTGCCAGGGCTGCCCAACCCCAACCCCGCGGGCCACGAAGTACGTTTTAATTTGCCCGCCAACAGCAGCGGTCTAGAATACGCTAGCTCAAAAACCTCTGCAAAAGTATCATTGACGCTCTTTTACTCTATGAAATCTCTGCAAAGGTCTCTTCTTCTTCGCTTCGACATCAGTCATCTAAGGACCATGAAAAGTAATCCTGTGCATTTATTTCGATCCTTCTTTTCTTGACTTCCAATAATTCTTCATCCATTCACTTTGCTGTTTCCTCCCTTCTTCCGTCCATATGTTTTTACAATTCCTCTTCTCTATCTCCCGGAAACCCTTGAAATTATGAATCAAACTACTGAAAGTTTTTTTAAAGATTTTAAATTTTTTTTTTAACTGCTTAACTTCTCTTAACAGCGAGGCCTTTAGAGACGGGAAAACAAGGGGGGCAAGGAATGGGAAGGAATTCGGCCATGGCCTTTGAAGGAAACATCCCGGCATTTGCCTGGAGTGATTTCGGAAACCATGGAAAACCCAAATCTGGATGCCCGGACGGGGATTCGAACCGCCGTCCTCCCGAATGCGAGACCAGAACGCTAACCGTTACACCACCACACTTGGTGAGAAAGTTGTTCTATCTTGTATTAAATCTTCTATTACTCAGATCTCAATCATATCTTTCTTTACTCCTTGGATCCACTGGTCGCCCTTCTTGCTCTTGTAAACGTGGTTGAAAATTATTTTTGGAAGTCTGTTGTTATAGATTCTCATTATGTGAAAAAAAAAAAACTTATTCTCCTCATACTGATCGTGTCTGACATCCTTTCAATTTCTTCTTCTTTGTATTGATCTTTATTCCTCTGGTGTCTAAACTCACCATTTTCAATTTTTAGTCATTCATGAATCAGATAAACCTTTTAGTTTCAAATATTGATCTAGGAATTAGAAAAAACTTTTTAAAACTCTTTGTGTGGAACACTGCACTTTATGGTAGCTAAACATGGACTTCGGAATTCCGGAAATAAAGAAAATGAAGCATTTGAAATGCGGTGCTACAGATGAATACCGAAAATTAAGTGGACTGACAAACTAAGAAATGAACGAGTTTTGGAAATGATGGGTGAGGAAAGAAGTTTGTGGAAGAAGCTTACAGAAAGAAGAGACAGGTTGGTAGGTCATATTTTGAGACAAGCTGGATTTGTTAATTTGTTAGTGCAGGGAACAGTCGAAGGTAAGAAGTGTAAAAGAAGACTGAGATTAGAATATATGAAAAAAAAAAATCAAGATTTTCCTTTCCCTTTTCTCTCTGTCTGCTATTTCTCCAATTTTCATAGAGAACAAACATTCTGGGGCGTACAGACTTTCTGTTTTGATTACTGTATTGTAGTGTTTTATTTCAGTTTTTCTTTAGTGATTCTTCTTATTGTATGTATCTTTAGTCAGTTGGTATGCTAATTCTAGTTTTTTTGCTCTAGATATGTTTGCTTCCTTATCAAGCCCATTAATCTGAACTACAGGTACTTCAGCTAGCTATTTAAATTTATTGACCTTGTTAATTTTTACATATTCTGTCTCATTGGTGGTTTTTTACTTTTTTATTGTAATTAAACTATGTTACCTATATGTTTGTTATATTTAAATATCTGTTGTAACTATAGGCAAGTATTATGTGGTCCGCAGGCTAGCTTATTATCGAAATTGTGGTCCATTTCCAAAATCGTTTGGGCGGCCTTGGTGTATTCCCTAACTGCGGAGAGTTTTGGGATATAATCCGAGACTTTGACGCACAATCTGGTGATTAGCAATTGGACACCATATAACGATATATCGTTATATCTTTGTATTGTATGTATCTAATGTTTTGTAAACGAGGTTCCACGGTGAGAATTTTGTAAATTATAGACTAAATAGTTTAAGTTGGTACCATACAATTTTAATGTTAGCGATTGGTAACACTGCCTCCGTGGCAGACGAACTAAGGCGGCAAGAGTGTGTGTAAGTGAAATGGTCGCAGGATATTATGTTGGCGTATAGCGTCCCTAAGAGGGACTTCCAAAAAGTAGTAGTGTTTGTTTGTTACTGTGATTTGAAATAGTGTGATGTGTACTGGTTAAAGCTAACACTGTAACAGTTAGAGTAAAAACTGCCTGCAAAATATATCTAGTAAAAAATAATGAATGTGGATTTGTTAGATCATTTTCAAACTGCTTGAAGTTTCGTTTTCCTATAAAACCTTATGTGTAACGTGAGTTATCGTCTGTGATTCCATGGGCGAATGGTTTGGAAAAATCCAAGACGGGCTCCTTTTGCGGTAATGTGTTGAGGTGTTGCTTATGGCTCAGCAAATGCAGACTATATTGAAAGAAAAGAAAATATAAGAACGCAAGGGTTTACGTTACAACCGCCAACCTGCCGCCAAGGACAGATTATGAAAACTTCCGCCACCACCAGGACTGGAACCAGCTAACCCCGTGTCAGCGCCGGGCACCATCAACTGAGACAACGGTGGAGGCACCCGATAAGTAGAGAATAGTAGATTATGACTATGGCAGAGGTTGAACGTGCGTGATAGGTGCCACTGTGCGCTTGCATTCACAGTCTTGTACCAACTGGGTAATCTATATATATAAAGATGAATGTATGTTTATTTGTTTGTTCCTCATACAAATCCACAGTTTTCATCCGATCTTGATGAAACTTTGCACACTTATCCTTTGAAACAAGAAGAAAAATACTGTCTACATTTGGCTGAAAAATCTGTATAAATAATACATATTGTCTTATAATTTAAAATTACTGAACGGTGATAGACAGACGAGCTGGATATGGAGGTCTCTGTACTATTTTTCCGTGTAGCGGTTAGGTAGCTCAGTGGTTAAAGCGCTTGCTTACTAATAATGTTTGGGTCGTGGTCTCCGGTTAAGATCTACGTGGAGTCTAAGATTTTTAAAAATTGTTTTTGTAAGAGTCACGCCTGGGCCGTCGGTTTTTTCGGATTGAATGTTAAACTGTAGATATTTACAAATTTAGGAGTGCAATGCCAGGCAAATCATAGGTAGTCTTGCAATGCTGTAAGTGTACACTTTTTTACGTTATAATGATCCCTCAGGGGTTGTTCCCAGTCAGTGTGTGTGTGTGAACCGTAGTAATAATACTATAAATGCGGAAGTAAGTCTCTGTCTTTTTGTTACGTTTTGACGACTAAATGGCTATATCGATATTGACGGAATTTGACAAGAAAATCTGTACGAAGGGCACGGGACATTTTTTTCGGCATGATTAACAGTTGTAGTTACGAAATTTTGAGAACTTATGGTGACAGAAATATGTTGGAAATTGATTCTCTTCAAGAGAGAGGTTCGACAGTAGAATGATATAGTGATAAGTTTCCTGTCATATAATGCCGACTCCGTGTTATTTGGGACCAATCCTTCGTTACCATCAACTTTCTATATTCAATTCTGGCAAAGAAATTCTTAATCCACGCTTACGAAGTCGCGGGTATCAGCTAGTGTTTCATAAATATTGCATTTCACTGTCTGGCTGCGGGCGATTTGATGGTGTCCAATGTACAGTATTTTCTGGTGGTGAATTAGCGAAACGTTTCCTTCACGTGACTAGCCGATTATGTGACGTGACTGTGAGGGTGTCCTCGAAATCAATAAGCGGCGTGGGAAGGCGAACGGCCGTGGGAAGTGTCACCTCCAGGACGGGGTGTGCTCCATAACGAGACAACTCGCCGGAGAAAACGCCGGATACGGTTACCGCCCGGCATTCCAGCCGGAACCGCAACTCGTCTGCGCCACAACACTTCATAGCCCACACAGCATAGTACCTCTAACGTCCATCAGCCACCGAAATGCGCTAGCTAGCACCAGAGGTGGAAGGTTACCTTTGTTTTTTTTTGTTGTTTTTTTGCTTATTGCTTTACGTCTTGCGACGTCAGGGTCATTAGCGATGGGAAAGGAACGACTGGGAATTCCCACATGACTTTTTGGTGGAACCATCCCGACATTCACATGGAGTGATATGGGGAAACCATGTAGTTTACATCATCAGAGAAAACAATAACTGCGAGGTATAATACTTCAAGTGTGATATCATCCAGCGTTCTGATGGTTCTGTTGTTTGTGTATTAAGTTTTTCTAAAACTTTTTTTTGTAAAATTCATTATTAAGCGAATTTTAATCGAGTTCGCTATTAGCTTTGCGTAATTTGCTTTCAGATGTATGTATGTATATTCGTCAACTAGGACCACATTGAGCCTTGTTTTGGCTTGAATTTGTTTTGAATGTTTACAAGTCCGTGTTACAGCTAGAGTTGTTAGCCCTAGACGTGTAATCCCAACATTGGAAGTGTTCTGGCGTACTTCACGTTACACAGCAAGTTGTGCCAGAGGTGGAGGTCGGGTTAAAGGCTTATGAAAATCCCTGCCGAGACGGGGATTCGAACCGAGATCTTTTGATCTTTGTTCAGACGCCTTAACCACTGAACAACCAGACCACTATTTCTCTCAACTAGTATATATGTAAATATTTTATTAAAAAATATTGAAAAAATTATAGTGCGTTTAGAATGTTTCAAAAGTTTATTTAAATATTTTCAAGATGATATCCAAATCATGAAGTTCTCTGACAAAAAAAAAAAAAAATCTGTTGAATGAGATAATTTGCCAAAATTATTCAGTTAGGCTCTTTGCACAAATCATTGTTTCCAGAAACAGCGTTCAAGTTTTCTTGCAGGCATTATTGCAAATTTGAAACAGTTTTCGAATCAGTAACTCTGGAAATATATAGGAGGAATTAAACTTTTTTTTATGGTTTTCACGAATTATTTGTAAAAATTGTGGAATAAAAAGTACACAAACATTCTCTGCGTCGGAAGGTTTCCAGATTTCATTTGAAAGAAACCAAATTAATTTTGGTATGAAGGGTAAGTCTTAACACACAAGAGAATTCCTACAATCTGCAAGTAATCCCCCTATAATTATTTTTACGGTCACTATTTTTCGTATTTTTTTTTGTTGTAATCGTGTTAAAGGTAACCAGAACCAAAACGTTGCCAGCCTCGGTAGCGTACGGAAGATCGCCCTTTCGAGTCCGGCCGAGGGCAAGGATTGTTGTGTTGTATATGTCGTGTGTTATCCTACAATTGAATAACCGCATAAAAGTACTGGAAGATGTACTAAAATAAAATTATGATCATATAAATACACTAAGTGCTTGATTAATATAACAGCGAGTTGTAAATAATAATTATTATTATAAAAAATACAAATTTATGAGTAGAAGGGTTGAGAAGTTATGAGCCTGTGACAGAAAGACGAATGAGTGATTTTATAGGATACAGAACTCCAAAAATATAAGCGTTAGAAAGAGCTACATTTACTTGAAATTTGCTGAAAAAAAATGAAATGCGGAACTAATTAAAAATAATTTTAACATGCGTAAAACCAATTATTTAGTTCAACAATGCAAGCTGCATTCGTATTCATCTGTCAGAGGACGTGTAATTTAAAGTTTGGTTATTCGCAAACTTTCAGAACAGACGCTTTCAACACATCTTTTAGAGCTTTATTTACGATGCATAAGATATTATTTACTACGTGGAGTGAGTGTTCGCTAAACTACTGTTGATCCAGGTGGACTCCTTGACCTTCGCTATCCCAGACCTGTTTCCAGATTCTGACACTATCGAAGCCGTTGTTTTGCCGCATAGATCAAGTCCGCAGGTTGTCTCAACACACTGAATCAATCCGGTCTCCTGTATACGCGATAGGCCACTGGGGTGCCATTTGCCTGGCTTGGCCACACAAACTTGGACCTTAGTGTTCATTACAGACGTAAATACTGGCGCCGCGAGAGGCTTGCCAGACACTCGGCTATCGAACATCTCCTAGGTCGAAACAAACACTCTCTTGATCAGAGTTGGGGAAACAAACAGCTCCGAAGTTACGCAGGTGCGCTACGCTACGGCTCTACTTTGCATCGCATTTTCACATCACCATCTCAGCGGAGGTAACAGTCCAAAAGGAAGAAATGGGCACTGTGCAACGCAGCTGAGGACGCAGGATGTTATGAGCTCAGGACAGAGAGGAAGGAAGGATTGCATCAAAATCAAATACAGGAGTTGGACAAAATATTATGAACACCATGCGATAGAGTACGGGTTGTTGCATGTCGTCACCACTACCTCCGTGTGAATACGGCAATGCGCATGTACAGCGTAGTTGATGTGACAGGTCTTGTAGGTTATGGGTCAGATTATTTATTATACGCTTTGTTCTGTAACGGTTATAACAAGCGATCGGTGTAATGTTTGATCTCTCAGACTTCGAAAGAGCGCAAATCGTTGGAGGTCGGTTAGCGGGAGTGTCTGTGACGAAATCAGCTGAACTGTTTAATGTCTCACGAGCGACAGTATCTGCGGTAATGAAAGTATACACACAACATGGTAAAACATCTTCGGCGAAGAGGAATAGTGGACGAAAACAAAGTTAACCGACAGAGACCGACGAACATTAAAAAAGGCTTGTGGCCAGACAACACAAAACTACAGCAGCAAAAGTGACAGCAAAACTCAACACACACCTGAATAACAATGTTTTGACCAAAACAATACCGCGGGAGCTCCACAAAGCTAACATTCATGGAAGGGCTGCAAGTTTAAAACCCATCATAACGGCAACCAGCGCTAAGCTGCGAAACAAGTGGTGCCACGATCATAAAAACTGGACACTTGATGATTGAAAGAATATGGTATGGTCCAATGAATCATCGTTCACATTGTTTATGTGTGGAGATCCCCAAAAGAAGCCTACGATTGGGGTTCCTGCGTCTTACAGTCAAGCATGAGGGAGGTTCCGTTATGATTTGGGTGGCTATATCGTGGTATTCAGCTGGTCCTCTCATTCACATCACTGAGAATGAATATCTCGGCATCCTCACTGATGAAGTTTTTGCTATGACTAGCATACCAGTGCCAAACACTGCCATCTTCCAAGATGATAATGCACCCATACACACCCAAAAAGATTCTATTCTGGTTCGAGGAGCATCAGAATATCATCAAACATTTTTCCTGTCCAGCACAATCGCCAGACCTCAATATAATTGAACCGTTGTGGGGAGTTTTAGAGCAGAGTATAAGGAGCAGATTTCCATCACCAACATCATTGAAGCAATTGGTAGGTTATGATTTGGTACGAGAATGGGACAACATTACGTTGAAAACTATCCAGATACTACGAATCCAGGCCCGCCGTTAGCTGTTTGAACGCCCTTGTACAATACCGATTATTGCCGCCCCTTCGGACATTATTTTGCCGCCCCTTCGAACATTATTTTGCCGCCCCCATTTTTTGCCACCACAAGTGTCGCCCGCCGCAACCATTGTCGAAGCCTGAAGCAGTAGTTGAACTAAAAAAAGGTCGCCGCTACTTACATTTGCCGCCCCCCTGGACGTGCCGCCCGTGTGCGGTGCACGCCTTGCTCGCCTGCTGACGGCGGGCCTGTACGAATCTATTCAGTGAAGAATTGTAGTTGTTCTACAAGCAAAAGGTGGCCCAACACACTATTAATAAATCAATAGTATGTAAATGTCAGGTGTTCATATTATTTTGTCCAACCCCTGTAGACACATGACAGGACAAAAAAGTTTACATGAAGGCGAAGCAGTCAATGAAACAAATAGTGGAGAGTAACAAAATTAAGTTTGGTATAAAGGGTAAGTCTTGGATTCCCTATTATTTGATGACTAGCGTGACCGTATTTGCGTATCGTCTATTGGATTCTACAGTTAACGTACCGTAAGTAGGGCTATCGTCCATGAGGCTAAGTGCTCCCCACTCTCCACGCTCTATCTCAAGAAGGGTTAAATCGATGAAATATTGTCTCTGACGAAATTTGTAGAGAATTTTATGCTCTACTTTTCTAATAACTCAACATAACATTTAGAGTAAAGGAGGCGAGATAATTGTAAAAACACGTTTTTTGTGACCTTTAACCTTGAATATCTTGATTAGCGTACACGAGATTCTATGAGACTTTTGAGCCAACTTATAAAATATCAAAACAAAGGTTTATGGAAATTTTCAGTTTGTTATCTTTCATTCCGAGGTTTCATCCTTATTTGACTGGACTATTAAGTTATTATTCAAACAGTGAATTTAATAATAAATTTTATGTTTCTTAACCTTTTTCTGTGTATTTTGTTTCATAGCAGGGGGGTGAAAGTGCACCCCCTTGCACCCTCCTCCTGCTGCCCATGTATACCCACCAGGTAGTAAACATCTGATCAGAGCTGAACGCGGTGCGGTATTGGATGGAGACCGCTACACGCGGATATTCAGCCACTGATTTTTGTGTTGCACCACCGCCTTCAGACATACGACATACATATCGGCTAAACGCATTAGCGTACGAAGTCGTAACTGTGCGGCCACCAACTTTGCTCGTATGGTGATAAACCAAAATTCAGTTTTTTGAAGACGTAAGCAGGAAATGAACTACCAGACGAGGCGTATTTAAGATTGTGTCTGTATATTACAAGTAGGCCATCCTCGCACGAGTACGCTGTATTTTGGAAATCTCCCGGAATACACCTTCGTGGAGGAATGTTCATTAAATTACATTTTTGGGCTGCGTCTCGGTTATCTTGCAGGTGTTTTTGTTTGGTCTGGCCCCCACGTTTCCGGTGTGCTGCTCAGCGCCAAACATCCGCTCGTGTGATAGATAAGGAGGGACCAAATTAGCCATCGGATTGTCGAGACTCACTTGGGGCCTAATTTGCCCGTGTGACCGAGGATCGTGGCAAATCTGTACCCAAAACACTCACCCCCAGTCCTCTGCGGTAGCGACTCTAATTAACTTCTGAATTCTCATTTAGTGAAGTCAAGAACAACGCTTAAAAATAGATATTGCACTTCAATTTTGTACAGCAGGTGGTTGTAGGAGACTTCTACGTGAGTATACACTGAAGAACACTTGCATCAGATATCTGTCTAATATCTTGTAACACCACCTACAGGCCTATTACCGTGTCGATTCGTCTCGGTATTGATTCGACAAGACACGAAATGTTGAGATGCCATACGAAACGCTAAATAATCTCCCACAGTTTTGATGGAGGAGGATCAGTCGCTCGAACATCTCTTTTGATGTCATCCTTCGGCGGATTTGCTCGAAGGAGCCTGAGGTCAGCTTGAGGTGATCTGACTGGTGAAGGAAAAGTGTTCATCCATCCATTCGTGAACGATGGCAAGGTGCATTATCTAGTAGACAGAAGAGTTTATATTGTTGCAGACCTAGGCCTACTAATGGCAGCACAGTTACCAAGGACATTCCTCCTACTTTGGAGTAATGAATTGGGTTTGATTATAAACTCACCTGGCCTGGACACATTTCGCAGGTATTAGGAAAAGGTTACAAAATCCTTTATTTATTTAAGGATTTTTTTTTGTGGCTTTACACCTCGTCGACATCGAGGTCATTAGAGGCGGACACTGGAGAGAGTGAAAGGATGTACCAGAGAAGATAGGGAAACGGGTTGAAAAAAACTTTGGTCACACCATTGCTTGAATATAGTGGTGTAGTTTGGAACTTAATTTTTGGGTATCAAATAGAGAATTTGGAGGGGTGAAAAGTAGAACAGCTGAATTTGTTCGTGGAAATTACCGCAGAACCCACTCAGTAATTGGTATAATAAGGGAGCTAGATTGGGATTCATTGGAAGAAGAGGGTGAAGAGTGTGCTCGGAGTGAACAACAGGTGTATTGGTGATGGGGACATTGGTTGAAGAATTAGAAGAGTTGTATGGAAGTGAAAATATGGCCATGGGAACCACCTGGCACTCAATTTTATGCATAAGGGTGTGGTAAAATTTTCTTTTGTGGGTAATGGTGTCCGGGACCAGAATAAGTTACCAAAAACACTGAGGGAATTTAAAATTATAAATCGTAAATCAAAAAAGTAGACGGGGGAGGTATTTATCACAGAAAGAATATAGGATAATAGTAATAAATATAGTAAGAAAAGTGTGATTACATTACTAGTGAAATTGCCACCGGAACATGCACTCCAACGCAATTCAATTCATTCGGTTACGCGATGTCACCTGGACCAGATGTCACATTTCATTAGACGTAGTCACCAGACGAAAAACCCATTAGCAACATCTTGGAAGTTTTATTGCTGCCAACAAGGATTCATCGCATCATTATGACGGTATGTAGCCTACCAACTTGCACCAAGACTCGTCACCCGGTGATGTTACCACGTCCATTTCAATCCTGTGGCTTATGACTAGCGGTCATCAAAGTTACCCTCGTGTGATAATAGCCGATGCACCACAAAGCGAGGAGACGGTTTACTTGGTCTATTGTGCATCGCAGTTAAACTTGCGAGTGATGTGATGAATTGTGACTCGTCTGAAAAACTAACACAGTTCACATTCCGAATTTGGATTGGATCCTCCCGAAGGAGGCATACTAAGCCATTGTTCAATGGTAGCACGGCCAGTTCCTTTCCTTAACCTTTTCGTCTCAACATACCCCTTACCACCCACGTCCTCAATTACCTGCTTCATCTGTCTTCCTTTACAAATCTTACCTCCAACTCTTTCATCCATTAACAAATTAACCAATCCAGCATGTCTCAAAATATGACCTACCAGCCTGTCTCTTCTTTGTGTTAGACTCTTCCACAAACTTCTTTCCTCGCCCATCATTTCAAAAACTCGTTAGTTTCGTACTTTATCCGTCCACTTAATATTCAGCATCCTTCTATAGTATCACATTTCAAATGCTTCAATTTTCCTTCTTTCAGATATTCCTAAAGTCCATGCTTCGCTGCCATAAAGTGCTGTGCTCAACACATAAGAGTTTTAAAAAGTTATTTCTGAGTCCTAGATCAATATTTGAAACTAAAAGATTTCTCTTTTTCACTAACGCTCTTTTCGCTACTGCTGTTCTGCTTTTAACGTCATTCCTACTTCGGCCATCAGTTGTAATTTTACTTACTAAGAAGCAAAATTCACTAACTTCTGCTGTCGCATCCGACCCTGTTTTTTCATGTAATCTACTAGTATTGGTATCTTTTCTGCTACATTTCATCACTTTTTCTTGCTTTAGTTTATATTTAGTCCAAAATCTTTCTTCAGTATTTTGTTCATGATATTCAATAACTTCTCAATATCCACAACCTCTTCTGCTAACAAGACAATGTTATCAGCAAATCGTAGCATGCTTATTTTTTTCTCCTTGATAGTTATGCCTCATTCAAATCTTTCTTTTATTTCCTTTATTGCTTCTTCTACATAAAAGTTGAATATTAATGCAGATAGACTACAACCTTGTCTCACACCATTTTTAACTGATGCATGTCTCTCATGATTCTCTACTTTTATTATAGCTACTTGATTCTTATAAAGATTATATTCTTCTATCTCGGCATTTTAGACCAAACTTCTTTAAAATTTTGAACATCTAGTCCCACCTAACGTTATCAAAGCTTTTTCTAAATCAACAAATGCCTTAAAAATGTCTTTGGTTTTTGATCCGGCCCTCAAGTATTAATCTTAAAGCACTTAAGGCGCTTACTGTTACATAATCCATCTTAATTCATTTTGCGTTCAAGTATACCTGATACAGTCTGTGTTCACGTCAATTTCTTTGCATTCACAAAGCTGCCTGCATCTCACATTTGTATTACGCCGCAGTCTACTGCATTTTTCAATTAGTTTCAAGTACAAATTCGTAGTCTGACATTCATGTTAATGACTTGAAATAAAATTTTTGTCCTATTTTTTCCTTGAGCTCCAAACATTCCTTCCAGCCAAATCTTACAGACCAACTGAATTGTCCCGTGAAAATGTTTGGAGTGTTTCCGCCATGATGTCAGACACGTTTCTGTGATCTGAGTGTCCGCATACGCGAGGAATGCCCGTTACTGAGTCAAAGCCCTGTGCTGGCTTGTTAGCCGTTATCGCCTCTGCATTCTCGCTAGTCGGTATCGTCTGCCAATGCTGCTGCTGACGGCCCTGGCACTTCGTCTTCCTCATTGCCGATGACGCAATGCCTCTTTGACAATAATCGTTGACTCGTATATTTCTTTTCTGGATGACTTCACATTTTTGTCGTGGCTGCTGGTATTTCGTAACGACAGCTGGCTTCTCACTTCATCAGATCTGCAGAGAGGAGTGTCTGCTGTAGACTGATGAAAAAATTACTAATATCATAGACCTGAACGAAACAGAACATCAATTGCGAATTACGTACAAATAACGAAAGAAAATTGCTGTAAAAACCTTGTAAATGACCAAAAAAGAAAACATTGAATTGGATGAAATGTTTGGAGGTAATAATATTGAGTACTTTAACGTGAAATCGGCATATATCTTCCATCGGAATGTTGTAAATTGCCATACTATTCAGTACAAGATGGGTTTTCAAAGATGGCAACAGCTAGAAAGGGAAGTGTTAATGATTTTCGCGATTCGTATTCTAAACATATTCAAACCAGAGCCGGAGATTTTGGTAATATTGGTTAGTACAGTTACTGTCACAGTGGCATTAAGAATAAATTATTCCGGCTGTATTCCGGTGCATCTATTGAATTTTAATCAGGTTAGCTAATAACTTCTCCTGTAAACATCGATTAGATGAACGAGTCGTGAAATTGTACGAATAGTAATTTCCTCAGCCATGTGAACAATGATTACAGGCCATCAACAGCCAAAAAAGGTAGAGATTCTCACAAGGAGTGTAGTAACTGTTTAAGCGACGTACCGATGTTTAACTGTGGGAGATGAGTTTTTTGTAGAGGTAAGTGGATACCACCTCAGAATTCGCCTAGATTACGAAGAACCGTACCCAGCATCGCCGAATCAACAGGCAGTGGATTTCTGACAACGCATTTGGTTTCTGAATTCAATATGACGCATTTTCCATGCATTTACAGCTCATCAATAATGCGTTCATCAGAAATACGAAAGCGTTGTTATCAACGAACAGGAAGCGAATTGGTCTCGCACTATCAGCATTAACCAAGCGTTAATTTCTGAAATGGACCCAAAATTTGTTAAGTGTATCACGAATTGAACCGCAGTTTGCCTGATAAACAAAACCTACAGTTTTTTTTTTTCTTTTTTTTTTGGCAACGGAGGCTAAATGTAATTATTATTATAGCTTTCAGTGTATAAGTCGTCATCCAGTATATATATTGTATTTTTCCAATGTATGGACGCCACAGGACAGACAGGACAATCACACAGACACACAACACTTAAACATCCATGCCCGCGGCTGGATTCGAACCGGCGGCCTTCGGCACGCGGAGCTAGCACTCTAGCCCCTACGCTACCGAGGCCGGCAATACCTAAACTTACTTTTCATCCATACTGCTCAGAGTGAAAAATTGTTAGTACACCTTCGCCAGGAAAATATGGTTACGATAAATAATAAGGAAATAATTGGTTAATGATGTGAGTGCTGCAGAATTCATTTTTTTTATTTTGCTTCTGGCTTTACGCCTAGTCGAGGTCTTGAGCGGTGGGAAAGGCAAGGAACGGGAAGGAATTCGGCCATGGCCTTTTGAAGGAATCATTCCCTTATTTCCGTGGACTGATTTGGGGAAACCAAGGAAAACCCAGATCTGGCTGGCCGTAAAGGGATTCGAAAGCGTTTCCTTCTGAATGCAAGGCCAGAACGTTACCTCTAATCCTATAAGTTCGGTGCAGTATTCATCCGCTAAACCCAAGATCAAATATCTCTCCAAAGTAAGTAATACTCAGTTGGTAACTTGGAGAAAAGTCTAAAAAATTTCAAAAGTAAATATATCTGTTGGCTGAGCTTTTAAAAGGGAGGGATGACTTGTCACCAAAACGGAAAATGGTTATCATTTTTTTACTTATGACTTTACGACTCGTCAACGTCGAGATCATTAGAGACGGGTTTAAACATGGGAACACATCAGTCGCTTATAGCGACTAACTGCGAGAGCCACAAGGTTGACAAGGTTTATTTAATAGCCCACATGAACAGCTGTCCGCTACCGTGAATAAACTCCACCTGTACCTTGCTATTGGGCAAAGTATGCCGTGTAATGATTTCCTGCGCCCAGTCGACTTGTAATCATGACTGTGAATTGATGTCTTAAACAGTATTCACGAAACAAGTCAATTTTACAGGGTGTCCCACCATTTGTAATTTGTGCATATGAAATATCGCTTAATTTTTATGGCATGAACAAAAATTCATAGAACAAAGTTTGATGATTCGAAGGGAGTAAATATCATAATACGTCAAAAAAATTTAATGTTATATTTTCCGAGGTTTCAAGGTTGTTGAAATTTCTTTGAATGGAGCGACATACGTTTGTAACTGCTGTATGTTAGCCGAAATTATGAAGAATATGGAGAAGTTTAATAGCTTTTCACTCCCGTGATCTTAAATATGAAACGTGTGAAATATTAATACCTGAATGATTAATGACGGAAATTTGATTTATTGCGCATTCAAAGGGCTGTCTGTTAACTTAAACACATTTATGGATACTCCCTGGCTAACACTGATACTTGCGAGTTGTCAGAATACGACATTTATTGTAGTTTTTGCTTTAATATGCGTAATTCTAATCTGCAGTAATTGAAGCCTCGTTGCATTACATTGTTCGTGCACTTAATATAAATCACTTAATAACGTCAAGCCTTGTATTAATTCCAAACTTCCTCTATTTGAACTGTCCACAAATAAAATAAATTACTTCTGACCAGCAAACGAACATTATGCTATGATAAACTTACGCCATAACTACTTACTCCATTGTTTTCTCTTCAGTTTTTTCTGCTTTCAAAGATTGTTATATCCTTACAATATCTCAGATAACTCCTACAGTATGCTTTTTCTCTGAGGCTTTTATAATAATTTTCCCAACCTAAAGATATTTTATTATAAATTAGTACAACTCAAAGTAGTGTCTAATTGCTTTTAATTTGACAGAGTCTTATCATTGTTCTCGTATCTTCCGGTTGTTGCAGTATTATATGACTGCGTCCCAAAGGAAAAAAAAAAAAAAAAAAAAAAAAAAAAACCAGTGATGGAAGATCCGTCGAACGCACAGGCCAACTGTCTAATGTTTTGACGATCTGCTGAAGCATTATTTCCTGGACAGCCTCCATAATGGAAAATTGTTCGACTGTTTCTCGGAAATAAAACATTTTACAGTAAAGCAGGTAGCTCGTCAGTTTTCTCGGTACCTGTAAAAGAATTGTAAAAAAAGAAAAATTATCACCAAGACTCACACATTACACAATTACCATTCCTACCCGCTCATGTTCCACTTTGTGCATCTTCATTTGCCGTTTCCAGTTTCATGGATCCCCTTCTAGAGTCTGTGCTTATTTTGAGAGCTAGGTTTCATTTACTACCGACTTATTAAACTTGTGTTTGTTTCCATATAAACCACTATCTGTCTGTGAGAAGTATAACTTGTGTTCTATGTGACAAATGTATTTTTTGTTTCTGAAATGTGTAGTTTCTGAGGTTCTAACGCCCGCAGACAGTGCATTTTCAGGGGAAAAAAATTCGTATACTTCAAATCAATGCGACTTGATTGTGTTGGAGCAACTGGTGGCGAATAGAAAGCTACTGCAAAGATCCCTGCGGAAAGACAGCTCGTGTCAAGGAGACACCTTAAAGAACTCGCGGTGGCGGAAGACGGGCATTCACATACCATGTCTACCAACATAACTCTGGCTAATGCGTTTGTGTATGATCGGGCAGGGTGCCAAGACGCTTTAGCTACTGCAGCTCAGAGTACATCTCTTAAGAGGTTGTCTGGCTTGCACAGTCAGCATCAATACGTCAGCCCACGCTGCATCACATCACTCACCGCAACTCGTCTCAGGATCCCAAGTTTAATATTCCACCAGTATCTGCAATCTACACTCCAAGGAACTCAAACGTTTTGAAAGCTCCATTTTATCAAGGGTGCCAGAATTCTTATTTGGAGTTCCATAGCTTCTGAGTGAAACATAATTCGCTCATTTGTTCGTCAGTCTTGAACCGTATAACTTAGAACTTTGTAATTTGCAATCTAACTTTAACAAAACTGTAACATAAAATTTATAAAAATAGTGAAGGATGAAAGTATTTACCGGGCATTTAATGGAGGGGAAGGGCTAAAGAAAATACACTGTTATTATAAATGATTGCAGTGATTTCACAAATTCAGTCATATAAAACAAAAACTCAAAACTGTTTTTTTGTTTTTTTTTGTTTTTTGTTTTATACGTGTTCCTTTACTGATTCTGCAGACATCAAGTCGATAGTCACGTTCTTGATGCACTATGTCCCTTCCAAACTGTTCAAAAGCACTGTTGATGCCCGCTCGCAGTTCTGGTAAGTTTGTTGGCTGAGGAGGCTTAAACACATGATCTTTCACATAACCCCATGGGTCTGGGTCGGGTGAGAGTGGAGTTGATGACAGGAATTGTCATCATTTCCACGACTACCGATCTATCGGTTTCTCAATCTCCTGTTTGAGAAAACGTTTTGAATTTGCTACGCCATTATAAACTTTTTGACAGTATATCAAATAATATAGCAGTAAATTTGTTAAATCGCTTCAACGTTTTGTAATAACCTTGCGTTTCCTTTAGATAATGTTTATGGGATCAAATGAAAACTAGTAACCCAGTGACTATAAAAAAATTGTATTTCTTCTTTTTATTTATTATAGTCATGGACTTTCAGTAGCGACGTTTCCAGCAATCGTACGGAGTGATTTCGGGAAATCATCAAAAACTGAAATCAGGATGGCCGGAAAGGGATTTGAACCCGCGTCCTCGACCCGAGCATTAACCTGTCACACACAGGGCGTGCTACTTATGTTATGATTATTCTCGCATATGGACCACATGAACGATATCTAAATGGCAATAAGATTATTACCTACTGTACACTGGTCGCTAACGCGCTATGAAGTTGTCTATCCCTCGAAACACTGTAAAATGGTTTCATGCGCCAAAGGTGAAGAAATTTTCATGTTCCAGCGCTTGGTCGACACGGTAGGAATAATGGTGATGCACGATTCCTGATCACCAGGCGGTGTCCCCCGTTATATTCCAGATGTCTCTGAGAGTACATGGATAAAAATGTATTACTAGTAGTTCGGTACCTTTCGGCAGAATAGGCCTGAGATAATCACTGCCTCGTATCATCCTCTCCTTCCTTCTCTGTCTACTCTACAATGCAAGACACCACACATATCGCTCCATTAGTGATCCAAAAATGTAGAAAACGTAAAACAGTGTCGACACTAGGGGAGGTTGTGGGAAACAAACACGGACAATTCTTGTAATGGGTTGCTATGTGGCAAGGTTAGCTACGCTTCATTCCCACTGTATAACAATTCCTATTCTTGATTTATTCATTACAGATGCTCTGGTGATGTCTAAAACTAAGCAATCCTGTTGGAGGCACTGCTAAAGTCAGTCTCAGAACACTGAATTTTAGAATTTAGTTAATTTGTAGAGTTCTATCTGTTAACTGCTGCTTCGTACGCGTGTACTTATTTTATTTTATTGGTGGGATTAAATCTATAAAGTTATAAGTTACCTAAAAAGTGTCTTACAAACTGACTGTGACAGAAACGAAGCCTGAGTGACCGATATAATATTACATGTACTTACACATGCTACCCGTCTGTCTGTCACCGATCAGTTTTTCAAAACTTCATAAAAAAAAATTCATTTATGCGGAACAAATTATCCTATTTCCTTCGTATGACACATAGTATTTCCTTGTCAAATTTTATCAAGATCGGTTCAGCAGTTTAGTAGCGAAAACGTAGACTAACAAAGAGATAGATAGAGTAACTTTCACCTTTACAATACTAGTAGACTATAGGTAGTTGAGCAGAAAACGATGCTGTTGGAATGCGAAGATGGGACACCGTACACTTCCTATAAATACGACTGTATTCGGTAACTAAGAAAAACGAAAACTATGTCAACTACCCAACGTAACATTGGTCTGAGATAAATATTGTGGAAACGCTGATGACTGCAAAGTAGATGCGGTCTGCTAAGCCGTGAGGACCGTCGTGTTTATATCCCCTCCGACCATTATTTTGATGGGAGGTCCATGTTCCGTCTTCCCTTTCTTGAGCAGGAATACCAAAAGGTATCTGGGCTAGAGAAAAAAATGCGTGTCGGAGGTGGAAGTCATGTGATAGCTTTGGTGGCGGGTTTTTTTGTGGGTGCGGTTGCTTGTCCCCGTGTCGGCTGTCACAACACGCGGATTACGACAGGACTCCCCGACCTGACCCCGGCCCGGCGCGCATTAGTCAACACGACACCCAATCACAGACACTCAACTCTCAATCCCGCCACCCGGCACAGTGACCGTCTGCAAACGATCACATGTTGATACCTCCGCCCAATCAACACGCAGGAGTGGAAGATCAAATATATCTACAAAAATGGGAAATTCAGTCATCGTCATTCAGCATACACCTCTAAGAATAAGATCATATACGGGGAGTGATCATAAATTGAGATTATAGGGCCGATATTCCTGAAATTTCATCAGTTTTAGAGGATTAGTACTGTGCGGTATTTATAAGACATACGGTTGTGTGTCCGGAGTTTAAGCTACCGTCCACCTACAGCACTAATTGTAGGTAAACATAAATGCGAGTCGTTTCTCGCGAAGAAATCAGCTCTGTTATTCGATTTCTGTGGGCGAAACTAGTAACCGCGCCTGAAATTCACCGACAGCTGGTAGAGTTTACAGAGAGATTGTAGTGTCTCGTCAGCGTGTCATAGAATGGTGTCGAAAGTTTGCGGCCGGTAGAGAAAACGTCACCGACGAAGATCGCAGTGGCCGAACAAGCAAGGTATCATCATCTCTTCCCTACAGACCGGCCCTCACTTTGAGAGAATATCGCCTTTTTCCTCACTAGGAGGCCGACGATTCGCTTCACACGAGGAGGCGAAACACTTAGCGACAACGTGGCTGAACACGCAAGGACAGGATTTTTACGAGGAAGGACTCATCCCATGAAGCGAGAAGTGCCAAAACCGACTATCTCGAAAAATATCCTAATGTTATTTTTATCAGTCGGCTGTATTGGTTGTATGAAACAAAATGTACATGTCTCACTGCAGGCTTTGTAACCATAATCTCTGAACATCCCTCTTAGTTCCAAGTGAAAGATCGAGTGATTATCACAGTGTGGAACAAACATACCGACTGGATCAGGCCGAAAGAGAATCCGCCACCTGGAAGACACTGAACAGACATGAAGTTGGAGTTGGGTCACTACAAAGACAATCGATTCATGGGAATATCCGGGAGAACAACCAGACACCACATGTTCGTGTGGCGATATGCAATTAATAATACATTTGTTATCATGTCCACACTTTGGAGTATACGTATCCTAATCAGACATTGTGGAAAAAACTACTTTGATGTTGCCATTGACACGAGAAGAAGAGAAGACCTGCCAAAGTGTGAGAATCAGTGATGACTACATGACATATATCAGATGGAAGATACAATGATTACTTCCCATTATAAAAGAAATAATGGAATTTCCAGTAAGTTCCACGTAACATACGGGTTGCAACAGAAAATGAAAATCTAATAATGGCCACCAACCATCATTCAAGCTGATATTCCAGTGATCGCCACACAACCAAGACGGTTTACCAAATAATCCCACAGGTCGAAATGGAGAACGCAGTAGTGATCGTTTTGCATAGGCTGGAGTTCGAAATATGGGCATAACTTCCAAATTTCGGGTCGTTACCATGGTTTGATTACCTGCTTTTTCGTACGGCGCGTTCCTTACCGATCCAACGCAGTGAGAGCAGTGTCGATTATTATCACTTCTCTCATACCTTGCACCGTTTCTTGGCAAGAAGCTTATTTGCTGTTTCCTACTTCGTGTGGCTTCAAGAATGGGTTAAGGATCACAAGACGCACCAATAGGTGCTCACTCAAACGACGACCTAACGCTATACAAAACATCTGTTTCACTAACACGTATGCTCCCTCACCAAATTGTGGGATGCACTCATAATGGTTCATCCGGTTGCAGACAGCAAAAGATTCAAAAGACCGAGCATGGTGGATGAGTGGTAACGCTCTTGCCTCGCATTCGGGAGGACGTGGGTTCGAATCCCCATCCGGGCATCCAGATTTGGATTTTGTACGGTTTAACCAAATCACTCTAGGCGAATGTCGGTATTTTTTTTTCAAAAGGCCAGGGTGGAACTCCTTCCCGTTCCTTGTCTCCAGTCCTTTCCTGCCTCTAATCACTTCGACGAGGCGTAAAGCCACAAGTAAAAAAAAAAAAAAAATAAGTTCACAAATTGTGCGGACGGGTTTTATTAATTACTAGTGTAAGCCCGTGACCGTTTTTTGCGTATCGTCACGGGTCTAGGATAGTTCCAGTTTCTAGGATGAAAGATTATGACAGGTTGACCTGATATGACCAAATGTAAACTTGACCAAATGTAAACTGGATCAGTGTTTCAAGGTGAATAAAATCTGTTGAGCTTGAAGAACTGAGAAGCATTAATAGAGGTAGGTATTAAATACGAACAGGGACGATAGCG
This sequence comes from Vandiemenella viatica, assembly GCA_031002005.1. Lineage (NCBI taxonomy): Eukaryota > Metazoa > Arthropoda > Insecta > Orthoptera > Morabidae > Vandiemenella > Vandiemenella viatica. The sequence continues at coordinate 64,312,123 of CM061918.1, read as the reverse complement.
CAATCGTATAATTGCTTAAATAGAAACTTACTTGTATTTGACCCTTAAAGTTCACTCTGCAAAATTTAAAAAAAATCCTGTTTGCTTCGAAAGCATCACGTAATATTTTGTTGAGATTGGGCAAACACTCGTAATGTAATCATTGGTCATAGTATCTGTAGAGGCCAGAGAACTTAATACACATTCCATATTATTAAACAGTTGAGCAAATCCGAAGAAATGAATTTCCATAATACTCGATTCGGTAACACATCTGGTCTGATGTACACTTAAAATAACCTAATAACTCACGTACAACGTAAATGAATAAAAGCCATTAACTAAAGTGGTCAGTAAAATCCCTAAAAAGCAAATCAACCGTAATGCATAAACTTTGGTCAAGCAACAGCATTAGTGAAAATTTTAATTAGATTGAAATTTTTCCAAGTCGGAATAACAATTGGCATTCGTGGTTACAGCAGAGACCATAAGTAAATTTTTAAAAAAATTTCTTTCATTAACAACATGTTACTGAAAAGCAGATCCACTTTTTTTTCAGCCGCAAAATTTATCAATATATTTTTTTTTATTTTTTTACTATGAACGCTACAAAATGACTGTATTATGGCTATTAATTTGGTAGTAGTTGATTAGCTATTAAATTGTGGACATAACCACGAATTTCTTATAATGGTATCTCTGGTCTCTGTTTTGCAAGCGAAGGCTGGCACATGACGTCATCATATTCAAGCCAATAGGTATCGAGCTGAGTGAGTGAGCTTCCGAAATTGTACAGTAGATACTTTTTCTCTCGACTGGTTTGATGTAACTGTCCTTCCACCTCAACCTATCTTACATAGTACAACCTATGTCCTAAAGTATTTATTTTCTACATTGTCATCTTTCTATGCTATTCTTACGTTCCACTATTCCCTGCTTTAAATAATTAACCAATCCTGCGTGCCTTAAAATGCGACTCATCACATTATCTATTCTTTCCGTAAGTATTAAAAAATATAATTCTCATCCATCATTTCATTCTTTATCTGTCCACTTAATTTTCAAACTCCTTTTGCAGCACCACATTTCGAATAATTGTTGTTTATCAGGAAAGCCCAAATTTAACTTCCATGAATATGTTGTACTAACATTTAGAAAAAAATTTCCTAGTACTAAAAGATTTTTCTCTTTGAACTCACATTTTTTCCCACCATTTCCATTTTTCATGACCTTGTTTCTTCGACCGAAGAAATAACAGAAGTCATGGCTTCTTCTACTACATCTGATGTAATTTTTTTAACTATCCGATGTTGTGGTTTCTGTTTCGTTTATTAGGGAGAAAGAATAAATGAGAAAAGAAACTGTAAAAAGGAATCTTATAGTTGAGTTAGTTATGCCAAAGCCGGTCACGGTAGCATAGGGGCCAGAGCACAATTTTGTCTCGGGTGAATGTTTAAAAACCTATAAAAGTTTGTCCCTGATCGGGATTCGAACCTGGAAGTATATCTTGAAGCTAAGATTGCTGAAAGTACGGACGCAGCAGCTGAGAACTAAAGTGTGTGCGGTAGTTGCAACGTGCGTTTAGGTCAGAATTACGGACAACCGTTTTCCTCGTACGACATACAGTAAACACATAAAACATCGTTAATGGTTATCTCCGAAGTACCTCGTTTCCTTAACACACTAGTATTGTTCGGAGAAATTACTGTCAGGACTCAGCGCTTAACGACCCTAGAAAATATTCGTAGTCGGGGAAGTCGTAAGACAAGGGATTGAGTCATGCGGAGGTCGCATACAGCCTGCGGCAACGTCGTAACCATGCGAGATGGAAACCCGTCGTAAAAACGGTATCGCTGCGTAACGGTGAAGACGGTCAAGAAAGCATAAAGAGGAAGGAGGCACGGAACAGATGAAACGACTAAACAACCAATGGAAGAGTTGGAGTTTTTGATTCAATCATCAGGATTGTAATGGCTAGACGGAAAGCACTGAATGATGCTAATAGAAACTTCGGGAACGGCACCACTTTGGTAACCTTTCAGAAACTGGTACTAGCCTGTTGAAATTTACATCAGTCGCTTCGTCAACATGGCCTCTTCACGTTTTGCGATCATATATTGCGGAAAAGTCACTAGAAATTTAATTAAAACTTTAGTGTGCATTTAAATGTATCCATCGAAATAATTTCACCATTTTGTGTGTTCACTATTACCATTTTGAATTTCACGCAAATATCTAGCCATCCTTTTGTTTTATCTCTATCACTCGAACAACCTGTTAATGTTCTATATCGAGGCATAATGGCAGTAGGTGCAAATATTTGAACGAAAAAAAAAAATCCATAATAAAATTAATGAAATTGAAAAATCAAAAGATCCTTAACCAAAGTTTAACCTTTCAAATAATAATAAAGACCATGTAGTATCTGCCAGAATCACTACATTCCTTTTCGAAATGTTCCTTTTATGACTTCAAAGATTAATCTCTACTTTATGCGACTCTTTTGTTTCACCAAAGACTTCAGAGTATCTCAATTGTCAGATAGTTGACTCCGATCCAATTTCACGTACACACACACACACACACACACACACACACACACGTTGACGAATTTATTTTTTGTTTAATAATGTATTTGTACCATGTATTAACTATGCTTATTATATTTCTTTTCTTTACTCTTGACCAAAGACCACAGACATTTGGAGAATCGCTAAGTGTCGCCACTAAACAAAAAATAATTGGATGTAATCATGTAAACAACGAATGTTTTATTTAATTTAATGTATTTGTAACACATATTACATATAGATTTTAGCTTTGTGCAATTCTTCTCCATATGAACTTTTACTATGCCAAATCTCACACTTCTCCGTGCGTGCAATATCTTAAAAAGGGATCCGAAGTTTTCGCTTAGCGTATTAATGTATAGATTTAGTATATGTGTATATAAGTATGAAGACGTGTTGTGCGTATGATATTCAAAGTTTTAAGTTTTCACTTCTGTCCCCAATTACTGCCAACTGGTTTTTTTTTATTGCTTCTAAATGTAGGTAATCTGTCTTTAGTACGTTCTGTAAGTTTCTCGATAAGACTGTACCAGGGCAGCGGTACCAGGCTACTCGAGCCGGCTGCTACAGATGGGACGGGCAATCGGAAGGCCACGGAGGCTACCACTTCCCGTGGTAACAGTACCCCGCGACCACTTCCGGCGGGCGTTTCGGAGTCTGCGTGTCTAGGATCAGGTATCGTCTGCGGCTCAGACTGACTCCAACAAGTGGCAGAGCAATCTGAACCGGCCGCACGTCTGCTGGCAATAAACCACCACAGTTATCACCAATGTTCGCGAGCTTCAAATACGTTACTTACTCATTCCCTCAGTACCATCAATTGGAATGTTCGACATGCAGGATTATCTATATATGTAATGAGTAGGGTTCGGTTCTTTAGGACAATTCATATTTTTTTCCTGCCTTCTATTTGATCTGAAATGCTGAATTAAACACTGATTCAACGTTTCTGACTGTATTTAACTGTGTTTTATATAGCATATAAATGCATATTCAGTCAATTTTCCTAATTTTTGTTATATTTCGATGATATTTATGGTCATATTTTGAGGAAAAATATGATAGTTTTTTAATAGTACCGGGAATTCACTAGATATAGCTGAGAAGAAATTAAGATAATTATTCGCAGAACTGTACTTCTGCTATACAGGGGGAAAAAAAATAATTTTTACTATGGTCAGAATTCACCAGTAAAAGTTATGCATTATTGTCACTCTCTAAACGTAATGTTCCGCCCGCCTTTTAATCTCGGCAATGCTGCAGAGGCATGCCTGTGGCGATCCACGTCAATCAATATCTCAACGAAATATCCTCAGTCATCGTTAAATCTGCAGTGGATCAGTGAGTAGACCTATCGCCATGCCGAAACTAAAATTTTCTGAAAGTGCAAAGTTACGTCAGGGAATTTAGAGAGGAGTATTTTTGTACAGGCGAAAGAGTTCTTTCCTGTAAATTATCTGAAATTACAGTGACTTTAACAAAATGATTTCTCAATGGTGCAGCGAGTGCACGGAATCAAATTATGCTGTCTACATGAAAGCGACACTACTAGATAAAATAAATGATGTTTAATTGAGCATGTCTTGATGTACGGTAAATTTAACTATTTGATCATATTTTTTCAGTTTTAGGTCATATTTACCCATTCTTAAGGTCATATTTGCATGCATATTTCTCTTTTTTTTGGTTATAAAGCTCCGAACCCTAGTAATAAGACTGCTGCCGAAAGAGTTTACACATTTAAGATATAGCCATACGTGTTTGGAAAATATATAAGGAATCAACTTTTTTAAAATTTGTGTCCGTCTCTCTATCCTGTTTCTTTGGATGAACGAAATTCATGCAAAACCCACTGCCCTTGTCTTGATGATATTTTGAATAATGTACATACCAGGTCCTGGGAGTGAATTAGGGTATGTTTCATTTTAACGCGAAGTCTGAAAGCTAAGAAATTAAAGATATAAGTGTCCTCAAAAAATTAGTATACGTAGAATACATTAACAGTCCACGCAAACAAGCTAGTGACGAATAACTCGATGATCCGTGTGAAACTTTCGCTAACATGATAAATAATGGTTGATGGTTTGTAATAGGACGAAAGAAGAACTGCCTCTTGTGTATCAACTGTTTATTTGTTTAGTGTAATAGGTACGTAACAAAAGTCAACGTCAGTGAAGCAGTTTATTATTATCTCTGTGATACTTTCTGCTGCTATCTAGCGGCTTGGCTCTCAACTGTCTCATACGCGCGACTTTCACAGTTATTACTTTTGTACTTCAAGGGTCAAATTCCGAAAGAATTCGTTTTTAGTTTCTAACGTTGCCCTAATGGAGACCTTTCATATTTTAAATGATACCTCATTCATCGATTTCGGTTAGGTATTAAGGGAGATAAATGGCAAAAGCACGTTATGGAAATAATGATACTTTTATCATTTAAGGGTCAAATTCTTTTCTTAAAATATGTTTGGCCACAGTGGAGTCCTTAACCTTTAAAATGATAAATCATTTAACCATATTGCTTAGATATCAAGGGGGATAAATGGCTCGTGACACAAAAAACGCGTTGTAGAAATGTTTATACTTTTGTTCTTTAAGGGTCGAATCCCCAAAAATTCCTTTCTTAATATATGATGTCACCAAAGTGGATATCTTAATCTTTAAAATGATACTTATTCATCTATTTCGGTTAGGAATATAGGGAGATAAATGGTTCGTGGTACAAAAAAATTGTTTTTGTTGAAATATTGACATTTTTGTCCTTTAAGGGTCGAATTTGGAAAAACTACTTGCTTAAAATATGATGTGACTAAAGCAGATACCTTAATCATTAAAATGATACCTCATTTATAAGTTTCGGTTAGGTATCAAGGGAGATAATGGTTTGTGACAATATAAGACGTTTTAGAAATAATATATATGAAAATTAACGGAGTCTCAAAAACTTGATGCATCAGTAGAGTTGATATAAAGATAAGAATCCTAATTTCTTACGTACCAAACTTTACAAAGGCTTTTTTTTTTTAAATAAATTATTACAAATGCTCGATATTTGCGTCCTTTTGTCACTCTGCAATCTCTTACAGAGTAGTCCTTTTCCGCCGACACACAGTGCAGCATGTTGGTGTGAAACTACTCCTCAACACTTTCTAAGCTGTGGTTTGCGGTATACACAGTGCACCGCTAATTTGTTTAGTCTATTTCCTACGCCTGCGTTGAAAAGCTTCACTGAGCCAGACCACGTTCGATTCTGACACAGAAGGTCGCCCGCTGCTTTTTCATTTTCATAAACCGTGCATATCATCTTGTGAAGGGAATTGCCGGGGAGTGAATCTTTCCAATACGTCGCCTGAAATAAAATTCGAAAATGCTTAATCCGACTGTTGGCCGCAAGGCAGCGAAAAACGTAACTATTGGACTGGGGGAAAGGAACAAAACAAAGAGGATACACCCGTGAAAACTCCTAAACGAATTTTTGCTATTTCGCGCCTAATGAAGTAAAAAATGCCCGACAGTCATTTTTAATAACCTTGTACATCGTTTCATCCGAAACATAATTGTTTATAATGTGATACATAGATTTATTCCAATATGCATTCACAACCTAATCATCGATGTATTTAATCTGAATTATCGAAAGAAAAAAATTAATAAATCTGCTGCTTGAAAATAAACGTTGATTTGATTTATCAAGTTTTTATTGCTGTTTATGATTCGTGCTAACAGGAGTTTAGGGTGAACTGGCAAACTGCTATAACATCAGCTTTCAACACAGTTTTTTTTTTTTTTTTTTTTTACTTATGCTTCCTCCTCGTCATGGTCTTTAGAAGCTGGAGGTGATTGAGAGCAAGGAGCTGGAATTTGGCCATAGCTTTTTGAAGGAACCATCACTGCAGTTAGTTGGAGTGATTTCAGGAAACAATTTTAAAAAAAAAAACTAAATCTGGATGGCCGGGTGGTGAATCGAACCCGCGTTCTCCCGAATACAGGGCCGAAAGTTATTTATTTATTTTTATTTTATTTATTTATCAATCTCTTTTCATAGATCTCTGCTGAGGAAGGTCCTCTGCGATGTGAAACATGTCATGGTTAATACACACATATAGGAGTCATAATCATAATAAAAACAATTATGTTACAAAGACAAAAAAAAGGAAATAACAATAAACATAAATTTTACAACTGAATTTTGTAAAAGTCATATTGAATACAATTAATTATTTTGTTCAAATTCTTTAATGGAGTAGAAGGAGTTGGCAATAAGATAATCTGTCAGTTTTTCTTTAAATATATCTTTAGGGGGCGTCCATAAATTACGTGAGGTGAAATAGGGGGGAGGGGGGGGGGTCCGGCGAAATCTCACCAAATCTCACCAGGGGGGAGGGGGGGTCTACGGAAATCTCACGTGAGATTTTGCGAAAAATTTGGGGATAGTAGAGCCAAAAAAAAGGTCTACAATTTGCGCCTAAGTCGATTTTAGGAGGGTATTTCGTCAAAAAGTTAGGGTGTGACCTAAAAAAAAAGGTCTACAAAAGTTTCGAGTGCGATTTCTAGGGGGGGTTCTCACGGACCTGATCTCACCAGAGGGGGGGGGGTCCGGCCAGATCTCACGAAATCTCACCAAGGGGGAGGGGGGGGGGGGTCCAGAAATCCGGAAAAAACACCTCACGTAATTTGTGGATGCCCCCTTACTAGCTGATACCCGCGACTTCGTACGTGTGGATTAAAAATCTCTTTGCCATTATTGAATATAGAAAGTTGTTGGTAACGAAGGATTGGTCCCAAACAACACCGAGTTGGCATAATACGACAGGAAAGCTATCACTATATTATTTTACCGTGGATCCTGTCTCTTGAAGAGAATCAATTTCCAACGTATTTCTGTCACCATTCGATAAGTTCTCAAAATTTCGTGACTACAACTGTTAATCATGCTGGAAAAAATGTCCCGTGCCCTTCGTACAGATTTTCTTGTCAAATTCCATCAATATCGATATAGCCATTTAGTCGTCAAAACGTAACAAAAAGACAGAGACTTACTTCCACATTTATAGTATTATTACTGCGGTTCACACACACACACTGACTTCGAACAACCCCTGAGGGATCATTATAACGTAGAAAAGTGTACACCTACAGCATTACAAGACTACCAACGATTTGCCTCACATTGCACCCTTAGCTTTGTGATATCTGCAGTTTAACATTCAATCCGAATAACCGACAGTCCAGGCGTGACTCTTAAAATCAAAAACAATTTTCAAAAATTTAGACTCAACGTCGATCTGAACCAGAGACCATGACCAAACATTAGTAAGCAAGCGCTTTAACCACTGAGCTACCGGACCGCTACACGGAAAAACAGTACAGAGACCTCCATATCCAACGCGTCTGTCTATCGCCGTTCAGTAATTTTTCGAAATTATAAGACAATATGTATTATTCATACAGATAATTTTTCAACCAAATGTAGACAGTATTTTTTTCTCCTTGTTTCAAAGGATAAGTGTGCAACGTTTCATCGAGATCAGATGAAACTGTGGATTTGTATGAAGATCAAACAAACCAAAAAACAAACAAACATACATACATACATTCATATTTAAATATATAGATTATGTGCAAACTGTTTTATACTCTTGGGAAGTTTATTAAGCAGATGTATACCAGGATAATTAACTCCTCTTTGTACTAATGACAGAGATGTTTGTGTTTTGTGCAAGTTATTTCTGTTTCTTGTATTGAAATTGTGAACCTGTGAATTGGAAGTAAACAGGTTAAAATGATCTATGACAAAGCACATGAGAGAATATATGTACTGAGAAGTCATTGTAAGAATATTTAGTTTTTTAAAAAGTTATCCGCAAGAAGTTCTTGGTTTTACCCTACACAACATCCTAATAGCTGTTTCTTGCTAGATATAATAGTTGAACGCTAGCATTAGCGCTGCTTTGGCGTTAGAAAGCCCTGGTGCAGAGAATGTTACCTAACGTGAAAATGTGTTGGGCATTGATTTTTGTGCCAAGTGAGGGGCGACATGTGTGTAGGTCATTGGAGAGATTCTACTCACTGGTATTTCTTTTTGTCGGCAGTGTGGTATGTGAGACATAGTTGTGAGATACGCACTGTGCATGCCTTAGCCTTAAGTAGCCAGCTGCGAGCAGTAACATCATCTGTTTACAGTTGCGCCGACATTTCATAAGCGCACCCACTGTCTTACGGCATTATCTCTCCCTCGTAAAAGGTTACGTTAAATTAACAGCTAGCGGTAGGGTTACGACCCTCATTACCTCTTACAACTTCTTCTGCAGATCTCTAACGCTCTCCCAGTGTACAGTGCGAATGCACAACCACAAGTGCGAGGAAATCAAGTTTGTCCACAAACTTCACGAACTTTTTTTTAGCAGTCAGTTCTTCCATTTACAGTAGAACTCCAACTATCCGAACTCCAATTATCCGAATCACCGATTATCCGAATCGCTTTTTTAACTAAGAAGGAAACGTACTGCGAAAAGGCATCCCCTCTTTTATAAAAACCAACCCAAAGTTTGGATGACTGCAGCTTTGTTTACCGAATGGTACGGCAAAATTTTCATTCCTGAAGTGGAAAAGCACCAAAAATCTCTTGGAAAAGAAGGCATTTTCAGCATATGTATAATAATTCATTAAAATAGACCCTTTATCGGAAAAAAATCCGATTATCCGAATTTTTGATTATCCGAATGGGGTCTGGCCCAATTGATTCGGATAATTGGAGTTCAACTGTATGTAGCTATGGTTACGGCTTGTTCGTAACAGCCTACTGTATCGAACCCACTGTTCCTGCCATTCTGAATTGCAGAACAAGTTCTTTCGGGCAGATCTGAGGTAATCTGTTACATAGTATTATTGTGCATGCAAGTAGAAACTAACGACGTTGGAAGCTCCTAATACGCAACCTACATAAAACGGGCCAGGATAGACCCTGGCAGATAATGGCAGAACAATGATTCTCTGATGGCGCCTAGTGAATTATCTAGTTTCAAAATTTCCAGCGTTTTCGATATCCAGCACCTCGGCGAAACACTCAATGACCGATAACGTTAGTTTTTTATTTTTTTGGCTTTACGCCTCGTCGACGGCTAAGGTCATTAAAAGGCGGGATGGGACTAAGGACAAGGAACGGGAAGGAATTCGGCCATGGCCTTTTTGAAGGAAGTGTCGCGGCATTCGCCTGGAGTGATTTGGGGAAACCATGGAAAACCCAAATCTGGATGCCCGGACGGGGATTCGAACCCGCGTCCTCCCGAATGCGAGGCCAGAACGTTAACCGTTCACCCACTACGCTCGGTGATAACGCTAGTTGACAAACGCCATTGAGTGTTCGAGGATGCAATGATTGAACTTCTATATTTTGACTGCGATTAGTGCCCGCCGTGCCATCACTGTTTTCACTTTTTTCGGGAAAAATCTTTTCTTTAAGTACGAGTAAGGGAGCGTCCATAAACTACGTCCTCTGAACCCCTCTCCCCCACGTATCGTGACGTGGCGTTTGCCTCTATAACCCTCCCCCCCTCTCCCTTTTGCGTGCCACTTCTTCCCTTATTGATTCTCGAAGAATTTTGTACTTTGTTCCTTGTCAGACTATCGTAAATTACGTTACGAAGATAATTAAATGACGGAAATAAATATTCACATGCGTTATGTTGTTCTGTACCTTTTTTTATCTGTGACAAATAATATGAATGAAAAGCTACGTGTCTTGTCTCCGAAAACCCCCCTCCCTCACGTAACCCTGCCTAGCTTTCTACCTAATCCCCCTACCCCCTAAACCGAACCAAGTAGTTTAGGAACGCGCCCTAATTCCTAGTGAAAATAGTGATAAGGGTTTGCATCCTAATATCGGGTACAAGATGTGTTTACATACAAACCGACCAGGATATCGGCTTAACATGATTTATGCGTCTGAAACCGAATATGATAATCACATTTAGATGATCACATTCATTAAAAAACCGGTACTGTGTTAAAGGTGATATTCCGTTGTTAGTCATCCTTCGTTAGCCATCTACACTACCAATATTATAAATGCGAAAGTATGTCTGTTCGTTTCATGAATCAACGGCTAAATCAATCTTGAAGAAATTCAACAAGGAAATAATATGCAGGGTTATTTATGCATGTCACATTTTTTTTTTTGAGCTGTAATCCTGAATTAAAGATTGGTTAAACGTTTCTGATAGTGTTTAAATGAATTTATACAGCATATAAATGCATATTTAGGCCATTTTACTAGTAATTTTTTAAGAGACCGGGAATTTATTAGAAGTTATAAATGAGAAGAAATTAAGGCAATTACTCACAGAACTCTACTCCTACTATACAATGGAGGAAAAAAACAAAACTATTTGTCACTGAGTTGGCCAGAATTCACCAGTCAAGAAATAAGTCTCTAAATGTTAATGTTCCGCCCGCCTTTTAATCTCAACAAGACAGCAGCAGCATGCATATGTCGATCCGCATCAAGCAATGTCTCACTGTCGATAATACTTATGAAAATCATCCTCAGTCATCCTTAAATCTGCTGTTAGAACCGCCAGGCCGAAAACAAAATTTTTTGAAAGTTCGTAGTTATGTAGTTACTTAAAGGAATTTGAAGAGGAGTTTTTTAGTACAAACGAAAGCATTCTTATCTGTAAATTACGTGAAATTAAAGAGACTTCAACAACACGATTTAAAATTTAATTTCCCAATGGTGCAGTGAGTGCACGGAAGCAAATTATATATACATGAAAGCAACACTACTAGATAAAATAAATGATGTACAATTGAGCATGTTTTGATGTAAATTTAAAGGTTTGGTCATATTTTTTTTTACTTTTTGGTCATATTTACCCATCATTAAGGTCATATTTGAATACATGTTTCACAAATTTTTTTTTATTCTTGTTCGTAGAAATGCGAACCCTAATAATATGTATCATTAGCGGGCATCCATAAATTACGTGAGGTGTTTTTCCGGATTTCCGGCCCTCCTCTCCCCCTCCCCCCTCTGGTGCGATCTGGTCCGTGAGCCCCCCCTTTCCCCCCCACCCAAAATCGCCCTCGCAACTTTTTGAGACTTTTTTTTTGGTATCACCCTTCCACAACCTGTTAAACCCCTAGTTTTCGACGAAATACCCCCCCTAAAATCGACTTTCGCGTGTTTTGTAGACCTGTTTTTTACCTCTACAATCCAACAAAAATTTACAAAACCTCACCAGATTTCCGTTGACCCCCCACCCCCCTCCCTATTGGCGAGATTTGGTGAGATTTCGCCGAACCCCCCCCCCTATTTTATATCACGTAATTTATGGACGCCCTCTTAGGATGTACAGAGGATACTTTTTCTTGATAAATAACGTATTTTTTCATAAATTTTTGAAAACTAACCGAACGGTGACAGACAGGCGTGTAAGTGTCTTTAATATATATCGGTCACTAAGACGTTGTTTCTCTCGCAGTCAGTTTGTGGGACAGATTTTACGTAACTTACAGCTTTCTAGCAATACAGTTTTAATTCCACTCTCATGAAGTTGCGGGTAACAGATAGTCTGGCATAAAATGACTCGCTCAGGAATACGGTAATTGACCTCCAAACACTTCTACAGTGTTGCAAAACTTTGTCGTACGGAGAAAAAACAAATTCCGTACCCTTTCGTGGGTCTTCGTGTATCTGTCGTGCTTCGTTTGCTGAGGTGCAGCGTCAACCGAAGTGCTGAATGATTGGTCCTACAGACATACTGTAGACAGCACTCTGGCCAGAGCTGGGCTTCGACCAGTGGTGTCTGCAGCACAAAGCACGTGTCAACGTGTCCCCCCCACCTGCAGGTCCCTTGTTGTCACCAGACAATCGCTCCATCTGTCGGTCCATTGTGTCGCGTGTCCGCGCGCCACGGCGGCTACCGACGCCCCACAATGCCACACTTGTCGTCGCTCATTTGCTTGCATATGGGAAACAGGAGTTTCCCAGGTAGCAGTAGATTCCAGCATTCCCCTAGGTACCGAAAACTCTCCCTCTGGGAAGAAAACTATGCGATTAGTTTGCGCAAGTTGTGAGCTATCCTGGTCAGGGTCATCAGGTATGAACTATCCTTCCATGTTCGCCCAAATGTTAGTGGATGACGACGTATTATTTAGACGAGAATGGCCCAATTCTCCTCTCTCAACACATGCAAGCCGTTAGCTCGCATAGTTTTAATTACGCTTTTCTGGCGTATAACCGCCAAGCAATGATAAATTATTACAACGTCTAGGAATAAAAAAAACCTTACTGTTCTGGTCGAAATACTACTGAATTTAATTAATGCCATTCTCTGATACAACTTAAAAGACACTTATGTTACATTGAAACAAGTTTCAAATACAATTTACAGGCTATTTTATCTTGAAGTGCAAAGAGCATGATCTCGCAGCGTACAACCATCTCTAAGCGGCTCGACACACACACTGCCCCGCGCCCTGCCGTGCTACAATGCAGGAAACCAATCAACAATCGTTGCCCGCACAGCTGTGCTGGCGAGCGTCAAAGATAGTTACTTAAATATAAGAACACAATGCTACCCCTTTTACTAAACAATTTGTGGATACCCAACAATATTACAAATAATATAACTTAATTTTATCCATAATTCACTGTATTGACGTGTCTGTATTGATGAGACAAAAGGTAGAATCAAAGACAGCCTTCAGTCACTAGAATACAAATTGTATTGCATTATACAATGCATTTCGGACCCTGTGGATCCACCTTCAGGTGTCTATGGTGTTTACATTGGTTTTAAATTTTTTCCTTAAGCGAGATTCGTGCCTAGCAAAGTTTATTCCTGTGCTGAAAAACGATTTGAAGTAAGTGTAGTGAACATGTATTATCATGAGAGAAAAGGAGTAAATATAAAAACATTGTGGAAAACTTATCAGAATTGACGAGATGCTAAATAATCAGTTTCATGTACATTTTTTATTACGGAGCACTGTACTAGACATATGTCGTTTAAGGTGCACATGTTTATATAAACAGATCAATTTTTAAATTTTTCTTAAGCGAGATCCGTGCCTAGTAAACTTTATAGAAACATTCTAGTTACTGAAGGCTGTCTTTCATTCTACATTTTGTCTGAAAAATCAAGTAATACGAGTATTAATGCAATTATGCAGTATACTTGTAGTTAATAAACGCAACATAATTCAATATTAATAATAATAATAGTAGTAAATAGATAATAAAAAATGATTTGGTGGTTAGCGATAATGTTACAAAATTCAGTGACAATGCTCGGAAAGACTTATTTTTATAGGCAGAACGTTGAGCAAGTGCCTCCTGGGTTGGTGTAAGAACGTGGAGAAGTTGAATATAGTATTTACGTATCTGAGCTAGTTTTCTTCAGCTCATATCTCATAATCTCGTTGACGTCGAGGAAAAGATTGGAGGTAAAGAACGGGAAGGAATTTAGACATGGCATTTTGGAGAAACTAATTCCAACATTCGACGCGAGTGATTTTGCGAAACCATGGATAACCGAAAGTTGAAGGCCGGACGGGGCTTGACCATGCGAGGCTCAGCCACCGACATCGGTTAATCTGAAGGCTGGACGGGGCTGAACATACGAGGCTCAGCCACCGACATTGGTTAATCTGAAGGCTCAGTCACCGACATCGGTTAATCTGAAGGCTGGACGGGCTGAACATACGAGGCTCAGCCACCGACATCGGTTAATCTGAAGGCTGGACGGGGCTGAACATACGAGGCTCAGCCACCGACATCGGTTAATCTGAAGGCTGGACGGGGCTGAACATACGAGGCTCAGCCACCGACATCGGTTAATCTGAAGGCTGGACGGGGCTGAACATACGAGGCTCAGCCACCGACATCGGTTAATCTGAAGGCTGGACGGGGCTGAACATACGAGGCTCAGTCACCGACATCGGTTAATCTGAAGGCTGGACGGGGCTGAACATACGAGGCTCAACCACCGACATCTGTTAATCTGAAGGCTCAGCCACCGATATCGGTTAATCTGAAGGCTGGACGGGGCTGAACAACGAGGCTCAGCCACCGACATCGGTTAATCTGAAGGCTCAGCCACCGACATCGGTTAATCTGAAGGCTCAGCCACCGACATCGGTTAATCTGAAGGCTCAGCCACCGACATCGGTTAATCTGAAGGCTCAGCCACCGACATCGGTTAATCTGAAGGCTCAGCCACCGATATCGGTTAATCTGAAGGCTGGACGGGGCTGAACAACGAGGCTCAGCCACCGACATCGGTTAATCTGAAGGCTCAGCCACCGACATCGGTTAATCTGAAGGCTCAGCCACCGACATCGGTTAATCTGAAGGCTCAGCCACCGATATCGGTTAATCTGAAGGCTGGACGGGGCTGAACAACGAGGCTCAGCCACCGACATCAGTTAATCTGAAGGCCGGACGGGGCTGAACATACGAGGCTCAGCCACCGATATCGGTTAATCTGTAGGCCGAACGGGCTGAACATACGAGGCTCAGCCACCGACATCGGTTGATCCTATCCAATAGTCACTTGTTTTGTCCGTTGTTCTTTAGATGTTCCCCTCTTCCGTGTTTCCATTGGTTAGCCTTCTCATACCTCTTTGGGCCATCTTTTCTGTGTTACATGTTTGTTATGTCGACATAAGTCGGCTGCTCTCTGTTACTTCAAGTACTACTCAAACTCTGTGCCATTCAAATTACAAACTGCATTATACAGTAATGAATTTCTGTAAACATCAGTATGGCTTCTTATTTCCCTGATCTTATACAACCTGTCGTTGCAACAGTGGTAAATTAAAATAGATGCTCGCATTTTAGGCAATAAATTTAAGCGGTAATTAGTCAGCTAAGTGTCAATTTTTTCCTTGATTCCATATCAAATCTTTGATCCTTTCCTAAGATCTGTGGCAACCAGTTAATAAACTAGCGAATCTTCCCTGTGACAGAGCGAGAGGGGTGGGCGGTAAAGATCGGACCCTGCACTCTGGGTGAACGCGGATCGAATCCCCGTCCGACTTTCCTGATTTCGGTTTCCCATAATTACTTCAGGCAAATGCTGGGACAAAAGGACATAACAGAATTTCTTCACGTTCCTGTTACGCCATCCTGTCCTGCCTCTATTGATCTGGAAGACATATAAAGCCAGGAAAACAATTATCTTTACTTTGTTAGTACGGCGATGCTTTTTGAATATAAATCAAAGCAAGACAAAAGTGTTGAAATGTAGCAGAATGATACCAATTACAGTATATTAAATATAATAATAGGATCGGATGCGATAGGAGAAGTAAGTGAATTCTGTTATTTGGGAAGCAAAATTACAACCGATGGCCGAAGCAGGAATAATGTTAAAAGCAGAATAGCACTAGCAGAAAGAGCCTTCATGAAAAAGGGAAACATTTTAGTTTCAAATTTTGATATAGGAATTAGAAAGAAGTTTTTAAAACTCTTTGTGTGTAGCACAGCACTTTTTGGTAGCGAAACATGGACTTTAGGAATACCGGAAAGAAATAAAATTGAAGCTTTTGAAATGTGATGCTACAGAAGAATGCTGAAAATTAAGTGGACTGACAAAGTAAGAACGAGTTTTGGAGGAATGATGGGTGAGGAATGAAGTTTGTGGAAGAAGCTTACAGGAAGAAGAGACAGGCTTGTAGGTCATATTTTGAGATATGCTGGATTGGTAAATTTCCTGGTGGAGGGAACAGTCGAAGATAAGAACTGTAGAGGAAGACATTAGAATATATGAGATTTGAGGACGTGAGTTGTAAGGGGGATGTAGGGATGAAGAGGTTAGCATAGAATAGGAAGGGATGTAGGATTACATCAAACCAGTCGAAAGACTAACGACAAAAGAAAAAAAAAACCTATTGTAGAGGTAGTGGCCTGGGAACCGAAATGTGACGCTCAGTTCATTTCCTCCGTGTGTCTAATTGTAGTTGAATCTTTGTAGGTGACTTGTTAAGTGTATTGACATTGTGAACAGCAGTGCTGGTATAATCAGGCCTACTCTTCCGAAATACATCTTCGTATACCAGCAAGTTTTACTTCGTCATACAATGGACGAAACACCATCAACAGTGTCGTTAGCCCACCCCACTCCCCATTCCATTCGCATTGCGGATAGGTATGTGATATCATTTAGGCCGTTGGTTCATAATCCGGAGATCAAGAATCGTGCGCCAACTCCTCTCCTACCCAGCAGGCAAAACAGTGGATGATAAAAACCGGCTATCTCAGTTACAGGCAGGGACACACGAAACAACATGTATATTATTTTCTAAAAGGTGTTTTTTGTGTGGAGCCATCTTTCTCCATTCATGCTTAACCAAAATCGATAAATGACGTATCGGTTAGGTTAAATTCTCCGCTTTGGTGTCATTATTAATTAATTAATTCAACCCTTGAATGGAAAAATTAGATATAATCAAGGTCACGGCTAGGCGATAGTTCAGAGTCTAGCTGCTAGGCTTCAACGCCTAGATCTCATTAGCGCTAGATAGGAGCACCACAAATCGATAAACTTTGCGTGTGTTTTCTAGAGTAAATAAGAAGCTTTTCCGCTATTCTTGTTTCTGTTAAGAAGACTTTCATCATTTATAATTGTTTCGTATGAGTTATGACATTGTGTTTTGTTAAGTACGTGTTTCAGTTCGCAAATAAATAATTAATACAAGTGAGCCGGAAACCATCAACCTCGCTATTCATGGTATATCATTATCGAAATTCTTGCACGGGCCTCCTAGTTTCTTCAAACTGTGACCTATGAACCGTAATTTAGTGTTTGGTGGAGGTGATACAACCTGGTGGCGTTTATGTGGTTTCAAGCAGCGGTGTCAGGACACGTGAAGATGTGTTGGTCGCTGACCTCCTTTGTCCGCTCAGTGGCGCTGAGTCGCTATCTGGCAGACGCGATATCGATAAGCTGACGTGTAGCCCGGACTCTCCGCCCACGCCGGTCCATGCCAGAGTAAACAACGCGACGCTACCCTCAGGCGCTTCAAGCTTGCAAGTGGCCCGGACAGCGCTAGAGCCGGATAACACACGGGCCTCGTAAGGTATTAAGGGGGATCCACCAAGCGCGCAAAGCGTTTGCAAACGTTTGAAATGTTTGTGAACTCAGAATTTGTCCGGTGGAGACGAGAACAGCGCGTACGAACAAAGGTTTGTGGGTGTTTGCAGGTGTTCCGGCTAATGTCGGTACATCAAAGGAATTCGTAGTTCGTGCGCGGACAGTGCGCGTTCAGTCGAGATAGGTTCAACAACAGGGGTGCGTGTTCCGAACACTTTCAGTTCAAAGTGCATTCTAAAATCTAGAAATAATATAACTATGAACTGGGATAGGGAAAAATGTTTACTGTTAATTGAATCATGTAAATCAGAGCCGCAGATATGGTAGAGCAGTCACAAATAATACCACAACAAAATTAAAAAGCACGATGCCTGGAGCGAAATTGTAACAGATAGGGGAACCACTATAGATGTTGATAAGGGGAAAGTAAATTCTTTGTTCTCCTCATCAGAAGAGAAGAAGTTAAACAACAGAACTCGATGGTGACAGGAAAAGGTGTGTAACTGTATAAATTATTTTGCTTTGTTTTCTATTATTACGTTGTTTCAAAGTAAGTAGGAAAATAGTAGTATTTATCTTATTAAACCACTCCTATCATCTGTTCTTAAGTCATACAGCAGTCGTGTGATATTTCTTGTTTAAAAAAATGCTATATGCAAAATTTAGGTTTTCTCTTTTTTTAAAAGTAATGTTCTCTTCTTCACTTAAAACGGACATAATTACACAAGATGCCGCACTAGCAATAAGTTTGCCTCTCGGAGCGATTTGGAGACTGCAGGTAGCAGTTGAAACGACGACAAATGTTTGCACACGAACTGTTGTTTTGCGAATATTTTGTTGGTAGAGACAACAAGTCAAACCACCCGACTGCAAACAGGCAAACGTTTGCAAACGCCAAAAACGTTTGCAAATTGTGCGTGGTTGGTGGATCCCAGGCTTTTAGGTCTCCTGGTACTGTTAGACTTGCCAACATGGGCGTATCCAGCGAGGGGCGGGGGGTGAATGCCGCCCCCCCCCCCCAGAAGAAAAATTAAGTTGTCTTCAGAACGCTTTGACGAGTGAAGAACTGGCTCAGGAGCACTTTGGGAGAGGAAAGATTGACTGTATTATGCCTGATGAGTGTGCATCGAAATTTCGTGAAAGAACTCCGTGAGATATTGACGAAGTTACTTAAAAATTTTCTGAGAATCTGAGACGATTAATGTTTACATAAACTATGACTAAGTTACGATATTAATTTACTACATAGTAGGTCCTTAGATTAAATGGTTGGATTACTATATTAATCAATAATTAAAATAGTTTCCTCAATAGGTTTGAGTTTCATTTTGTAATAAAACGTCATGTTCCAGTCCCCCAACCCACTTCCTCGAAACCAATATGAGTTCCCCCCTCCCCCTTTAGTTCAAATCTTGTCCCCCTCTAGTTCTGATCCTGGATACACACTTGGTTACCAACCATACTTTATAATAAAGAATCATATTTTATTTTTTGTCGTTATACTTTTGTACTGCTTCTCCTCATAACTATAATGTCTCTTCTGCTATTACTTCATGCTTTCTACTTGCGGGTTCGTTGCATATTCGTCAATATTAGTTCCATAATAATCAGTGTCTCAGTATCCAGTTATTATTATTCTCGAATCATACACATCAAATACACAGTTATAAACACCCTGTAAATTAATAGCTTTAAACACATTTCGCAACCTCAATTGCATTCGGTGTTGCTCGAAATAAGTCATCTTTGTTGCAGGATGATTGGCACATAGGGCACTCGAGCATATGGTTCATCGCTTGGTCCTCACCACATTCGCACTTAATACTGGTAGCATCAGTATAACCCCGTTTCACTGCCGGTCCTGGCGCGCTGGCTTCGCATTGCAAGGGCCGCCGGTTCGAGTCCGACCTCGGGCATGGGTGGTTTTAATAAGTATTGTGTTCGTCTTGTGTCGTCCTCACTGTAGTGTCCACAATATCATAGTGAAATTCAGATACAGCAGTTGCAACGTAAACAAATTGGAGCTGGCTAAATGGTCAAAAAGACCGAGGGACATATTTAAAAATCACTTCAGTTTCCTCTGACCTGCCCACTCCTGTTCGCAATCGATTTAAAGACCGCCAGACATTCCAGTCCTCTGCGTAACCTGGTGACAAGCGCTCTGCAACTGTCAGTGGTCCCGAGATGTTAGGGGCCTTGGCCTTCATTTCCCACAACTGTACTTTTGCCTTTTCAGGTGACCCAATTAGTACCGCGATGTTCTCAGGAAGCTGGATTTGAGTCTCTGGGCTGCTGGTATATGCCCATACAGTGGATGAGCACTTTCCCGTTCTCTTTGGTGTGAGATGATGAATATCGAACTGGGCACGCATATTCTGCAACAGAGTAACAAAGGGCCATTGCTCAGGTACGTATAGTTTGTGGTTGACTGCTCCACTGTTGAGTGGTATTGTGGCCGCTACTTTTAGATCGAAATGTCCTCGGTTCGAATCCCTGTATCGGCCCTTAAACCTACCTTTACCTCTGTTACAGTTTGCTGTGTAGTGCGAAGTACGCAAGAACGCTTTCGTGTTTCGGTTTTCACGTTAAACTATAGGTCCCCTGTAATCGGTTGGACTACCGGGTTAGGTTAAAGTGGTTAAGACAGGAGCGGAATGCTGACCCAACCCTGTCACCAGGTCATTACGACCACACGAGCCAGCAGCAACCAATTTACGTATTTTTCAGTGTTGTGTATATTCAGTATGTTACAGAAAAAAGCTTAACAACTTTTGAAATCTAAATAAATTTTTATACAAAAACATATGTTTATACATATTTAAAGATGAAAATTTGAACGATGACATTATTTGGAGCGACTTACTGCACCCTAACTTTAATTGCTAATAATTGTATGCTTGGCAAAGCACTAAACTAGTTCATACTCTATCCACTGAAACATCAGCGTGAATACAAACCGGTCCACAATAAATTTAAATTTTAGTGGCTGACAAAAGCGACTGTGCCGTTAGTATTTAGTTGGTAACCGCACCATACGGTATATTCGTGAAAGCAATCAAACATACTATAACAGGGGTATGTCTCGTCTGAAAAAGTCGTTGACCGCAACAATTTATGACAGCAGCCAGTAGATCATAGATATTAACATGACTCCTCGGCGTACATCAATTCCTCTGGTTCGTAGTACGTCGTTAGCTGATATACTCTACCACAATATTCACAGTGCCGGTGCTGGAGTGTTTCGGATGGTGGGTATTGAGTTCGAATCTTGATCAGGAGAGACCATTTTTAACTAGCGGTTTTGTATAGTTGATGACTGTTGTTTTTCCTCTTTTTTTTGTTATTTCAGATGTGTCCAACCAAAAAAAAAAACTCCGTAGTATATAATATCAGTTTTCACTGGTTGGAGCAGAATGCTGAGGAAACCCTGTACGGCAGAGAACGAATGTTCACGAAGCGTGGTGGTGTAACGGTTAGCGTTCTGGCCTCGCATTCGGGAGGACGGCGGTTCGAATCCCCGTCCGGGCATCCAGATTTGGGTTTTCCATGGCTTCCCAAATCAAATCACTCCAGGCAAATGCCGGGATGCTTCCTTCAAAGGGTCATGGCCAAATTCCTTCCCATTCCTTGCCCCCCATCCTTTCCCGTCTTTAAAGACCTCGCTGTTAAGAGACGTTAAGCAGTTAAAAAAAAAGAAAGAAAAAAAAGCAACTACCAGTCCTCAGTGTAAATGGTAATTGTAGCTTAAATTTTATAAGCTGAGATTTCATACCTGCAACTCACACCAACAACATATTAAGTGCACCCTTACTAAGGCTTCTCTAGGCAATCCGCTAACACAACTGCAAATTTGGCTGCATATGTTTCAGGGGTTATTCCTCTCCGTTTTGCTAGAATGCATACAATCGCGCAGATGTCCAATTATTTTTTATTATTATTATCACGAATTACATGACACTAGCCATTTCTTCAACGAATAGCACGCTTATTTATTTATTTATCGTATGATTATAATAGCACGCTTATCCAATAGAACGAAAGTCGCAAGATAACAACGTAGGAATTCTATCAAGGATTATCTAATAAGAACTAGGGAAGAGTTTGAAAGATTGTAGTTTCTGCTTAACGTTTTCCTTGGTTGTTTATATTTATACTATTCATTATTTTATTTGACAAGCATTATTATGAGAGACTTAGAAAACTATCCAAAATGAACAGCAAGTTTCCCAAAGCAGATAACCTTCAAAAAGAATTTGCATTTTTTATTTTTTGTCTGTAAAAGTCTGCTCAATTTTTTTCATCGTGGCTTGTTATCTATTTCCCGCTTGCATACAAAACGTGTATTTATACAAGCGTCTCTTCACCCTGATTACACCGGACCGATCGTGGTGGGTGAGAAGTTAGCGCTCTGGCCTCGCATACGGGAGGACGCCGGTTCGAATCCCCGTCCGGGCATCCAGATTTGGGTTTAAGCAAAACATTGAAAAATGTAATAGTAATAAAAATATACGATAACTTACTGAAGAATCAATAATTCTAAACATGCTTACCGTATAGTTTCCGTGACTGAAGTGAACGAGTTCAGCAAGTGATGCTCGCACGTTCAATTTTTCGACTGATTATCGATAGATAAGGTACATGATCATTACGCTCGAAAATAATTAGATTTACTTATTATGCATACAAAAACTAAAATGTATGCAGAAAGAACGATAGGGATTATCAAACTTTTGTTTATGAATTTATCCTACCCAACCTTCCTCACATGAAGGCTAGAGATTCTTTGTTCGTATTGCAGGTGTGCGACAGTGACTTGAATCTACATTCATACGGCCCGAACACAGTATATTGCAACTTTATGTTACAAGGGTTATAAGTCCTAATCGTTGAGCCGCAAAGGTACTCGTTCATTTTGTACTTTGTCTGTCCACTTAATTTTCAGCATTCTTCTGTAGCACCACATTTCAAATGCTTCAATTTTCTTTCTTTCTGTGTTAAGTGCTGTGCTAGACTTATAGAGTTTTAAAAAGTTCTTTCTAATTTCTAGATCAATGTTTAAAACTAAAAGATTTCTCTTTTTCATGAAGGCTCTTTTTGCTAGTGCTATTCTGCTTTTCACATCATTCTTGCTTCGGCCATTATTTTACAGTACACCCATACTTCAAAGGATTGAACTGCGCATGCGTGAAAATTGTTTTCAGTTTTTACGAGCCCTTCAGTACTTTCGGAAATAGGATACTTTCATTACACACGTTTGATTTTTTGCATGTGGTTTGGGCCCCTTGACTGTAGCCTAGATAGCCTAGCCCTGCCTACATGTTAGTTTAGTGGCCTACCATAATGTAGCGTGCGACCTACGAAAAACTGCTTTGGCCTATAACTTCCGTGTTCCTTACCTCCATTATTCCTTAGGGTTTATGTCAGTATCACGGAAACATCTTGTGTATTTGTACGATAAGATAATTACAACACAGAAAAGAAACAATAAAATACGTGGCTTGATTAGAAGCATCAACCACTAACTATAAATTTTCCTAAACTTCATTTGACTGTACGCTCTTATTTCAGTATTCGAACCGTACGATATTTATTCCTCCACAGATTTTTAGTTGACATAACGCAGCTAATCATAGGTCCTTCCTTTCATATAAATCGTTCTAACAGAAAGTTGTAAAATTTGTCATTAATTTACATAATTTATTCCGGCGTTACAGAGCGTTTGATTTATTTAGATCCGTCGACAAACTGAACGCTAAGTTGATATTTGTAGTCAAGTAGGATAATTCAATTAGCATAGTGCGCGCGTAAATGAGAGTTATGCTTGTGAATATGCAAACACCGAGTCGGCCAAGTGGAACAGCTATTGACACGAAAAATGTCCGGGTTCAACAACCACAATTGTCTTTCACTCACTACTACGAGTGATGTTTCTTGGTTCCTTGAAAAACGAGAACTTCAACTGATAATGAACACGCACCGAGCGTGGTGGTGTAACGGATAGCGTTCTGACCTCGCATTCGGGAGGACGGCGGTTCGAATCCCCGTCCGGGCATCCAGATTTGGGTTTTCCATGGTTTCCCCAAATCACTCCAGGTGAATGCCGGGATGCTTCCTTCAAAAAGGCCATGGCCGAATTCCTTCCCATTCCTTGCCCCCATCCTTTCCCGTCTCTAAAGACCACGTTGTTAAAAAGGGACGTTAAACTGCTACAAAAAAAAAAAAAAAGATAATGAACACGCAATATTTACACCACCACCAAAGTTGTTAAGAAACCTCTTTCGAATAATCATACAAACCTTCCCTGCTTTTTAAACATCATAGGCAAGGATTCTAAGAGAACTACACGGGCCGGTACAAAGATTTTACCTAGAGTGATATCGCGAAACTATGATAATCTATAATCTTTGGTGGGATTCGAACCCTGACAATCTCTAAAGCCCGGCGCAAACGTTTCTGTTCACACCACCGTGCTCGGTCAAATTTAGTCTCGCAAGGTTGGACCTTACATCCAGATGTGGTCCCCGGGTTCTTCCTCTGGAGTTTCCATTCAAGCCACCGGAGTCCTTGGGGACACCAGGTGTGCCAACATAATCGTTTGTCATCGGAACCACGCTTTCAAAGTGGTCGGTAGGAAATTTCAGTAACTTCCTCCATACGAATGACGAATGAACTCATTCATAAAAACTGCAACAAAAAATAAATTATAAACTAAGATTTTCACAGCTCCTCGGGAAACGTGGTAAATAAAATGAAAATACATACCAGAGCGATTACAAATCAGTGCACAAGAGCTATGAAACAGTTTATTGACCATCAACATTTTCATCTTTTGAGAGTGTTATCAAGCGTAACACACTTCACCGGAAGATGGAGCCAGATGCAGGCTCCGAAACGTCGCTTTGTATTTTTACTGACGCGCTATCGCGGTGGAAAGCCTGAGAAGATTTTATGCAACTGACTCACCGAGAAAGCCTACATTCTTCCAACGATAACTTGTGGCAGAATTTCCCCCCCCCCCCCCTAGGATCGACACTTCCTCCAATGGTGAGTTCTGAGGAAGAACTTAATAATAACTTTAGCCGTTGAAGGGAGCCTACAAGATCTTGAACAACACAAAAGAACCAAGTGACTCCCAGCTTCACCGATGTTTGGATTACCTGTAACTTCAAGGCTAGATATGAAAATCGCATCGACGCCTTTGGAATTTGATGTCTGAGCAGAATATCAAGCATTCTCTGCACTTTGCAGAAGCTCCTCATCGAAGAAATAACAGAGCCTGCTGGGTGAGCGGTAACACTAGGGCCTACATCTGAGAGGACGCCGATTCATATCCCCGTCTGCCCATCCAGGTTTCGTTTTCCACGGTTTCCGAGATCAGTCCTGGCAAATACTGGGATGGTTCCCTCAAAAGGCTGAATTCCACCCCACTCCCTACCCACAATCCTTTTCCATCTCTACTAAACTTGACGTCGAATTATAAAGTCAAAAGCAAAAGGGAAAAAATTGGAGAACTAAAACATCTTCATTTTTTTCTTCTTCTTCTAATGCTAACCCGAACGTCCTATTATTATTATTATTTTCCAGTGAGAAGAAATGTGGTGCATAGTTGCGTAAACGGTTAAGATGGGGCGTAGATTCTCCAAGAAACAAGTGTTTAAATATATTTTTTTTTTACCTTTATCATACGTGTTTGTAATTAACAAAAAATTAACAGTCCCGGATATAATCCGTATGGAAAGGAATCCCATATTTTCCAGATTGTATTATTCTATTATTACCGTTATTAAAATCGCCTTTCTTGTGTGATACAAAGGGATTTCTACATTCAATTCTTGCTGTTACTATATTTTAATCTACTTGTTGCAATCCAACACTTCTTTGAGCAGTTGTTTTGTTTTGCATCGGATACATTGATTCCAACATCCACAAACCCTCAATTTAGATTAACTTTCACGACGAGATAGAATAAGAAATCAGCGCATCAAAAACTAATACAAAGTGCTACCAGTAATGAAACAGTAAAATTAATGTGGAAGGAAATAAACATGTTACAAGAAGGGAAGAAAACCGAATAGTCATGGCAGTGAGAGAGAGAAAAAAAAAGACAAACGAAAGAGGAAAAACAGGCCGATTACGCAAGAAACGGTTGGATGATCTCTAAACATGAGAGGAAATTTAAAGAACGGATGAAAATGCCTTCGAAGAAGAAGATAGTTTTTCCCTTAGTACATCATTCTTAGTTCACAACCGATTCATTATACATGCACTAAGATCTATGGCATGGCGGATAAAGAAAAACAAATACATTTTTTAGCCACGTGTTGATTCAGAAAAAGATTTTTACAATGTTAAATTGGACAAGAGTTCAAAGTTTTAAAGAAGTCAAGTGCAAAATATCGAAATGGAAGATTAACTTACAATCTCTATAAGAATCAACTGGCTATAATAAAAGTAGAGAATTACAATATGGGAGACATGCATCGGTTAAAAAGGGTGTGAGACATGGTTGAAAGCAGAGGAGGCAATAAAGGAAATAAAGGGGAAATTTGAATGTAGCGTAAGTATTCATGGAGAAAAAAAATCAGAATGTTACGATTTGCTGATGACATTGTCCTGTTTGCAGACCAAACTGAGGACCTTGAGAAGTTACTGAATGGCATGAACGAGATACTGATGGAAGATTTTGGACTAAATATAAAAGACAAAAGTGGTGAAATGTAGCAGAAATGATAGCAATAATAATAGATTAAATATAAAATTAGGACGAGATCCATTAGAAGTAGTTAGTGAATTCTATTACTTGGGGGGAAAAAATTATAACTGCTGGACGAAATAAGAATAATGTTAAAAACAACGAAAAGAGTCTTCTTGAAAAAGAGAGATCCTTTAGTTTCAAATAGGCCTATTGAATCAGAACTAAGAAAGAATTGATTAAAACTCTATGTGTGGAGCACACCGCTTAGTGGTAGAGAAGAAAGAAGGAAAATTGGAGCATTTGAAATATGGTGCTATGGAATGATCCTCAATATTAAGTGGGCAGATATAGTGCGAAATGGCCCTACTTTGAAGTTAATTGGTGAAAGAGTTTTACAGAAATAAGCAGGATGGCGGGTCACATTTTAAGACATGCGGGACTAATTAATTTGTTAGTGGAGGGAACAGTCGAAGGAAAGAACTGTAGAGGAAGACAGAGATTGAGGCAGATAACGGAAGACGTAGGCTGTAAGAGGTATATTGAGATGAAGAGGTTAGAACAAGATAGAAAGGGATGGAAGATTGCATCAAACCAGTCGAGAGGCTGATGACAGAAAAAACAACAGAAAAATGAAATCGCCAAGATCCTTAAGGAAGCAACGAGAATGAGCTGGTGCATTATTGGATAATGTGCTTCCCTACGGAATTCAGTACCTCGTCTTCAAATCACGATCGCGCCAGAAACTTCTACGTGCTTCGTAGTGAACATAGGACGCTCCATAATTCGAATTCAACGTTCAAATGTAGGATCAGCCAACAGAGGAGCAGACTGCAGTAAATCAAAATATCAGTCAACCCGTCGTAAGATTTTTTTTCCATGGTTTCCCCAAATCATTCCATGTGAATGCTTGGATGCATCCTTCAAAAGTCTATGGCTGAATTCCTTCCCGTTCCTTGTTCTCAGTCCCATCCCACCTCTAATGACCTCGACGTCGACGGGGCGTAAAGCCATAAGTAAAAAAAAAAGTAAACAGGTCGTAAGGGGGCAACCATTAATGACGTAAGATTATTTGAGTTAGAACGCCCTCCCCCCTCTCTCCTACTAATCGATCCCCTCTTTTGGACGAAATACCCCGCCCCCTAAACCCTAAAGCCGACTTTTGCGTGATTAGCAGACCTGTTTTTTAGCTCTACAATTCTACAAGAATTTCAAAACCTCACGTGATATTTCCGTTGACCCCACCCCCCTCCCCCTTGGTGAAGTTTCGTGAGATTTTGCCGGAACTCTCCCCCCCCCCCCCTATTTCACCTCACGTCATGAATGGAGGCCCCGTAAGACCATAGGAATTTAATTTTGATCAAGGTATCTTTGGAGGTTATGCATGGACCGATTTCGGAAGATCGTGTAAAACTGGATTGTGGCTTAGATGCTCCGTAGCAGAGTGTCGGCTCGTGGGTACGTACACGCCTTTGTGGTCGGGGCGGATGCCTTCCGGTCGATCAGAGCGTCATTGTGGCGGCTGAGAGAGGCTCCCACAAAGGCGGTGTTTGGTGTTCGCTGTTTGTACAGCCAATTCCCCAGTCGCCGTGGGGGTCTGCAGGCCTTTTGACTGCGGGACCCAACAAGACGCATTCTTCGCTGCTTGCCTGCGGAATGCCGACCACGAGTTACTAACTGCGCGCTTTGTCGGTGCAAAACGTCCTTTTGTGTCCCTAGGGAGCTCCTTACTGGAAAGGGTACCTCACTGTGTAATCCCCTCCACATGCAACACGTATCTCCCGCTACTGTCGCCGGTCTCAAACTCTGATTTCATGACTCAACTGTTTGATAACGTGACGTGTAAGCGAATTTAGGATAAAAGTGGAAGAAATAAACCTGAAGAGTCCTCAGAAGTCACTGTCACGGAAAATTTAAAACAGTGTTTCTCAACCCGAGGAACAGTAAAATTTTGAAAATAACTCTAAGGACCTAATTTTTTTAGCTAAGTATTGTACAAATTATAAACAAACCATTTAGTACAATGGCTCTCTTTGATGCCGACTGAAAATATATTTTATTATAGTAACACTGCAGACATAGCCTCACATCCTGAAATTACTTCTGCTGGCCGTTGAAATATTGATGGTTTCTACACAATTTGATTTAAAGACTTATTGCTTATACTTTCTTATAGCCCTATACAATTATATTTTTTGTTTTTGTTTGTTTTGCTGTCGACTGGTTTGATGCAATCCTCCATCCCTTCCAATCCTGTGCTAACCTCTTCATCTCTACATACCCCCTACAACCCAAGTCCTCAATTTTCTGCTTCATATATTATAGTCTCTGTCTCTCTCTACAATTCTTACCTTCGACTGTTCCCTCCACCAGCAAATTAATCAAGCCAGCAAGTCTCAAAATACGACCTACCAGCCTGTCTCTTCTTTCTCTAAGCTTCTTCCACAAACTTCTTTCCTCACCCATCATTTCCAAAACTCGTTCATTTCCTACTTAGTCAGTCCACTTAATTAGTCTCTCCCAAACACTTACAACCCCCCTCCCCCCCCTTATACAATACGAGTATTATATTTATTTTATGCGAACAATTTTACTTATTTTTTGTTATACTATCTTCATTTAAATTAGAAATAAATTTTTAATATTCTGCCCGCGGAACACCTGTCCAAAACATCAGCTGAGTGGAGGTTATAAAAATAGAGAAGGTAGAGGTGAAATTCAATAAATGAGAAAATTTCCTGGAAGAATAACAGAACTAAGGGGACATATTAAACTATACACCTGTTAAGGCATCGAAGCATTAAGTCGCATTACTAAAAGGAAGAGTAAACGAGGTATACAAAAAAAAAGCGTCTATTTGAGTTATTATTGGGCGATAAAGATTTCGTACACAAACCGGGCGTGATGGGCGTTAACGTTCTGGCCTCGCATTCGGAAGTACGCGGGTTCGAATCCCCGTCCGGGCATCCAGATTTCGGTTTTCCATGGTTTCTCCAAATCACTCCCGACGAATGCCGCGATTCTTCGTTCAAAAAGTCCATGGCCGAATTCCTTCCCGTTCCTTGTACCCAGTCCCATCCCACCTCTACTGACCTTAGCCGTCGACGAGACGTAAAGCAATTAGTAAAATAAAAAAAAATCGTACACAAATTATGTATTAAATTGATTTCCGTAAAAAATATTTTTTAAAACTTTAAAATTAATTCAGTAACAACTGATTTCACGTCCGTTTATCGTTTTTGAAATGTTATAGGTAAATACAAATCAGATTTAAAAAAAATCGGTTGGTAAAAATAATACTGCATCATACAAAAATTTTGAAAATTTGAAATGAGTTTTCCCAACATATTTATTCTCATTAGAACATTTTCTTGAAGAAAGTTATTTAATGAAGAAACAAGTTTGTAAAATTACTCATTTAATTATTTTGTAAGATTAAAGTAAATCACTTGAAATATCGCTATGCTTTTCCCCGTAATCGTTAGGAGACTACGTATCACTCAGTATAAATTCTGAAAGAATTTTTGGATCGGTATTTTCGTAGATAATTAATATACCCACCAGTGTGGCTGAGGCGTCACGCACTGTGTCAGGGGGGTACAACGGACCGGGCACGAGCCCGCGTACCGGCCGTCCTGAATATTACGGTTTTTAGTCGCCTTTCGGCAGTCATCCAGGCGAATGCAGTAGCGCTCCCAAATCTCCACCTCATCAACTACATATTTCAAAATAAAAATCACACGCTGAACATAGTTACACATTTCACAGGCAGGTGGCAACACTTTACTTCCCCCATTAGTACTTAGTACGACGTGGAGTAGCTATAACATGCCTGGTGTCTGCAAGGGTATGCGGCCGTAATACCAAAGATCCAAATATGACATTGCCGACCCAACAAAGACAGCTGAACCGAAAATGCTGGGAAAACGTGGCGAAGAAGAAGAGTTTCGTCTACGAAAGGGGGCACCCATAAATTACGTGAGGTGTTTTTCCGGATTTCCGGATCTTCCCCTTCCCCCCCCCCCCTGGTGAGATCTGATCCACAGTGAGGACCCCCCCCCCCTATTAGTCGCCCTCGCACTTTTTGACACTTTTTTTTTAGATCTCACCCTTCCAAAGCCGGTTACACCCCCACTTTTCGACGAAATATCCCCCTAAAATCGACTTTCCCGTGTATAGTAGACTTTTTTTTTTCTTTTTTAGCTCTGCAGTCCAACAAAAATTTCCAAAACCTCACGTGAGATTTCCGTTGACCCCCCCCCCCCCCTTGGTGAGATTTCGCCGGACATCCCCCCCCCCCTTTATTTCATCTCACGTCCCCAAAGGGGAAATTATATCTCGGGTACATGATGTACCTTACGATAACAAGAGTAAAATGAGCTGTTTTATCTTTATGTGACGTCAGGAAGCTGATAAATTAAGAAAAAATGTTTTATCACTTTATGTCTTGCTGATGTTGATGTCATTAGAGAGGAGACAGAACTGGGGGCTAGCATAGGAACGGAATTCGGTCATGACTCTTAACCATCACGGCATTCGCCTGGAGAGTTTTTGGAAAACCATGCAAATCCGAAATCTCGATGATTGGACGGTCTTTCGAACCTGCGCCCTATCGAAGGCAAGGCCAGAATGTTACCCGCCTTCCCGCCACGCTCCGTAAGGAAAAAACTGTTCGAATATTTGACTGTTCCGTAATACAAAACACTTAAACTTTCGGACAGTGTTTCATTATTCCCGACGTCAGATTAATATGAAATATATTTATGTAAACTCTAGCCAATTTTGAAACCCGTGAATTGTTGTAGACTAAACAGACACGCCGTTTTTATTTTTGAGCTTCCCGAGGTTGCAGAGAGAAGAAATTTACCTGGGTTTACGCTTTAGATCCTTTGAAACCCCATGAATATCCGTCGAATAGTATTTGTGTTAATTGTGGTCAGCAAAATAAACAGACTGACGCTTGGCGTTAAAAGTAAGTTGTTTCTCACAGTCCAAGTTTTTATCGCGGATATAAAGATGCCCAAGGATTACCTTGTCACTGTTTTATGTATAGATTGCCCGATACTGGAAATAACCTACTTCTCGGAATCGAATCGAAAAGTTTACAGTTGTTGAATATAAAGAAGACCAGTACACCCTGCGAATATCGATTTCCAGGCCAAGCTGGGAATCCGTCGCATTACATGGACCCCAAAACAAATAGCTAAACACTGCTTGCTATTTCCTAGTTTTTTCCTTTGTACTAGACAGCAAAAAAAAAAAAAAAAAAAAAAAATGTAAGCTGAACTGAACTCGCTATTCTTTTGCATTAGTCGATTACCTGTGGTCGATATGTTAAGAATTTATTTTTCGACTTTCGATGCATTGTAAAGGCAAGTAACCCGTAGAATTCTGGAAAGAAAAGTAATCCATCATTAAAAAAAAAAAAAAAATGTATTTGGCTACAAGATCACACAACCAGCACTATATAATTAGTATGTAATTCATAACTATATATCGGTGCACTCAATGTACACCAGTATCAGCTTGGTATAGACAGCACAAGACAAGCACAACACTTAATTAAAACCACTCATGTTTGAAGCCGGACTCGAACCGTCGGCCCCTGCAATGCAAGGTCAACTAGCTATTTCCCACGCGGCCGGGGTGGGTTAAACCCCCGTTTGCAGAAGTAACATCATAAGATGAATGTAGATTAAGGTTACCAGAATTTTTTCTCCGAATCCGGGGACGCTTCAGAACTTTTTAACCAAAATCCGGGACGCTTCCGGCATTTGTCCTAATGACGCGTTACACTTTTATAAGTTATATGATTAAAGCGCTTAGGTTAACTTAAAAGCCACATATTGTTTATATTTTGTATTTTAAATGAGGATCACAGACAGCCATGTTGCACACAGCAAGGAGACTTGATTTTCCAAAGATGTTGTGTCCAAGACGCAATATCATTGTAATTTTCTTTTATTCCAAGGCACGCGCAAGGAAAGAAGTGCGCTTCATATCTCTTGCTTTAAACGAATGCATTAGCAAATCAGGGCTTTTAAATAACTCTCGCTTGATTAAAAAAAAAAAAATTGAGTACAACAGTAAAAATCCGGGGATATTGCGAGGACGAAATCTGCCCAGGGACAGATAGCTAACTACGGGGACTGTCCCCGGTAAACGGGGACGTCTGGTAACCCTAATGTAGATTTGTTTGGGGACCGTTGCTAAAAATGCACGTTAAGTGAAGCCACTTTTTTAAAATTCTCTACATTCGGGTTGGAGAAAGAACTTTCCACATCATCGGGATTTTAGTCTCGGCCATGCAGATCCCAAAAATAGACTGTAAAGAGTGTGTTAACCGGCGTCTTTATGGGAGGCCGTCAGCTTTGAGCGCGATGAAGTAGGACCCATTGTGTCGGAACTTAACAAGGGCAGCTCGCGTTGTTTACGTACGTCGTGAGGCAGTTAGGCCGCTGAAAGGCGACCTCCAACAGGCGGAAAACGAGCCCTCAAAACGCCCGTGAAATTGACCGCACACTCGGCTGACCACTCGCACATAACCGAGGGTTCCGAATTTTAACAAGCCGAAACGCTGCGCATAAAGAATATTTTCCGATGGGATATTGTGTAGGAAAGAATAAGTGGGTTGGGCCGTTTCGTGAGCTCTGATACCACTCATTCGGATATTAAAACCACAGATTAATCCCTTGCCATTAATGACCTTACTACTGTGATCTACTACAGTTTTAATATACTTCCAAACACAGCAAACGTGTCAAATTACGAGTTCCTAGGTATAAGCCTCATAAGTCAGTGTTTTGACTGTGACTCCGTCTGCTTCTAAATTATAAATTATCATTGTTAATGTACTAATATTTGGTACGAATTTCATGACAAATCATTAGCGTAAGAGGTATTTTTTTTACACGCAGCTTCCTCATAATAGCATTACTACTGTCCTTACAAACAAAATATTTTGACTAAATACTGTCGACAAAATTTGCATCATGTTAAATCTAATGTGAGAATCGATAAATTTGTTACCAATCTAACTCAATGATCATGCAACACTACAGTCATCAAAAAGATTTCATTCCTTGCAGGTGAAGTCTGGGAGGCGGCCTAAGGCTGATTATACGTTACTTATAGAAAGAATCGTTAGGTGGCTTTAGGATAGTTTCACATTTCTTTGTTGCCACTTCGATCAGATATCAGCTTTCTTTTCTCCGTCCCAAGTTATGCATCGCGGTAGTAACATCTAAAATTGTTTCTATTAGTGCTTATTTCGTTATTGGTTTTCTAAGGATAGTTCATGGCATTCGACAAGTCTATCACATCATTACAATGACATCAGCAACTTTCGAAATCATTTCTTTCCTTTGAATTGTTTCTTATATAGACCATAAACTACGTTGCTTCATGTTGGCCTCTTTCCGCCCCTTCCCCGCCCCTCCCTTCCCCCCCTCTTTCCCCAAGTAGCCCAACTTAGCTTTTGCTTGAACCCCCTCCCTTGAACACGGCTGATACCTGTTTTATATATTTCTTTGTAATTATAAATAGTCTGATTGACACTAGTCAGGTCTGCAAATGATAAATTATTGCTAAAACCTCTTTCCCAGGTGCAATCAGGGATCATTTTCATCTTGAGGGATTACTAAAACATTCTCCCCATCTCTTTTATCGTTGTTTATTAATTAATACAAATAGAAGAAACTATAACTGCGTAGTAAGGGAAAAAAGGAAAGGAAAAAGCTTAGAAGAGTCCCACTTTTTTATTTTCGTCGCTATAGTTCGGACACCTTTTTTTCTGCATTACCAGGTTAATGATTCTTTATCCTGCTTACTGACGCCGTTTTAGATATTGAAAACTCGCTGGAAAAACATTTTCGAACAACCTCACTGAGCGGTTAACGTTCTGGCCTCGCATTCCGGAGGACGCTGGTTCGAATCCCCGTCTGGGCATCCAGATTTGTGTTTTCCATGGTTTCCCCAAATCACTCCAGGCGAAGGTCATGGCCGAATTCCTTCCCGTTCCTTGTCCCCAGTCCCATCCCATCCCGCCTTTAATGACCTTAACCGTCGACGAGGCGTAAAGCCATAAATAAAAAAAAAAAAGAAGTCGAACAGCCTCGTAAAGTTTCTTGTACTGTGGCATTTCACACCACACTTTGAACTTGAAATAACACTATAGTGAGCACTATGATTAATGATGCACTGAAATTCACTTGACGGAACAAAATTAGAATGTAGTGACACGCTGGTGAACCGAATCAATACAATATTTTAAAAAAAAAACAGCAAAACAATACGAACTGTTACTAGCGCGGAAAATCCCGTGTGACATTAGTAAGCGAATTTGAGGGTAGTTACCGCGTACCTAATGCGAGTGTCAGTTCAAATCCACCGGATAAGCGAGTTTGATACAATATGACATCAGTACACAAGCATGCACGACGCTGTCAGTATGTAGGGTATCCAAAATACGCAGATAAGTAAACCACGGAGACAAATATCCACCTGCATCCTTTTTTAATTGCGACAAATAATATGAATGAGAATCTTCGTAGCTTGGCTCCGATTCCTCCCCCCACCTCCCCTCCGACCCACGTAGCTTAGCGTAGCTTTTCAACCTCCCCCTCCCTCCCCCATTTTGAGCGAGCCACGTAATTTATGAACGTTCAATTTCAAACAGTGTAACACTGGAAGCATCAAGCTACGCAAGTAAGCCTAAGGCAAAGCAGGAAAGCTCCTACTCGGTGAGACAACAATGTCTCCGCTCTACCAACTTTGCAAATACAAAGACACTAATAGGCAACACGTTGAATTGATAAACAGACCTCCAGGTGGTAGCAGAAATAATTAAAAATTGTAAAAAGGGAAGTTACAAGCTGTTGTTTCCATCAATTAGACAATTATTGCGAAGAGAACAATAGCGTCGGTAGGTACTGTGGCGGTGCCCACGTGTGGTTGCACGTGGGAGCCACCCCCGCCACCCCCCGGTGCGCGACAAGTGCCGTGGACAATGGCGCCGACGCAGACAATGGGTGGACGCGATGGCGCCTGCCTTGTATGCAGATGGCCGCTTTCGGCAGCCATTAGCATAGCGGGCGCGGTCCTCGCTGACTGAGTCATTAGGAACACCCTCCGACACCTGCCACTTCCAACAGACCCCCTTCCGAATGTGCCCAAACCGCAGGAAATGAATCGTACTAAAAAAACATAGGCCGGTTCACACTACAGATCAAGCGAGGTCAGGCCAAAGAACAAAACCGCTGGACTCGCAGTCCAGTGAGAGCATTCCCATCGTTCGGTTCGGTCAGGTCAGGTCAGGTCAGGGCAAGGTTGGTCGACCTGAAGATCGGGCAGCCGCTGATCAACAACGGTCAAGACCTGAGCTGAGCAGAGCTGATCAGACGTGCAACAGTCAGGTCAGGTCAGATCAGGTCAACATGGACGATGAACGTGTCGGAACTTTCTGTATTGTATGATTTTGCTCATAACAATATTACGATTCATCTCACAAAACTATATGATGGACAAAGATGGTTAAACAACAAACCAACAACGTAAGTAAATAAAAATTATAAAATTGCACAATATTGCGCAACAAGTAGAATTACCCCAAATATACATACAATATTGGGAATTCGATTAATTGTTCTGTTTTGTTTTCGTGCGACCCATTCGCATTAGCGGTTAGCTCAGCTAAAAAGTCGCTATACACGGAATACAATGGGAGCAGTCTTACTACGCGGTCCGGTCAGGTCAGGGCAAGGCAGGTCAACCTGAAGATTGTGCCGCCACGGATCAACTACGGTCAAGACCAGAGCTGAGCTGACCGGTAGTGTGAACGTGTAACGGCCAGGTCAGGTCAGATGAACATGGACGATAAACGACTAAAACCTTATGCTCGTAAGCAATAAAAAAATAAATGTTTTAACAGTATGTTATTTCTGATTCTTATAAAGCTGACAAAAGTTAATATAAATTCGAATATTATTACATGTTTTCGTGTTGTCAAGGTATTAAAAAATGTAGTGAATTTATTTTGTATCAAAAGCTTCTTTACGAGCATTAGCACCCAAGCAAAGACTATCTGTTAAAAAGGGTTCCTCTCGTTCATGTGACATGCACTTTCTACATGGCATGAAATTTTATCTCCTCCTTTAAATAATTATGCAAAATACATGTTGCTAAAATTATTTTATCAGTTAATCCTGGAGCAGAATTACTTTTTATAAATTCGAAATCTTTGAGCTAAAATATATAAATAAAGTTTTATACATGGATCAGTGGAACTCCGTGACTGTTATATGGTTGCTGTTTTCTTTATCATCAATTTTGATATAAATAAAGGTTTTCCTACCACTTGTCTCACACGGCATAGCCGGTAGGCCTAGTTAATTTTTTTTTTTTTCTCTTGATCTGTTTCTGTTTGAAACTCTGGAAGCACCTAGAACCGTCGTCCTTTTTATTTTCACGTATTGTTAGCCTCTTCATTTAAAAACAGTGTGATTTTAATTAGCGTTAGCGTATAAAACGGCATTGTTCACTATGAGCAACTGAAATGAAATGGTATAGTATACAATTTGATCTGCTCTGACCTGACCTGACCGCAAGCTGAATCCTACTGGCGAACGAGGGGTCTTATCTTACCTG
Organism: Vandiemenella viatica; assembly: GCA_031002005.1. Taxonomy (NCBI): domain Eukaryota; kingdom Metazoa; phylum Arthropoda; class Insecta; order Orthoptera; family Morabidae; genus Vandiemenella; species Vandiemenella viatica. Next base: position 64,275,141 of record CM061918.1, on the reverse strand, counting down.
ACCTGACTTGATCGCTAGTATGAATCGGCATTTAATAAAGCAAAGTGTGAAATCGTTAGATAGTAATTTACAATATTCAACTTATTTTGGATGTGAGAGAGAAAACTAAATTTGTACAATGCTTGTGCTAAGATGATTTTTCAGTCCTGTAAAACGCTTAAAATTTCATCAGAAACTACATTATTTAGAATAGTAATCACTCGACAGTTCGCGCTAAAAGATATGAAGCTGTGTATTTTTTTTTTTTTTAAAGTATACTATCAAATGCAACAGCAACTCCAATGTGTACTATTTATATAGCAGGAATAACACAAATTTCTAAAAGTCGCTAGAAAATTAATTAAAAATGCCGAAATGCTATCAACACTGCAAAAATAACATAAATCGGTAAAGGTATCATTTCAACCTAAAAAATTTCGTTTTGTCATAGAAATCGTGGTTAGCTTGAAATACCGCCTAAACCAAGCGAAAAATTATTTTCGAAATTTTCGCTATGCTGCATCCACCACGGAAATGGCGTATTTGTTTACGATGTAAGCAATCGATTATCTCTGGTTGCTCGTTGCTATGTAAGATGGCGGGCATCACCGTATTACAACTCAGATAAATATTGTCTATTTGTCAATTTTGCACGACTTTTTACAACGGAGAAGAGCTTAAAAGGCAAGAAATCATTACAACAAAGGATTAAATCAACATTTTAAGAGACTGTCACTGATTTTTCAACGATGGCGGCATACAACACCTGTGCGTCATGTTATATTTCGGCATTTTTAATTAAACGTAACTTTTCCGCAAAGTATGAACGCTAAACGTGAAGAAGACATGTTGACGAAGCGACTGATGTAAATTTCAACAGGTTAATACCATGATTAATTGACTTTCGGGTTTTGCCGCGTAGTTTATTTCATTACCTAAGCTTTTGGCTGGTATCCTCCAGCCTTCGTCAGAGATACCAGTTTCGCGAAGGTTCCGAAAATGGTGCAGTCCCCGAAAAACTCAGTATCTGTTACATATGTTGCAGGATTGTAAATAGTCACCGAAGAGGTTAAAATGATGCAAGATGTGGGTAACAGCTTAATTTAACATTACCGTCTTTGTTGTTGCATCAGCGGAAGGAACGTTTAAAAACGCTGACTATCTGAAAAATTGAGCAGTATTGCAGGCGCTTAAAGGGTCACAGGTCATGGAATCAGAAGTGGGTTAAGGCTTCATGTAACACCGTTCTCGTTATTTCATTATTGTCTTGTGATGGAAAGAGCGTCCAATACGTTGGCTATCTGTATGATGGATCAGTACTGCAGGACCCAACAAAGTAACAAAAACTTTGCAGTGATGTCAGGTCTGGTGCACGCGTTCTGTAACAGGATTTTCATTGTTACAGCTGTACAAGGAGCGTTTCACTACACTGGATACAAAACTCATCAACCATTGTTACTAGATTCTATAATATCACTTTAAACTGTTAAACAGAGTCAGATGTGAGGAATAGTTTCATCTAACAACACCCTTCGTTATTCCATTGGTTCAGGGGGAAAGGAGCTGGTTATTTGAGTGATAAATGTGTGCTACAGAACCCCAAAAAATGGTGTCAGATGTGGGATGCTCCTTAATCTTAATGATGCCAGGTCGGTGTAAATCTTCATGTAACAGCATTGTTACTGCTGTGCTAGCTGCACAAGGAGCATCTCAGAACGCTGACTTTGTGCATTTGACCTTTGTTGCTCAATTCCACAGAGTCACTAAAACCTCTTAAATGTTGTCAGATGTGGGGAATAGTTTCATCTAACATCACTTCGTTCGTTATTGCAGCGTTGCAATATGGAAGAAGCTGGCCTTTGGCGTGATTATTATTATCGTATGCCAAGTACAACAAAAGACATGTAGAATCAAATAACTATATCTTTAGATTCAAGCCATCTACTGCCAGCTGATCCAGCTTGATGCAGTGTGAGAAGGCCTTCAGATATTCTTCTTGCTGGACAGTCCATCACAATGTGGTCAGCAGTTTGTACACCACTACAGTCACACAATGCATCTTCACGGAGACCCCATTTATGCAATGTTGCATTGCACACTCCGTGACCTGTGCGAAATCTGTTGAATCGACACCGAAAACGCCTAGCCAAGTCAAACCCTGGAACACAGGTTTTCGGATCTTTTATAAGCACACAGTTGTGTGTGCTGTTGGCTTCCCACTCCACTCTTCATATAAGTTAAAGTTGTTATGTCTGCGACTGGCTGCTTCCATGCAGGCGGGTCTCCTCGATTTTAAACGTGTACGAGGAAGAGCATCATGCAGAGGAATCATGTTGTTTTCCTCCACTCCTTCCAATTATCTAAGAAATATCGATTTTCTCCTCAGATGTGGTGGAGGAATGTTGGAAAGTACAGGCAGCCAGGATACTGGGGCAGACCTAATGACACCACTCACTGTTCTCATAGCAGCGTTTAGCTGGGTGTCAACTTTGGCAGTATGAGCACTACCAAGCCATGTAGAGCAACGGTATTCTGCTGGGGACAATGTTAGGCGTGATGGAAGTATATTACAGAATTCCAAAAATGATGCCAAATGTACGATAACCCATCGTCTAAACTGATTGTCGTTGTTTGTACGCGGTGGAAAGAGCATCCTTTGGTACGCTGGTTACTTGGATGTTATGTGAGCGCACAGAGTCTTGCAGTGTTCGGGAATGGTGTCAGGTGTGGGGTAATCTAACTGTGCTGTTGGCTTTGTTGCAGCGGTGCAAGGAGCGGCTGAACACGCTGGCGATCTCCGTGATGAACCAGTGGCCGGGGGTGCGTCTGCGCGTGACGGAGGGCTGGGACGAGGAGGGCCACCACTCCGCAGACTCTCTGCACTACGAGGGCCGCGCCGTGGACGTCACCACCAGCGACCGGGACCGCTCCAAGTACGGCATGCTGGCCAGGCTGGCAGTCGAGGCGGGCTTCGACTGGGTCTACTACGAGTCCAGGGCGCACATACACTGCTCCGTCAAGTCCGGTAAGTACCCCACACAAAATAGTCTTCTAAGTATATCACATACTTTGAGAATCAAGAACAAGTTTCTCTGTGTTTACAGCCAGTGTCATCAACAATATCCACGTTTACTTGGCGATTTTGCATTTAGGTGGCATTCTCATACGGTGCCTGCGAACTAAACGAAAGCTTTGGTCGCGTCCAATTGCACTCCAGTTTCCAGTGGTTAGGGTAGTTCCATGGTTATGGCATCGGACTAGAAATCAAAAGATCCCCGGAAACCCATGTCTCGGCAGGGATTTTCAATGGACCTTGACATCTGGCATTGGTTCCTGTATACCTGTATAATGTGAAGTACGCCAGAACTTTTCCATAAATCGGATTCCACGTCAAACTGACGCCAATAAAACTGTGACCAGGTCGTTACGACCACACGTGCTTTCACCTTTAATTGCGATCCAGTGTCGCATGCATAGTCATAGCCACTATTTCTTTAGATCGGGCTAGGTTAATATATTATTTACAAACAGAAATGAGCACAATGTTTTCTTTATTCGCTAGTGAATAGTGAAAATTATTCACAGGGAAATACACTATTTGAGTTGATCAAGGGCAATATTAACTTTCTTTTCGTGTGCACATTTATTTGTCAACAAAGATAGAACTGTTGTGCGCATTTGCTAAGGATTAGCATCCTACACTGATCATGTTAATTTACGGAATATAAAGAGATGCGAGATGATACCTATGTGTTAATCTTAGGGCAGTAAAATAATAACTCCATACGGTCTGCAAGACCCAATAACACAATTTACCAGCTGTTTATTCCTCTTTATCGTAGCCGAATAACCTAATCTGGTAATCCTACTGGGTAAAGAGAACCTAGAGTTTAACGTAGAATCCCTAACACGGAGCGCCCTAGCGTACTTGACATTATCGAAGTAAAGCTTTGTCACTTGATATGACAGTCGCGATCCAAGATAATGTCCAAATACGCTAAACTATGTCATCACCATTTTATGCCAATTAACCAAAATTCGGACAACCAACCAACACTTTTGACCGTAGGATAGAAGATAGTTACTACAGGTAATTTATCTACTAGTAAAACTTTTATGTTTCGTACCGCTGGAGACTCTACGAGTTGGTTAGTATTTAAGGTAAGGTCATTAACAAAATTAAGAAATATTCAATTCCAAAGCAAGCGTCTTAAGAGAGGATGAATTGTTTACATCTGATACTTTTCGTGGAAGTTTATGCATCTTACGAAAGACGTTCAAGAATTTTCATCCATGGAAACTGATTCTCGAGCATACAGCGACTATTACTGTGATTTACTGCGCGATGTTTCAGCCACTTACATCACCAGTGACCGCACCTGGTGGGTGAGTGGTTAACGTTCTGGCCTCGCATTTGGGAAGACGCCGATTTGAATCCGCGTCCGCGCATACAGAATTGGGTTTTCCATGGTTTCTCCAAACCTCTCCATGCGAATTCGGGGATGCTTCCTTCAAAAGGACATGGCCGAATCCCTTCCCGTTCCTTGTTCACAGTCCTATCCCGCCTCTAGTGATTTCGACGTCGACAAGGCGAAAGGCCATAAGCAAAAAAAAAAAAAAAAAAAAAAAAAAAAAAAAAATCACCATTAAGTGCAACAGTCGCAATTAAACATCGACTAAAAATGACCACCCATTGTCTCAGTTGGTTGTGTGACGGGTTAGCTGCTTCGAATCCTGGAAGAAAATTTCATCATCAGGACTTGGCTTGCAGGGTAGGAGAGTATTTCTAATCTTCAGATTGTGCATCAGCGTTCTGAGTTAAATCTCATATCACTTTGCAATGGGTTTGGAGTGAGGGCATACGACTGGTGGTGATTTGGATGTGACGTTAAGCCTGGTGGTGGCCCCCTGGTGTTCTTTGAAAGAGTAGACCTCAATGGGGCCGCACCGGGTTTAATCATCTCCCTTCTTCGATCTTTCGTTCTCTGAGAACACAAAAAAAAGGTACTACACCGAACGAACATACATAACAGTTATCCAAACAAAACACGAGAATACATAGATTTGGAGAAAATGAAATTTCAATTTCTACAAATATTTGTATGTGTTAGCTGTATCTACCCCGTTAAATATCCCAACAAAAAATGCCGACCAACCTAACTGTTGAGAAAAAAAAGAAGAACTAGACCACAACGACACGTTAGTTAACTATCAAATTTCTGCTCTGGCCTACTGATCTTAGCGGCTTAAAGATTTAAATTTTAATATTAGCTCTGATATATCACCCATTCATGTCTAAATGTGTTTTAAGTTGTCAGTACCAGTAGCAGATTCGCCAGAGTAAAATTTATATGCTCATACAAACATATTTTCAAGATTATTAAAATGGTATATCGCCTTGTATATCATATGGTCAGTTACAGTTTTTACTATCATGATTATCGTTTCGCCTAATCTTCCTAATCTCGAAGAATGGTTAGTGAGTATAACAATTATCTGTGGCGGATCCAGGATTTTGGTTTGGGGGGGGGGGAGGGGCTTGAGGAGATTTTGGTTTTGGGGGGCATGAGCGAATTTTGGTTTGGGGGGGCTTGAGCGGATTTCGTTTGGGGGGGTTTGAGTTGGGTAAGGGTAGGCTTTATAGTCGTGCCGCCCTTAAAATTCGGTAGAGCTAAAAAAAAAGGTCTCCAAATCTACAAAATCGATTTCTGGGGTGGACCCTGGATATTTTTTTTTTTTTTTGGTAGGGGGTCTTGAGCCCCCTAGCCCCCCTACCCTACCCCCGTTGGATCCACCACTGACAATTTTTGCTTATTATCTCGTCGACATCTAGGTCATTAGAGGCTAGAAACTACAGGGAGCAAGGAGCGGTAAGGAAGTTGGCCGTGGTCTTTTGAAGGAACCATCCCGGCATCCACCAGAAGTGATTCCAGGATACCCTGCAAAACCGAAATTTGGATGGCAAGAGGATTTGAGTCCGCATCCTCCCGAATTCCAGGCCCGAGCTCCCAACAATCCCGAGCCATAGTGCCAAATTAATTCCTTCTCTGAATGTGTGATTGCCTAACGAGCTGTTTTTGCGTTAGCCAGAGGTCATGTTCCGCGGATGTCAACACTCCCCGTCAACCGACTACTGGTAGCGGAAGGCCCTTTCAACAGTCGCCGCGCCGGCCTGACGACGGAAGAACTGAGCTCTCAGTGTCAACAAACACCTCCCGCCTGCTGCTGACGGACAGATCTCCGAGGCATCGCTCTCGGCCAGAAAAATAAATCCCCCGTTTGTTTGCTCGATCCCAATTCCAACAATGGCGCCTCACGGAAAGGTGTTTATTGGTAGCTGAAATCGCAGGATCGACGCTTGAAGGTCTCGTTTCTGGCCAAATATTATTTCGCTCTCTTCCTGAAATATCTTACATCAGTTAGCGGACGCTGTTACCTTTCTCAACAATCCTTCGTTTTCCGGCAGTCCGAATCCTCAATGACCCAAAACTCTTTGGTAGCTCTATGTTTGGTACCGTAACAAATGACCAACGGATCAGCTATCTGTCTTTAAACGAAATATATTGGAGACTTCAAATTTGACTCAAGACAGGATGTCATATTTAAAATATTGAAAAATTATATTCTGGGTGTTTCATAGAAATAAGGAATTAAACAAATCTACCCTCGCTTGTTAGGTATAGATTATTAGGGTCCTTAAAGGATAACTGACGTATTTGAAAATGAAGACGTAAATGGACGATGGTGATGTAGATTTTTCTATCTCAAAAACTGTATTGCCTAAGAATTCAAAATTTGTCTCAGATATCAATCATATCTTGTATTTGAACAACAAATGCTAAAAACACTTCCATCTAGAGCGGCTTGGTGACTCAGTGGTTAAGGCGTCAGACTTGACATTGAAAGGTCTCCGGTGCGAATCCTAGACGGAGCGTGGTGGTGAGCGGTAACGCTCTGCTCTCGCATCCGGGAGGACGGAGGCTCGAATCCCAGTACGGCAATCTAGATTTTGGCGAAAGCAGGTTCTTTTAAAAAGGCTCTGGCCAAATCCCTTCCAGTTCCTTCATTTTTCTGCTTCTAATGATCTCGACGTCGACGGGGCATAAAGTAATAAGGAAAAAAAATCGATTCCTGACTCGGCTGGGATTTTTATAAGCCCTTAACCCTATCTTCACTTCTGGCACACCTTGCAGCTTAATGTGAAGTATGCCAGAAAGCTAAAGTGGTTCAGATTCCACGTTAAACTGTAGGTCCTCTTTACTTGGTAGGATTAGTGGTTAGAATAACTTAGGAATATAATAATTGGCCATCCCACCTCAATTTCAGCATACTTCCATCGTAAGAGGGTCCTGCCAATCTTTGGTTTGAATACGAAGCTAAACTTTTTACATAAATCTTAAACTGCGTTCCCACGACGTCTTGTAACGGAGGCCGCACGCTGAAGTGTAGGGATGAGCGCGCGCCGCAGGTTAGCCCTCGCTTACCCCACCGCCACCTCCTCACCACGTTGCCTAATGTCGTTTGGCAAAGAGCACTTTAAAGCAAGAGAAGTGGTGCGCACCGCTGCTGCAAACCGATGGCAACAGCGCACCACTACACACGCCTGTTATATTTACCGACACAGAGTGGGTAGCTGCGTCTCGTCCCCGCTAGCAGAGGCGGCACTGATCCCATGGCGTGTTGCTGGGTATCCGTCCCGTGCCGCCTTCGTTACAAGACGTCGTGGGAAAGCAGCTTAATATAGTTTCCAACTTTCGCGCAAAATCCGCAAAAGTTTTTATTTTGAGAATACTCGGCCATGTAATTGCTCTTAATTCAGGCAAGGTTGTATGCAAGTACCTGAATCATAAATTTCATTGGAACCAAACGATTGCATAAACGGTTCAAGCGACAACATGGTCCTGAGTTGGAAGGCATGGAGCAGAGTCCCATTTCCTAGTCTAAAAATGCATCAAGCATAGTTTTTTTTTTTTTTTTTTTTTTTTTATACTGAATGTGTGGGTGCGTGGACAAACACAGATTCTACCAGTCAACATCAGTGAATAATTCCCAACCAAATTCATTCTTGAAAGGTAGGGAAACAGTTGATAACACCTCTGGAACATACTCATACATTTGCTCTATGTTGCTGCTGCTAATTTTATATTTAGAAGCAACACTACATGGACAGTCACTATTATATTCTTCTAGAGCTATACCAGTTTGAATAAACGATTGGAAAACCACTTGTGATGCCATGGGCGTATCCAGCGAGGGGCAGAGGGGGGCTGCTGCCCCCCCCCCTAGAAGAAAAGTTAAGTTGCCTTCAGTAAGCTTCGACGAGAGAAGAACTAGTTCAGGAACACTTTGGGAGAGAAAGATTGACAGGATTATGTCTGACGAGTGTGCATCGAAATTTCGTGAAAGAACACCATGAGATATTGACAAACAAAATTATTGAAATTGAAAATCCGAGACAATTAATGTTTACATAAAAAACTAACTGACTTACGATCTTAATTAACTACATAGTAGGTCCTTAGATTAAGTAGTTGGGTTACTATATTAATCAATGATAAAAATAGTTTCCAGAATAGATTTGAGTTTGATTTTGTAATGTCATGTTTCAGTCATCCACCCCATTTCCTCGAAACCAAAATGAGTTGCCCCCCCCCCCAGTTCAAATCCTGCCCCCCTCTAGTTCTGATCCTGGATACGCCCTTGTGTGATGCCGTAAATTAATTGTGTCCATGTAACGTTTCTTCAGCTAAGAGTATACTACAAAATAAAATTATAAATAACACTTAAATGTTCATTCACATACTTGTACTGACTGTTTTGAAAGTTCTACTCATTCTCATCTGAATTCTGCTTAAAAAGTAACTGAAGAAATAATAATATACTGAAGTGACAAAACTTAAGGTCGGCAAAGTGCAGCAGCTTGACGTAACATTGACTTCACCGGTCATGCGGAATTCTCCATTGGGATCTGTCTTGTTAGCAATGGTTATAGTTACTGTGGAACTCGTTCACGAACGGCACTGTTAACCATTTCTCAAAAATGCTTCATGAGGTTCATTGCTGAGGGTATAAGTGTCAATATGATCCTGAAACCAACTTTGCTCAATCTGGACCCTCTGACTCGACAAAATATCTCCCTGAAACTTCCGACCATTATCATGAAGTTCACAAAGAGGTACAATTGGTCAACAAGCAGCTCGTCGATTCAGTGTTCCCAATCAGTGTCATGCGAACAAGTCCCACATCATCACGGAACTGCAGCAGCTTTTGAAACGCTTTGTTTACAAGTTGCATCTATTGTCTTGTGGGCTTAACAACAGATACATATTGGCACATGTCAAGTGGAAACGTGACCCAACGGACCGGTCTACCTTCTTCCAGTTACCTAGCACCGAACGCACGCGTTCACCAGTTCAGATGAGCCGGTGATGCCAGTGGTATGATCAATGCATCAGAACCGTTTTACTTCCCTCACTGTTTAAAGTCAAATGCTTGCAGTGCGTCCGCCGTTGACTGTACGAGTCAGTTCACCTGATCTCATTTGTCTGTTGCCATTTACATTTGCAGGTGTCGATCATTGATCAGACCCGGCCGTCCACTTTGCTGTTGGAGTTAATAACATCCATAAGGTTCTTTGACATATCCTTGTCACTGTGGAGCAGGGAACCACAAATGTTGCAGCCACTTCCGACATGTGTTGGATTCCACCTATCATTCCTTATTGAAGCTATGTTAATTCTATTCTTGTAGCCATAATCACATTAGGGTATAGACGAGTCCAGCCAACGGAAGTGACAATCATCTGCCTATTTATAAGCCTACTGTTTTGACGCCAGCTGCAGTGGTTTGCATCCACCTCTCTTCTGGCATGTGGCTGTATGAAAGTTATCGAAACTCATCCGTATGTAACTCGCGACTGTACGACAGCGTCATCAAGCTGATTCTCAAACGCTTGAAGGAGGTGTCGATTTGGTAAGTCGACGGTACCTGCAGAGAAACGACAGGCTGTGGGAGTCTCCAAATTTTCAGAGCAGTCTCCCTTAATGGGCTGTGTAGTTTAGCTTAGCATAACGCAGCCCACATAATCCAGACCAGCCCTGATTAACGGGCACCCGGCGCCCACGCAATGCTACACACGTGCCGCAACGAGCCCCACTGACAGTAATCACCTCCGTCACGCGCACAATGAGGCGGTCTCCAACTTCTCAAGCCTTGCCTCAACAAAGTGACTCACTCTCTAGCAACTTCAATTTTTTTCGGGGGGGGGGTGGGAGTGTGGAATTCTTTAATTAATGTACTTTAAGTCGGCTGTTGTATCTCACAACCGAAAGGTACGAAGGTCTTAGAAATTATTAAGTTAAACTTAATTTATAACTTATTAACGACGATCGTCCAGAATCCCGACAGCATCATGTCATTACGTCAAGCCACCTGTTATACAGGAGGAGCCTGTGAAGAGAAGTAACCAATGGTTCACCCACTAAACAGGACATTAAGTCTTTCTGCACCTATTGTCTGGTGGTAATGTATGACATCATAATGAGGTGATTAGCAAAAATCGAAATAGCTATTGAAACGTTGAACCTCAGTCGGTCATCCAGTACGTCTTTTGCAGATAATGAAGTTCGTAATGTAATTCGATCACTGCGTTTTTTTTTCCTTCCCTCAGCACACCATTCATCTACTCAGAAACAAAACAGTAGCGTGCGTAATGCCCTGTTTACACGGTGCGAGTTGACTGAACGAGTGTACTGTCTTACTGCGCGCGCAGCACTGGACAGTTCACTCTCCTCGTGTCAGCAGGTACAAGACAGACAGTTGACTGAGGATAGTGGACTCGGTTCACGGCCAACTTTTGGCGTGCGAGTTCAACAATCAAGATGGCGACAACTAACAAGTCGCATAAGTGGAGTGAAGCAGAGGCGTTAAAATCTTTAGAACTGCATGAAAGTGAGGAAATTCTGTGGAACTTTAAGAATAAAAATTATAAGAACAAGGATTTTAGAGACTCTATCAAAAAATTGTTTCATAACGGTGTCAATTTTTATGTATCGGCAAAAATATTTCACAACAGCTCTTCAAATTGAGATACGATTAGCTTTTAAATGATGTAACTCTCTACATTCTCACTTGCAACTTTATTCATAAAAAGGCTCTGAAGCATTTAAATAGTTTCTTTTTTATATTCACTCTTTTAACCATTTTCTACGTTTTATTTTGTTATTCTTCATATCATTCAACATCATAATCAACAAATTAGCTACGATGTTAATTCCTTTCTGTAATATGGACATACTATTTTCAAAAAGATTACAATGGAGGAGTAGAGAACTGTCCTTACAGTGGACTGTCTTCAAATTATTACTAGCATGCTAGTCCACTCTCTTACCTCCATACCACATTGCCTATGCTGAAAAGACAAAAGCTAATATTTCTGCATGAAAATTAAGGCTGTAACCACACGCGCATTAATACATTCAACGTCTCGCGATATAAACGTGATTCCATATTTCCTTTCTTAGGGGGCAACTATTAATTACGTGTGGTGTTTTTCCGGAATTCCGGTCCCCCCCTCCTCAATCCCGCTCTGGTGAGATCTGGTCGAACCGCCCCCCCCCCTCACAAGATTACGTGAGATTTTCACTGGACCTCCTCCCCCCCCCCTTGCTGATCGAACTCGTAGTTTTTGAGACTTTTTTTGTTTTAGCTCTATTGTTCTTTAAGAATTTCAAAAAGCTCACTTGAAATTCCCGTCGATCCCCCCTCCACCTTGGTGAGATTTCGCCGGACCTTCCCCTATCTGACCTAACGTAATTAATGGACGCCCTCTTACTTTCTACAGCGTTCAGAGAATATGAAGAAACCATCTACATCTAACTAATGTAAATAAAAAGTATCAATAAACAAATTGCAACTAAAAAATACTGGTGTATATATCAGTGCGTAATAATAGAAACTCCTCTGTATGTAAATATTCCGTGTAACATCTTCAAATGATTTTTAGTGAGTATTAAAAGCAATTCAAGCTTTTAACATTTTAAGTGCACAGAACGCTAAGTGTGCATGTGCCGAACGTTAAGTGCGTATGCGCAGAACGTTAAGTGCGTATGCGCAGAACGTTAAGTGCGTATGCGCAGAACGTTAAGTGTGCATGTGCAGAACGTTAAGTGCGCATGCGCTGAACGTTAGGTGCGTATGCGCAGAACGTTAAGTGCGTATGCGCAGAACGTTAGGTGCGTATGCGCAGAACGTTAAGTGCGTATGCGCAGAACGTTAAGTGCGTATGCGCAGAACGTTAGGTGCGTATGCGCAGAACGTTAAGTGCGTATGCGCAGAACGTTAAGTGTGCATGTGCAGAACGTTAAGTGCGCATGCGCAGAACGTTAGGTGCGTATGCGCAGAACGTTAAGTGCGTATGCGCAGAACGTTAGGTGCGTATGCGCAGAACGTTAGGTGCGTATGCGCAGAACGTTAGGTGCGTATGCGCAGAACGTTAAGTGCGTATGCGCAGAACGTTAGGTGCGTATGCGCAGAACGTTAGGTGCGTATGCGCAGAACGTTAAGTGCGTATGCGCAGAACGTTAAGTGTGCATGTGCAGAACGTTAAGTGCGCATGCGCAGAACGTTAGGTGCGTATGCGCAGAACGTTAAGTGCGTATGCGCAGAACGTTAGGTGCGTATGCGCAGAACGTTAAGTGCGTATGCGCAGAACGTTAGGTGCGTATGCGCAGAACGTTAGGTGCGTATGCGCAGAACGTTAAGTGCGTATGCGCAGAACGTTAAGTGTGCATGTGCAGAACGTTAAGTGCGCATGCGCAGAACGTTAGGTGCGTATGCGCAGAACGTTAAGTGCGTATGCGCAGAACGTTAGGTGCGTATGCGCAGAACGTTAAGTGCGTATGCGCAGAACGTTAAGTGTGCATGTGCAGAACGTTAAGTGCGCACGCGCGGAACATTAGGCGTCATGCGCAGGATACTGTGTTGCACGCGTACTTAGCGCGTAACCAGTAACGCTAGCAAATGTCTCCCTATCGTCACCAAAAAAGTTTCATTTAAAAAAAATTAAACCGAATTCATGGCGCGTGGTTTTCATGGGCGTATTAAACTATACTGCGACTATGGAGCGGTGTGTTTGGATGAAGACAACAGATTGGGAGTTGTGTTTTGCTGGAGTGCCTCTTCGTCCGGCGTGCTGTTCGGGCCGAGTGAAGGCAGGTCCGTGTTAGTGGGCGCGGTGTGTTACCAACACTTAACGCGGCCACTGGCCGTAAAACACAGGCAACCGCCCACAAGGCGGGCATAACCTGCCCACAAAATACTGCACGGCGCCCGCGTCACACGGCCATTGTGTCGTGTTCCACCGCCACCGCACAAAAAAAACGTGCTCGTGCCAGTTTCCCTATACGGTTCGTTATATTTCTCAAACGGGCGAACCCCTTTGCACTCACTATATTTTAATACTCGCAGACTTTTTCCCTTACTCATCTATTTGACCTCGAATAACAAAAAGTATCAGTATCTATTCTTACTGTAGCCTACTCTGCTTTCACGAACCAATTATTAGGTCAGCGTTTCACAATTGGTAGGTCGCAACCCAGTAATAAATCTTAAAAAATTAAGGAAAATTTGCCATATCCTCAGATTAATATTACCTACAAAGCGTGCATAAGAAATTTATTTATGAATAATGTAGAATCTGAGACAGAATTTCCGGATTATGGTGTTGAGCCTATAATTGAACTGTAGCGAAACATATTAGTCAAATATAAAATTGTAAGAAATCAGACCACTAATGCATGTTTGGCTGTCATGTCGTCTGGTGTCTCAAATTTCAGCAGAAAAATCTGTAACATATATGATTGATTTTGTCGAGAGCTGTAAAGTGCGAAGCCAGATATATATATAACTGAGTTTTGAACTGTGGACCTTTCATGGTTTAACAGCCTTATAATTTGTTTTCTTGGTTTTAGAGTTGAGGCCACGTAGATTTTTTTTTTTAAATCTGACGTTTCATCCATCTTGCCGTTGCTTTCTTCAGTTGACTGAGTTGCAGGCGGCTCCATTCGGAGAACCGAGAAATCATCTACAACTACCGTGAAGCTCAACATTGTAATTGTTTACCCCATGTAGTTCTGTCTTTGAGAGGTCATCCAGCTATTACTCGTTCAGCAGCTAAAGGTTTTCTTGCTTTGAACTTTACGGCTAGTTAACGTTAGCGTTATTGGAGGCAGGAGATGAGGAACGAGAAGGTATTTGGCAAAGGCCTTCTGAAGGAACCATCTCTACATTCGCATTATTCGATGTGCGTATATTCCAAATTTTCTACGGTGAAATCTTTACAAGACATCGTGCAAACAGTTCAGTTGCTGGTCGCCAGGGAAGCCTTCACTGCTCTCGATGGGTTTACCAATCAAGAATTCCAAAGCCAATATCTGCAAGTAACATATTGATACCGAGCGTGGTGGGTGAACGGTTAACGTTCTGGCCTCGCATTCGGGAGGACGCGGGTTCGAATCCCCTTCCGGTCATCTAGATTTGGGTTTTCTATGGTTTCCCAAATCACTCCAGGCGAATGTTGGGAGTCTTCTTTCAAAAAGGGCATGGTCGAATTCCTTCCCGTTCCTTGTCCCCAGTCCCATCCCACCTCTAATGATCTTAGCCGTCGACGAGGCGTAAAGCCATAATTTAAAAAAAATGATTTCTTAACTAGAGTGGATATTTCGATGGTTTTGAATTCAAGTGTAAAAATCTGTCTTTCAGACGGTTCGAATCTCCTGATTCACTTCAGTGGACTGATCTTCCACAGCTTTCAAAACAAATATCTCTGCACAGCAAATCTTGCAGATTTGTCTGATAGCACAGGATGCTCAGGTTCTCTTTGATGGGATTGGCCATCCTAATGCTGTGAGGTGAATATCTGCTGGCAACATCAGTTGTTGGTTCCTAAGGTTCCCAGCAATAAGGTAATCTTCCAAAGATCCAACCCCATTACACCGAAACAAAACGTCCTGGTGGAGTCAATGTTTAATCAGGCCTTGTCATCCAGGTAGAAAGGTAGTGTTCCGAGCGAGACGTGTTGTTAATGAGGCCGCATAGCGCCAGAGATCACATCTGGAGGTCGTTAGGATAGTCTCCGGACCACGAACAACGGGGCTGCTATGACTAATGACCAGACGCGTGCTAAAGACACATTACTACGCGCCAAGTAATCGTTCTACTAGCGGCAACAAGGAGTCGGATGATATCACCTGTCTGGAGTCTAGACAGAGCCAACAGGCCACAAACCAGCTGTAAAACTCCGAAATATCAAACAAAATACGACCAGGATGTAGCGCCTTTTGGTCAAGAACAGTTCGGATTGTCAAGATGCTTAACAGCCGTCTATACTTTCAGATTTCAAATGATGCGACGAATAACAGGCTTCTTGAATTGACTAGATGTTCGTGAGTTGTCTTTAGCGATTTCACCGCTGTACATCAGATTTGTATATCTCGCTCAACATGTGCGTCCTACACGAACACCCACCACGTTGACTGTCGTCGCTGAGAAGCGATGAAAGTAAATGGCACCTGTCACGAGGTTAGCTGGTTCAACCCCAAAAAATTTCACTCCTCGAGCACGATTCTTAGTCACCACGCTGTCTTCTGGTGGCTTCCCATAGCCCGTCGTTTTGTAGGCCGCGCCGTGAAGTCGAAATGTACGGATCAGCATGCGCTTCAGGCTAGCCTTCGCCACCTCCCCACCATATTGCCTTGTGTCGTTTCAGCTAACAGGGCCTTTGATGTTTACCGACTGGGTTGCTGATATGGACGCGCCATCCCTGCGAGCAAACGCGCCTCTCTTCCCACGCCACGGCTCGTTCTTGGGTGCTAGGCCCGGAGGGAATAGGTTCGTCCGCACAGCAGCAGAGTTTTAAGTGCCCGCGTCTTTAACCTCTACCTTGAGTGCTGCATTAGAGGAGGAAGTGAAGTATTGCCATCTGTCTGCGAAACGTGCAACTATGTTATGTGTATGGTAAGTGTATTTTTGTTTGTGAAATGTGTATTATATGTGGCGAAGATTGGAAATTGTCTCAGCCTTCGCTTTAATCATTGCAGGAAAGTTCTTAAAAACCACAATGAGGACGTCGGCACGCGAGGACCAGGGCTACAGACCGGTCCTTTTGTAGCTCCCAGATCCACTATGCGGCACCTCAGCTCACTGAGCCACGCTGGAGAGTTGCGTATTACTAGGCCTTACGACACTGACACACATAACAACAGTCATATCACTGTAGTAAACGAGCGGCAATTCACCACAGCCAAGTTTGGATTCGTCTCTGATCAACCACTCCCCGGTCAGCTTCCGAAGATATGTGGCCCTAGGATCAGAGCAATTACGTTCTGCCCACATTTATTGCTAGTAATAAGCAGGAATCAGCGATACAAATGAAAACATGTAGTTGAAAGAATGGAGTGACTTTAATACTTCAATAAAAATAGGCACATAGAAATACACTTGAAATAACTGAAAATACTGCATAAAATAGCTCTCATGAAATAACTCTCTTACTAATAAAATCCTGTCACTCGGAATATTCTTTCTAAGCCAGCAGAAGGGTATAAATGCATTAGCCTTTACCTAATAAAATCTGCATGCCATCTGGTGGCGTGATCCATCTTGATACTCGGCGAATAAACTGCCCCGAAGGCTGTTCTCGACTGCGCTCTCCAGAGTAGGAGCGTAGTGGGGGAAGTCATGTGACATTAGTTCTATTCGTTTAAAATCCCTTACTAAGGGCCTTCTGGGCTACCGTGGTAGGGGGACTGCTTCCCACGGGAAGTGACTTTGCCCCAACCTTGAGCTCTGCTTCGTTGGGTGGAATTAAATTACATAGCTGCAGCTTGAGAAAAATTATCCCGAGTAAAATTTGCAATATACTATAACTAAAATCCCTCAATATACTACATCACATGCTCTGCCCAAGACTTATGTTGACCATGTTATGTATATATTAAATTCATCGATCATTTTACTATAAATAGAACGTAGTGTACGTGAATTATCTCAGATTGACATCATATAAGAAACATATTATCTGTCAAGAAATTAATTATATAATTGTGGTATTAAGGTCATATTTCGCAGATTAAAAAACCGTTTTCTATGTTCATTAATGTTTTTTTCATATTGGAAAATGACGACTATATCCGAGAAACGAGTTAGATCGTCACAGTCTTGTTACCTTTGTGAAATCAAACGAGCTTCGATAAAATAAAAATGTTTGTAAGGCTTATTTAAGTCTAATGATTAGGTCTTGAGAGAGTTAGAAGAGCAACATCTATAAGAAGAAATAAAATAGTCTTTTCTTGAGTAATTATCTAATTTAGCATTCTCGATAGTTTGTTTCGTATTTGTTTATCATTTTATCGTAGGTGACTACATTTTTGCTTCAGATAAATATTCTCCCACCCTCTTCTACCTAATCTATAAACTGCTAGAACTAGTTAGTCATTCCTCTGCCGAAGAAACTTAAACGACCGATAATTTTGATGTTTGAGTGTGTCTGTATCATATGTGGATACCAAATTAACATCATTCATCCTTATTTTCATTATAATTTTATTGTAAGTAAAGAGTTCCGAATTCCCTTGCATTCCACATTTGTCGTAGCTCAACCTTCAATTTAAGGTGGAAACCAAACCACAATGTTCCAACTTACTCATATGATCAAATCAAGACCCCAAAAAGTTTATCGTCTCACCGGGCTTCAAACCCAGGATTGCGAATTTGTAACGACTCCATTTTAACTTGCTACACAGAATAAGATTCTTTAAATAACGTTGGTTTCTCCTGCAGTTGCAGAGGAATGCCGGTTCATAGTTTATACCTTTCCTAAAGTAATAGTGTGTAATTTGGTTGCTGCAGCATTTTGTTTATTAATTACAGTACTGGATAATAGTGGTGTTATGGAGTAAATGTTTCATTCACAAGGGGCGCTCCCTAGCCTTGGCTCGTCTCACTCGCCAGTCCAGGCCGTTTGTTTGGGCGCAGCTATTCCTGTGGGACAGGGGTACGAACCCGTACACAATCCACGGGATCACTTGTCTGATGCCTGTAGGAGGCAGCTGCAGAAATAATCGACTCTTCGGGAGCCACTGTCATGACAGATTAGTATAAAACTTAATGTGCAATACACGAAAGATGCATGAAGATATTACCGTAAATTATTTAATCTGAATTATACACTTAAAATACCGTCACGAGCATTTTGTTATGTCTCCTGTGCCACCACAAGAGTCTGCAGAAAAAGATATATCATTACTTTTTTTCTAGGGAAAATAATAAAAACCGACAATTTTGTTAGCAGTAGGGCCGAGAATTTTCGAGCTCGAATCTTATCTCGCCTGATTTGGCATCTGATTGACAGTCTAGCACTAATAAGGCAACATAATTAACAAACAGAAGGTAGATTTTGTACATTGGAAGTACATATTAAGAAACGATACAATTGTTGGGAGGTGGTCTGTCACTCTGTGACTTCCTATTAGATTTCAACTGATTACCTAATGGCTCTTAATTTGAGCGTTTTTTAATGGTCCTATTGTGAAGATCTAGTGCATAAAGCTCAAAGCTCGCAAAGAATCTAGAAGACAATTCTTCAGAAATTCTGTTACCCCTGATACAGAAGAAATTCCCACAGCAGATTAGTAAATAGTACTACTCCTATAATTTTAGGAATGCCCCAACAACATCTAAATTATTTTCCCCTTCGTCACTCATACGGTTCTAATTCTTTCGTATTTTTTCCTGTCGACCTAAAGTGTTTAATGCTCTTGCTTTTAAAAATTCGGTGCTCGGGTCCCGGGTTCAAATCCCAGTGGCCGAAGGAATTGGTGATCATATGCGCTGCGCTACGTCGTTTCGCGATTCGGGGTCCACGTTAAACTGTAATTCCCAGAGGAAAGGAAGTGACCGTTCTATCTCCGACACAATGGCTTAGTATGTCGCCTTCGGGAGTATCCAATCAACCTTCGGGTTGAGTACTAAGTTAGTTTTTTAACAGTAACGTAAGAAACGACGATAAAGTTTGGTTACGATTACCTGGACCGTCAACCAGTTAATAGGTTTCAGATGTCACCAAATCATCTTATTTACTGAATTCCGATGAGTATTTTTAGGAAAGTACCAGCAGCCTCTACGACTTGGATTTTACCGTTAGACAAAAACAGACAGACGTCTAGTCAGTCTGTTTTCGGTATTGAAACGCTTATCAATACCTTACTATTATGGAAATTTCCGTTCAGTGACAGCTTTTCCGTTTTAATCTCAATCGTTGTCTCAATGTTAACTGTTTCTTAACGTGGCTTTTACCTCAAGAAAAATTCCAGTTCTTATATGTGGAAAACACAGTTGTGTGTTTCGGATGGTTCCTAGAATTGTGACTACGTCAATGACTATGGCAGCGGCGTATTACGCGGCCGATTGAAAATCAACCACTTAGATGACCGGACCATAATAACGTCATTTGCAATTACTTTACCAAGACACAAATTATTCACTCCATATCGAGTATCAGAGTGTATATCCTTGATAATGAGGCGCCACTAGTTCTTATTGTTGTATGTAGTGTGGTTAAGTAGCAAAGATGATAGAATGGCTGAGAAGGAAACTGCGGTTGGTCTGTAGAGGCGGAATGCCGCTGAGTTATTCACGTCGTTAAGTGGCTCGAAATCCGATGCGACGCCCGGAAACGCCGAATCACCTCGCTGTGGCTACCGGGACATGAATTATTCATGGAACGACTCTGCAATCGAGCGCCGCATTCAATTGGCCCGGCGCGACAGAGGCGCAAAGGAATTAAGCCCAGATCGATCGGAACTGGAACAAAACGAAAAAAACTGAACTGGAAGTCATTAAGGGTCGTAACGCGGTGCGATAACATAAACAACAAGTGGGAAACGATTTTAAAAATTTGTCCATTATAATAATGAAATGCCGGCAGCCCGGTGTAGTACACGGTTCCGCCGCTCGGAGCGCTAGGTGGTCCGGATCATATGCTATCTCTGGCCAGAGATTTGTTTAGCGTCGCCTCCCGGGCTTCCGCGTAATCCGGACAGGAATTTTTTTTCCACCCGCCCCGTCCTGTATTTATGAGGCCGCCCCGACGTTTGGTAATCGGTTTCTGTGGTAATCTCGCCCCGTGGGTCTTGTATTACAGCTGATTATGCGCCCTACGCGGCCTTGGACTGTTCCTTGACAAGGAATGCGCCTTCTCTGAAGAGTAAAGATGATACTGCACAAGCCACATTGCAGAAGTGTTACAATATATAAAAAATAACCATATTACCGTAGTAAAATAACTCACCAATTTGCTAAGGAGAAAGAATATTTCTTAATTTTACAATAGAAATTCGTGTTTCGTTACATAAGCATACCAACACGTATACAATATAATTTCCTAAGCTCACTCATTTACTCACCCGATAGCTATTGGCTGGACAACCATGACATCACGTGCCAGCTTCAGTCGCAATTTAACAGCGACCATAGTTATTACTTATTAGAAGTTAGGTGCACAATTTGACAGCTACGCAACTGCAATGAAATTAATTGTCATAATACAGTCATCAATTCTGTTTTCCGTACCATTTTATTGTTAAAAAAAATCAATAAACTTTACTGTTAAAAAAAAGCGTTGAACTACTTTTCTGTATTACATATCGATTTAAGAAACTTAAATTACTCATGGTTTCTGCTGTAACAGCGAATACTAATTGTCAATCGAGTCTATGCTAAATTTCAATTTAATTACTTTCGGTAATGTTGCTGCTAGATCAAAGTTTATACATTACGTTTTATTTGCTTTTTACGTATTTTACAGACCACTTTCGTTAATGATCTTTGTACATGATCGGTGTACGTGTTTAATTAGGTTATTTAAAGGGCATATAAGACCAAATATGTTACCGAAGCGAGCATTCTGGCAATTCATTTCTATTGTTGTTATTAACTATTTAACAATCTGGAATCTGTATTAAGTTCTCTGGCCGTTACGGACACTATGACCAAAGATAACATTATAAATGTTTTCCCAGCCTCAGTCAAAAACAGCGCGATACTTTCGAAGCAATTGCGTACTTCCTTGTATAATTTTTGCAGAGTGCACTTTTAGGGTCAAATAGTAGTCAAGTTAGTATTTCAGCAATTTCGAGTCTAGCAAACGCGAACTTTGAAACAATCATACGATAGCGCGATCGTCTCTGTTCGTGTTTAATATATTTGAGTTCTTCAGGCTCAAGAGACTTTGTTTACCCTGAGGGTGAAACACAGGTCAGGTGCGTATTTGGCCAGATCAGGTCGACCTGTCATAATCTTTCACACTAAAAACTCTAACTGTTTTAGGCGCGTGACGATACGCAAAAAACGGCCACGGGCTTACACTAGTAACAAAATAAAGACACCGAAGACATAATGAAAATTTAACGCCGTCTAAGTTTATTTATATTGATTTTTTTTTGCCTATTGGCTTGCTCCCTTAAAGCAATTTTTATTTTATAGAATAACATCAACAGCAATTAAATGCATTGCCCGTACGTATGTTATTTGTCATTAGTCTAAATGTTGCTGGTATAAAATCTAATAAACAGCATAGCCGTTCGAGACAATGCATGTGGGCGGCGATTTGCTTAATCACCAATGAAATAATAAATTTGGTAAATTACTCGTCATTCCCCTCGGTAATTTATACCAATCCCTGACCCCCTTACAGACAAAAGAAATTTTTACCACACCCTTTTGATTGAAATCGAGTGCCAGTTTATGCTCGTGGTCGCCTTTTCCTTTCATGCAACTCACTTGATTTTTTCAACAATAAATTTCCACGTCTCATCATCAATATACACTTTGTACACTCCCACAACTCTTTTCACCCTCCTATTCTAGATTCTTTATCATATTAATTACTGATTTTGTTCTGCAGTAATTTTCATACAAAAAACTAACATCCCTTCTTTGCACCCCTTCCAACACATATATTCGGTATCCAAAATGTGGGTCCCATACAACATATTCAGTAATGGTATGACAGAAGTTTTGTAACCCAATTCCATCATTTTCTGGGTATGTCCCCTTATCACTCTCTCTGATAAAGAAGGATATCTGACTGACGAATCATTATTAACAATATCCTATCTCTTCACTTCATATGCATGGCGGAGAGATTTTAGCTTCAACCTAAGCGTTAGTTACTCAATCCGGGGACGAAGATTGAGCCTGGTGGGTGAGCAGTAGCAACAAGGCATGAAATTTTGTAGGTTGCTGCTTAAAATCACTTTCCGACCACCCAGATCATCACGCCGGCGAATTCCGGGATGATTCGTTGATAAAGGCAACGGACGAATTCCTTCCCGTTCTTTACCGCCATCCCCACTCTCTGATCTAATGTTCATGACGCCGAAAAGTTATAAAATCCTAAGGAAAAAATGAAAAAACAAATAAAAAACAAACAAAAACACAAAAAAAACAAAAACCTACAAAAAAAGAGAAAAAAAAGATGACGATGATTGGACATTGTGAACCACCATCTACCCTACACTCTTACCAAGGTTTAAAGTGATAAAAATTTACTGACCACAAGCTAGCTAAAATCCTGCCTTACATCGTTACAATATGTTAGCGATAACGGCCAGGAGGCGGATTACCTTAGCGTGAGTTAAACGCCCTACGCTACACATCAGTAAGGAAACTCCACAATTTGACTTCTACACCATATATACCAGAAGAAATTAATAAATTGACGACAAATCTGTATTCAAAAATAGAATCATTACGCTTATCGGAAACCAGATTACAATACATTGGCACATCGATTCCACTACGAATGCACAAATTCAAAGCGACCCTGTCAATTATATATATATAAAACAATATAAAATCAAAATAGTTTCTACAAGTAAAAAAGAAGTAATTAAAAAAATTAACTATAACCTTAAATGTTAAGGTTACATAATTCCTCTATTACGGAGGACAAAGTTTTCCCTCAAAATGCGTAAATAAAAATGTGTCAGTAAATTACCTAACCTGTACCTATAGTGTAATCGGCCAAAGGCTGCAGACCCTAAGAAAAGCCGTAGAGGCAGGAAAAAAAACAAAAAACAAACAAAAAAACCCCTTTAATGGCCCTAATTTCTGATAGGATATTGAACCTCTATTCAGACGACTCGTGGACTTGTGTCGGGTCATTCTGGGCAGGCACAGAACTTTCTTCAGTTGCGAGCCCTGTTCCTGGTATCGCGGTGCTGGCTGAAGCACACTATCTGTCAGAGGGCTGATACGGTCTGTCACATTACTCACGGACGCTTCCGAGCAGAACGTCATACTGCACCCCGACAAATGAGATCTCCCAGCATGCATCTCGTTCCGGTCCACTGTCTCGCAGTGAGACCCACACCGTCTTCTCCCCATAGAGACATTCCCATTTCTCTACCACAAGGTAATTGTTTAACTCAGTACAGTTCTTCAAAATCGATTACTTTAGCTACAAAGAGTGAAGGAAATACAATTTGCTGACAAGTTTTAATTACTGCTTTATTTAAGATCTGGCCCCCAGTCGTTATAATTACCATACTATGGCAGAAATACACACTGTCGCCTAAATAATGTCTCAGAATCCAGCCGTAATCCAAATAGACCAATGGGAGACGTAGATTGGACAGTTACTGCCTCCTCATTTCTAGTTTCGTGCCGTTTGTGTAGGTGGCTGTTATGATTCCCCAGTGAGTAGGCCTAATGTGATGCGAGTGAACGAAAATGAAAGATTTTTATAAAGAAAATGCCGCCTACAAACAACTGTTGTAGCTAATGTTTATTACATGCATAAATTCAGTATTCGAGGTCAGTACAATTCTGCTATGAGCTGTATGACAACGTACGTCACTTTATTATACTTTTTAAACTTCATCAGTGCATAACTTCTCATGACCCACCAGGGTGTCTCAAGTGCTGAGGTGCCACTCACTAGATCGGGGAGATACAAAAGGACCGGGCACAAGCCCGGCGCATCGCGTACCGGCCGTCCTGACTGCGGTTTTTAGTTGGTTTTCCGCAGCCATCAAGTCGAATGACGGGACTGTCTTCAGTCTCCGTCTCATAAACTAAACAGTTCACAAACAAAAATATACACTAATCACACTGTAACAGCCCTCAAACCTAAAATTAAATGGAATTGTATTTTATGAATCAATTGTAGCAAGATAGAGTTTGGTTGAATATGTTTGGTTTTCAATTAACTGTAAATCAGTGTATATAGACTTTGTATTGTGAAAAGAAATTTTTTAGGGGCCATTTAATAGGTTTATGATCAGAATTATGCAAGAGAATTCCTTATATGTTGGTAATTCCAAGTATTAACGCAAATTACGATGTCTAAAGAACAATTTGCTACCGTTTAAAATTATTTCTGTGAATAATTGTGTGTTTAAGTATCTTTAATTTCCATTTCTGACCATTTTGTATTGATTGTAAATGATTACGTATTAATTCTAATTATTTTCAATATGTTTCAATTGTTTAAGTATTGTTGTTGTTCGAGAAATATCTGTCGGAATCCTTCGAAGTGTTCTAGAAATTTCGATGAAGCTTATATAAAGCAAACATCCGAGACAGAGAAACAGTTTTCATCGACTCAATTTACGACGGCCAAGGACTGTATTGTGTGTGGTAGGAGTGTTGTATGCAATCACTGGATTGTATGTATGCATGTAACCAGTATCTTTGACGTAGTATCTTTGACGTCGTGTTTTATTTTAAAATAAAAATAAGTGTAAAATGAACTGTATGGTGGACTGGTTATTTATCATATTAATAAAACCACGAACAATCTAATAACACGTTGAAGAAAGTTACATATTTCACAGACGGAAGGCTTCACTTCACTTCCCCCACTAGGTATAAAATGCTTGGCGTCAGCTAGGCCATGCGGCCGTAGAACCATACTTCCAAATTTGACCATGCTAATGATGAGTAAACTCATCAAATGCCCTTAATGTTGTGGTGAAGAAGAAAAGGAATGTATCATTTTTTGTATGGAGTAGCGGTCCCACACATTACTACTGTAAGGCCACACCAAATTTATATGGGGCAAAGTTGAAAGGCGTCCACAATCACGTGCCGAGGGACGCGCCGTGGGAACGCGCCCTACCAGAGACGCTAAGGCTTGTCGCGTTACAGTTAGGGCCTCCTGGTCAGTGGAGTGGAAGCTGTCTGTATACGATCTCGTTCCAGCTAGACTACTGAGCACTGTCCTGCAATGTTTGTCCCGGATGTTGTGGCACAGTGTTCAACGTGTGTCCCGCCAGCAAGACCATTAATAAGGATTCCTGACGGGAGGTCCTTATCGCACAGGGTCTTCAAGATCGCTTCCACTGAGCTCACCGCATTGAGTTCGTCAAAAGCTAAATGAGGCATCTAATAAGACAGCTTCCTCCCCTTAGCTTCATTTCATAACGTCATCAGATTCAGAAAGATGTAACTTCCTAATTGTGATGAGGAAATATTAAAGTAACATTTAAAGTTAATTGAGCCACGATCTATATTCCTGCGAGCAACCGAACATGAGATCGTGGAGAGTCAAATTTTGCTAACTTCCCGATGCGATTTATAAAATTAGGGCTTTACGTATGGAAATTTAAACAGCAGAAACTGTCAATACAATCAATGAAGAAGTACTATTCTCAAACAATTCTCAGACTGTTTACCATTAAGAGTGATTTTGATTGTACGATCAATAATCGATAGTAAACTCAAATATTGTGCCAATAATTTTTTCGATGAAAGAATGTAGGCTTTTCCCGGTCTCAGCAGGAATTTTGTATTAGCCTTAAAACTGACATTCACCTCTGGCAATGATTTTATTTTGTTGATGTGCAGTACGTTAGATCGTTCTGTTGCTCCGATTCCAGATTAAACATGCATGTCCCTTTTACCTGTTGGGATTACCGGGTTAGGTTATGGTAACCAAGACAGACGCGGATTGCGCGACAAGTTGAAATTCTGTCACTAATGTGGTCGAGCAACTCTTCGTTGTCTCGAGGCCCATTGTACTATACGCGTCTGCTTTATTTACTTTACTTTTACAATAATTGCAAAGTTAAAACAAAGAAAAAAAATACTATAAAAATACAGATTTTAAGCAATCGTAATACTACACACCCACTATGTAAATCAGGAAGGATTTTGGGAAATTTCGAAAACATTATATGCACAAAATCAACATGCATATTTTGGTAGAAGCGACTTCAAAAACGCACACACTTTAAGATTAACTCAAATGTCTAAATAAAAGTTTCGCACATTCACAATATTTTGTATACCATGGGCGATGAAAGAAATTTTTGATATAATCTCACAGATAAAACTGACAGGATAGTGAGCAACTTTTAAGACGTGTGGGATTTAATTCTTAGTGGAGGGAACAACAGAAGGAAAATAACTACGGATGAAGTCAAAGACTGGAATTATTATTCTTGAGTCACAAACGTCAAATACACAGCTAAACATTATACAAGTTAACCAATTTCAACCTAATTCGCCTAGAACTTCGAAATATCAAGTAAATTTACATCCATACACTACAATTCACAAATATTGATGGTGGCAGAGGATGCTAAGCACCAATCCTAATTCTGTGCATTCCAATCCCGAATAGCGCGAAGAAAGAAAGTATACATAAAAGCATGTCATTGCTACCTAAATAGGTTGGTGGAAGAAGTATTCCATTGCACTCCTAAATCAAAGAATTTCGCATATTCTCCATCAAATTCAAACGAAAACGATGTCGTCTGTCTGCCAAACAATCCCAGCCCAACTTCTGTATCAATTCTGTGACGCTTTCGTAAGGACTGTAGCAAGCAGTCATGAATCTAGCGACTCTCCTCTGAACTTTTCTTAACGCGTCAATCAATCCCTTGCGATACGATTTCCAAACACGACAACAGTAATCCAAATGCGGACTCACTAGAGTTGTGTAAGCTATTTCCTTTGTATGAGCTTTACAGTTCTTCAAAATACGACCTATGAATCGTAATCTAGAATTAGCTTTACCTACGAGGTGTTCGGTCTTGCGCGATACCGATCATCTTCGTTGTAGGGTGATGGGCACATAGTGCGTTGGAGCATATGTTTCTTTGAATTGTATGAACAGATAATTGAGAACGCAGGTTGTAGGGGGGGCATCCAGAAATTACGTGAGGTGTTTTTCCGGATTTCTGGACCTCCTCCCTCCCCTCCCCCCCTCTGGCGAGATCTGGTCCGTGAGACCCCCCATAGAAATCCCAACTTTTTGAGACCATTTTTTTTTTTAGGTCTCACCCTTCCAAAGCCGGTAACACCCCCACTTTTTGACGAAATACCCCCCTAAAATCGAGTTTCGCGTCATTTGTAGATTTTTTTTTTAGCTTTATAATCCAATATAAATTTCCTAAAACCTCACGTGAAATTTTTTCCGTTGACCCCCCCCCCCCCCCCCGTCCCTCTTGGTGAGATTTCTCCGGACCCCTCCCCCCTCACGTAATTTATGGACGGTCCCTAGTGGGCTCGTTGTGATGAACAGATAAGAACCGAAGTGATGGAGTATTGCATAAAATCGATCGAAAGACTGATGAAAATCAGAGTTGTTAATCAGAAATCTAAAAAGATCAGTACGTCAGAAGGCAAGATCATTCCGATATTGGTCGGATCACCGAAAACTGGATCGGTTTCCGACATGTGGACGTGTCGATTCTGGTATGGGTGTGGGTGGCCGTTAATGACGTCCAATTCGTGTAGCGCTCCTGATGGATGCCGAGCGATACCATCTGCTACCTGCCAGCTGGCATTCCGGCCACCGCAGTTACACGATTTGTCACGGGAGGCGACTCGCTCAGCAACTTTCATCCAGATAAGCAGGCCGGCGCGGTGGGCTACTCGCCTCGTGGTCGCCACTCCGCTCCACTCTCAACACACGCCGCCTTGTCAACACCGCCACGTCTCGGACGCTCGAGGACCACGCTTTCGCAGTAACGAGGACAGACGCTTCTTCTTTGTGTATCAAATTCATCGGACGTTTGCAACCACTTGGAAGAATCCGTCTCTATCTTCTGCCAGTTAAAACAACTTCCCCCTGACACGGATGTTTACCAGTCATAATATCAACCTTCCCCAACACTCCTTCGAGTCGTTCCGTAAGGGGTTATCCATTAATTACGTGAGGTGTTTTTCCGGAATCCCGGATACCCTCCTTTCTGGTGAGATCTGGGCGGACCCCTCCCCCCCCCCCCCCGTAAGATGACGTGAGATTTTCCGAGGTTGGTTATTACCCCCCTCCCCGCAAAGGTCGTATTCCCCGTCGATTCTAGACCTTAGGGGTCGTCCATTAATGACGTGACGTGAAATAGCGGAGGGAGGGGGGGGTAGTCCGAAGAAACCTCACCAAGGGGGACGGGGGTCAACGGAAATCTCAAGTGACGTTTTGAAATTCTAATAGAATTGTAGAGCAAAAGAAAAAAGGTATTTTGGTACCAAAACCGACCTTCGGAGCTTGAGACCTAAAAAAACAAAACAAAAAATAAGGTCTCAAAAAATTGCGAGGTCGATTGGTAAGGGGGTCTCCCTCGAAACCTCACTTCATTTTAGAGGGGGGGGGGTTGTAGATCTCTTTTTTTATTTCTACTGCCCTCTTCAAGAATTTCAAAGCTCGCGCGATATTTCCTTCCGAGTCCGCATTTCTCGTCACGTAATTTATGGAGGCCCTCTACAGAAATTATTTTTTTTTTTCTGATCTAATTTTCCGTCAAGCTGGGATGCCAAGATTTTGGGAGGCATTCTATTATCCTCACATCCAATATAACCACAAAGCTAAAGAAAATAGTTTTCGACCAATGCATTCTTCCTGTGCTGACATAAGGCTGTGACATCTGGACACTAAATGAATCTTAGTACGGATCTAAGAGCTAGGGAAAGCTCAATGTTAGGTTTTACTAGAAAAGACATTGGAACAGTTATAAGTGGGGTTCGGATCTTTAGGACAAGTCATATTTTTTTCTGCCTACTTTTTGAGCTGTAATGCTGAATTAAACATTGATTCAACGTTTCTGATTGTATTTTATATAGCATACAAATGCATATTTTGGCCATTTTCCTAGTTTTGGTCATATTAAAATAATATTAATGGTTATATTGTCATATTTTGAGGAAAATCTGATAATTTTTTAATATTACCGGGAAATCACTAGCTATAGATTAGTAGAAATTAAGATAATTATTTGTGAACTGTACTTCTATTATACATTGGAGCAAAACCAAATTAATTGACGCTGAATATGTCATAATTCACCAGTCAAGAATTAAAGTTATGCATTATTGTCACTCTCAAAACGTTAATGTTCCGCCTGCCTTTTAATCTCGACAATGCAGCAGCAGCATGCCTGTGTCGATCCGCGTCAATCAATATCTCAATGAAAAACTTTTGAAAATAATTCGCGGCCAGTGTTAGGGAACATCCATAAATTACGTGAAGTGTTTTTTTCGGATTTCCGGACCCCACTCCCCCTCTGGTGAGATGGTCCGTGAGACCACCCTGGAAATCACCCTCGCAACTTTTTGAGATTTTTTTTTTTTATTTTAGGTCTTACCCTCCCGAAAGCCAGTTACACTTATCGACGAAAATCGCCTTTCATAGACCTTTTTTTTTTAGCTCTACATTTCAACAATTTTTCACAAACCTCACGTGAGATTTCCGTAGACCCCCCCCCCCTTCTATTCCCTATTTCACCTCACGTAATTTATGGATGCCCCCTTAAATCTGCAGTGGATCAGTGAGTACCGAAATACCGAAAACAAAATTTGCTGAAAGTTCTAAGTTACAGAATTACGTAAGGGAATTTGGAGAGGCGTATTTTAGTACAGATGAAAGAGTTCTTTTCAGTAAATTATGTGAAATTAAATTGACTTCAACAAAATGATTTAAAATTTAACTTCCCAATGGTGCAGTGAATGCACGGGAGCAAATTATCTACATGAAAGCGACACTACGAAATAAAATAGGTTATGTGTAATTGAGCATGTTTTGATATATATGAAATTTAAATATTTGGTCATATTTTGTAATTTTCAGGTCATATTTACCCGTTTTTAGGGTAATATTTGCCTTCATATTTCTCTATTTTTTTGGTCCTAAAGATCTGAATCCTAGTCATAAAGGTCAGACATCTTGTATTGGCCTACAGCATGGAAGTGGTGATGGTGCACGATACCTAATCACCAGATTGCGTTCCAAACTTCTGGATTAAATCCCAAAAGTCTCAGTAGTGTGTACAGACTGAAGACAAACTGCACTGTTGATGTTGATCCGTCTGGCGGATAGGGAAGTAAAATTCGGCAGATCTATTGGTACCTTCCGGAAGAGCATATCTGGATTGGCCGGCAATGCGCTTCGCTTTCTTCCTCCTTTGATCTGTCGACCGTAACGACAATCATCAACAGTTACGGTATCATTTACTGTAGGAGGCAGCAGGAAACCATCTCGGATCATCTCCCCCAGACGTTCCTATTGATGGGTAACACCCTCCATAGTAAACGCCTACCGGGTATTGCACATACTTTGACTTTTGTATAAAGTGACTGGGTTTTTTTAGCTTTGATATTCTGGAACTATTTTCTTACCGATCGGAGATCCTCGGAGAACTCGAACAGTTCAAGACATTGTGTTGTATTACTCTTAAACTGATTTGTTACATCTTATCTGCTTCATAATAAATCAGAAAATACAGACCTTGGTAAACAATACGTATTTTGGGGCTATGGTACTGTTATATATTGTCTGTGATTGGCAGACCTAAAGAACGAGCGATCGTTGTAATGTCTTTGCCGGGCGCGGGAGGAAGTAGCTATTGTGTGGTTCCTTAAATAAAAAAAATAAAAAAAAACTTCTGAGGAAGACTTTGCAACATATATTCAAAAGAAGTACAATTTCGTGGCGGTAAAATATTATGATTCTGAAAAGATGTTATCGAAATGCCCAGCAATCTTACCGACATTGCGAAAACTGAATTTTGCAGGCCTCACTGACTGTTCATTTAATTTCATAATTGACGTAATTGGCGTAAATAAATGAATAAAGAAGTATAATTTTTTGTGTTTAGTGAGTGAAGTTGTCTTCCGTTTTAACTGTGCAGTTTTAAGTTTTCAGAACATTTTCAGAGGTCTTTAACCATCTTCTGAATGCACGTGGATTAGGCGCGATGTAATGGACGATCATCGGCTCATTAGATGTCAACACACTGGCTTCACATTAAGAACTGTTACAATTTGATGATGTTTTTACTGTGCAACCGCTGAATGGCGCCCAGTGGTCAGCCAATGAACGTGTAAAAAGGATACAGAGTGTTAAATACCTCGGTAGTACCGTAGTCAAATGACGGTCGAAACTTTGTTTCCATTTATTCTACCACTGTTGGAAAAACATAGGATATTTTAAAATTTTCAGACATTCGGCCATCGCATCAATTTGTTTAACCTCTGTGATTTTGTAATTTGTCTCTTGAGGGCCAGTTTCAGAGCATGTAAACTGTTGTTGAAAACATTAAGTGTAAATATCTTGTCATGATATTTTATAGTAAAGTTCGTTGGTCAGGGGGTAGGAAGATGTTTTAAATTTCTTCCTTTGTTGGAGAGATAATAAGGGGATTTAGCCTACCAGAAAAGTGACGGAACTGGGTTTCAAAACCTTTGGCTGATCATTGCTTCAAAATGTTGGGGTATGGGACGCACAAATTTTGTATCAAATACAGAAGTTGTAGGAGGTGCAAAGGAGGGCAGCTAGATTTATTTGTGGAATTTACCGCAGAACACAATCAGCAAAAGGAGATACAATCGTTTGATTATGCGTCATTGAATGACAGAAGACTGGTGCTAGGAGTGTATTGGCGATGGTCATTTGATATTGGCAGAGGAATTAGGGGTAATCCGTGGACCGGAAGAGATGACCATGATCACAAGCTGGCATTTCATATCAGACACAGGGGTGTGGGATAATTTTGTTTCGTAGGTAACTGAGAGAGGGGTTGGAAAAAAAAAACACAAAGAATTTAAAATTTGTAAAGGGCAAAAGTTGGTGGTTGGAAATTTAGGATAAAAATGAAGAAATAAGAAAATGGTTATGTAGAGAAATTTCCAGTGTGGCTTATGCACTATCGTAATTAAATTATGTTAAATATTGACCATTAAGATTCCAAATCATTTTATATACAGGGTGTTTCAAAAACGACCGGTATATTTGAAAAATCAATAAAAACTAAACGGGCAGCGATAGAAATACGCCGTTTGTTGCAATATGCTTGGGACAACAGTAAATTTTCAGGCAGACAAACTTTCGAATTTAGTTACAATTTTCAACAATAGATGGCACTGCAGTTTAAAAAATCTAAAGTACGATATTTCCCACATATCCACCATGCGCAGCAATAATATGGCGTAGTCTCTGAACGAGATTACCAGAAACCTTTGTAAACGTGTCAGGCTGGATGGCTTCACATGCAGAAGAGATGTACTGCTTCAGTTGTTCAGTTGTTTCTGGATTGTGGCGGTACACCTGGTCTTTCAAGTGTCACAGGGGTTCACATCTGGCGAATAGGGAGGCCAATCCACGCACTTCCTGTATGTGTGGAAGAGCCCAAAGCAATCACACGACCATCGAAATGTTCATTCCGGAAATCTTCCAAATCTCCTGCAGTGCCATCTGTTGTTGAAAATTGTAACTAATTTCTAAAGTTTGTCTGCCTGAAAATTTATTGTTGTCCCAAGCATATTGCAACAAACGGTGTATTTCTATCGCTACCCGTTTAGTTTTTATTGATTTTTCAAATACACTGGTCACTTTTGAAACACCCGGTATGTTTACTGTATGTCGTCTTGTCGATATCATGGGACTATTTGGATGGGTAGTGATCTTACAGCAGTTTGGAGTTGGTCATAGGAATCGTTACGGACATTCAATGCCAAAAGAAAAAAAATCCCGTATCCTTTTCAGGGATCAAACCCGGACATCCGGTCTGCAGTGAAAGGCCCACCACGTGTCTGCGCTTCTCCTAAACGATTTCAAGCGCATATCCGAGGCCGATTTCCTCCCTTGTCATTCTTAGTCGTTAATCTTTCACCCGCCCTTAAAGACCACGTCTTGGACGAGCCATAAAACCCTCAGAAAATAAGTACTTAAGTCTAAAGGCGTGTCTGAGTGGTCATTATATATCTGCATGGAGCTGCGTTAGCGGTAATGAGCTTCATTTACAGTACTGAACTCCCTTATTAAAACCATAAAACTCAAGTATATGACTCCGCTTTAGAAGGCGCTTTTGACCCCGTGTAAACGCAACGTTTTGCAGTTAAAGAGCAATTTATGAGCGGTAATTCTGAAATTTTCAATTCCGTTAATTGGCAATAGACTTAAGATGATTTCACGGCTACTCACGGGTAAGTTATGCTTTGAAAGAGGTACAGTTGTTATGTGAATTGATTGTTACATCTTTCATACAAAAAAGTTTAAAGTGAAAAATCAAAGAATTGGGCCTCGTGTAGAAATATAATGAAAATAACTGTGAACGGATTAATCAAAACTGAGATGCTCGTAGTCTCTTGACATGCGAAGTATGTGTTTGATGCCAATAATAAAAAGGTGCAAGGAACGTGTGTAAAAATGTCCAGAACAAAAGAACCATCCGTTCTTGGGACAAGTAGTTCCTTCAAGAAATAACAACTGGAATAGATTTTATACAAAATGACCACAATGAGCAGATGCAGTGGCAGGACTTTCGTTCTTAGAATGAGCTACAGACCAATCGAAATGCTGACGACACAAGAAGATATACGGAAAACAAAATAAATGATTAAAAGATACATACCAAGTTGGCAGTAAAATTAAAACTGTCAAAAATGCATTCATAAAACAGTTGCATCTTACAGAACTATCAATTAGACGAAATAGAATTTCTGGATCGCATGCGACTGTCATTTAGTCACAGATGATAATTCACAGATAATTAATATGAACTAAAATTCATAGATGATACAAAACAGCTTTCTTTCATACTCCGTCATTTAAATGCTCTTCAACGAAATCGGAAATTCAACATACAATCGATTAACATCGTCTTACATTCCCGTACTAATCTGAGTTCAATACAGGACGAAATAAATGCATTTTTCAAAGTGATGATTAGCAGAAAACTTTAAAAACTTACAAATTTCATTCCTCCCAGGTGAAGGCTTGCTTAAACGTCCTGCCGCCAGATGTCACTAGCATCCAGTGTCGATACTACCAAGTCAAACGAGCAACTTAATTAATTCAGAGTAACTAACAACTCCGTGCTTCAATGTCACAATACACAACTTTAATAATTCGGCTTTAGTTATAACCCCTGAGCTGATTAACCGTTCAGTAATACAGATATTCTAAAAAAAAAAGCTGTAGCTACGGAAGAATTGCTTCTAAACATGTATTTAAACTAAAGCAGCACAATCTTCAGTCAGAAACTTTCGATTAATTAAAATCCTAATAAATGTTTGACTATGACGCAGCGTTGGTAAACTATAAAATTGATATTAAATGCTACTAGATAAAAACTCTGAAGCCAATTGAGTAAAAATCACCTCTTTGCATTATAAGCTTAAAAATCCCCCCCCCCCCCATATACTGAACATTAATGAATCAAAACATCTACAAGATGTGTAGCACTCGGAAAGGGCTTGCGAACTGATAGATTCCTTCGTCTGGAATACTACACTTTATTCTGCACTCATTTTGACGTTAAATAGTTTTACAATAGATTATGCGGATATACTCTGAAGGGGAATCCGAACCACAAAAACATTAAGTGTTCTGGCTTGCTTCACAAGCACAAAGTCATACGATGGAGATGAAGGACGTATAAGTTCCTTTCATAATCACAGCCTAAAGCGGAATTCGAACCTGGAACCTTTCCCTCCCCAGTCAGACGCCTTAACCCCATTTTTATTTAAAAAGATAACTATCCATATTTATTGAGACATCACAATGAAATATTAACAGTCAAAAGTACACAAATACATCTCTAAACAGTTTCGTGTTACAAATGAAACCTACTTTCTCTTTATTGTTGGTATGGCACTAATGGCAGAAGAAATCTATCAAAATTGTTCTTATATTTTTATGTCTTCAAATCTGAAATGTGGTGTATCGGATAAAGAGACTATAAGAATGGTAGTTGAAGAAAGGACCTAAGATAAAGAAGAGCAAAATGAACTGGATTGGACAAAGCACAAGAAAAGAATGTTTGCAAAAGCTGTTGCCAGTGTGATGAAAGTTAGTGTAGGAATAAGAATGCGAGGGTTTTAAACCTTGGCCTTTGTAAAGCATCCACGATAAGATGAGGAAACCTTGAGAACAGCAGAAGACTGGGAGGTCTGGAGAAAAAAGACTGAAAGACCCATGCAGGACAACTTAATATTATTCTGCAATAATACTGTTGCAATATAATGTCTAAGAATTTCAACATTAGCGAGCTGGCCTCAAGTTGCAAGGGTCATTAGTTCAAGCCCGGTCAAGGGCTTAGGTGGTTTTTTAAAGTGCTGTGTCCGTCTTGTCCGAATTAGGGTAAACAACAATGCTATAGTACTTACAAGTTTAAAGAATTTGAAACATAATTGCAGATCGCTGTATGGGTGGATTTTTATTTTGTATCTCTGTAGAGAGAAATCATTGCTAAATTGTTGGTGAATTTCGTGCGTTATAATTTCGGTCATACCTCCCGACATCTGTGGAAAAGACCGAGAAATTTCCAGATTATGTGGTAATCGGGATGCGAGCGTTTAAGTCCTGCTCTCCTAGACATGCTGAAGTGCAGCATTCCCTGGTTCAAACCTTGGTCTGTTTTTAGTCAGTTTTCCCACTCACGTAGGCGAATGATGGGATAATGATCAACCCCCGCTTCAAATAAGGCCGGTATTATACTGTAAAAGATCTTTGATAAAAGATATCTTACAAAACATTTTACAATGTAATAGGATATATTTTATAAAAGATTTATTTTTTAAAATTTATTTTATAAAATGTAATACAAGATTTCACTGTCCATCCATATCAGACAAATAAAATGGCGCAACCAAAGCTACCGAAGTTGGTTAGAACTGCCGAATCCGAGAAAAATTTTGATTTCTCAGAATGAACAGAAGAAAATGCACAGTCGGAAACATGTAAACTATTAGGATAGGAAATAAAAAGGTGGGCACTTACGAAAATATTGCGAAGTTAATCAGTTTTGTCAAGAAGGATGTACTGTAGAAGACGTGAAAAAGAAAATTAATTGATTAAGAAGATAGTAGGCCTACTTGACAGGTTTCTGGAATAATAGCATAGGGGATGCTGCAGAATGGTGTAGATCCGCCCATCAGCAATACACATACACTATAAAAATAGACACCCAACAGTAATTATATATCGTTAGATTCAGGGGTAATAATTGTGGTATACAAATTTTTGAAAAATATTGCCGTAATAATTTATTGGACCTTTACTGCGGCTTCAACCATAATTATTATAATTATTTCATGTCATCATATTGCAATTCTTTGACTAAACTTTGATGGATTCCTGTCATATCAAGTCTTGAAATTCACGATCTAACCCAATTATGTTTTATTTTTATTTTTCTTCAATATAATACATATTGTGATATCTGCACTTACTGCGGCTACACAAGCATACAAGTTTACTTCATTCATTTCAGAGAACTATAATAAAAAAATTTGAGTAGTGTAATGGATCTGACAATTTAATTTAATTAAATTGTAATGGAG
This sequence comes from Vandiemenella viatica, assembly GCA_031002005.1. Classification (NCBI taxonomy): domain Eukaryota; kingdom Metazoa; phylum Arthropoda; class Insecta; order Orthoptera; family Morabidae; genus Vandiemenella; species Vandiemenella viatica. The sequence goes on along the minus strand of CM061918.1, from coordinate 64,238,319 downwards.
CAGACGCTCTGGTTGCAATTTCCCTAAACACCCATCTTCCCCTTTCCCTGCACCCACCTAAAATATCTTTGATGAGGGAGCGTCCATAAACCACGTAGCTCCATTTTGGCCTTCTGTGAACCCTCCTCCCCCACGTACTCCGACGTAGCTTTTGCCTCTACCCCCCCCCCCCCCCACACACACACACACAGACACACACACGTACCACGTAGCTTTTTCCCCTATTGTTCCAAAAAGACATATTGTACCGTTTTCTCTTGTCAGACTATCGTAAATTACATACGGAGCTAATAAAATGACGGAAATAAATATTCACAAGCTGTTATGTGTTCTGTACCTCATTTTAATTGTGACAAATAATAGACCTATAAATGGATAGCTACGTGGCGTGGCTCGGAGTCCCTCCAACCCCCCCCCCCCCCCCCACTTTTCCCACACGTAGCCCAACGTAGCTTTCCAGCAAACCCTCCCCCCCTTTTTTACACCAAGCCACGTAGTTTATGAACTCACCCTAAAATAAATATGATAGAATCTTTTATAAAAGATCTTTGAGAAAGTTTTTTTCACAGTGTAATGCCGGCCTAAGACAGAATAATGCAAAAAATTTCCTTGTCTGAATCTTAAACGGTTCGCAGGCTGTTGACAATAGCCACTATCATCTCTTAGTTTCAGCCGACAGAATGGATGCGCTGGTATCAAACTCAAAATCCAACGTCGGCTGGACAGCCAGGCGACAGGAGGTTGAGGAGGAGCCCGCCCTCTGCAAGGAGGATGAATTATCGGCGTTGTGGTTTGAGTCAGGTACCAGCCCTGGTTGTCCGGCGGGCGACATGTTTGTCAACAAAGGCGCCGGCACGAACAAAGCCCGTGGCCACAGTCACAGGGACAAAGGCGACCCCGGGGTGGTCCCTACACTACACCACTACCTGAGTTATGAGGCACCCGGCACCTCAAACGCTTCGCAACTTGGTCGCGACTCACAACAGAAATGTTTTGCGTAGACCGCTGACGAAACTTCATCTCACGAAACTCAGTTTACACAGCGATTCAACGTATATTTCGACACATTCCCCGCAGTACCATTAGTTATAGGATTTGTGATCATAATCTTCAACAAATTGAATCAAGGAATAAAAATACGAAAAGGGGCGTATGTCATTGTTTGCCGGAATACCGCCGGTTGACAGTGTTTCGATCTGCCACGCGTGGTCTCTGTCGTGGCTACCCAACCTAACCTGGTAATCCTACCAGATATAGGGGACCTACAGTTTTACATGGAATCCGAACCACGGAACGTCCTTGCGTACATCTCATGACAAAGCAAAGCTTTGCCAGATGTGATGGTCATTTTTTTAAGGCCGTAAAAGTCAATACCGGATCTAGGGGGGAGGGGGCAAACCGGGGCGCTTGGCCCGGGCGGCAACTACAGGGGGACGGCAAATTTAATTCGCGGCGAACTTTTTATTAGCTCCACTGCTGCTTCGGGCGGTGACAATCGGGGTGACGACGACAACAATGGGGCGGCAAAATAATGTTCGAAGGGGAGGCAATCTTACAGTTTTTGCCCTGGCTCCTAAATTATTAGATCTGCCACTGGTAACTGTTCCATCCGAAAGGAACGATAGTCATGAGTCCGGATTGAGCGATCTTGAGCGAGTCTCTTCCATCTACCTCCAACGACCCTGTGTATGTTTAAGTATTGCTCCCAGAGAGTCTACAACATCGTTTTTTGCCATATCTCGTCAATATCCAGACCACTGTTACTTCATGATGAATGTCTTCACCAAAAGTTGAGACCTTTGAAGCTGATCTGAAGTCGATTGCTCTGCTGCTGTCTTTTCTATTGATACCCAGCCTATAACCTTTCCATAGCTCTTTGGCTGTCCTACGTGCAAAAGGTAAATCGTGATCTGGACGGCTAATAGGTAAATAAAGGTCAGGTTTTAAATCGTATTGACCATACCAGACTAGGTATGGAGAGCTTTAAGCACTGATCCAAAGAGCTGAGAAACCATTAATAACAACACTGACCGCAAGTATATCTCTAGAGTAGGAAACTTACAGTATTAGAGCTCAGTTATTTTGCCAGAGTGCCTCTATGTACTGATTGCTTGATCAGGATCAGAAAATACGAACCGAACGATCTATAAAAGAAAGAAATAAAAGCGTACTAAAGCTTCGTTAATTTAAGCATTTTAAGGGCCAGTGTAGATTGGAAAGCAGACAAAATACTTTTAGTGAAACAGAGAAGTTTACAGTTACCAGAATTAAAAAAAAAAGATGACCGACACTTAAGTCCGTGTCTAGACATTGATGCGCATTAGTTGAAAGGAAACTTTTGTTCTGTTTTTCAACATAGTTCTTTCTAAACTCCACACACGCCCTTCAACGTCGTTCCAAAGTTATTACGCCATAAGAGTAAAATAATTTACCAAAGGTGTCAAAAACGAGACAGCAAAAGTGTCACAACCTGACTTTAAACATATATCTGACTGAATCTTTTTATGATTTGGAAATGAGGACCATTGGTAATATGTTGAATTGGAGGAAGGAGGTTCTCAAAATATGAAATCACGTGGCAGGGGACGGGAGAGGGTAGTCATAAGTTTCGTGATGTTAAATATATTAGTAAAAAATTTGTGCTTATACTTGTTTTGGTAAGAAAGTTGTTCAGAAGCTCTAAAGCTCGTTTCATTTGGAAAATACATTCCCAGAGATTTTGTTTTGCTACGATGCATAGTATCTGAGTTAATAAAGAAAATGGGCATAATGCGAGTGAAACTGCGTGGATACAGCCAGTCTCATAATTAAAATAGTAAAACAATTAATTAGGAACCAGGTAAAATAACCTTAAACAAATTTAAAATTTCTTTTTTGATGGCTTTACGCACATGAGCTAAATAAAAACGCATAGAAATGGATTACGAGAATAGAAAAGAGCTAAAACTGCAGCCGTGCCTCTTAGAGACTAGTGGCTAGGAGCGTATTTTAAAATCCTGTTTCTCTCTCTCTCTTTCCATTCATAACTTGCTTTACAATGTTAGTATAATGTGCCCCAAATGATTTAAAGAAACCTAGAAACTCCGTCCTCATAATCCCAAGAAAGGCACCGTCACTTGCCCTGCATAAGGAGCAACCTTGACCTTCTTTGGAGGAGAAGAATTTCCGAACTTCCATTGAATTGACTGAGCTATGATTCGGGGATTACATTATGGGTGCATATCTCATACATAGCCATAATTTGTTAAACAGAATCTACTGAACTGGCTTCAGACAGGACACAATTTTCCGCGGAAGCCTGCTGCTTTTTCCCCTGTTGATTTGTTGTTAGTTTCTGCACCCTTTCTTGTAAGCTACTACTCCGCCAGAAATCGATCTCTGTTTTTCTTGGAAGCCTTATTTCTCCTATACCTGGGAACTGCTATTGTCCTTTCCGTAATCAGCAGATTATGCGACCCATTCCTGACTCCAATGATTTTCTTGCGTGGAGATCATCTTCATAGCTGAATATTCGTCGTTTAAAATCAGACGAGCACTTTTCATTAAGCAGTAGACAGGAGATGTATAGGCCTCCGGTTCATCTCGGCGAGATTCTCATGGGCTGTTCACCTGTGGCACAGTTTGCTGTGTAATCTGAAGAACGCCAGCAAGATTCCGTCTTTCGGAAACTGTCGATCCCCTTCACCCGGTAGGATTACCGGGTTAGATTAGGAAAGAAATTGGCCACCCTATCTCCAATACCAGGCTAAATATACCTCCTTCGGGAGGATCCAACCAATCCTTAGGTTGAATATCAAAAATAGGTAGGGGCACTCTCCTCCAATGTTGCCTTATCAATTACCTTAAGCAACATCACTATCTTACATAAATATTCAATCACATTCAAAGTTTCTTTTTTCTCCTTCTCAGATTAAACGTACACAACTTTCATTTTCTTAACAAGGTACCTTCCAGTGTCTACTTTTGGAAAATATTCTGCAGAGTGGTAAAGAATTATTAGCGGGAGACTACGACTACGAAGTTTCGAAGAGAACGATTCTCGTACGAATCTACATAGTTGATAAACAATATCGAATTTTTTTATTCATAACTGGTCAATTTTGAAAGCTGCTGCTGTTTCCATTGGGAGTCACAAGTCAAAACACGAGAGATGACGGGTGACGCCCTTAATCACGACTTTGCCATACAATTATCCGGTTTTTTTCTTTCTTTTTCACAAGAAAATACTCGTAACTGTGATGTTTATTCTCACATTTGATGTTTTAGCTCTTTTCTATTTTCGCAACTTATTTTTAAAGGTGATTCTTTTTTTATAGCTCATGTGCTCATTTCAAGCAACAAAAACGCACAGCTCTCTGTGTTTTCCTGCTGACATTCTTCTAATCTCTTGCTGTTTTGTATTTTCTTCTTTGGTTCTGAGTTCTTTTGTATAGTGATTGTACCTATCGTACCTTACTGGGCCGTCTCTCGTATGAGCTGCAGGTAACTCGTAAAATAAGGCACTGCTGAATGATGATTTCGGTCTTTCAGCTTTTGATAACTGCAGAAGATAGTCGTACACACGGTTTTACTTTTAGGAAATCTCCGTGCAACACCGAACGTGATAAGAATTTTTAGGAGCAAACGACTTCTCGACGGACTTTTTTCCTTTTTTTTCCAAGCGCGTATATCATATTAGAGTTAAGTGCAGACATTTTCAGTCTATTAGAATTTAAAATCCATTTCCCTGCTGAATTTACAAATAGTTTTTAATACTTTGTGTTTTTCATTTTACTATATTATAAATAAATCAAAGATTTTACGGTGTCTCTTGTTGAACTTGTTTTAACAAAATGATATATATTCCTCATTTTTGTACATTATTTTTGTTGTTAATTTTTTGTACACCTGAACTACATCTGGCGAAAATAAAAACAAATCTTAAAACTAATTTATCGTAAGAGAACAAAAGACTTTGGGTAAAAAGTAGACTGTGTTGAGTTGGCAAAAAGAAAAATCTCTCCACTAACGGTGCTTCGTAGTAAAGTAGTATTTCCTTTGATGGAATTGGTTTCATTAAAGATATTTCAGTTAGTCAGAAAAATATTATTTTATTCACTTTCTCTAGAAATGTTTGAATTTTTTCTATTTATATTTCACGATTTGTTCGAGGCTTTGTTCAAAATCTTAAAAGTCAGTTTTTCCCTTTTATATCCGAAATTACTCATCTAAAAATTCTTTCATAATTGAGTTACATGAAAACTAACCTAAGGTTGATATTACACCCAAAGGAAATACTGTATATTTAGGCTGGTATTAGAGGTAGGGTGGCCAGTGTCATTCCTAACCTAACCCGATAATCTTACCAGGTTAAAGGGGACCTTCATTTAACGTGGAATCCGAACCAAAAAACGAAATAAATGATATTGGTTTCTCCAGTGGATAATATTTCAACAAAAATCGAACATACTACAAGACAAAGAATTTGATTAGTTCAGTGATAAATATTATCGATAAAATTCATCTTCTGAAAATTTTCTGAGACCTAACATAACTTTTGTTCAGTTGATTATTTATTATTATATAAATAGGTACTACATAAAAGAAAATATCTCAAAATAAATAATGAACTAGATTTAAAAATCACTCATTTAAATTTTTTTTATGAATGTATGCATATTTTTTATGTTGAACTGAATTTGATATAGAATCTAATTAAGGAACTCACCGCGCGCGAGAGTACCTCACAATTTCTGAATTATTTAACAAACTAACAATAGTGTTCTACTGGTGTTACCCACTGAGCGTGGTGGTGTAACGGCTAGCGTTCTGGCCTCGCATTCGGGAGGACGGCGGTTCGAATCCCCGTCCGGGCATCCAGATTTGGGTTTTCCATGGTTTCCCAAATCATTCCAGGCAAATGCCGGGATGCTTCCTTCAAAAGGCCATGGCCGAATTCCTTCCTATTCCTTGCCCCCCATCCTTTCCCGTCTCTAAAGATCTCGCTGTTAAGAGACGTTAAGCAGTTAAAAAGAAAGGTGTTACCCGTTCGTCTAACTTGTCAAGACGTCGGGTGTTTTTTAATAAATAATAGAAGTAAAAGTTGCGCAGCGTTTCCAAAACTCGTCTTTCTTGCGATCCGGTTATTTTTTTTTTTATTCTTTTTTCTGACCCATTAAAACATTTTGCCTATTTTGAAGGTGTGTCGGTAAACTGAAACATTATTCGAATGTCCATACAATTTTCGTGTACTTTAATAATTACTTATGGTGTAAGTCTTACGTCAAATTTTTTCATAGCCAATTTGGAAAAGTGGAATTTCACGATAATTCTCGGATCCGGTTTGACTTGCAATATGTTTCTATGTTTATTTTTGAGGAAAACCGGCGTCGACTATCTGAGTTCACTCTTTTAAGACGTGACAATAGCCGTCAGAAATTTTACTGCCTTTCTGCAAAAACTGGATACCCTGTCAGACAAAACAGCCAAAAATGCTTCAGTGGTATTCTCTCGTATATGTATTACAGTCATGTTTATTTACTTATTTATTTATTTGTCAATCTTGTTTCATGGATCCCTGCTGAGGAAGGACCTCTGGGATGTGAAACATGTCATGGTTAATAAACATATATACATACAATATGAGTCATAATCATAGTGGAAAAAATTATTGTTACAAAGGCAAAAACAAGAATAAAAAATAAACATTAATTTTTACAATTGAGTTTTGCAAAAGTCATATTGAATACAATTAATTAATTTGTTCAAATTCTTGACTGGAGTAAAAGGAGTTGCCAATTAGATAATATCTCTGTTTATCTTTAAATATATCTTATTATCTGCAAATTGTTTTATACTCTTAGGAAGTTTATTAAACAGATGTATTCCAGAATAATTAACTCTTCTTTGTATTAATAACAGAGATGTTTGTGTTTTGTGCAAGTTATTTCTATTTCTTGTATTGAAATTGTGTACCTATGAGTTAGATGTAAACATGTTAAAATGTTTTACGACAAAACACATGAGAGGATGTATATACTGAGAAGTCATTGTAAGACTACTAAGTTTTTTTAAAGAAGTCTGCAAGAAGTTCTTGGTTTTACCCTCCACAGCATCCTAATAGCTCTTTTCTGTGCTATGAAAACTGTTTTACTTTTTTTTTTAAATTCTACCATATGACATGACTGAATGATAATATGAGGAGTGCACCTGTTTTGTTAATCCTAGATTTGCTGTTAGAGAAAGTGTTCGTGTTTGTAAAGGTGGTACAACTTAACTTCTTCAGTAGTGAAGTGATATGTTCGTGTCAACAGAGTTTCTCATCTATTTGAATGCGAAGGAATTTTGTACTCTGTGTTTCCAAGATTGTGTTATTTTTTATAGTTTATGTGTAAATCCGGCTGCACATAATTGTTTTGTTTTAAACCTAATATAATGTTACATACTTGATAGCTGAATACTGCAATTCTGCACCAGAGTGTAAATCGATTCTTTGTCCATTCTTTGTAGCCGTTTATTGGGGAAAAATATTTCTTAGATTAGTCTCCAGATATGTCAAATGTTTCTTGATTTATTCTGAGGTGGTAGGGGGTCGTGACCCACCATTTGAGTAAAGCAGCATTAGATGGTCACATTTCTATTGAATTTCGTACAATAGGACGCTGCAGGGAAGCAGGCTGTTAGGCTAATGGGTTAGGTCGGAGTGCGGGCTTAAAGCGTGTCGTGTGGCGCCGAGGCAGACGGTGTAACGGTATTGGTGTCAGGTGTGGGGTGCAGTGGGCCGTGTGAGGCGGTAGCCAATTATTTCTGCACCAAGGCCGGGGGATTATCTGGACAACAGGGTTCAAGGCTGTCGCCACACTCGTCTCTGTCACCTCGACGATAGCATCAGGCTGGCAAACTGTTACAACTTGACCTACTGACATAGCGTACCCAATCCTTACGTGAAATGAGCAGAGCTGCTTTTTTTAGGGAATTTTTATTTTCAATAATCGGAAGAACTATATGTTGATCGAAGTTCACCAAAGAACATTCTGAAAAATATTTAGAACAAAAAAAGAAAAAAAGGTTCGTCAAGTGAAAATTCGTATAGAACATCCATAACCAGATTGTGTATTGACTGATTTTAGTAAAAATTATTTTTAAAAACATTTTTAAAACTAATAATAAAATTTATTTTTATGACGTATTTATTGTTCGATTTAAGAAATTCTCTACCGAATAACATATATGATTTTTTTTATTTAATATTTGTTGAAGAATAAGACATGCTAAAATTTCCATATTCGTACTCGAGAAATCGCTATAGCCTACGTGTATTCTTTAAGAAACTACATATCAATATAAATTATGATAGATTTTTCGGAAATAATTGAAGGGAAATAGACTTTTCGCCAAAAACTCGTAGAGATCGTAAAATAAAATACAAACTTTTTCAGGGTTGATACAAAGCCGGCTTTCACTTTATATCAATGAAAATTATGATACAAATTCTTCGCGGGTTTGCCGCCAGATTACATTTTCTAAGATACAACGGACCTGATGATGGCGGCAGTGCAAGTCGCCGAAAGCTTGTCGTTAGAAAATGTAATCCGGCGGCAAACCCGCGAAGAATTTGTATCAAAAATACGCCGGGAAAGACTTATCTTTCAATGAAAATTATTTTCAAAAAAATCGCTGCAGCTTCTTACTAAAGGGCCTTTGATTATTTTCAACTAAATTATTTTTGCAAATTTTACGTTATTATCTTGCTTGGGGTAGTAAGAACTAAAAAAGTGTACAGTCACGAATCTTTTTTTTTTTAAGTTGCGATTTCAAAAGGATATGACAGGCACAAAGTAGTTATTCAATAAAGATTTCGATTGCATTCAAAAGATATGGAACGCTAAAGCAAAGTAGGCTGTAGTGTTAAAGAATCAGTGAGGGCGAGTACTTCACATATACGACGTGAATTGTATGAGATGCAAAAAGACCTTAAATATACGAGGTTAGCAGAGATAATGGTAGGAGCCACAATAGCACCGCTGGGGCGTAATGTCCAGAATTTTAATTGTGGTTCACAAAGTTAAAAACGATATTAATACGAACGTTTATTCAATTTCTCTGCGAAAACCAGAGAATATGAATTTAAATCAAAGGTGAGATACCTGATTATCTAAATTTATCGAAGGACACGTTTTACCGTTTTTAGAAAACTCACTGAAAGGAGATGCATTTTCAAAATTAATTTTAAATACTAACCGCATTAATTGTAACCGCAGGGTGCGCCGTGTTCTGGAAAATTACTAGATAGCATAAACTATTTTACTCTCTTCGTACTGTTGCATTTGTGCGAGTGTCACGTTTCGCGCTTTTAATAGGTGCTTAATTATAATTATTTGTGTTCAATAAGTAGGTTTTCGGACGCTGTCCGTTTATTACAGACTTTGTAAGAATTGTAAACTGAATATTGATCGGTAAATTTACATTGACTTCCGTATGTTCACGTGTAGATAGAATTCAGTTTGTGATGAGAGCAGGGAAGAAAAAGACACTGTCATTAGGTTTGTGGAGAGCATGACACACGAATAGTTAAAATGTTCGAGTCTGTAGGAAGTTCAGTGACTTGGAATGAAAGTTATACGGAAGAACTAACGAAGAGAATTTCTGGAGGTGAAAATAGTTTTTGGAAATGTGATAGGATTGATTGCAGCGAGGAGTATCCCAACTGACTGAAGAAAGACATTTATCAAATGTTTTGTGTGGAGTGTGACGTCCTATGGATAAGATAAATGGACAATCAAAAAGAAGGAAGAAAAGTACTTGGAGGAGAAGAATGGAGATAATTAAATGGATGGCCGGAATGAGGATGTTAGTAGAAGAGAGGAACCTGATGAATATGATAAAGAATAGCAAAAAATTGTATTTTCTTTCGGCGTTTGCACTGCGTTTTTGTTGTTGTTGTGCTAGATAGATAGAAGCCCTGACGAAAGCTCCAGGTTAGTGCCAAAACGTTGGCGATAACGACAAAAAAAAAAAAAAACACCTCAGTGCAAACCCCGAAAAAAAGAAGACACAAGTGCAATTATTTACCAATAATGACGCCTGCGAAAAGTGTGAAATTTTAGTCACATAAATACGGAGAAATGTTTGGATAAGACGATGGAAAGAAGAGGGTTTGAAATATTAAGACATCAAAGGGGGTAAAAGCTACCCACCTGCGTGTCCCAGTGCGCTGACGCGTCACACACTGTATTGGGGAGTTTCAACGGGACCGGGCACGAACCTGGACCCCCCGCGTACCGACCTTCCTGACTGCGGTTTTTTGGCAGTTTTCCGCAGCAATCTAGTTGAATGCGGTGATGGTCCCATTCTCATAAACTACACATTTCACAAACACGCTGAACATAGTTACGCGTTTCACAGACAGGTGGCAACACTTGACTTCCCCCATTAGTACGTAGTAAGATCTAGCAGTAGACACTACATAAAATGCTTGGCCTTAGAAAATGGCATGCGGCTTTTAAAACCAAACGATCCAAATCTGACCATGCCAACGATAAATAAGACTCATCGAAGGCAGTCGGTGCAAAAATGTTGGGAAAAGATGGCAAAGAAGAGGAAAAATAAGGTAGAGCTATATATAAAAGAAGGAACGCTCAGGACAGAAAGAAATGTCAAGTTGATGCCTGTCGAAAAACAGGTTCCCTAAAGCAGAAGATAAGATTAGAGTTTCTGCTTTAAGAACTGTGCTTAGAACTGAGCAGGTTTCTAAAAAAGGTCTCGCGACTGTTACAAGTACATCCATGGTGGCTATTAGGGAGAGGGGTTCATTTTGGTCATCGTCTTTCACCGTCATGCAAACCCGGTCAATTATGGTATCAATTTCAGCTATGAGAACATAGAAATCACAGGGAGAAAGAATTAGGAGGTTTGTCAACGCAAAAGTACGAAAAGTATGTGCATTTCTGCCCAACACGAAAAATACGTGGCTTTGCCGGTTGTAAAGTCAAAATTTTACCTGTGCCCTCATCTTTTTCCTTTTTAAAAAAATGGTTTTAGGCATCTTAGGTCATACAGCCAGCTTGATCGTTTTTTTCCAGCAAATTAGACACACCACAGGACGGACATTACATTCAGAGACGCAACACTTGAACACCCATGCCCGCGGCCGAACTCGATCCGGTGACCATCGGCACACGGAATGCCCTCTTGGTAACTGCTTACAAGGTAACAATCGGTGATTCATGCTTTCTACGGACTGAAAAAAAAGAAACGAGAGATGCGGATGAATCTCCCGTTTTCAACAACGCTTCAGCAAATACTTGTCTTCGCAGGGGCATAAAAAAAAAAATTAGGTTGCCCTCATTTAACGTACCTCGCATATCCGAAGATACTTAGATGTGAAAGACGACTTCAGTTCGAATATTTTATCTATGGCAGTACAAGTGTTATAGTATGTTGCTTGCATCGGGTATCGAACCCGTGCCCTGGACAGAAGAAGAACCCCCACATGGTGGAGTTTGGACCGACCGCAGCCGAAACTGTTTTCGAAACAACCCTTCCAGTGTGACAGGTATTGTGTTATGTTAAACGCGCCTCCCTTTGTGTAGCGCTAATCCCGAGGTCTCCACCCACACAATCCTCTTACTGCGCCAAGTGGCCACGCCGACACATTCCGCGAACACACACTTCCGACAACACGCCTCCGCCTCCACGAAATATTCATCATACACTTTCCTAAAACGCGTCTGTTTCGTTCAGTTCGTTAACTTACTCGACATCAAAGTGCCTTGAGGTTGAATCCTGCCACCAATATCGTACAGGATTTACTTGTTTGATAATTTAATTTTATGAACAGTATTTAGTGTAATGAATCTATATGCGGAAGATTGTACTTATCATACTTTGCTATATGGTCTGTACTACCGAGGTTCAATAAATAATATACATCTACAGTAATATTATAAATGTGAAAGCAACTCTATTCCTCTATTTGTTACGTTTTCACGACTAAATGGCTAAAACGATCCTCATGAAACTTAACAAAGATATACCATGTATCATTAGAAAAGATGTAGTATACTTTTTTCTGGATAAACAACATATTTTGTCATGAAATTTTGAGAACTAATCAAACTGTGACAGACAGACGGACAGCGTGTGTAAGTCTCTGTAATGTTATATCGGTCACTCAGGCTTCATTTCTGTCGAAGTCAGTTTGTGTATGATCTGTTCATTTGCGGACTCAACTTATTGTACAGTATAGATGTCGAGTTGCGCTGCATGCGATGACAATCAATAATTTCTGGGGAAAGACACTGAAGATAGCAGGGTACACTTAGTAAAGGCTTGTTTTTCCCATGTGCAGTTATATGAAGCTAAATCAAGCGTTTCGAATCTCAGAAGGCTAGTAGCAAAGTACAGCAAAACTAAAGACATTGTGTACGAAACCGTAATTACATTAGATGTCCGCAAAAAGTAACGTAAGTGGTAATTACTCTTCCCACCGATAACCCCCTCCCCTTACTTTATTGGAATTTCTAAATAGATTTTAAATTGGTTCTCTTCATGAGACAGGTTCAATATTACAATGGTGATGGTTTCCTCGTCACATTACATTAACTCCATGCTTTTGGGAACACCTTTTATGTAACTTATAGCTTTCGATAACCAATTTTAACAAACAAATTCTAAGCCCACGTGTACGAAGTCACAGATAATAACCAGTATGTATATGTATGTATATAAAATGTCATCCCGTGTGGTCTGATACTGACAAGATGACTTAAAAATAAATTTTTAGTACGTTTCTCATCATAGTCTCCCTCTATAGCTCTATAAACTTTCTCCAACGGCATTCCAGTGCTTTAATGACATCCATATAAAAGAATTTCTCACTGGTTTCAAAAAAATGAAACTGATACTAGACATAAAATTCTTTATATCTGAAAATAACTGGAAGTTTCAACTGACAAAATCTATTGGCTATGGAGGATTGGTGTAATGACTGATTCCAACCCTCCTCAACTGTTACTACCAGATTGAGGGACAGAGACTTCAAGATAAAGAAACAACGTTTTGGACGAGTTGCGACTTCGTTTTTCCTTCATAGCTGTTTAGAGTTGCTTTACCTCACCGTAATATACCACTTCAATAGTATCACGGTTTTTAGGAAATCTAGAAGCCGTACACTCTCAGAATACCGAAGAACACACACCATCTATTTTTCTGAAGAAACATGAGTTTCTGTCTTGTCTGGAACTGAAGAACAAGAGTGCTTGCTTTTTATTCGCTGTTGCTATAAATCTGCAGCAAAGTGAAGTCCTCACGTCTCATCAGAAGCCTCAAATCATTCATATAAACCTACCGGACTGACTTCAAACAGACTTTCCTCAGATTCTTACATCTTCACTACCTTTTTATATGCTGTCAGTAGTATTGGCACACAGCGGGAATAAACTTTTTGGAGTCCAATGGCGCGACCTGCTGTTCTTGTAATATCTCTCGTCTTCCCACATTTTACCTACTTATTGTTTCCTCTGAGTTTCCTACGCTGTTATCATCTTGAGTGCCTGTTGGTTAGAGAAAGTCAGTGACTGACTACACCTACGCTTTGTACCTAATAAGAGTATTGGCTGCCAAAGGAAGCAAAAAGGTCTTCTTTTCTTTGCCTTTGACAAAACGTTTACAAAGATGACAGACTTGGGTGGCTCAGGTATTACGAAAAGAGAACAGAGGGCATAAAAGAAAATTACCTCATTTGTTCAAACAAAATCCGCTTCCTAATTCTTTAACAAGCCGACATCTGTAAGGCAGCGCATGGCACAGAACTTTATTTCAACATATACCTTAATTGTAATACACATGAGAAAGACGCGAAATCCCTAGCAAGAACAAGACGCCAGATTCGGAAGAGAATGGTTTTCGCATATCAAAAAATCACGGGAACATTTCAGTTTCGTCAGGATTAACCTAACCTTTCTCTGATTTCGGGGGAAAGTTTTTTTGTCCGCCACTATGACTTAACGATTCGTAGACATCGCGGTAATTAGAAGCGGAATAGAATTGCTTACAGCAAAATGAAATATGTCATAGCTTAATAGCAAGGCGTAAATTCAAGGCTTTGTTCTGTAGCGATAGCAGGAATCATTGGTTCATATCTGGCTCCACGGAATGCTAGCCAGGAACCTTACTGCTCAGCCTTAAGTCCTCGAACAAAGTGAGTATTTGTGAAGACATCTACGAAGTTTCTCGT